>OZ004711.1:73816783-75016783 GCA_963924515.1 Vespertilio murinus | reverse complement strand
AGCAGGAAGAGAAAGTTTTTTTTTTCAAGAGTCAGGACCTGTAAAAAGTTAAACTATTTTGATGATAAAAATGAAAATACTCACTAGTGTTCTCTTTTAAGATTCAGTTTGCTGCAGAAGCATGTTCCAACTGTGGAGTTGATGGGGGGTTTGGGGGTTACCATCGCACATTTCAAGGTGTATTTATCAACGCTTGCTTGATGAATTTGGTGGGTTATGTAACACAGTGGCTACCTTAGAAATACTGTCCAGTCATTCTCTTATTCCACCTTGTAGGGAGCCACGTGTTCCCGAGCTTAAAGATTTAATGACAATTCTCATTATGGCTCTCTAGCTATTGGCCATTTCCTTCCTTCAAAAAAACTTATTTTTCTCTATTCTTCGCCTGATATGTTGGAGATCAAATTAATTTTTCACTCAGTGAAAGCCTGGAAATAACCGAGATTGGGTTTTTCCTGAGTAGAATCCCCACAAAGCTCTTGGTGAAACAGCACTGATTGATACCTTAGGAACAGCCAAGTCCAGGACTCCAGGAAGTTGGCTCACCAGGGAAAAGAAAATGACAAGGGAACCATGAAGGTGTGGGAACACACACAGCGAGGAAGGGAGGCTTAAAGCCAGCCCCTCCAACCCCCCCAGGACCTGGCCCTGAAGCAGTGATGTGCTTTCCTCATCAACACTCTCCCAATTAGCCGGCACTCACCAAATTAAGGAAGCAGTGTAAGAGGAGAGAGGAGGAGGCTGAACCTCCAAGGGCTCATCTGCAGTGTCTTCTAACAGCTCCTTAGCCAAGCAAATGGCACCAGCGTGTTGTAACCCGAGCCCTGTTCCAGAACCTGTTGTGGGGTCTCTTTGGCAGTGTTCCCTGGCTGCTCTTTAAGCCACGTGACCCGCCTCCATGCTTCTTTCCATGTGAAAACCCTCTGGGAATCGTTGGAACAGGATGATAGCCTGCTCACCTGGATTCAGCCCAGCTGAGTGGTTGACTGGGACCTCAGATGTTTGCCCAGGTTTAGAAATTCTAGTTGGAAGGCCTTGGGTTTGTCAGACTCTCCGGGAATATTCCAAGGCCAGACTTCAAAGTGAAATTCTCTCAGCTCTTTTCTTGACAGTGGGCCAGGGGTGTGGCAAGAACCGCCAGCTGCACCTTGAGAGGGTAGGATTTCCTGTCAGAGCTGCCTCTTAGTTCCTAGAGAAATTAGAGAGAGAGTTATGGAGGTGCGTATATAAAATACCTTTCCATAATGATGTTTCTCATGTGTACAGCATAATTATTTTGCTGCTAAAAAGATTTTCATTTCTTATTTGATACTCACAGGAACCTTGTGATATGTGCGTTCAGGTATTTTAGACTCTAATTTACAGGTACAGAAGCTTACGCTGAGGTGATTATCTTCTCAAGCACAAACAGCTTAAAAAGATGAAACTAGGAATGAGATTTTTTTTTTTGCCTTAAGTCCTGGTGTTTCCTTTTTAATGCTCCTTCAACATAAATTTTCTACTAAATCAACAAAAGGGGGTCAGTGGAGAATATAAGCCTACGTTTAAGGGTATTTAAAATTAAAAAAAAAAACAATTTGAAAATGCCTTCTGAATTTTTCAAACCAAGCGATACTCTGAGAGAGATGACCTGGTTATCCCCCAAGTGTTGGCCAGGACCTTTTAATCATTCAAGACAGCTAAGAAAATCCCCTCGTTTTAAATACCCCAAGAGAAAGAGATTCCTCAACCCTTGTGGGTAATTCTTCCCGATGTTTAACATTTCTCAAAGTCAGGAAATCCTTTCTTGTGTCCTAAATCCCTAATGCTGGAGCTTGAACCGGTTTCCTCGGGGTCAGTCTTCAGTGGAGATGCTGAACAGCTGGCCGTGTTTCTCAGCCTGGGAGATTGTTCCGAAGAGAAGGTGCAGGCTTCGAAATACCTCCTCCGCCTCCTCTTTCACGGGTTCAATAATCCGTATTCCTTTCACTGTGTCCCATCGGTCTCGTTTCCCAGCCCTTTAATCGCCTCTTTGCCTTCTCCCATATAATTCAAAGTTTCTGTTGAGATACTGGGTGGGAGGGCGGGAGCCTTTGGTTTGGGATGAGGCTTTTGGAGAGGAGTGGAAACCACTAAACGTCATTAGGATTGGCCAGCACCCACTCCCCCCACTGAATACTAACGATGTTCCTCTGCCAGGCACTCAGTAATGCAACATTCTCGAGGAATTGAATGAATAATTAGTGAATCAAATGCCAAATTCCTTATGAAGAACAACAGGGTATTTGGCAAAAGCCTTCTCGATTATCTCCACTTGTGCTCAATAAGACCCACTTCTTTGGGCTGGGAAAGTCTCTAAAACTATCTTCAAAGCTGTCTGAAAATGTCTCACTGAAATTTGTTTGAGGTAGGAGAGTCCAGAGCACCATTAGCTATTTAACATTTCACATGCTTCTTCCACCCTTACTATAATACAAAACGGACACACTAAAGCACAGACTTTATAGAGCTCCTCGGTTTTGCTCCTGCATTTTATATGTGGCCACTGACTTAATAATTATCATAAAGTTCATGTGAATAGGACCAAGACGTCAAGCAGGTTTATATAAAAGAACAAAAACTATGGGATAACTTTGAACTTGAGACCCTTTCATGTTCTTGCTGAATTCCTTGAGAAATAGCTACAGGTGTTCCTTGAGTGAGGTCAGAGTGTCACCTGAAGGATGTGGTGATGGGAATGAATCCTTTAGGGGTACTTCATAAGCACTCTATGCATCATTATATATCTAAGGTTGGCTGGGTGGGTAGCAGTTCTAGAGGTCTGTAACTGTAGGATGATGAACAGTCACTTAATAACTCTCAATGGGGATCAAGTTGGCACTAATAATAAACTAAAATCTGAAGATCACTGGCATCGTGTTTGGGGTAATATAATTAATACAAATAAGCGGTTTGCAGAAGGTCTAAGATTCCAGCTCATGATGATCCCAGCCTTCTCAGTTGGTGGTAATTTTCACTAAAATACTCCCTTTTCTCCCACCTACACACTTTGATTTATTTATTTAGCCAAATATGATTACATAAAACTTTTTGTAAAAGGGAAATTACATGTGCCATATAGAATTTTTTATTTTTATAATGAAAGTTGACTGTTAAGAAAGATGAAATAGAATTTTAAAAAATACCTATCCACAAGAACTATTCACAAGGTCACCCAAATGACCTTTGTCTAGGCAGGAAACAATTACCTACTTTGTTTATCTTTATTATTAGGACCAAATGACCCTCTTCAAATAGTGTCATCTCATTTCCACTGGTTCTTTGGTCCTTCCCAAGGGGTTCAATAGAAGTAAAACCCTGGGGTTTCTATTAACAACCTGATAACTTATTCCCCATCCCATCTAAGACTAACTATAGGGAATGAGATTGTGAGAACCAGGCCTTGCCAATTCTTTCAGACTTTAATTTTTTAGTAATTGATGCAGGGCCCTAGTAAGGCAATTTTGAACCCAGAGTTCAGGATGGTCATATATATGAACATGGCCCACCTGCCATAAAGAATGCAACTCAGTTCTTCCTTACTTCCTATAGCATTTAATATATCTCAAGTGCACTATAGTAATTTAAATAAATGTCTACTGGATATTCCCAGACAACTGGTAGGAGGTTTTATTGAGAAAGGGTGGTACTAAGCCATCTGATGGGGACAAGGTGGTACTAAGCCAACTGATGGGGAGAAAGTATATACTAAGCCATATATCCCTATAGTAATTACCCTTAAATGGTATTTATCTTCCCTGACTTCTTGGGAGAAACTCAATATGGTCTTTCCCATCTTAGCAAGACACAGCTAGGAGTGTACCAGATCTTTATTACTTCTTTTCTTTCATATATTGGTGATCAAAGCAGTTCAGGACTTAGCGGGGCTGAAGTTTAGGGTCAAGTCTCTCCTTAGACTTTTCTTCTTTAAGCTCTTCCAGGAAAAAATCGTTGATTTTGGTTTATTTTTTGAAAAACTTGCTTGTGTTCAACCTGCTTAATTCTCCTGGAGTTAGAGTGCATGTGAATAAAGATGTTTTTAGAGCAGATTCTGGCTGTATCAGGAAGTCACTGCTCACTAAAGACAAAGAGGTCCCTGGCAAGATTCCCTCCCACCACTCTTCTTTTCGAAAACCCATTTTAAAGGTAATAAAAATAATGAACAACGTAAGTGGATGAACAAAAACAGACCCAGAGAAAGAGAAGCAGC
The DNA here is from genome assembly GCA_963924515.1 of Vespertilio murinus. Lineage (NCBI taxonomy): Eukaryota > Metazoa > Chordata > Mammalia > Chiroptera > Vespertilionidae > Vespertilio > Vespertilio murinus. Next base: position 75,012,555 of record OZ004711.1, on the reverse strand, counting down.
AATCAGACTCTCAAACCTCAGAGGGAAAGTAGGGGAGGGTAGGGGTAAGGGGAAGAGATCAACCAAAGGACTTGTGTGCATGCACATGGGCCTAGCCAGTGGCCATGGACAACAGGGGGGTGGGGGCATATGTAGGGAGGGGTTTGGGATGGGAATGGGGGGATGAGGACAATTATGTGATACTATGATCAATAAAATAAATTAATTAATTTAAAAAAAGAAAGTAACTTTTCAGAACAACTTCACCCTTACTTGGGTATAAAGGGCACAAAGATTAAACTGTTTGAAAAGCAAAATTTTTAAAATCTAATATCTGGGAAACTAACACTTTTCTTTTTTCTTTCTGGTGTAATTTTAATGGGGTGAGGAAATGGTAGGGAAGAAAAATACTGTCTGTTATTGCTGGAACACCATAGGAGTTCATTTGCTACCCTCAAGTTTGCATATAACTTCCACATAGTGACCCCTTCTTTTCCTCTTTCTGGATTTTACTCAGTCTCATTGTGTGTTTGTGTGTATGACCTTGTATAAATATACCTTTACACATACACACAGCTATGCCCAGGAATCCCCAAAATGCTTATAGTAAAAGCATTTTCTGAGCCCTCTAGGATCACTGTCCTCCTGTTAATTATCTTCCCTATCCCAGGGATTTAGCCTCGCCTAAAAATAAGGATATATGTTCTTAACTCTACTAGAGTTAACTGAGTTAAGAACAAATGCACATATACAATTGATCCTTGAACAATGCAGAGGTTAGGAGGGCTGGCCCCCATGCAGTTGAAGATCTGTGTATAACTTTTAACTCCACTGAAACTTAAGTTATCCCTTGGTTCCAGAACACCGCTGAATAGCCAAATCTGTAGATGCTCAGGTCCCTTCTATTAAATGGCACTGGTCAGTGCATACAGTGCATACAGTCCTCCGCATCAGGGGACTAACAACTGCAGATTGAAAACAGTATAATTATTCTGAAAACAGAAAGAAATAAATATAAGTGGATCCATACAGTTCAAATCCATGTTGTTCAAGAATGTACTGTATATTCTCTAAAATCTCTCATCTTAAGACTATACTCTAAACAGAACTTATGGAAAAAAGCATAGAGTCTGGACTTAGAAAGATAGAGGCTTGACCTTGTACAGATAGATTCATGTCTCTAAGCCTCAGTTTTCCCATCTGTAAAATGGAGATAATACTGATGTTTTAAAATTCTGGGCTCCTCCCACCTTCCTGCTATATCATTCTCTCACAGTTGGTTGTGAGACAACTGCTGCTCCTCCAGGCATCTCAACATCTTTCTCCGCAAAAAGAAGAGACAAGGGTAGGTAACAGGCAAAAGGCATATACCAACTGTCCTTTTTCAGGAAAATAAGAGACCTCCTGAGAGCCTTCCCCTCCAGACCTATGCTTACTGCTCTTTGGCCAGTGCCATGTCCCTTGGTCTCTCATAGTCCCACGGAGGCCTGGAAACCAAGTTTGTTCAGCTGGCATATCATTAACATGAACAAAAGCAGTCTGCAGTTAGTTTGGGTAGAAAGGAATGGAGAATGGATACTGGAGGCCCTAGCAGTAGTTGCATCAATGTACTTCACAGTATCGGTGTGAAGATTAAAGGAGACACTTATGTAGAAACAATGCCTACCACACCCAAGGTGCTTGCTGATAGGTCCCTTTGCAACATGACTTGGATGGGGCCAGATCCCTCCTGAGGATGAGCTGTGTGCATTCCGGAAAAAAAATCAAGCTCTCACTGATGAGTTCCACATGAGCGCTGACACTTTCCATCAACTCTGCTGACCCTGTTCCCAGGCCCCAGGAGCCTTCTCTTCAGGGTGGTCAAGCCTGTCTATCTGGTGGCACCCCATGGGTTTATTCCAGGTGGGTCTGACAAGCTTGCTGCTGGTTTGGAAGCCCTACTTCATCCTCTGGGCTCGCCTACATTGGAATATCATCATATGTTGACCCAATGCCTTGTCAAGTTCCACAGCGGTGCTTGGCCACACAGTCTTATTACACTCCTGCTGCATAATTGAAGTTGAAAGAACACAAGCTCATTGAACCTGACAGTGTGTGGTGTGGCTTCCACACAGGGAGCCTCACATCTGATTTCTGGTCCTGGCATCATATGCTGACAAGGGCCTGGGGCCTTTGTTCAATGTGGCGATCCAACCTCCTCCAATTTCTTATGGAGCAAACGTGTGTGTGTGGCACTGTGCTTCTGCTCTCATGGATGAGGTCCTTGTGATGGATGGGGGTCGGGCGAGATTAAAGAGACTTGTAGGGAAAGAATAACCCCAAAGAGACTAACCTAGAATCTTCTACACTGGTAAGAAAAAAAGCAGCATTTGAAACATCCCCTCACTATTCACTCAGGGGTGGGGTTATTTGGAATATCTTATAGCTTGTATTTCTGGAGTTCCCAGAGAGCTGGGAAAGAGCGGAAAGATATACATGTGTACAGATTTGGGGAGCTTTTCCTTTCAGGCATAAATCACATACCACTGATACATAAATAACCTTCTAGGATTAGAACCGTAAATCAAGCATGAAGTTGCCAATCCCACGCGTTAAATCTGGCCTGCTGCTGCCTGCTGCCTGCACCTAGAAAGAAAGAGAAACCGGAATCTCCATTCAACTACAGAATTCTATCTTCCCAAGACCCTATGGTAGTCAGAATCTAGTCTTCTCAGATGATAACATACCTGACCCGGCTGATGGACTCCACACCACATCTTTTGCAGGCCAAGCCCTGCTGCCTCTTGCACAGGAGAAGGGAAGACAGATGTGACAATTTGTGTTCTTGAGGAAATGTCAACTGTAGAATCTCTTATGCCTTCTAAAAAAGTGTCTGAATAAAAGCCAGTTATTTGGATGCTAGAAAGGAAATGTGGGCAGCAGCGAGTAGTGAACTTGAGAGTTTATGTGACACTTGTACTAGTCTAGGCTATTCTTTCAAGTGACAGAACTATACTCAAACTATCTTAGTCCAAAAAAGGAATTTGTTGCCTCATCACTGGAAACTCCAAAGGTAGACCCAAATGCCTTTGGCAGCTGCCAGATCCAGGGTCTCAAATGGATTTGTTTTCTCTCTATCTCTTGGCTGAGCTGGCCCCAGCCTGGCCTCCTTCTCAGCTGAGCTGTCTCCTCAAGGCTGCCACTAGTAATCTGAATTTATGCTTTCCTGGTTTAGCAATGCCATGGGAAGAAAGTATATTAGTTATTGCTTTTAAAAAAATGCTAAAGAACAACCTCAATTTTCAGCAGCATACATTTCTTAGCAATTTCAAGAAAGGACTCTGAGGACTGCTTCAGCCTGGGGCCCAGCTCTGCTCCAGGTATGCTCCTTCTTGAGTCTTGGATGAATGGGGCAGAAGCTGCCTGAGGAAACTCTTCTCAAGTCAAAAGCAGAGGTACCAATGGGCAAGTCTGGAGCACAAGTATTTCAAGCCCTTGCTTGCATCATGTTTACTAATATCCCATTGACCAAAGCCACACGGCCAAGTCTGAAGTCAAGGGGAAGGACTGCAAAGTTACATGGAAAAGGGTGTGGACCTAAGGAGAGGTGAAGAATTGGGACTAATAACCCATTCAACCATGGAAGACCTGTATTTTCCAGAGTTTAGCTGTTAGTCTCAGGGTATATGCAAATGGGCCTTGTTTGAGTGACATGCCCATCCATGGACCAGTGTCTGGGTTGGAATGATAACCTCTGAATGGCCAGCTTATGTGACCCAGAGATCCAATGCATCCCATGGAGATGGCATTAATGTTGGGGAAACACGACATCATAACTGATAGCTCCCAAGGATCACATGAAGAATTCTCCAGAGAAACAAGAAGGGACATGACAAAGCATGTTTAGCAGGTAAGAGCTATAGCTGCCAGTGAGGAAATCAGATGTAGGAGAGTCTTCGATCCTCAACTCCCTTGGAGATGTCTGTGATGGGTGTGGAGGATAGAGCAGGCAGGGGAGGCATATGCTTATGCTTCCTTGTCATGAATTCCACCAGTGCGTTCAGGGTTTCTACAGTTGCGTATTCACATTTACGCAGACATGCATATGCATATATACATATGGGGACAATCTTGCCCGTTATGCTAAAATCATGATTCTAAGTATGGCGCTGATGTATTTTCGGTGATTGCCACTATTATATGGATGGCTAGTGAAGCATCCCAACACACAGTGGCTTAAAATAAGGGCAGCATTTATTTTGCTCACAAATCTGCAATTTGAGCTTGGCAGGTATAGCTCATCCCTTCTCCATGTGGTGTCAACTGGAGCAGCTCACGGGCTGCTCAGAAGGAGACGGCAGAAAGGAAATTCCCTGGAAATCCTCAGCCGTCACATCTGTGGCAGCTATTCATCAAGAAGGTCATGGAGTCCTATGCACCTTCCAGGGTAGCGGGGATAGACTCTACCTCTTGATGAAAAGGGGCAAGGTTGTGAGAGCATGTGTGGGATGGAAAACATCACTGTGGCTATCTTTTTTTTTTGAAATATAATCGCCATTGTCACCTTCCCTTCCCTGGTCTCAGATGAGAATGAATAGAACATGGGTTTTGAAGCCATTCTAATAAGAATTAAAATTCTTCCTCTGTCATTAACTGGATATGTGTTTTTAGCCATGTTTTTCAGCTCCTCTGAACTTTAGTCTCTTTATCCACAAAATGGTAATGGCAAATACATCTATGATGGGCAGTAGTGAAAAATAAGTGATTTTGGTAAGGATCCTAACCCCATAGAGTATAATCATCTTTCTGGCCCTCCCTGACTTGTCTTCAAGGCTCTTCTTGAGTCATTTATGGCTGTTGGAGTTATGACCACGATTTCTCCCTGGACATCATGGAAAACACAGTGTAATCCCTAACATGAGTGAGTTAAGAACTCAAATCTGACCATTAGCAGACAGGATTCAGTACTCTTTACATCCATATATCTTTTCACAGAAATCAATCACACACACACACACACACACACACACACACACACACACACACATATATATATGATTAATATGCAAAGTGTCCCCTTGGGAGTTGACAGAGAGACCAGGAGTTTGATCACTCGCTATGACATGCCCTGACCACCAGGGGGTGGCGCAGAATGACAAAGGAAGGCCCTGATCACCAGCCAGGCCTAGGGACCCTATCTGTGCACAAATTTCATGCACTGGGCCTCTAGTAACTTAAATGCTGGAGGGACACATGAGGTTCTGGAAGCTAAGTTTAGTTTATACTAAGTTCAGTATAAAAGTTGGCTCAAAAGTGACTGCCCATGGTTCTGTCCTTTATATCCCTGTAAAATAATATAAACACATAGATACCAGAAAGAAGTGATTTATCCAAATAAATCCATGTTCTCAAAGTTTTTTCAAATTTCTAATACTTAAGCTTCCTCTGTATGTTAGTTTGAAAATGCCATCTATTGGACCAAAGATCATTAGCGTGGAGGCTATGCTATGCCTCCCCTACAAAGACCTATTTTTTTTGGAGACTTCTCAAAATGTTTTCTTCTCAAAAGATACAATTTTACTTCATGGGAAATAAAATATTATTGCCAATTCCTTCCCAATTCACTCTCCAGTTTTGATGGAGAATTGTATTTTTCCAGCAAAGAGTAACTAAGTAAAAATGTGTGTTCCTCATTGATACGGTTAACTAAGACTTCGGAAAGTTCACAATCCAGATATCATCAGCTCTTTTCTTGGGCCTGCATTGTTGCAAATGAAAGCTCCCCAGCGACAGAGCCTGCCTGATGCATTCAGGCTTAAAGGTCTTTAAGGGAAAATGGGATTTTCCTGGGGTCATCTTAAGATTTTGGTTCAGGACCTCCAGATAGATATACCAGGCAACTCTGGAAAGCGAAATACAAGCGCCGACCTGGTCTCTTCAAGGTTCTTTAGTTTAGGATCCACCTGGAATAGACTCAGACCCCAAGGGCTACCAAACACTCAAATGGAGGGTAGAAGATGTTCAGAGTAAAGGAAAAGGAATGTGCCTTGTTAAATGCTCCTCTGGACAGACCCCCTGTTCTTTCCTCAGCAGGAAGGCAAAGCCCCACTGGGGAGGCAGTTTTGTTATGAAATGACATGCATGCCGAAGAATTGTTTTCCAGATATTCCTCAACAACTAATTTGCCTCCTGAAGCATGAAATTTAGTTATCCATATTGGACATAGTTGCATAATCACACATTTTTATTGCACAAAACTGTCCAGTCTTTTAAAATATAGGAACATATCCTGGTTATAGAGATATCTTTGATACTAAAGATTTCTGCAAGTTAACATTTTGTGCAGGTAACTGTTTCCTAGTATTGATGTCCTCGTGGTGTCCTCTGGTATTGTTGAACACCCACTTGCACTCACATTGTGTTGGTATGTTGACAAATAGAGACCAATGAGTTTTTATTAAACCCCCATAATGCTGAGTCTGCTATCAAATTCATCCTAATCTTTAGCTAATCCTACTCTCTGCTGCTTCTCACAGTCCATAAATCATCCTCGCCCTCTGAAGGAGATCATGCCCTTCTCCAGCATTTTTCAATCTCAGTTCCACTTCTCTTGGAACAAGGTGACCAGAAGTGAATGGGATTCTCCCCAGGAGGACAGAGGCACTCCACCTCTACAAGGGGAAGCCAATTAACTGTGAAATGACCAGCAATATTTTTAGCACTTGTATAAAAGAGATTGAGATGTCACATTTACTTGGCTAATGGTTATTGCTTTTAGGAAATCTTGAGGTGAACTTCAAAGTAGCTATTCATGACCATCAGAACAAAAGGACAGGAGACTTACTTCACTAGAAAGCCATGGTGTCCAGTGGAAGTTTGCTGTCTAAGGCTCTTTGGAGAATTTTATCTGGACATCAGAAGAGAGACATCTACAGGGGGCCAACCTTAGTGTTTGGCCAGTGAGTAAACAGAGGAAAAGGCAAGCAGTCCAGGGAATGGGATAATAAGGAGGGATAATATCTAATATTTATGCAGAGCATATGTGCCAGGGGCTATTTGTAGGTGTTATTTTTAGATCGCTTCATTTAATCCTCCCTTAAAAAGTGGGAACTGTTATAATCATTTTACAGAGGAGGAGATGGAATGTTGGAGAGGTTTTCTGAATTTCTCTAAGGTTTTCTAATTTCATTTTAATTTTAATGTCTTTCACATCATTAGGCCTTTTTTTTTAAATACATTCATTTTCTCACATAATCCCCACAATAATCCAACAAAGAAGGTACTCCTCCTCATACAGATGGAGGCCAAGTCTCAGAGAGGTTAAATACCTTCAAGTTCATGCAGCTGTCCAGTAGCAGAGCCAAGGTCCAAACCCAGTTCTTTCTGATGCACCAAACAGCCTTTCTCAGCACCAACCTTCAAGGGGTGCTGTGTGGTGGTTGCCAGTATAACTGCCCTCATCAGAAAGCCACTTGCTGTTTATATTGCAGAATATCAGAGCAGTATGGGACGCCAGCAGCTTGGGGACATGGGGAGTGGGAAGTGATTGCCCAGGGAAATACAGATGTGAAGTCCTGAGGTGTCACTAGGTTTTCCATCTTGGTTTCTTGCTTTTCCATGTTTGGATTTCTTTTGGTCTCGACTGGCTCATGCCTTTGGCATTTTAATCACCACCCTGCAATCTTGGGAAGCTCAGACAAGCTTGTTACTTCTTGGGGGAAGTTGAGTTTATAAGCAGTCACTGAGCCCAGCAACAGCACTCTACCAAAGATCAATAAAAACAGAGAAGCCGAGAGGCACCAGAATGTAACTGTCTGTGGGTGGTGTAGGGCACCCCCCCCCTACTGCCGCCCATTCTTGAGATTTCTAACTGGTCACAGCAAAGTCACTGCACCCCACCAGCGCAGCGAACCTCTGACTCGCAGGTGTTAGGGAGGAGGGAGAGAAGTCTCCTTTGGTAAGTGGTTAACCCTGTGAGGGCACTGACTTTTCAGCTTTATAGAAGTGAATTATTATGCTTTTATTTTATGGGTGAGAAACCGAGCATCTGGGAAAGTCAGTAACTTGCCCAAAGCCAATAATGAATAATCAATGTGATGTCACATTGCATGTGTCATTGAGCCAGCATTTGAACCCAGGCCTGTTTTCTGTCACCACGTTACCCAATATAGTGAATGTCACGGCCCATTTCACTACTTTGTCCTTTGGGGACAGGTCTCTGTGTCTTTTATCTGCTACCTTGAGGGTTTGTTCATTATGGGAAACGAGACAAGAACAAAAGCCCTGCCAGTTACTAATGCTTCGCCTAGATTTCTATTGTCCTGGAGGATCTAGGTATCAGCTTTTGTTTGCTGCGGTTGCAGCTACAGCTAAATTCCCCAAAATTGCTAACTACAGTCTGTGTTCTGGCTGGCCCAGTGACCAACAGAACAAAAAGCTACACATTATCTCTACAGAACATTAATCGAAGGTCTCCGCACTATAGAATCCTTCTCTCAATTAGAGAGCTGTCTCGGGAGTAATGTTCTCTATAAAACTCATGATATATACAGCTCTGTAAATCGATGGAAGACTTGTGACCATTAAACTCAATTGATACAGAATTTAGGGGATGCTTTTCAATCACGGTGCCATTCCATCTGAAAATTAGTCTCTGGCATCTTCTCTTTTCTTCTCTCAGCCCACAGGGTCATGTAGCAGCACCCTGAGGTGAGATATTTAAGAACCAGGCAGAAGCTCTGAGTTGGAAGAACTAGGCAAACAAACACAAGATGTTTCAGGATGCTGTAAACAAGTAGACATGAAACAGGAAATAAAAACGATTTTAAGTAAAATCAGCAACAGCTTGGTTTTATATAGTACCCCATATGTCCCATATGTTCCACAGGAATAATACCCCATGGCACTTTATAGTGAAAAAAGGTAAGGAAAAAAGGTGCTCCAAGGACCATGGTAGAAATATAATTAACTTCTTGAATATGTTCTCAGGCTTGAGTAGGTGCAATTCTTTCCCTGAGATTATTGTCAGCAATGGCACTAGGGAGCTGCTGTTTTCTGTAATGGGCTCTGGACAGAAGCCATGCTCAGAGGAAAGAGCAAAGACAGCTTGTAGTGAGAGAGAGAGAGAGAGAGAGAGAGAGAGAGAGAGAGAGAGAGAGAGAGAAGGTGCTCGAGTGTGTGTGTGTGTGTGTGTGTGTGTGTGTGTGTGTGTGTGTGTATGAATTATAGGACTGGTTTCACTGCATAGAATGCCCCCACAATGTGTGATCAGATGTTCTAATCTAGAACTATCATTGATACATTGTGATGTAATGATAGAGATCCTCCAGAATCAAATATGTCTGGAGTGTCCCAAAGCACTTAGTCTTTTATTATTTTTTAATGTATTGGTGTGTAAAAATGACAGATAAACATGTTTATTTAAAAAACAAAACAAATACCAACAGAAAGTGAATTTTTCACAAAAAGTTTCTATAATGCATTCGTTATATGTGCAGTAATTTTTCCCAAATAGGTCATGGTTATCCATCTCAGCAAAGACTTTTTAGACACATGGATTCTTTTTCTAGCTCTTCTCTGCTATAGCAACTCTATTTTATCTATACCATTTAATGGCATAAACCTATTTCCTTCAAATCTATTTCCTCTGAGAAATAAAACACATGAACATGGATAATTGACTTTCTCCACTAAATTTGTCTAATGTTCTTTAATTCCTTTCTCTGAAACTCTTTGTACATCAAAGAATACATGAACATTACTGGCTAGAAACAACCTTATAAGGGCAAATATTTGCTATGAAAGCAATGCATATTTGTTATGGCTGCCTCCAAAACTCTACCTTATAGACATCAACTGTTTTCAAAATACATTTAACGTTCTCTTAAATAAGTCAAAATAAAATAGTTAATGTACTTACTCAATTATTAAATATGATTTTTTTACATTTTAATGTATTTTTTTTAGGTAGAGGCCATAGAAAATTTTAAAAATCATTATTTTTTAAATCTTTTCTTTAAGTTGGTCAGTGAGAGTGAAATTTTAGAGACATAGGAAATTGTATATTAAAGAATTGTATTAATTTGTACTTGAGTAAAAAAGAAGTGTGCATATGCATTTCATTTTTCAGCTGACATTTATGAATCTCAAGATCTCTGCTAGAAAATGTACAGATACAAAAACAAGTAAAATATATCTTCTAGTACATTAGTTAGAGCTTACAATCTAAAAGATATTAAACACAAAAACAAATGACTTTTTTCCCCCAACTTGGAATGTGATATTTGACATAAGAAAGACATAAAATGCTGTGAGAAGTCAAGTAAGATCAAGGTCACATCTGTTTTCCGTGGGTTGGGGGCAATCGGGGAAGTCTTGATGTAGGAGCTAGAATCTGGAGGAATCTGAAACCTCTTATACATACAATTGCAGCAGATATTAAACATGGTTTAACTCCTAGCCTGATTGGCATTGAGCTGACCAATATGTGGGCTTTTTATAACCAAGGAACTTGTTACAAATTGAGGCACCTTATTTAAAAAATAATGTGTCTGGGAATGTTGACTGTTGAGTAGGAAATGTGAAGACTCTCCAGTGTGGCTGGCGAGGGACAATGTAAAGACGGTGCTGGAAGTTAAATTGAGAAGGACATTCATGCTTCCTAAACTGCTAGGATGAGTAGGTATTTATGTTAGCAAATGATTTGGAACATGATTTTGTGCAGAGCAGTGACATAATTAGCATTGCAAGTTAATGTTTGCAAACAAACAAAATGGATAACTTAGTTCAAAAAATCATTTTTGGAGGTATACTTGGTAGCTCAGAGAATCAGTGAGAAGGAGGTTTGAGAAACAGGCTGTCAAAGGGGCTGATACTGGGCAGGATTAGTCTGGTTAGAGCCTCCTGACCCAAGAATCTCCCCAGTGGGCACTGCTGAATTTTGACTCCACTGCCACCACTGCTTGGGACGGTGGTAGATCCACTGCTGCCACCACAGTTGATGTTAAATCATTCCAGGCTCAGGATTCTAAAAGGGCTGTCTGGTGGCTAAGCTTAGGTCAAGTACCCTTACTCTAGCTGCCAGGGTCCTAGAGAACAAATTTCTGGCCTTCACTATGTCTGCAGTAGGTATCTCTAAACAAGATAGAAAATTCAGATATTAGGTGGTCAAATAACCCCAACAAATGCCCATCATAGAGTCATAGATGAAGCTGAGCTTGTGCACAGTCACTAAGGGTGAACAGAATTTCCAAGAGAAGAGAGCCAAATATTTCTATAACATAAAGGAAATGGGAAAATAAAAATAAAATTAAAATACCACTGGGTATTAGAGCTGAGAGGTCATCCATGCCCTGGAATTTTAAAATGAATTTCATTTGCAAATTCAATCAGTGCATATAAATGCATATTCAAATTATGTGTAATATGCAAATATACATCTTTATTTATTTGCCATACAAATTTACCTTCTGGGAATTTGGTATATCATTTGAGAAAGACTATAACTCTTTCAAGGCAACATGGAACCAAGCACCTACTACTTTTATGTGTGATTATGTCTGAGCTTTGAATGAGAATAATCCTATATAATAAAAGCCTAATATGCAAATCAACCAAACAGAGGAATGACCAGTGGAATGGCTGGTAGCTATGATATGCACTGACCACCAGGGGGCAGATGCTTAATGCAGGAGCTGCCCCCAGCCCGCAGGCTCAGGCCAGCCAAGGCGGGTGCCAGCAGGGGCCCCCAATCACCCTGATGGTTGCCACACAGATTGGCCCTGATTGCTGGCCAGCAGGCCTAGGGACCCTACCCCATGCATGAATTTCATGCACCAGGCCTCTAGTAAGTTGAATAATAAATCCAGATAAGACTGTAAGAGCATATGCAACATTCTACTCTGTCTTGAGGCTATTCTACATAAGCACCCAAGAAGGAAACTCTTGTTTTAAAATATCCCCCCAAGCAGACTCCACAATTTCCCTTGGCAATCCTATAGCCATTCTGGTATAGTTAAACATCCTTTCTGGCTGTAAATTTGAATCTTAAGAAAGATAAGAAAACTTGGTTAATATTTCATAATTTGAGCAGAAACTGAAGTTCGTGGTGAAAGAATGAATATGTTCAAAAAAATTTACAACATGAAACATCTCAGAGACTGCCAATATTTAAAGGTTGGGTCCATCATGTTGGAAAGTGGCATAAAGTTTTCACCCTTTTAAAATAATTGGACATCATACTGATGGATAAAATTGTGTATGTCAGTGAGTCCCATGTTGATGTAGGGAAACTGACAGGCACTGTTTGAAGGAAGCCAAAGTTTCTGTGCATCAACATGTCATGCTGGGAATAATTATACAACTGATTTGTTACCCTTAGCACTGTGCCATATATTATAATATTCCCTGATTCTTCCAGAGTTTTGTTTGTCTTGCATAGTGCAGCAGTTCTGGGAAATATATATTTATAAAATGGTTGATGCTAATACACTTTATAAATGAAGACCAAAGCTCAGTAATACTGATAAACGTTGTTCTTACTGCCAAGGGTGCATTTAGATATGGCCCTTGCTCTATATTCATTAGCTTTAGCATTATCAACATGAAATTATAGGCTAATAGGTCTAGAAAGGACCTCAAGAGGTCAAACAGTGTTGCTACAGCCATGAGGTAAGCCTGCACTCAAGTCATCCATTCTCATGAGAATCATCATCAATAAATCCTTTAGTACCCCATGTGCGTGTGCGTGCGCGTGTGTGTGTGTGTGTGTGTGTGTGTGTGTGTGTGTGTGTGTATGTGTGTGTGTGTGTGTTTAGCTGTCCCAAGTGGGGAGCAAAGTCAGGAAGGGCCAGTTGGCTCAAGATCTCTTCAGTAATATTTGTTCAAGTAGCTTGTTATTATGTACATAGCATTTCTTATTTGCAGAGGGATTTCCAGCACTTGTTTCTAATCCTTAGAACATGGGTGTAAACAAGGGCAATCTTTTCCATTCTTCCACACACAGATGCACAACAATTAAGAGGCTTGAAGAGGCCTATAAACTAGTGACTGAGTAAGGATTAGACTCTATAATCCTTGACCCTGAATTCTTTTCAAATCCACCAACTTTTTTTTTTTAATTGACCTTTCGCTTGGGTATTATCTTAATCTATTAGGTCCTGACAAATGTAGTGATACCAGGTCACTGGCTCAGAGGAGGCTAAAATTAGACTTTTCAATCTAAGGCTGTTTACCAAGGAACTTTATTACCAGAACATTTACATCATTGGAGGGGTATACACTAATTTGCACTGTTGCTGGGCTGGTTCCCTTGTGGCCCTGAGGAAGGGTGGTCTGTCAGTTGGGGTGTGGAGGACACTGAGTTTCTTCTGCTTGATGTGAGAGCAGTATATATCTGAGTATATTTTGACAGGCTGGAGCTAGGAAAATAGGATATGTTCCCAGTTAAAAAAGAGAACGTGGAGTAATAAATATAGCCCTTTCTGACTTTTGTCATCACCATTAATTAATACTGTAGGTTGGTTATATTTATCGAGCCTACACAGGTGCACTGTAGGGCCGAGGATATTAGTCCATATTGCAATAATTATAACCAGGCGAACGGGTTGGAATGAGAACCGGATACTTCTTGTTCTTGAAACTTGCTTCAGATGTCCCTTTGGACCTGACAAATTGTTCAGGTGAAAGTCATCCCCTGCCAGGTTTCTGCAATTTTCCCAGCTTCGTGCAACTTTTCATTTTCTTGTTTCTTGTCATGAACATAGAAAAAGAGCCACCTAATACCTTTGGGATGGCATTTACAGTTTGGCTGCAAAGTAAAAGTGCCGAGTAAGTCAGGAGAGGGTTGTCTTTCACCACAGGATTTCAGGATTTGTCAGCTGCATTGCAATTAGCTGACAAATGACCACCTGGGGCGGTGGCTACCACAAAGAGGAAGTGCTTTTGTTCTGAGGGAGATAGCTGGGCAGCACTGATTTAATGCTATGCCCACTGTGCACTTTTCCCAGGAGGTAACCAACACATGGGCAAAATCCTCACGGTGTCATACAGCTGGGGCTAGAGGTAAAAACTATAGTCACCCATTAGAAACAGGCCGGGACTGTAAATTGAGGAATGCCAATATGGGTAAGCAAATGATGTCAGGGATTTGAGAAGGATTCATTGCTCTGCTTTGAGGCCACCGTTTTCATCCGTTGTAAGTGAACTCGATATATTTGTAAATATGTGTAGCTACGAAAAGGAACACATAATGTGGATTTGCATTGTCCCATCTATCATGTGATACCTCCATGGGGTCATTATGGAGCATTTGGACCTGGACATTGCAATCTCACAGCATAAATGCTCAGCCTGTCCCTCACTTTTATGGTAATCAAACCAAGGAGAAACTGGCCCACACAGCCCAATGTCCATAATATTTATTTGTACAATAAAGAGAATGTTAAAGTGTCCTACTGACAGGACTATTAGAGACTCCTGTTGGGTATCAATGCACACTTTTTGGAAGAGGCTATATTACTTAACAATGTGTTTGGTACAAATAATAGAAACCCTAACTAAGAGTGGCTTTACCAAGGTGTCTGTTTTTCTTATGTAATGAGAAGTCCTGTGGGGCCAGAGGACTGGGACAGTGGCTCCAGAAATCATGGGAACAGACTCTGCTGCCTTCACTCATTCTCAGCATGCTGCATTGCGTCCTCCTGCTCATTGCTTCATGGTCACAAGACAGTGACTGCATCTACAACTTCCCCTTGGGCCAACTTCCCTCCCCCTCTCCCTTCTGACACTTCTCTTTGCCTTCCTCCCCTGCTATTTAAAGGCTCATGTGATTACATTGGGCTGCTCTTGATAATTCCAGGAGAGTTGCCCTATCTTAAGGTCAGCTGATTAATAACATTAATTCCATCTGCAATGTCCCTTGACAGTTCCTAAATTAGAATTTGACTGAATAACCAGAGGATGGGAGTCTTGGGAGACCTCTTTAGAATTCTGCCTACCATAACAAGTTCAGGGTCCATAAGTTCAGCTAGCTGAGAAAATCCTTCCAACAAGTAAAGCAGTAAACAACTGATTATAAGAAGCTAAACTACAATGTACCCAGGTTATACAAAACCAAACAGAACAAAATGCTTACAAAAAAAAAACCCATAGTCACTAAGTGTGTATCAAACATACAAAAGCAAAATGTACCAAGGCACCTTGGATTCCATTAATTATTTCTCATTTCCCTGGACACTCTTCTCAGTGGTAAGCACTGGTTTTAACTATAGCCATGAAAAGAGAGAGCAGTGTCTGAGAAAAATCATCACAACATCTTTGTTACAGTGTTTCCTGAAATGGAGTAACAATACCAGGTGGCATGTGCATTCATTTTAGGTATTGTGCTAAATATTTTTAGTTTTGATATTTATGTGCTTATTTTATGTGTGATTTTATAAATAGTATGGTGTAGGAAGATGCTAAGTTTGAGTTTCCCCAAAAACAGCAAAAAAGAATTCACTTGGAAAGGTATCACACACAAGAAGCACAAACCAGGGTTTGGGAAAGGAAAGCAGAGTCTAGGGAGCCCAACAGAAGCATGCAGGATTGAACTGACCACTATCTTTTTGTCCACAGCACCTTCTAAGACACCTTATGACATGAGTGTAAGGGGGTGAAGGGGGAAAGAATCTATTCATTGACGCCTATCCTCCAATGATCAAAGATGGACCCAGGAGATGGGCTGCATGGACATGAGTGGCAGTTCTGGCAGATGGGCTGAAGTGCTAAGCCATCTCTAAGCATTCCCTGATGTGCAAATCTGGTTGAGACCTACCTGAAACTAGTTGCTACAGCAGTTGGCAAAGTAACAGGAGGGCCCCAGAGTAACTGAATGATGAACTAGAGCTGTCCCATGTGCCATTGTAAGTTTATTACAAATATGTACATATGATACACAAAGTGTTATCTAATTTTATATAAATGTATATTGCATATAATTATGCATAATCACATACATTATGCAAGTGGTGTTACCTCTATATGTTAATCTAGGTCCTCCAAAAAGCAAACACAACAATGGAATTAGATGTACAATACATTTATTAGGAGAAAAGTGTGTAAGAGGAAATGGAGAGAGAGCCAAGAGAGACTGAAAACCATTAGGGCCATATCAGGTCTGATCCTGAGTGAAGGAGAGAGGGAGTAAAGGAAGGGTGGAAGGAACAAAGGAAGGAAGGAAGGAAGGAAGGAAGGAAGGAAGGAAGGAAGGAAGGAAGGAAGGAAAGAAGGAAGGAAGGAAGAAATGGTGATTTGGCCAAGTTTCAGACTGAAATGCAGGACTTGGGAGAGTTAGGCAAGGTTGTCTTGGGATCCTCAAGCCAAACCCCTACTATTGCAGTTAAGGGTGGTGGTGTGGGAGAATAATCAGCCGGGCACTCAGAGGATTCAGAAAAGCAGCCTTTAATGCATAATTGCAGATGCACTAGTGCAGTGACACAGGGGAATCAACCTCCAAAGCCTGAGTGATGATATGGAGGAAGCCGTCTTTTTATCCTCTTAGTTCCTTAGTTTCTTTGTCCCCAAAATATGGACCAATCTTCTGGACTTTGTGCAGGCTTTACAGTCCTCTCCCCCAACTAGGGGGGGTGGGATGGGGGAAGTGAGATTACACCCAAAAGCCTGGCCTGGCTGGCACCAGCACTGCTAACCCCCTCCAGGGGTTGTGTATGGTTCATGGTTTATGGCCTCGGTAAAATGGGAGTATTCTGGGTAACAGGTCTGCAAGGCTGGACAAGCTTCACAGATAAAAATGGGGCTTAATTATACTAGCAAGAATGTGGGTCAGAATACTGGCTACTGGCCCAGGTTCAGATTGCTATTCCCCCAGTTGTCTTATATTCCCCCTCACCACAAGGGTCAATTCAATCATGAATCCATGTATTGGTCTCCCTCCTTTCCTCTTTCACTTTCCCAGCCCCTCATTTCTGCTTCCTGGGATATCTTTCCAAGTTAACTCTCTGCCCAGCCTTTGCCTCACCCTCTAGAGTCTAGGGGGATCCATGCTTAGCTTCCTCCTGAACTATATCATCTGTGAAATCGTACATGAAAAGAAACACACAAGTATCAAAACTAAACATGTTCAAACATAGTATCTGAAACTGACTCCCCTAACACTTGGTATGTGTGCCCTTCTTAGGAACATCTCCCAGGATGGGTCTGCCTTAATATCCCTGGTGCGTTCAGTCATTGGCTAGGTGCAGTCTGTGGGAAGCCTGCCTCATTGCAAAGGTGGCTGAGGATTTCAGAAGGCAGCAGCTGGAACCTTCAGAGATTTGAGAGGCCCATTTTCATGACCATCACTGTATACATGTAATCAAAATGACAAAGGCAATAAATCAATGACTGAACTTTTGAAAGCCTGGCCCTGCCACAATTGCTGAGAAACACATTTACCTTACCATTTACATTTTTCTAAGGTGCCTGTTCTTAAAATTCTAACTACAAACAAGGTAACCCTCTGGTTCTATTGACAAGAATAAGTAAGGTTGGGTAGATTTCCTTACAGAGCTGCTCTGATTTAGTGTGTGAATGTTTGTTTTTTTTTCTTTTTATTGCTCTCTTTCCCTTCTCACCTTCTAGTGTTTCCCCCTCAAGGCATTAAGTGTTTCTACTCTTTGGCTTGCAAATTAGGTCTTCCATTCAGCAGATAAGCTCTTTGGAAGTAAGCGTGAGTGGGGAAAAAAAATGATGTTATCTAAATAATAAGGACTTGCTAAAAGAGTTAAACATTCTGAAGACTCTGCCTCAAAGGTTGTAATGACAGGTTTATTGAATACCTGTTTATTTAATAATTTCTTTGACGCAGGTATGTTGGTGTTCATTTAACACTAGATAACTACATTTTATTCTCTCTCTCTTCAGTTAGTGAAGTGGCATCCTAGATCATTTATTATAACCTTTAATCCCAGTTAAAATAAAAACTGTTAGTGCAAAATAAGTCATAAAATGGTTCTTAATAATGACATGGGTGATTTGGATTTTCCTTACAGAAGATGCTGAATTAGAAAAAAAGAAATAGAATGATCTAGAAAGTCCCTGAATGCTTCTGATTGCATGAACATATTGTGAAAAACTTGAGGCCATTAATGCACCAGCCAGACAAATATTGAGAAGGATGGGAAATGGGTTTCAGCAGCCTGAGGCCTGATGGTGGGCAAAGGAGGGCTCATTTCCCCTTGTTTTGGACATCATCCCAGAGCTATCATGTTATTGCTGCTTCTGGTTCCTCATGTGGACATGCAGAAGAGGAGGATATGATTTTTGTAACACGGTGCATTTTTAATCCCTTTCCTGTCATACTAAATAAATAACTCACCGTGAAATACTTTCAGGGGAAGACTCTAAAGTGCAGTAGGAAATGGAGCAATGTAAAAATTTTCAGATGTGAAAATTAGTAAATCAAGCTAGGGAACATAGCATGGCTTAATGGGTTGTCATGGGACCCGAAAACAGGCACCATTTAATGGAAGTTCTAGCCTCATGCTTGGTTGTCTTTGAAATTGTGAACCCATGAATCCTCTGGAAGCAACTGCCTAGAAGCAAATGCTATACCAAACTCACCTTTCCCGGCCCCAAAGTGCTGTGTGTTCAGCAAAGCCCAGGGCCTGTTCTAACTCACATCTTCCCCCGGTAAAGGACCCTGATTTCCATTTTGGAGCAACAAAACACGAACCTTAGAAAGGAAAAGATGTTAGTCCAAGGTTACCCCGGCTGGGCTAGTCAAAAATAATAGACCGGGAGTAGGACTCAAGCCTCGAGCCTTTTATTTCAATATTTCAGTGTTTCAGCCTCCTCCTTGGACATTACTTATGCATGGAACTTGCATACACACAGAGATTTCTCAAATACCTATATTTAAGGGCACTTAGTGGTAGCCCAGCTATTCACGGGGCCCCCATGAAACCTACTTCAGCAAAGAATGAAAACAAGGGGAGGATTTAATGCCCATTGAAAGCTGACTCAGAGCGCGTAAAGGTGAAAGTGTGTGGTCGGAAGGCTTAGCTGCCTGTTGAGTTCTTTTATTCAATAACTCAGGCAGCCTGTTGTGAGCTGCTTCAGCACTATTAACACATCTGGAGCCAGCGGTCCACACATTTGGGACTTTTTAGAATGTAAAGTAGCTTTGTAGGCAAACTTGTGTTAGAAAGAAATACTTCTGAAGAACAAAGGCTAACTTTATAGGGGACACCCCTCTCTCCCTGCCTCAAGTCCACTGGGCATTTGATTGAGGGTGTGTTAAACCTATACACTTATTCGGGGTAATGAAAATGTCCTCCTGTTCTGGATTGGGTTTGCTTTTAAAGAAGCCTTCCGGGTCTCTGATCAGATCCAAAAATCAGACTAACAACATAGCCTACAGTGCATATGGACTCTACTGATAGTCTCCACCTGCTCCTCTGGCCCCACTCCCCACCCTGCTCCATTCCCAAGAGGATGATCCATGGGAATGCATTTGTGGGGTCCTGGGCCCTTTGGTAACTGGTTGGCTTCAGCCAGTGAAAAGCATTGGTAGGAGATCAGATGGTAAGAAGAGAGGGAGGTTTATCTGTCTGGTATCATCATCATCATCATCATCATCATCATCATCATCATCTTCTTCTTCTTCTCCTTTACCTCTCCAGATTTCTAGAAGCATATTCCAGAATGAGAGTCCATTCTGCTTATCAGGCCACAGTTCATGGAAGGCTGCATTCCTATATTACAGGCTTGGCTTCTGTCAGACAGCCCTCTCTCTAAATAAATCCCTTCCTGGTCTTTCTGTTAATGACACCTGAAAGGCCAAAGCTAAAGAAAGACAGAAGCCTAAGGCCCAAACAATGGCAGGATCAAAATGGATCAGGAGCAATAAAGTGAAAGCGTGGAGTGACTTTTCTTTGCCCCATTGTCGTTCTGTGCAAGGTGCATTGGTAGACTCCTGTGAGTAAAAGTTGGGAGATATGCCACCTTTGACTTACACCCACCCTTTCTTTCCTTTATGAGCCTTTCCTTCCTCCTCACTGATGAAGGTCAAGAGCAAGGATATTAATCAGACCAAAATGCCAATGGTTGCCATTTTCCCCTGAACAGAGCAAAGGGATTTAAAGTCAATCTGTGAGGATATAGACTCTTACTCTGGAATTTAATTCCAGAAATCTGAAGATAAAAAAAGATGAAAGAGCTGAAACCGGTTTGGCTCAGTGGATAGAGCATCGGCCTGCAGACTGAAAGGTCCCTGGTTTGATTCCGGTCAAGGGCAGGTACCTTGGTTTCAGGCACATCCCCAGTAGGGGGTGTGCAAGAGGCAGCTGATCGATGATTCTCTCTCATCGATGTTTCTAACTCTCTATCCCTCTTTCTTTCTCTCTGTAAAAAATCAATAAAAATATATATTTTTTAAAAATGATGAAAGAAACCAGACATATAGAAGGCCATTAATAGATGCTCTCCCTCACTCATTCTTCTTCCTAATGATGGCATTGGATTCTTCTGATTACCTTCATACTACCATACCAGTGTGAATTCACATAGGCTGAATGTAGCATGGTCTGTTTCTAAATCTTCCCTAGACAAGCAGAAGGGGTCCTTCAGTCCCGAGGAGTCCTCCTCAGCAGAATTCCTCCTCCACAAGCTGACAGCAGATGATCATCATGGTTCCATTCAATGGAATTTGCAATATCCACAGTCAATCTCAACAAGTTTCTGACTAAAATAGGTATAGAAGCCCCAAGAGTTCAACTATTTTCTCATCCAGGATTGGGGATTCATTTGCTAGAGACAACATTCTGAATGAACACAAAGTCTTGATGTTTGTTCCCACCCTCCTAACATCTGAGAAGGCTGGGGTTTCTGTCAGTGAAGTGCACATCCCACCTGACTTGGAAAGAGCTTTGTTTCTAGGAATACAGCCTTTCCTTGGGGGTATTAGGAAAGTGACACTGAAACACACCACCTTCATCTAGGTCATACCCACCTTCCACAGAGCCCAATCACATTAGGATTGTTGTCTCATTTATTTTCTTTTGGGCAGAGCCCACAAAGCAGCACACACCTGGTCAGGGGTGCAAGGTTTCAACTTACACCTTATAATAGTACATGCCACAAATGCAGAGTGATTGCTGACCCCCAGCCCGAACCCGCTTAGCTGTTGATATCTGATGGGATCGGAGCAGAAGGTGACATGGCTACGAGCTTAATTAAAGGGATGGTTTTGTTCAATCCGTGCTCATCCTTCCCCCTTTCTCCCAGTAATGCTTGCGCGTGCCAAGAAAATCACATTGAGGATGAGATTATGACCTAGTGATTTCATTCGGGATGTGACATTATCTCATTTCAACAGCCTGGGAAGGGCAATGTCATTTTCAGCTCTGGGAGAAATTTAACCAGTGACAGAGCAAATTCAGCCTAAACTTTTCACTTTCCTGTTGATCTCCAAGGCAAGGGGTCCCCAGCCAGCTGTGTCAGGGAATCCAAAACACTTTCCTAATCTCTCATAAACAGCTTGCTGGCAACGGAGACTTCCCCCAGCGCCTTCTTTTCCACAGGTTAGTGGAATGTGCGTGTGTCCTAGAAGTGAGACATACACATTCAGGAAAGAGAAAATTACATAGTCTTCTCATCCCAGTATCTTTGCTTCCCTCCCCCACCAAACAAGGAGAGGATTTCTGCCTTCTTCCCACAAAAAGGTAGATTTCAACCTCTTTAACCTATCACTCGATATTAAAAGGATTTGGCTGCGGCACAGCCTCCTTAAAAATACCTTCCTCAGCTTTCTGTTAGGATCTGGTTTGGTCACTTTCATTCATCTGCTCATGGCTGGCTGGCTGGATTAATTTTCTGGGCTGAATACATTTCCTTGCATTACCAACATATGTGACAAATAACTAATCTGACTCATCAAAATGCATTAGAATTCAACGTTCCAGTTCCTGAAGGACATTTGAAATTCAGCAGGTTGTCTCCCCACTCTTACTGCCAGAGACAGTAAAAAATCACGAAGCGGTACAGAGGGTGCTAGAGCCCACTTTGTGTCCAGAATTTGTATCAGCCTCTTTGTTCTCTCTGTCCAGCCATCCAACAAAACTTGGACCTGCCTCCGTTTGTTTTGAATTTCGTAAAATATTTTTCAATGTAAAGTTTGAAATAGCACCAGAATAATTTCTAAGAAGCATAGCAGAGCCCAGACTGCTATAAATCACCCCAAAAAAGCATTAAGAGGATATACTAAATATATATATAATACTGTACAAAGTATCCTAAATATATTATTACTTTTCAACATAGACTATTTAAATCAAGCGATCGCTGGGCCATGTGAGAGATAACTCTAAGTGAGATGCAAAAGGTATGTTGCAAAAGAGTGTGGTGTACGTACCATGTTTAATTGGGTGTAATGGACATCTCTCAAGAATCACTCAATATTTCCAAGAAGGAACTGGAAAACAGATGTACAAATGTCTCTTTGAAAGGAAAAAAAAGTTATTTTTATAACTCTATTTTAAGTTATATATTAGAAAGGGTACTAAATACAAAGCGTTGTTATAGAGTCAGAATCCCAAGAATATTAAACATGATATTTCTTCTAGGATCTGCTTTGGGTCCTTTCATTCATCTGCTCATGCCTGGCTGCCTGGATTAATTTTCTGGGCTAACTATATTTCCTTGTGTTACCAACACATGTGACACATAACTAACCGGACTCATCGAACTATGTTAGAATGCAATGTTCTATATGCTATGTTGCCATACAGAGAAAACCACGTTAGAACATTTTTACCAATGCACTAGCGAGAGACTTGTAATTTCTTCTCCAGCATAATTTTATCCTGTTCTTTTTCTCTCACGTGTTTTTATGTTGTTTCCTTTTGGGGGTCTCCTGCCCATATGTTTTCACCAATACCTACCTGGGGGACTTTTCTAAGGGAAAATAAAAGCCTACATGAAGAGACTGCTGAGGATTTAAGGGCTGCAGAGGCAAACATTGGCTTTCCCACTGACATTCTTTCTAAACTTGGGCGAACTACTCTTCTTTCTCTGCCTTTTATTTACCCATAAAAGGAAAATTGAGAGTGATTTGCCTCCTTGGACGATTGTGGAAGAACATGTATCTCATAAAAATACTATTGAGCACTTTCCAATAGAAAACGTAACACTGATGTGGCTAGACATTCAGCTGGCTGCACGGGAGGCTGCAGATGCTCATTATCACATCATGGAAGCTCGTTGTTGATGTGTCTCCAATGCTCTTGGGAAGAAGTGCTCTCCTTCCATGAGCAATCATCGTGTGCCTGTGGCATTTGGTCAGCTTAGCCAGAGAAATTGCAGAAGATGGTGCAGCCTGGGGTTTCAACATGTAGCTTTTGCTCTCTGGCTGCCTGGGTTCAAGACCTTGCTCTACTACTGTTTATTTTTTTTAAAATATTTTTTATTGATTTCAGAGAGAAAGAGAGAGGGAGAGAGAAATAGAAACATCAATGATGAAAATTGATTGGCTGCCTCCTGTATGCCCCCTACTGGGGACTAAGCCTACAACCTGGGCATGTGCCCTGACCTGGAATCAAACCATGACCTCCTGGTTCATACATCAATGCTCAACCACTGAGCCAAACTGGCCTGGATGAACCACTACTATTTAGCTTTTTGCCTCGGTGCAATTAATTGATTGTATAAAGCCCCAGTTTCCATATCTTCAAGGGTAATTGTGAGGAATAAGTTCAGTTATGCCTGTAAAACACTCAACACAATGCTTGGCAAACAGTATATTCTCATATGTGTTATGATTACTAAGAAGTATATGCTAAGATTTTGGAGGATTTAGGAAGAGAGTGGACAAAGGAATAAAAAGATGTTGTTCTCCATCTCAAATGCCTGCAACCTTAATAGAGGGGAAAAAAAAATAGGTAGCCAACACATAGAAATCACTCGAGGATTTGTGTGAGCTGAAGAGGAGTTTTCAAAAAATTTTCCCCAAATCTTCACCCAATGATATATTTTTATTAATATTTTTAAAGAGAGAACAAGGAAGAGGGAGAGAGAGGAAAATATTGATTGGTTGCCTCTTGTATGCCCCCAAACAGGGATCAAGCCCATGACCCTTTGGTGCACAGGCTGGATGCTCCAACCAACTCAGCCACACTGGATGGACATTTAGTTCTTGATTAAACTTCTGGAGTTGTCTTATTTGGGGATTTAGGAGGATGAGAACATAGGCCACATCTTGCATAGACCTAAATTAGATTTGGATTAGCCTTGACCAATGTTAGGTTAGGTCAAATTTCTTATTGTGTGGGGTCAGGCTTTAGATGTTCTTAAAAGGGAAAAATCCCTTTGGTAAAAATTCAGTAAAGATTGCTTCAATGTAAATGCTTTCTGTAAGCAAACGAACTTTGATATATACTGTTAGAATATTTTTAAAGAAATTTCTTCACAATGTAAGGAAAAGGAGAGGAGGAAAAATTTCCTACTGGAAATGGCTTTCAATACACTTGCAAACTACTTGAGGGATGAGACATGTCTTACTTTTTCTGTATGTGTAATAGTGCCTAAGGTTGAGTTGAAACTCAAATTTTAACGCAAATGAATAAAATTGGATTTCATAATTTAAAGATTTTAGCTGTTGTTATTGTTGTTTTAAGGTTCCCTTGATGGGGCAAATAGGCTTGTGATGTGGCTGTAATCCCTCTGAGTCTTTTGGTTATTTTTATGCTGGGAACAGGGTCTCCTGACCAAAGAATGTGACTAATCAGATTTTAATCAGACCTTCTGATAATCCAGAGCTGTCCAAGCAAAACTTAGCTTTCCATAGACTGAATTCCTAGGCCATAACTTTTCTTAATCTATAAGGAGCTTTTAATTTAGAGAGTACATCAGAATTGAGGTACATCAGAAATTTTGGTGGTCATAGAGAGTTTGTAAAAGTTTCCCAAGTTATGCCCTATTATCTCTTCCACCCACAACCCCCCAAGCAAGCATATACTAGTTGCAAACAACTGCTCCAAATCAGATTTCTATTTTAAATATGAAAGTTCGCTTATTTTTTTAAAAACCTAGTCTTGGTCCCTCAACCTGGCCTGCCCCTTCTCACTGTTTAGGAGCCCTCAGGTGTGGGTGACAGGTGATCAGGGGAAGGCAATGCCCTATCATACCTCTGCTGCTTCCACTGCCGGCAGTGCAAGCCTGGGCCAGTCTTGGTTAGCTGAGCCTTGGGTGGCCCTGGGCAGCTGGGCAGCCACCATCTGAGGCTTGCCTATCCCTGGGGCCAGCCCGGTGGCTGGACAGCCGTGCTGGCAGGGCTAAGGGGACTGGGCACCACCATCTTGTGGCTGTGGGCACTGCCATCTTTGAGAGCAGGTCAATTAATTAGCATATTCCTTCCCTATTGGCTGTGGGCATCACTATCTTTGTGATTGTGTGAGGGTCAATTAGCATATTCCCACTTTATTAGATTGGATAATTGAAGCCCAAGAATTACCAGTTGGGGCAGTGACCTGGAGAAAGAAGTTCTTAAGGAATGAAAGAAAGTGCTCACGCTGCCTTCCCCCCTCCTCTGGAAGACTTTTCACCTCCGTGACTTAAGCTCACTTAGGTATAATTTAGACTGGCTGTGCTTTATTCTCAGAAGTCTCTCCAATTGAGAGAGCAAAGCAGACCGGAGTGGTGACAGTTGAAAAAAAAAGAGGGCACTTGCTCAGTGAGGCTGTAACTTTAAGGGAGAAAGTCAATATGAGCCATGGTGGTTTGCACTCCGAGCAAGAAAGCAGACCAGAAGTCAGGCAGAAAGCAAACCAGGACCAAACAAGGAGCCCGAGGCTGGCACCCATGTGGCCTGTGGAGCCTTGCTCATGGTTGAGCATGTGCAGTGTTCACAACCACACACGGGTGTCTCTATCATGTCCTTGGGAAGGCACAGCCAAAGCAGAGGGTGATTTAATAGGGAATGGATCCAGCAGAGGTGAGGGAAGCCCAAGTCCCTTTTAGAAAGACCGACATCCTCCATTGGAGCCAGAGAATTCAGGTTGAGAATGTAGTTTTGATCTGGAGCGAAAGCTATAACAAGAAGATTTAACAAGTTCTTATGGGAGTGAGTTGCCTGGAGAGGAAGAGAAAAATAAATTTAAAAAATAAATAAATAAACAAACTTGGATCAAGGAGTGAAATTAGGGAAATAACCAAGAAAGGACAAAGGCTCAAGATGGAAGGGTGTCTGACAACAGTAATATTAGTCTCTAATATTCATTAAGCACAGTTATGTGCCAGGCACTGTTCAGACCTCGGAGCAAGGGTCAGCAAACTTTTCCTGTGAAGGGCCATACAGCCTTGCAGGCCACACAGTGTGTGTCCCAGCTGCTGGGCTCCACCTCTATATTATTAAAGCAGCCATGGACAGTAAACAAGCTGGCCTCGCTGGGTTTGGTCCAGGGCGGGCCGGTTTGATCCACAGATGTGTCAACTCCCGCAGTGAGATAGGAGGTGTACTGTATCCACTGTCGACCTGAAGAGTGAGGCTTTGAATACCCACAAAAGCAAGCATGAGCTCACCTGGAAAAACTGTGTGGCATTCAGTCAAACTGAGCAACAAAGCAAACTGCAAAGGTCAGCAGCATGCACCTGGCACCCTCCAGATATCCCTCACATTATGACTAAAAAAAAAATCCTAAATAATTCCATCTCATAAAAATGTGTGGCCTGCTGATCAAGGGTGCTTCATTTAAGGAAATTTTGGGGGCTAAAGATATTGGGGGGAATGAGCCTGTTGACTATCTTGGTTGCTTCCTTTGGAAGAACATTCTCTCAACTCTTTGCCCTCCCGCTGCTGGCCATGCAGAGTCATCCAGGGAGGCCTGACAGGCGGGTGCTGGCTGAGGACTGTCTCCAGAGCCAGAGAGCCCTGCCGGCAGGCTCCTGCTGGCCCGCGAACAAGTCTACCATCTTGGGCAGCGGACAGATGGGTGCCTGCCTCTTACGAGCTTAAAATCTAGAACAGAAGGCGCACAACAGATTTCGCATTATCATGGATCTTCCTACGCTGGCTCTGCCATTGTTTTTCCCAGACTAACATATTGGCTCCTGTGTGGACTGCCGGGCCTGTGTTTGACACTCCTGAAGGTCTCAGGCTGTGTCGCCCACTCAGGGTATTTACAGCTCTGAAGCGGATAAAATACATACCACCGGGACAGACACAGGGTCTGCATGTACGTTGCCAAAACACTGCAAACCTTCAGGAATAGAAAAAGAAAATGTGGAAGGGAGCTAGTGTTTTTTACAGCGAAGGGAATTCGCAGACATGGTCTGGGATCCAGACGGACTCCTGGTCCCCATCCTTAGCCTCCGCACCACATTGTAAGTTGCAAACCGGGGGAGGGCTGGAGGCCTGCTAATTTTCTGGGGAGTCTGCTCTGTGAGGGCAAAGGCGAGCACGTGGGGCTGGCCCTGGGTGAGGTGGGAGGACAATGCTTCCCCCTGCACTGAGCGCAGAAGGGCTTTTCTCCAGGACAGAGAGTAGCCGCCACTAAAGTTTATTCAAGTGTCTTCTAATGAGACATCTCTGAGCTGAGCCTTCAGGGATGCCTCTGTATCCCGCAGGGGCTGGGTTGACAAGCATTTATCCTGAAGTGGTGGCTTCTATGCATGGAACTTGTGTAGACCCTGTGAGCCCCTACAGTAGGGACTAGCTACATGTGGGCGTTTATGTTCATCAAAGTTCACAACTTGGGCATGTGCCCTGACCAGGAATCAAACCGGCGACCTTTTGGTGCATGGGACAATGTTCAACCACCTGAGCCACACTGGCCAGGGCTACACTAGCCACATTTCAAATGTCCACAGGCCCCATGTGGTTAGTGTATTGGACAGTGCAGATATAGAACGTTCCAGTCCCTGCAGAAAGCTCTCTTGGATGGTACTGTCACGGAAGAATGGCAGTTATAGAGGGCCCGAGCAGGCGCTGCGCCAGAGGCCTCCTGAACACCTACCTGCGAGGACTGTGGGATAGGTCAGTGCACTCATTACAATGAAGTTGATGAAAATGCATGCCTGTCTTCATTGCTCTTTCTAGGATGTAATAGCTGGCTCAGTTTATAATTTACATATGAATCAGGTGAAATGTGCATGATAAAGAGACAGGAAGAAAATATATCAAAATACAGAGCATGGCTGTTTACAGTGATGGAAATAATGGACTATCACTTTGTCCCTGGCTACTTGTCCTGGACTGTGCAGCTGGAATTGTTCTTCCTGCCCCTCCCACGAACTATGACCCAAGAGACATTGCTGGAATTCCTGGAGCCCACCACGCCTGCCACCAGCCACCAGCTGGGTTTTCTCCCGATGAGAGAGAGCCCTTGCAGTTGATCTGAGCTGGGTTTTTGCTACCGAACAAACAATGACTAACGGTGCTGCTTTTATGAATTTCTGTATCTTCTACAAGGTGCACGTGTTTCTCCTAAAAGTGGGGGGAAGTAACTTCTGAAAAGTATATGTGGTAAACAGTGTCCTCTTTTGTGTATCATCCATGGGTTGATACTCATGAGCCCTTCCAAAGCTGTCTATCCAAATAAGCTCGAAGTGATTTCCAAAAATTCACGAGGAACACATAAACCTGCCAACATAATTTCATTTATTAAAAGAAAATCCTAGGCAACTGCTACCATGGACCGGTGTGAAGTCCTGGCAGAAACCCTCCCTGAAATTGTGATTGGGCCTTCTTGCCTTCGGTGACTCCTGTTGTCAAGCTCAGTTGTAAAATGCAGAGTAACATCTCACTGGACCAAGGATACCCAAATGAACACGATTTATCATTAGGAAGCATCCTCCCTTGCTAATCTGACTAGTTCCGAGAATACCGAGTCACACTTTTCCATTTTAACAAATGAGCCTATTTGCAAGCCCTCTAATACAGGAGGGTACGGCTGATCAAGCACTCCCAGCAGACCTGGCTCTGAGAACAGGCTATAGAGAACTGCCCGGGTGGCATTTTGGTGGGTGGTGTTACTGAAAGGACTTTGCGATACCCCCTTCTGCAGATCCTTTGTCCCGCTGATCTGCCTGGCCAGCCCTGGAGTCACACATGTATTCACAGGTCTCACCTTTCTGCAGCATCACTGAGTATCAAAGGATAACGTCTCCTTGACTGTCACAGTTGAGATGCCTAGTCAAAAGCCGAAAGGCCATGGCCATTGCTGAAGCTGCCCAGAATGAGTTCTTTGGGCCATCCCGTGGAGTGTTTTGGCTCCTTTCTAGATCCTCTGGTGGCCGGCCGGCTTGACTAGTCCTTTAAACACATGAACCCTTCCTTGAAGTCACACATCCCGCAGTTTGCTTAGAGGTGGCTCCACGGAAGGGCAATCGTGGTCGGAATGTGTGGCCTGCTGATCGCCCTCCGCCCAAAGGGATCTGTCCCTGTGGTATTGTCCCTCCCCAGGGGAAGGCTGACCTGCCGCAGGGCCATCTCAGGGCGGCTGGTCCGCAGCTGTGCCTGAGGAAGTGCTGACACGAACGCCAGGGGTGCTCTTGGTGCCTGCTCCCAACGCAGCAGCCTCTTTTCCTACTATTGTTATTGCACGGATTTTCCCTTTCGGATTTTCCCTTCTGGGTTCCAAAACCACAGCTTCTCTTCTTCCCTCCCCCAAACTGCTCCCTTTTCCTGGCAGCCTCTCACTCTGTGTGAGGCTTCCGACGTGGCTTGCCATGCTCAGAGCCTGTGACTTGTATCAGCCTGGAACCCCCTCCCCCCCCATAGTGACAGCACTGCTGTGATGAGGGCGCACCTTTTCCTAAGGGCCTTCATATTTGCTATTTCCTTAGAGCCTCTGAACTAGTTAAGGTGGGATTTTCATCTGTATTTCAGACATTTTTTGTTTGTTTTACCTTTTTTTCCTACTTACAATCATAGAACTTCCTTATTCTTTTTCACTAGGCTCTTTGGCTCCGAGGCTTACCAGGAATGAGCATTCCAAAGGAGAGAAACAGTTGCAATGCTTCACAGCCACGGGAACGGTGGCAAATGCTAGCAAAAGCTTATCAACATCCCTCCTCAAAAAAGCTTCTTAACTATCAATACCGGGGCACTCTTGCATGATTGCTTTAAAGAAGATAAAAATGTGTCCTTCTCATTCGGTCATGCAGCCTGGATATGATTACAGCTAATTATACCACTATATAATATTAGAGACCCAGTGTAGGAAAGCACACAAGACCCAGAAACTGCCATGCTGATGGACCCAGAAACCTGCCACACCATGAGACCCATCAATGTACCTCCTGATGACTGATCGTTTGGCCAGTATGGTGTTACAGCCACTGGCTTTTTATAATATAGGTAATTATAATATTTACCATGTGTTACTGTGAGCTGAGCACTGTGCTAAATTCTTCACACAGAATATATCACGCAATCCTACTAATAACACTATGAAGCATTTATTAAGGAAAATAAAGACTAAAGTAGCAATATTAAAGACTATGTGAGAAGCAATTTAGCAACCTGATTGAGAGCCTAGCATTTGGAACTAGACTGTCTAGGTTCAAATCCCAGCCCTCCCACTTACTAGCTGTATTGCCTTGGGCATGTGAACAACTTCTCTGTACCTCAGTTTTCTCATCTGTAAAATGAGATAATAATACTACCTACCTCCAGGATTGTTGTGGAACTGAATGAGTTAACATATTTATATACACTAAGTACTTTATAGCACTTAGAACAGTGTCTGGCCCAGAGTAAATGCTATATGAATGTTGCTATGATAACGATACACCTATGCGACACTTAGTAAGTTAGTTAACCTCTCTGTGCCCTTCTTTTTAAGTGGCTCTATTCATAAAATAGTGATAATAATATTGCCTACCTAATAGAAATGCTCTGAATATGAGGAAGATACACAAGTGATTGATCTCTGGCACATTATGAATGCTCAATAAATATTAGTTATTGTTGCCTTAGGTTCTAACTTGATGGATTTGGGGGCTTAAGTGATCACAAAGAATCCCAAGCTCTGGGATACCAGACTACTGGAAACTATATTTAAATGGCTGGATTCGTGGGATTTTAGAGATAGGTGCGCCCAAATTCAATTTTAGAGAAAGTGGAGAAAACCATTTATCAAAGTGACTTGTGACCGAAAGAAATGCAAATAACCCAAAAGAGGATTACTGCCAATTAAATTAGTCCTGTTGCTTAGTCTTCATGAGGCAGCTCCACCAGATTAGCTTATCGCCTAGATTTAAAAATGTTCCTTGTAAGGAAGGCAGCCCTCAAAGCTGCTACTGCCTAAGAACTTTGAAAGGTCGCCGGCTTCAGCAGAAGGGACGGACAGCATGGGAGCATGTCGGGGATTTGGAGAATTTAGGTACCAAATGGAAGCACAGATGCCCAGCTCAGCCTCCTATCAGAAGACCAAATTGTGGCACTGAAACACGGGAATTGGGAATGGACGGGAACATGGACATACATGGGATTCTGAGCTGCTCCTGGGAGCACAGGGCCAGTGTGAGTGGAGAGAGGGTTGTGTGTGGGTGACTGGCCGGCAGGAGCGAGTCTTGGAGCCCAGAGAGCAGGTGTCTGGCGCCTCTCAGGCCTGGATCCGGCTTCTACCTCAGCTGACATTTAGACGCATAATGGCAGGCGCATCCCTGCCAAGGATGGCGAGCGTAGGATTCATGCAGCCGGTGCCCACTTACTTGCGCCACGTGAAAATGTGCTCTCCCGCCCATCTAATTAAGACAGTAGGAGACAGAAAACCGGGGGAAGGGTAATTATCCTAAGGGGCGGTTGCTTTGGGCCGCAATGTTTATTTTACAGCAGAATTCTGGATTGCCACCTTCCTGGGAAACAAAACCAAACCCAAGCCCAGCTCGGTCCAAATCCTTTTCCCTCCAAAGCTTCGGGAATTAGGGATCCTCTCTGACCGCCACCTGCCGAGTCACCGGCGTGACCTCTGGCTGGCCGGGAATCCAACACGGTGCCAGCAGTGACAAAGGAGAGTAGTCTGTCTGCCCCCTTTCCTGAGATCCGAGGCGAAGGATGGACTCCGAGGCGGGGACAGCTCTTCTTTGTTTAAAGCCCTGTCAAAGCGCTTGGAAATGCTCCACTTGATGCTCGCTGGAGCTTCTTTGCCGGGAGCTCAGGCTCAATGGAGAGGTGCTGGCGGGCCTTCCTAGGCTCCTGCCTGGAACTTCATCACTGGAATGCTCAGGTCATTTCCCACAGAAGCCATCCCCCCGTGCCTGAGCGCCCTTCGCATTCTGTGGGGCAGACTCCGCCAGCCCTGCCGCCTTCCCCCCAGGGCTGCGGGCAGCACCTCTCACATTTGTGGGAGGAGGTGTTATTTTTCTTGAGATTGAATGTGTCCCCCTGGAGCCTGCCTGGATCCCACCCCTGGACCCACATTCCCATTAACAAAGGCTCCCTGGGACACTGGGGGGATCCAGATGTGTCCCCTCGGCCAAGGCTTAGAGGAGCGTTTGGTTCTTTGTACCCTGCCCTGCAGGTTCGGGGGCCTTTTTACTGCTACAGAGAAAGGGCACAGGACACACGCTGACAGAGGCACGTTCTCAAAAGATCGAGGAATCACAGCGCAGCAAACTATCTAAACCCGTGGCAAGCTCTTCCATCACGTAGGCTAGCATGGACACAGAAGCCGCCTTTGTCCACAAGCTTTGCACGTGTGAGCTCTGCGGTGCCACGGGGCTTCCCAGTGGATGGAGCCCGGGCTGCGGAGTTTGGCCCTCACCTGTCATACTTAACATCCGTTTTTATTGATACAGTGAACTATAGAGCTTTTGCATGAACAGAACAATTAATAAGTTGGGCTCTGAAGGCCAGGCTTCAGCCACAGGCATGCTGAGTGAATCCCCTCCCCCCCCAACACTCCCACCTGGCAGGCCCCGCCCATTTGTTTTCCCAATCATGTGGGAAAGAGCGACTTGGGATTTGGTGCTGGGGGTTGAGTTTTTCAAACGCATTGAACACTCAGGAGTGGCTGTGGCTCTTAGAGGCAGAACTGCGTGCTGCCAGAGTCTGTATCTTGAGCCGTGATTTCAAGGTTTCTTTGACCCCCACTCACCCCAGTTTCTGTGTCCCCCAGTTGATGTGCTGGGTGGTCAGGGGGCTGTTTGTCCACAGAAGACACCATGTCATAGAGGCACCGGACAAGTCCTCACTGTGATTGAAAATGTCCTGGACTGCCAAACCGGGTTTGGCTCAGTGGATAGAGCGCCAGCCTGTGGACTGAGGGGTCCCGGGTTCGATTCCGGTCAAGGGCATGTACCTTGGTTGCGGGCACATCCCCAGTGGGGGGTGTGCAAAAGGCAGCTGATCGATGATTCTCTCTCATCGATGTTTCTAACTCTCTCTCTCTTCCTCTCTGTAAAAAAAATCAATAAAATATATTTTAAAAAAGAAAAAGAAAATGTCCTGGACTGTCCCAACCAGTTTGTTTCAGTGGATAGAGCATCAGCCTGCGGACTGAGGGGTCCCGGGTTCGATTCTGGTCAAGGGCATGTACCTTCGTTGCAGGCACATACCCAGTAGGGGGTGTGTAGGAGGCAGCTGATTGATGTTTCTCTCTCATCAATGTTTCTAACTCTCTATCCCTCTCCTTTTCTCTCTGTAAAAAAAAACAAAATAAAAAAGTATATTTAAAAAAAATGTCCCGGACTTTAAAATTCTGTGTCAGTTAATGTGGCTGCAAAGAAGAGATCACTCTGTGATGTTTTTGCAAGTCTTAATGGAGAAAGAATTAAAAGAAGCAGAGGGCTTCCAAAAGATCTAGAATGCAGGCATGTTTTAAAGCGCCCCCTGTCCATAATTTGTATGCCACTTGTTACAAAATTGTTCAGGACACTGAGCTCCTTGAGGGCAGGAGGGTAGCCACCCTCCCTGAGGTCTGCCCCACATGAGGAGGCTGGCTTCCTGGTCTCTGCTCAGGGTCTGCTCCTTGTGTGCGGAAACCGCGCTTCCAGAGGGTCCTGTGGGAGAGCCCCCGGCACGGAGATAGTTTGTAAACAATATGTAAGACCTCTGAATGCCTTGTCCTGAAGGCAACCTGTTCGAGTTACTGAATCAGCCCGGACTTACGAAAGCATTTTGCTAACATAGATCCCTGGTCCTTTTGCCAAACTCCTAGAGGCCATCTGTGTTGAAATTCAGGATTTTGTAGATTTCAGAAAGAGTGTGATGTGGTGAATATGCCACCTATTACCTCACAGGCCATTGCCGCCTGGGGCTCCTGCAATCAGACACCAA
This sequence comes from Vespertilio murinus, assembly GCA_963924515.1. Taxonomy (NCBI): domain Eukaryota; kingdom Metazoa; phylum Chordata; class Mammalia; order Chiroptera; family Vespertilionidae; genus Vespertilio; species Vespertilio murinus. The sequence goes on along the minus strand of OZ004711.1, from coordinate 74,978,342 downwards.
GACTTCTGCAGGAGTGCCGGGAACAGCCACACCTGGACGGAGGCCGTCACTAGCTTCGTGCCAGCTCCAGTCAGGTCCCTTGCCAGATAAGTTATGAAAAACTTCTGTTGACCACAGCACCTTGGAATCTGGAGCTTATGAACAAAGAATCTGTCTTCCCCTCCAAAAGCAAGATGGTCAAGATTCGGAATGCTTTACTGTGCTACTTCTGCTCAGGTTCCCACTCCTGAAATATATTTTTCAAGTAGAAGGTAAATCAAAGTCTCCTTCATACGGAACCTCCTGGAAGGCGTTAGTTGGCACTTCAGGAAGTTATATTCTCAGCTGCTTCCTTTCATCTGCAAGTAGGTTACACCAAACTGCTATTTTCCAATGCAGAACAACCCTTTCATTCATGCATCCCATCATTCATTCATTTATTCAAGCGAACATCTATTTAACACTGGGTAGATGCAAAACACTATGCTGAGAACTGGCCGTCTCGGAATGGAGCGGAAGCTGTAGGGCGTAAAACAGCTAGAAGGCCTGGATTTAAACCATTGAGCGCAATATTCACGAAGCAGCAACACTTAGGATGCTGCCACTTTGCATCAGGGCAGCAAACGTTATTGCACACACACTGAGGCCCTGGCCTTCTGAGCTCCCAGAAGTCACCAGCTGGAAGGTGCTTTGACTGGTAGCTGCTGTCAGGAGCAGCGATATTCCTGAGGGATCACATTTGCCATTCTAAAGCAGAAAGCAGGAGGCAAAGGGACACTTGGGCAAATGTCACCTTCGCATGGAGGCTCAGAGCTGGAGGCGTTCATGGCAGAATACACCCGAAGCTGTTATTTGGGGACAGAAAGGGATGAAACGCAGCAGAAAGAGAAAACACTCCTCTCTCACACCTAGGAAACTTTAATGGGGGGAGAAAACGGGGCGCTCAGATGAGCCAGAGACTTTGGGCCATTGTCTTTGGGAGGACAAAGTCCTCTCAGCCCTTCATCCTTACCTAATCTTCGCCTGCAGTGTGTTCTGTAATGAATATCTGCCTTCTTGAAAATTCATAGGGAGGGAGATTATTTCCCCAGAGGCTTCAAAAAGGCAGTGAAAGAAAGACTTTAGAGATAGTAGGTGGGCCAAAGAAGGCTCTAGAAAGGAAAGGGAGGGGGGATAGAAAGTATAGGAGGGAGACTAAGAAAAGGTTACTTACTAGATCAGAAGAAACAGACATTTACCTTAAGTGGACACATGTACCAGCACACAAATGAAACACACCCCTCTCGGGCCGTGTGGCAGACGAGGCGCCTCCATGGCTCTTTCAGGGACGTGTGGGTCGCAGATGGCGCGACAAGACCAGGACGGGTGATTATTCCCGGGCCGGGGGTGGCACAGGAAAGCCAGCAGAGGAGGCCAGCAGCAGCCTCCCCGGGCTGCCATGTGGTGGGCCGGCTGGATGAAGAGCCTTTTGTTCTCCCTTTCAGTGGCCACTACAGTTGCTCTGTGTTTTAGTTTCAATTAAAAGCCCACTAATCCTAAAGCACAGAGAAACATAGCTGTGGGCCCTCCCCCGTCCCTTCCCAACGCGGCCTGTGTCTGCCAGAACCCTTTCATGGCACAAACCCCGCCCTGTCCGCGCTATAAAGGAGGCATGTGCCACCCGTTGGCCCACAAGCGCTTTCAGAAGGTGCTGCGTGGGCCCGCCCCTGGGCTGGCAAGGCGGCGGCGAATAGTGCCTCTTGTGAGGGCGGTTGCCATAGCGAGCCCTTGTTTTCCATCCGATTGCACAGTCAATAATACTTCATACCCTGGGGGGGGGGTGGTAGAGGGGTCACTTCCAACTGCCCGCGCATCATGTGGCCCAAAAGGAGCACGTGAGGCTTTGAGGGATGACACAGAGCACCTGCTTCTTCAGCGAACTTGGATTTCAACTCTTTCCCTCCTGGCGAGGTACGGAGGTTTACTGCCTTCTGAATGCTCCTGCCCACGTGGAAGTTGGCGGTGAGCACTTTAAAAAATACCCTCTTAGCCGAAACTGGTGTGGCTCAGTGGATAGAACGTCAGCCTCTGGACTGAAAGGTCCCAGGTTCGATTCCGGTCAACAGCATGTACCTTGGTTGCGGGCACATCCCCAGTGTGGGGTGTGTGCAGGAGGCAGCTGATCGATGTTTCTGACTCTCTATCCCTCTCTCTTCCTCTCTGTGAAAAGTCAATAAAATATATATTTTAAAAAATACCATCTCAAAGGAACACTTGCCCTGTTTGTTTGGAATGACATCTTACTGGGAAGTCGGGTTTATTCTCACCAACACACCCTCTGGGCCGGGCGCTCCGTGACGCTGAAGAGAAGTGTAGTCAGGCTTAACGGGCTTCGGGGAGAAGACTGTACCCTCAAGACACAGAAAACGTGGTCCAGGAAGGCGTCTCTATGGCCTGATGAATAGTTGCCCGCTCTGGGAATATCTGATTGTTCTGGAAACTCAGAGCATTGGGAAGGGACAGAGAGACATCAAAGGGGGCCTGCAAAGGGGCACCCCTCCCGCCAGCACACAGCTGGGGGTCAGGAATGACACACTTCTGGGAAATAAAAATAAAAGGGGCATAGAGGTTAATAAAATGGGGACCTAGTCCCCTCCCCAGACACAGGGAGGTGAAAATTACTTATCACCTGCTAGAGCAGATGTGAGAATGGCCGGTGGCCCTGTGTGCGTGTGCGCGCATGTGTGTGTATGTATGTGTGTGTGCATGTGTATGTGTATGTGTGCGTGTGTGTATGTGGTTTTGTGTGTGTGTATATGTGTGTGTGTGTGTGTAGTATGTGTGCGTGTGTGTGTGTTTTTGTGTGTGTATATGTGTGTGTGTGCGTGTGTATGTGTGCATGTGTGTGTGTGTGTTTTGCAGGAATATTTGAGAGGAGTGAGCCCGTGCCACGAAGCCCTGCAACAGGCTTCCTCCAGCCTCCTCGCCAGGCAGGATCTTGCACTTCTGTCTCCTCGTTAGAGGACAACATCTGCTTCTTCCTATAATTAGCTCACAGTTCACTGGGTAGCTGCATCTCTTACACCTGTACCACACACAACGTGGAAATTACAGGAGCACATGTTGTTGTTGTTTTTTTTCTTAAATCGCCGCCACTTACACACGTTGTTAAGCATCTAATAGGAAACGACCGTACAGTCCCGGGCCCCCTTCCTCCTCGGATCGCTTTGTAAACTCCGGTGGGGAAAGTCTGTTTTTATGGGCCCCAGGTCCCCTTTCCGACCTCACCTCTCTCTCCACGGCCTCCCCGAATTAGAGGCAGTCCCCGGCGCTGTCAACCAGCCCGCCACGCATCAGGCCATAAAACCTTCTTTCCAGCCACCTGCATGCGGGATGATGGGGGGAGAGGAAACTGAACCACGTGTGGTGATGGTGGAGGGGGGGGGGAGGAAGAGGAGGAGGGAGGGCCCCAGCTGGCTGCTGAGGATGGTTTCCATAGAATTCTTTGGAGGGTGAAAGGGTGCAGAGTCTGGGGTCACTTCCTGCCAGCTCCGTGCTACATGGGGGGAGAATCCACAATCACGCCATCTCACGGTTCCATTAGTGTCAAAGCTCATTAGGAGCCCAATCCACTCCGCAGCAGTGGGCACACAAAAGAAGCAGCCAGACTGCCGAGTGCAGCATCCTCCACTCCAATTTGGCGGTGGGGAGGTGGGGGGTGGAGAGTGGGGGACAGGAGGGGCCAGTGGGAAGGGAGGGTTGTAAAATTCCGGCTGGGTAATTAGAGTCAGCGGGGAGGCAGAGAGGCCGGAGCAGGCGGCCTCGCATCTCTCCCCTGGCTGCTTTACAGTATTGGCAGGGGCTGCTTTCTTCCCCGGTGAGTCCATGTGCCTGTGTCATCATTCGCCAAGAAAAATGATCATCAATTTGCACCCTGCTCCTGGGCCAAGCCGAGGAGGCAGGCTGTGGTCACTGCTGCTATAGTGTCCGGGTATAGACACTATAACAGGGGGGGAAGGATGGCAGAGCTGGTTGCCGTGGGTGCAGTTAACAGAAGCAGCTTAGGTCATCGACTAGCCAGCTTCTAGCAAGTTATTATGAGTAGGTTCACGTTCCCTATGCATCAGGTAGACACCCAGGGCCCTGGCTGGTGTGGCCCAGTGGGTTGGGTGTTGTCCTATACACTCAAAGGTTGTCGGTTCAGTTCCTGGTCAGGGCATCTGCCGTGGTTTGGTCTTGATCTTCGGTAGTGGGAATGCAGCAGACCGGTGATGGATGTTTTGCTCTCACATCGATGCTTCTCTCTCCCTCTCCCTTCCTCTCTCTCTAAAAGTCATTAAAATATCTTTGAAAAAATAAGAAACTCAGGAAGGCTGCGGAGGCCTGACAAAATATGGTGGTATTATTATCTGTACCTACTTGCTTATAGCTACCTACTTACATCATTCTGATTTTCTTCAAATTTTATTGCAGCCCTGAAGGTAATGGGATATAGGTAAAACAGATACACACTACAAAATGGCTCACACTGGCTGCTGTGTTTGCTTCTATGGCAGTTTTACAAAATTTTAAAAATGTATTCATCCTGAAATAATTTTTTTAAAATTATAATTGAAGTTTAATCTACGTGTGATAAAATTGACCTGTAACTAAAAGTACAATTTTATGAGTTTTGATAAGTGAATACCTTTGTGTAATTAGCACTACAACAACGTTCAGAATATTTCCATCCACCCACAAAGTTCCTTCTGACTCTCTGCTATCAGTCCCTTTCCCCAAACCCCAAGCAACCATTGATCCGGATTTTAGTGATTATGATTTCGCCTTTTCTAAAAATTAATATAAATGAAATCATACATAGCTGTTTGAGTCTGGCCTCTTTCAGATCCTCTGAATATTAAACTAAATGCATAGCATCAGAGGGAAGTGCCCAAAGCGAGGAGAGATGGCTTAAATCTGAAGCACTTTATCGGTATTTCATTAAAAATTTTTTTTTCTGTAGACCCTGGGCATGGGAGGCACTGAGGTGAGGACCAACATAAAAGTTAGAGTGCAGAATGGTCCGTATGTGTACTCCGAGAGGCTGCCTGAACTTGACTCTTAGAGAGTCAAACTACGTTCTTTGAGCTTCATCCTGCAACAAGGTCGAAGACCAGCTCTGCCCCTTCGAGGGCTGAACTGCTGTGCTGGGGGGGAATGGGCCACAGCTATCCGGCTTCTGGGCTCTGGCCCACTGTCCGGCCACCCGAAAATCTGCCTCTTGCCAGCAGAAACCACTTCTTTCATTCTCAAAGAGACCAGAAAATCGCAGAAATAAGAAACCAATGTAAGCATCCACGTTGTAAGCCAAGAACACCTGAAACCACAGCGACCCTGATTGCATTCTGTTTTCCCAGGTCCTTTGTTAAAGACCTGACCTGAACTCTGCTCGTGGTATACGTTTAGGGATTTCTGGGGCCCAGCTGTACCCAGAGGGATACTAAGGAAACAAATAAGCTTTACAACAACACTTTTTGGGGCCTAACCCGACATCCTAAGGTTGCCATTGAAATACATCAGATGCGAAATCTGCAAGGTCTTGAGGCCAACCTCACAGGAAAGACAGGAAAACTAGAAGCCGTGAAGGACATAGATCTGCTGAATATATTAAGTGTGCATATGTGTGTGGTGTGTGTGTTTTCTAACCCTCTTAGGGAATTTTATACCAAATCCGTACAGATGTACTCCTTTCTGTTTATTATTCCCAACCGTGTAATGGAGGTTAATGCCGTGCACAGGAAAGCAATCTCTGGAGTTTGACAGCGCCCCACCTATTTCATTCTCGGGCAAAACAAAGAGAAGGAGCACTTGTTCTTCCAGCCAGCGTTGCTCACTCTCCAGTTCCAGCCGGCCCGGATCGTCTGAAATCTGATTTGGGATTTGAGCGTCATTTGGATTAGCTCATTAGTGGGGCCCCGTCCTGGCAAGCCACTCCTCTGGGGCACCGGTGCACAGCGCCGTGACGGCGTGGCGCTGGAAATGAGACGTCTAACGAGGTTAGGCGGGTCCCGGTGCACAGGGTCCAGAGGTACTTTGTATGGACACCTGTGCGCCCGGGGATGCGGGAGGTGGACAGAGAGAGGCACTGGACCCGGCTGAGGTAGGACCCGCCGCCAGGATGTGAGTTCCTGTAGAAAAGAGCAAGGCCTGCCTCTTCTCAGCAGCTCCTATGGACTGGGAGCCATTGCGAAGATTCCGGGGGAAGAATAAGAGAAGGCCCGTATGTTGGGGGGCGGGTGTCAGTGGAAGGGGCTGTGAGCAGAGGTGAGCTTTTAAGGTAAAACTCTGACGTCGTTCCCTGTCTCTGCGTGAGAAGCAGGACCAGTCCCGGGTAAGGACATGTTGGCACCTGGAACCAGCCCCCTGGTAAAACCTGAAGTTACTTGCCCAGTTCCTGCTGTCCAAATACACCCACTGATGTTTCCCCCTCTGTTCACATGACTTTCTTGATTCCCCTTAACTTGTGACTGTGGATGTTTTTAAGCTCAACACGACATGCTGGTTCCTTTTTGCTTAGAACGGGGCTGTGGCTAAGATCAGAAAATGCTGGATTCCAGCTAGGCATGGTGTATGTATAATGCCCAGACGTGGCTGTGGGCAGCGCACAACACACACACACAGTGGAAGGGGGCTTTGTGCCACCTCCATCCCCTTCCCCCCTCCTCCACTCGAAGAGGAAAACAAAAGTTTCCATGGCGTTTTGTTTTTCTTGCTTCTAAGTGGGAAATCAAGCCATTACCAGAGGCTGGGAGCTGGCCCCCTGGGACACTGGTCCTGTTTCATGTTGTGCTGGTGTGCCACCTAGTGGGGACTTTTAGGAATCCCTGAAAGACCTGCTCGTTTAAAAGAAGCTGCCCCCTATTCAGTATCCTTCCTAAAGCCCGGGGAGGGGGAGGGGGGGTCGGTGTTAATTCATTTTGTGAGTCATCTTTAAAATGACTGTGTGCGAGACAGGGGCAAATGTATTGTCAGTACGTGATAATAACATATGAAACGAAGCTCGTGGCTTCTTTTGTATTCTCCTAGGGCAGGTGGTGAATAACCCATCTTGACTTAAAAAGTCACGAATTACCATTTAAGTGCTTAGACCTGGATGCATGACAGAGCTGATTCCACTTTCTTCGTTTACCTTTTCAAAAGCATTCAGGGATTTAAAGGAGAAAGTCGGCAGCTGATAGGTGCCCCAGTGTAATGGCAAACCTCTGTTCTAAATATCTTAATCAGGCGGGGATGAGAACCCGAGGCAGATCAGGACAAATCAAGAATTCTGGTCCCGACACAAAAGGGCAAAGAGGAGACACAAAGTCCTGGTGTCATAGAAATGTAAGAACTTTCTAAGACTGGGGAAAAAGATTTCCAGGGAAAGAGAAAAAAAAATCTTGCCCTGAAAAAAAAAATGTATCTTCAAAAACACATTTTAATGTTTCCTGCCAGGAAGCAAAAGGCACAGTCCAAAATAGTTGTCAGAATCTCTGAACACAGAGTTCTAAGCATCCCTGGGAGATGACATCGACCACTGTGATAATTGTGACTCTTATAAGACAAGTATCTGTGGGATTTCAAGTATTCAAAGCAGAAAAAATAAAGCTGGAACAACCGGACTGCCTCCAAAGCCTTGGTGAGATGGGGTAATTGTTCATGATTTGAAAGATTATTTTTCTAAACATCATTGTTTACAAGAAAGCAGGCAACAAAAGAAAGAGAGGGTTTTGGTTTTTTTCCTTTTCAAGGCATTGTAGATTTTTTTTTTTGGCCTTTTCTTCCTGAAATTCATCAAAACCCTCTGTCATTCAACTTTCGCTGAGCAGTAATGCATTATTTCACTTAAATACACACTAAAGGAGGTGATGTTGATTAATCAAAAGTAGAAGATGCAGACATGCTTTGGAAACTAAAGCCCCGTTAGAGCTTCAACACGAATGTCAACTGGCCGCCGGGAAGCCTGTTGCTAGGGGGGGGGATGGTTACCAGGCACAGGTGCTCCTGCCGAAGCCCCCGAGAGCTTGCTGATCCCCTTTGGAGTGAGTGATGTCACGAATGAAGGGTTTTCAAATATTTATTTTTTTCTATATGCCTTGGAAAGAAGGGATTGTTTTTTTGTGTGTGTTGTTGTTGTTTTTAATTTTACTGATATTTTTACAGGGAGGAAGAGAGAGGGATAAAGAGTTAGAAACATCGATCAGCCGCCTCCTGAACACCCCCTACTGGGGATGTGCCTGCAACCAAGGTACATGCCCTTGGCCAGAATCGAACCTGGGACCCTTCAGTCCACTCGCCGACACTCTGTCCACTGAGCCAAACCGGTCAGGGCAAGAAGGAATTGTTTCCCAAGGCACAATTAGGAAGGGAAGCAAGGAAGAGCGGGAGATGGAAGAACGTGATCAGAGAGCCTGAGAGTGGGAAGTGTGGGAGGCATGGGCCCTGAGGTGAGCCCCACGGCTGCACCCTCCCCGAAGTGAGGTCTGGAGTCAGTAGCAAGGTTGACCCAAGAGGACAAAGAAACCAACACAGCGTGACTTCTGCTGACCACGTGCCAGCCATTCTGCTCGCTCTTACACCCTCCACCCTACCAGTTCCCACACAAACCCAGTGAAGGCCTTAGTATCACCGCTTAAAAAGCATGAACACCAAGCATCAGATTGGTTAGGGAACTTGCCAAATGCTAATGCCCTCTTTTTTGTGTGTGTCTGATTTCAAACTCCTGTTTGTCTCCACATGTATTCTTCAGGGCTCTCTCCTAGGACTTAAAATTGCTAAGGTTTACTAGCAAAAATCTGCAAAGCACTGGCTCTGTGCAATGAAAGGTTTTTGGATGGTGTGTGTGTGTGTATGTGTGTGTGTGTGTGTGTGTGTGTGTGTGTGTGTGGTGTTCAGTATAATTACGGACACCAGTCTTGCCTTTAGTGGAGCTTAGAATCTGGCAGAGAAAAACAAGCAATTGCAAAAATAATAAAAATATTTTGTCTGAAAAATTGAGGAGTGAAGAAATATTGAGGGTAGGTGCTGAGGAGGAAACTTACTCAAACTAATATCAGAGGTCCAGTCTTGATGGGTTTCAAGGGTTGGGAAAGAAAACTAACCATTTCCGGTCATGGGGGTGGGGTTGAAAGCAGGAATAACCAATGAAATGATTGAATTGACTTTGGGAGGGTGAGAGGAATCAAATAAAGGCTGTTTTTTTCTGTGTTGTGCTGGGAGGGAGGGCAGACCTCAGTGATGTAATTAAAGGGGCCATTTTATGAAAGCAGGAATGGGTGATTTGAACCAGTGAGATAAATCGTGCTTGCCAGTATGAGTTTGTGGGTATGTGTGTATGTGTATGTGTATGTGTATGTGTATGTGTATGTGTATCTGTATCTGTATCTGTATGTGTATATGTGTGCAATGGTGAACCTGGGGGTTGGACATAAGGAGCTAGCAGGATGAAAGGTGGGAAAGACAAAGGGAAAAGCGACTGATGATGAATTTAGCTTCCTGCACTATTTCTCTCAGAAGCAGTTCAGATTAATAGGTAAAGCCATGTTATTCTATTGTGGGAGTTTCTGTCCTTTAACCAAGAAAGGAAAACAAAAACTGTAGCATATTTGCATTTTATTATTAATACATGAGAAAAAAATGTTCCAATTAGTATTTGGGGATATCACAAATAGTAAATATGTATATGATACATATAATTACATATATTTTTAATTTTTTTCTTTTCAAAATTCAGGAGGAAGCACCTGTCATTCAGAGCGGCACAAGCCACTGGTCCTCAGCACAGGCACTGCTGTGGCTGCTGGGACTTTGCAGAGGCTGCGGGGCTGCAGCTGCAGGGGGGCAGAAGTGAAAGCACCAGGTCCCGAGGCCCCTTTAGGAAAAGGGGAGGCAGTGAATTATTTTTATAGTCCGGAAAAGACACATCTCATTCATCCACTGAGTTATGTACGTCTGGATTGAGTTCATGGACCTATGAGTCATACAAACACATCTCTCTCTTTATCTTCGGGGACAGCAGGAGGGTAGAAGGTTATGCCATGATAAGAGAGGGGGATGAGGGGGTGGGGGATGAGCTGATCAGTGTTTCAGGGACTCACTGAGCAGGTCTGGGTCTTGCAAGAGTCTATCCCTGGCTCCTACACCAGGCCTGCTTCTTCTTTGGTATGTAAGCATGCAGCCAATCGCTGAAACCCTGAATGAGGCTCATTCCAAAAGGGGAATTATTTCCTCTTCTGCAATTTGACCACTTCATCTGCGGAAGGTGTGTGTGTGTGTGTGTGTGTGTGTGTGTGTATACGTGCATTGAATTTACTTTTGTATTTGTATTTGAATTACACCCAATTAGACAAATAATTGACTGGCCACCATGTAATGCCTCACAGATGACTATCTGTTGCCCATCTTGCTGTAGAAACCTACCATGTAGGAGGAAAAGGCAATAGCTTATATGCAAATATTCTCCCTCCCCTCTGCTTTGGTATCTTTGTAAAAAATTCAAACCTCTCTGCCTTCAGTCCCATTTAAATAAAAATACCACATGCCTCCAGCTAGTAGAATGCACATTCCCAGTTGATTGATGCTTTTCTATTATTTTATAATGTGTGTGTGTGTGTGTGTGTGTGTGTGTGTTGTTGTTGTTGTTTTCAACCAGAGATTGTTTCCCTGCATGTCAAGGAGGAAATATTTTCCAAATCATGTGCTGTGATTGGCTGGCTTGGGCCTGATCAGATAGTGAGTTGGAGAGGGACAGAAAGCCATGATTTGTCACACTGGTGCCCAATTCTGGATAAAGAGGTGCTTTGTAATGTCAGCCTGCCTAATCTCTAGGCCACAATCAAATTATCCTCCCTTTTCTCCCCCGTGACTTCTCCCATCACCTATCCCTCCTTCCCTTTCTCTCTCTTTCTCTTTCTCTTTCTCATCCACACACACACACAGGCACACACCCTACCTCTTCAGATCCATCACTGCCAGAAGCGTTATTAAACAAAAGCGCAGCCCAGGGAATTAATAATGTCAAGGATTTATTTCTTTATCAAATGCTGTGGCCTGAAGGAAGAGTACTTTGTGCTTACAGAGAAACGGAAGTGCATTAATCACCCGAGGGAAAAGATGAGTTTGTGATTTCTAATACTTGTCAAATGAGTGACAAAAGAGAATGAGATAGAGATTTCCAGAAGTGTTTGCAAACACAAAGAGGTTAGAGCCTGTTTTTCTAAAGGATTCATGGTTTCATGGGGGCTTGAGGAGTTTTGGGGGGCGGTAGGGAGGTGAGACGGAGCATGAGGGTGATGATCACAGCGACTGGTGGTGGCTAGCTCAGCCACAGATTGCAAAGTGTCAGTAGTCAATCTTTAAATCTGAGAAGCTGATAGTTCGGCTGCCTTCGCCGTCAGTCAGTGAAGGGGGCAGTGGAGTGTGGGGAGGTTAAGAGAGGCCGGGGAGGTGTGAGGTATAGATGTGCAACCACATTACAAGTTGTGTAATTCTTAAAGCTCGGCTGTGCGCTTGCACTCATTGTGGCGGTAGCTGTCATCCAACAGCTTGCAATTGCACATGAAGGATATGAAGTTTGGCAGGAAATAGCCTCTCTTTCTTCCTCTTGACCTTATTCACTGGCACTCTGTGTCTTGTCACTCCCTTTGATAAGGGGGTGGGGGGAGAAGTCAAGAGGCTCATGGGAGAACTGAAATCAATGCATCTTGGTAAGAAATACAGGGCAGCCTGCTCTGCAGTTATCAGCACTGCCAACTTAAATTGTCAATTTGAGCAAAGCCATGATCATCATCACAGACAAAGAGTGTCTTCATCTAGTGCCTGCATTTCCTATTCTGAGTTTCTGATTATTGTATGAAATGTGCTGTCCTAGAAGTTGCCTTCCTGGGGGTTAGGTTGCAATTACAAATCAGAGCCACTTGTTCACTGCTGCTCCCATTATCATCACGTTGAATGTCTGTGGGTGGCACTCAGGTTAATCCTTGAGACGTTTTGCAGCCTGGGAGTGCAGAAGAGCTAATGTCCAAGGGCTTACTCTTAATCAAGGGGGGATGGGTGCCTGCAGATATGTGCCCTAGTCTCCATCCTTTGACAGATAATTCTAGAAGGTATTCTTTATACTTCCCAGAAGTTCCAGCCAAATGGACTCCCCTGTCGCCTGTAATGGCCACCTTGCGAATGCATTAAAACATTTCTTTTTTATTCTCACCCAAGGATATATGTGAGAGAGAGAAAGAAAGAGAAAGACATTTATTGGTCGCTTCCCATATGCATCCCTCTAGATTAGGGATAAAGCATGCAACCTCGATAAGTTATGTGCCCTGATGGACTCAAACACAGCATTGGAGGTGGCACAGTAGCCACCAAACATTCAAGGCAAGTTCCTCCTCAAGCTTCATGGGAGGGGAGCTAATTTAGGAATGTTTGTCATCCCTTCCATGTCTCTGTTGGCATCACAAAAGGAGAATGAATCCAGTCCACTACGAATTCAACAGGTGTTTACTGAAAATCTATCATATGCTCAAGTACTGTGCTAGAATCGGAAGACATAATGTTGAATAAAAATGGTTTTTGTACAACTTAGTGTTCTAAGGGAAAGACACTCACTTATCAAATAATCATACACATAGATTTATAGCTATAAGCTGTGGTAAGTGACGGAGCTATAACAGGGATCTGACCTCTATTAGTGGCCTAGGAACATCTTCCCAGAGAAGTGATGTCTCTGAGGGATGAAAAAGAGCTGGGGGAGGATGGGTGCTGGGGAGACAAAAAAGCATATATGAAGTTTTAAAACTAGGAGGTGGTGAAGGAATCGATTGTTGAAGGAACAGGAAGCCGCTGTGGATAAAAAGCAGAATTAGGGGGTTGAAAGTGATGGTTGAGATTAGAGGCAAGCAAGGGCCAGATCAGGCAAACAAAAATCAACTGAAAGTTGGGTTTAAATTTTTTTCTTTAATTATCCCAGTGATAAATGAATATACTCTTAATTTTAAAACATTCAAATAATATCTGTAAATCAAAAGTTTGCCTTTATCTTTTCCCCCAACCAATTGTATTCACAGATGTTACCTGCTGTGTCAAAAGAAACTGGACTTGGTGATAGAGCAAAGGGGTGTCAATCTTATAGGTTTACAAAATGAGAAGATATATATTTGGTCGCATTATCTCTACTAGTTCACAGAGGACTAAAGAACTATTTTCGGTAAAATAAAATTTACTTAAAAATATTGTTTAGTTTGTCTTTATTTTTTCTTTGAGCATTTCTATATCCTTTTTTTTTGTTTTATAATGTGCATATGGTTTAAAGATAAACCATGCCTATATTGAGAGTACTCACTTTATCTTTTTTTTTTTTTTTACTTACAAGATCCATGAATAAAAATATTGGAGACCACTGTAACAGTGGTTAAGGGCATTATTTCTGATATTGCTTTGCTTGGGTTCAAATCCTAGATTCATCCTACACAAGCCAGGTATTCTTGGCAATTTACTCAATCTCATTGTCTCTCACTTTTTAAAGAGGGAGCACGCTTACTCTACAAGGTTATTGTGAGAATTGGATTAAATAAAACCTGAAAAGCACTGAGAATAGTGCCCAACACATTGCAAACACTCAATAAATGTGAACAATTACCCTTAAAGTTGTTAGTATTGCTTGTATCCAATCACTTTACAGAACTTCATTTTTTGTTATAACTGTAACTTGATTTTTTTTGAGTTTGGCTGGTCAAAATTCATTTCCTGGCATGTCATGATAATTCTAATATTTATTCCTTATTTCTTTGTCTTATTTGATTGCCCTGGTATTACCTTTCTCACTGAAACAGTAGAATGAGGGCCTTTAATAGAGATGCCACCACTGTTTCACCATTAAATATGATGCTTGCTATAGACCTGGTACATATCCTTTATCAAGTTAAGGAAGGTACTCTAAGGTTGCTAAAAGGATTTGTTTCATATTGTGGAAAGAAGGTATTATTACTCAGTATGTGAAACAAAAAAAACTTAATTTATTACTTAGGAAAGAGTATACTGGAGAGCCATCATATCTGAGCCAAGCAGCTTGTTGATCTTAGATGGGGCTGGGTTGAGGGCTTCTTTGGGGATTATGTTGGTGACAAAGGCAAGGAGTGGTTGACATCAAACTTAAAAATGTATTTGGGGGAAGCAAGACCTGTCTATTGTTTAGGTTTCAGAACTGTCACTGGAGTGACTCCACTAATTAGTTGACCCTCAAAAGTATGAGACTATCACTGATTGGTTAGCACTCAGATGGATTTAGTGAAGTAGATGGCTATCAATTAATTAAATTGTGGTGAGTTGTCATCTGTTGATCAAATAGAAAGCAGGACATGGTATCTGAAAAATATAGGGTGGGGTGGTGAAGGTAGTTGTCCGGGTGGGCAGCTATCTTTAGACAAATGTAGATAAACATTAGCAAGTTGGGGAGACCCCTGGTCCTAGGAGGTGGACCTAGGGTTGGAGGTCCAGTGAAGCAGATAGTACATGCAATCTGGAGAATGTGGGGGGAAAAACCATAATAGCTGATTATCCTGGTGGACCCAGCAAGCCACTGTCTTTATGGATATGCAATGTACTAAAGCACAGCAAAAGGGGAACAAAAGGCAAGTACTATCTAGATATCTAACCAGGTGAGCATACTGAGAAGGAAAGCTCTCCGCAGGAAGTTGGGTGCCAGATTCAGAGCAGGGGAAATTATCAAGACTCAAGCTCTAGAAAGTCTGAGGTACCAGACAAGTATGTCCAGGCCAGGAACCAGACCTTTGATCACAGGATACACAGCTAGTTAGCAAAATGGGCCACAACATGATTCAAAAGAATGCAGAAAAAATTTTTTAGGGCAAAGACCCAAGGAAAAGCCTAACTAACCAGGAGCAAGATGACTTGATGCAGAAATTTGAGTGTTCAAACCAGAGTTCTGGGGGCAGGGATGAACCTCTCAGCCAGACAGGTGGTTCTACCTGTGTGAGGAGGGACCATTTGCATAGGTGTGGGCAGAATTAAGGGGCAATTAAAGGATGGTGAGGCACCCGCAGACCAGGATGAGGCACACCTGGGACTAAAGGGGCCAGGAGAGGAAATAGTGGTGTAAGATCTGAGAGGTGGAGCCAAGGAGGAAGGTTTTCCTGGTGTATAGTTTTAGCTCTGGAGGGACACAGCTATTCCAAGGGACTGAACACTGATGCTGAGAGGAAATGAGAGGAGACCTACCTGACCTGGCTCTTCCCCCACCTCTGACCTCCCACCAGGGCTTACCCTGCG
Organism: Vespertilio murinus; assembly: GCA_963924515.1. Taxonomy (NCBI): domain Eukaryota; kingdom Metazoa; phylum Chordata; class Mammalia; order Chiroptera; family Vespertilionidae; genus Vespertilio; species Vespertilio murinus. Next base: position 74,963,084 of record OZ004711.1, on the reverse strand, counting down.
CAGAAGCCAATTGGCTAGGATCCTCGGTGATGCCATCTACCAGGAGTCATTCTGCTGGGGCATAAGGGTAGACAGAGAACAATGGAGAATGAATAAGGTAAGGTAACCAAGAGAAAATGACCACCATTTGCTCCAAGTGGCCTGGAGGGGTCCAGCGATGTCAAGCCAGTGGTGTTTCTGAAATGCTTTTTTGGGATGTAGGCACATTGCCCAGGCTCCCAGTGCAGAATGCATGTTCCGCGTGTCCATTTGTGCTGGGCTGTGAAGGGAGTCTTTCTGAAGCTTCTGTAACATGGAGATATGGTGTAGCATCAAAATCACAATGGCATCTCCCTGTCTTTGTCACCATGTCAAATTATGATACCCGCCGAGAGGCAAGAAAGTGAGCAAACGGGCATGTTTTGTAATGCAGGTTCCAAGGCAGAGAAGCCCAGCACATGTGAACGGAATGGAGCCTCATTAGGAGACATTGCAAATGCAGGAGTTTGCCCTTTTATGCATAACCAGCCTGAGCTCTGCCTCAGACGATAGCCAGCGTTTTGTGAGTTAATGGTGTGTGACGCAGAAAAGGAGCTGTGAAGGGAGCAAATCTCTCTTTAAAGCGAACATTTTATAGAAATCCCATTTTCTCTGGGGCTCAAAGCCAGACTAACTTAGTGGATTAAGCTCTGAGGTTTCACCAGGAGGATGGATTTCAGGTCACCGCCAGCCTACAAATCAACACGGGGGATGGGGAGGGAACTCAAACGAAACTGATGACATCTAGAATATCTCATCAGGACGTATTCTAGCCTCAGTGACCACATCACAGCGCTGAGTTTGCATTAACAGGGGAGGTGGGGAGAAGAGAAAGGTGCCTGTCATGAGGATGCTAACATCCGCCATGAAATCTGTTGAGTGCTTAACCTGGGGTTCTTGCCTGGTGCCAGCGTGGAAGGGGGCAGCCTTAATTGCTTTGTGCCAGTCAAATGCATTTTTTGTCAGTTCTAGACAAACTCCCATAATTGTTTCTGTCACCTCGGGATGATTTTCCCCTCCAGGTCACTTCAGATGAGGCAGGTAGCAGGTGCTTCTTGCCCTAGCTCTCCCGTTCGAGCACCCTCAGCCTTCCACACAGCCAGCTGCCACAGTCCATATGTACACACACGGCACTTTCTGTGTGAGCACGCATTACGGATAACGCCTGGGGTGTCTTAAAATTGGTGGAATCCGTGCTATGACTGTAGATTGAAATGGTATCCTGACCCGGGCATTGCATCCTTCCTTCGTTCCACTCTCTCCCCTCTTAGCAGAGAAGCCCTTCCCGGGGCTGCCGGTGGGGAAATAGTATCAGGAAGTACAGTTCTCTTCTGACCAGTTCAAAGGTGTAATGAGAGCTTTTGAGCTGTCTTTTTTAGTCAACCATGCTCCTATTTGCTGCCTGGTTCCTACAACCCTCAAACCTCATAGATATAGATATTCGAGAAACATCTCCAGATTGATTGATTGATTGATTGATGTAGTGGGGGACAGAGTTGGGATTGTGGAGGTCTTTTGAAGTTATTCTTTCTCTTGTGGGTGTTCGTGGTTGAGATACTGGACGTTTGTGATGTTTTTATTGTTGTTGTTTTTTTCCATATTCCTCTTACTTTGGAGCCTAGAAGCCATATATATATATATATATATATATATATATATATATATATATATATATATATAAAACGAGAAGAGCAATTCACAGAAAGTCGAATGCTCTCTGTTTTCCACGCTGCTCTTCGGCTGAGTTGTGCCTGAGCTTGAATAAGATGCCTCATATTATTCACCCAGTAGCTATCACTCAGTAGCAAAAGCTGGTGAGAATTGTTTGATGTTCTTTCAGGGCCTGGGAAAAAAGAAGTGATTTTCTTGCAGGGTCCAGATAACCATCTCTTTTAGATATTATTATTCCCACCACAATATGCTTATTTATTCCATCACAAATATTTACTAAGTGCTGGGCTAGAGCTGAAGCAGGAAGGTCAATTGGGAGGTTATTGCATTAGTCCAGGGAAAAGCTAATGGTAGTGTAGACCAGGATGGTGACAGTGGGGATAGGGAAGACTGGGTGTGCATTTAAGACGTTATTTCAGAGGTGCAATTGACAGGATGCACTGTATGCCAAGGATTGGGCTTGGTGGCCCTGAGGCTGCGATGGAAAATAATATAAATAAGATTCGTGCTCTCGTGGAGGTTATACTGCAATGAAGAAGAAAGACAATAAATAATTACACACATTTGAAATGTATAGAGATTGTGATGAACTCTAGGAAAGAAATAATCGGAGTCAGGTAGTTAAGAATAATTGCGGTTGGGCAAGGGAGTAGGTGGCTATGTAAATTGGATTGCCAGGAAGTGGCCTTCCATGAGGGCGAGATTTGAAGGTTGAGTGGGAGCCAGACAGGCAAGGAGCTGGGGAAGCACAATCCAGGCAGATGGAAGAAACTGCATGATGGTCGTGAGGCAGGATGAATCTGGCACATCCTAGCGGTTGTCAGAAGGCTGCTGCGCCCGGAGTTGTCAGTGATGGGGAGAGTGAGTGATCTTGGCATAGTGGCCAACATCATGCAGAGCCTGAGTACGGTGTTTAGATTTTACTCAAAATGAAACTAGAATCTAGTGAAGAATTTGACATAGGGGAAAAAAACAAGACACGATTTCTGTTTAAAAATATTACTCCAGCTAGTCTGTTAGTATGGATGTAGGTAGGCTAGCACTGAAGGAGGGAGACCAGTTGGGAAGCTTTAACAGTGGCCTCAGTGAGAGATCATGGTGGCATGGACTAAGGTGGTGACATTGAGGACAGGGAAGAGGGCATGTTTCCTAGGTATCTTTTGGAGGTAAGTTGACAGAACTTAGTGACTTATTGAGTAGTAGAGGCTTGGTGCATGAAATTTGTGCATTGCACGTGCGGGGGGGGGGGGGGGTGTCCCTCAGCCCAGCCTTCACCCTCTCCACTCCTGGACATACCTCTCACAATCATGGACTGCTGGCTCCTAATTGCTCACCTGCTTACCTACCTGGTTATCCCCTGCTGCCAGGCAGGTGGCCCCCGACTGCCCCCTCCCTGCTGGCCTGGTCACTCCTACAACCCCCCACTGATCTGGTCATTTCTTACTGCCCTGCTGCCAGCCTGGGTGACCCAACTGCCCCTCTCCCTGCTGGCCTGGTCACCCCTAATTGCCCCCCTCTCCCAGCCTGGTCACCCCACGCAGCCTGCTTGTTCAGTTGTTTGGTCATCCCTCACTAACCCTCCCTGCTGGCCTGGTCTTAGGCAGCGATTTTGTGAGGGCGAGAGGGTCAATTTTCATATCACCTCTTTACTATATAGGATTGTTGTGTATGGGTGGGGGGAAAAAAAGAAAATGTTTCCAGCTTAAATAATTGGGTGCCAAGTGGTAACATTTAATACAGTGAAGAAGATGGGATGGATCGGAAGTTTAAATATTTATTTCCTTCCATTCTTCTTGCTCTGTCTTCTCACATCACATTACTTACCCAGTGATGGAGTGTTGGGGAGAATACTTGCCAGGCTGAGGCTAAGGAGACGGGAAATTGTGTACAGCTGCTGTCCAGAAGCAGTGGTATGGCCTCAACTCCTTCATGATGCCTCAGGTTTCTCATTGCTACTGTAGATCTCTAAAGACCTGCTATGCTTTGAATTGGATTCATTTGTTGTGCACGGGCCTGGAATTTCTTCCCATTTCAACATTATGTCTAAGGCACAAAATCCAGAGGAAGGGCATGGATTCTTTTTTTTAAAAAAATATTTTTTATTAAATTATTCCTCTCCACAGAAATCTGTAGTAAAAGGCGAAAGATTTTTGCGATCTGAAGAGAAACCAGAGTATTTATTTTCTATTAAATTATTATCTGTGTACATATATTACCATTGCCGCCTCCCATACATACCCTCCCTCCCCAGAGTTTTGTGTCCATTGGTTGTACTTATATGCATGTATACAAGTCCTTCAGTTGATCTCTAATCTCCCCCAGATCTCCCTCCCCTCCCTGCTGTAATTTGACAGTCTGCTTGTTGCTTTACTGTCTCTATATCTATCTTTTGGTTCATCAGTTTATGATGTTCTTTATTATCCATAAATGAGTGAGGTCATGTGGTGTTTCTCTTTCATTGACTGGCTTATTTCACTCAGCATGATGTTCTCCAATTCCATCCAGGTTGCTGCAAATGATAAGAATTCCTTCTTTTTTTTGGCAGCATAGTATTCCATTGTGTAGGTGTACCATAGTTTTTTGATACAATCATCTGCTGAGGGGCACCTAGGCTGCTTCTAAATTTAGTTATTGTAAATTGTGCTGCAATGAACATAGGGGTGCATATATCCTTTCTGATTGGTGTTTCTAGTTTCTTGGGATATATTCCTAGGAGTGGGATTACTGGGTCAAATGGGAGTTCCATTTTCAGTTTTTTGAGGAAGCTCCATACTGTTCTTCACAGTGGTTGCACCAGTCTGCATTCCCACCAGCAGTGCTCAAGGGTCCCCTTTTCTCCGAAACCTCAACAACATTTGTTGTTTGTTGATTTGTTGATGTTGGCCATTCTGACAGGTGTGAGATGGTATCACATTGTTGTTTTAATTTGCATCTCTTGGATAATTAGTGACTTTGAGCATGTTTTCATGTGCTTCTTGGCCTTCCTTCTGTCTTCTTTTGAAAATATTCTATTTAGGTCCATTGCCTATTTTTTAATTGGCTCAATCTTCCTTTTATGAAGTTGTAGACACTGTCTGTAGATGTTGGAGATTAAACCTTTATCAGTGATAACATTTGAAAATATGTTCTCCCATACAGTGGGCTTTCTTGTTGTTTTGTTGATGTTTCTTTTGCAGTAAAAAAAAGCTTTTTATTTTGATGTAGTCCCAAACAAATGAAATAACTTCTGTGTTGCATTACAGTCCGTTGACTAATCCTTCCAGTAACACTGTCATTTCCTTGTAAAAAGAAATTGTCTTAATTACTTTTGTATTCCCAGCTTCACCTTCCTCCGTAACTGAGCCTGGGCACATTTACTTTTTTTTCCGCATAAGAGGTACTGAATGAGTGTTTGTTGATTTGTATTAAAGGACTTTACTGAATACCTTTCTCAAATAATGGCATTTGAATCTAGCTACATTAGTTAATTGAAATTTTAATTTCAAGTTAGTGAATTATTTTTCTCCTGCCAAATAACTATGTACTTGGCTCATTGTGGAGGCCTGCCCTATTAACACCTACTTGCAATCCTTACTCCTCTATTAAAATGTTTAATGTGTGCAAGTTTATTCAAGCAGGAAGAATCACCAATTGCAGTGCAGTAAAAACAGATCTTATAAGGGTTGTTCTATTTTGGGCATGTCAGATGCCTAAGAAGTAAAAAGAGATAAAGGCATAAAGTAATATATATGTCTGCATATCCTCAGATTAGAAGGAAGACATTTTGTAAAGAAAAAAAAAATCTTGAAGAGATGGGTGGGGAAGGAGACAAGGATGCTCTTCAGAAAGTAGCTTCATGGAAATGGGGCCATTAATATACAATGGAGCCTGGCCTCACATGCACCCATTCTTCAGAGGCCATAATTGGACCTGTAAGTATCCTCAAAAAATGGCAAGGCATCAACACTAATGAAAATAGAATCCTGGAAACGTCTACATCAGATATTTTTTAATGCTGCTCTTGCAAAGAGAGGAGAAAGAAAGAAGTTACATGCTTCTGTTGGGAAAAGCAGTTGAACTTGAGTTTGTCATTGCTGAATATTTCCAGAACTGACCCACAAGGAAAGAACTGGCCTAGATGTGATCTAATTTACGGAGGCTCAGTCGCAGTCGTAAGCTTCATGGATGACATTGAACTCTCTGGGCCAGAAGACTGCTTTTCTTCATTGCACCCTTAAGCCTACTCCACACTTGTCTAGCGTAGCTGCTCAGAAATTGTTCCTTAGAAGTGCTCAGGGGACATCGGAGGAGGGACCTATGGGAAGCACACGAGGGCTGGGAAGCCTCTGGCTGTGGCAGTTCTGAGTTCCCCTCCCCCACGCAATCATGGCAGCTCCACTTTTATCTGTTTGATATAAATTTTTTGTTTGAGGAGAGAGCTCTGCTGCTTTTTTTTAAAAGAAGGCAGAGAAAGATAAAGAGGAAAAATGAACTTTAAAAATCACAGATCTAGCAGCTTGTGAAGTAACCTGTGCTTTTTCACTTCCCAGCAAGCCTTCCAGTCTGAGGTGGAACTACTGAGCGTTGCCCTGGAAATATGACCTACAGGCTTGGTTTCTGAGACATTTCTGCTCCCACCAATGAATGAAAATTCTATAATGCTTTTCTCTGAGAACCGTGTGATACAGACAGATTCTTTGCTGCCAGAATGCTAGAGAGTCAGGAGACGCTGGAACTATTTATCAGTGACGGGTGTTCTCAGTCCTATGGCCATTGCAACCATCATTCATGAAAAAGAAATGCTTGGGTATAATGGAATAGAGATTTTGGTCAAAGTTTTATTTATGTGAGATTTGGGAGAAGTAGAAAGGAAGGTAGAGTCTGATAGCAAGAATATACCTGGGATAGAAGGACTAGTGAGGGGAACAAATAGAAACTATGCCTCTTTATTTTGCTAAGTGATTTACAGTGTACAAGATAATTTCATGTGCATTATTTCGCTCAAATGAAAGACATTCTTCATTTGAAAGTAGGGAAGGGCATTTAACTCTCTGATCTCCTTAACCCTCTGTTAAACCCACCTATAAACATGCTATTCTGAGTCACCGCTGCTATCTGCTTGCTCTTCTGCTTTCAGGCTGCCAAAAGCTTCTGGAATCCATGCAGTCTTGGTCTATGAAAAATTCACGTGTCCAACTGCAACTTGGACATCATCTCTTTTTGGTAATCATTTTTATTCTCCCGTTCCATGCTCTAAGGCTGCCTTTCTATATCAGCTACTCCAACCTTTTCCCCTCCCCTTAGAATGGGTTGAATTGGGTCCTCAAAAAAGATATGCACACCTCAAATGCCAGAGCCTGTGACTGTCACCTTATTTGGGGGCGGGGGGGGGGGGAAGCATAACTTCATTAAGTATCTTGAGAAGATATCATCCTGGATTATCCAGGTGGGCCCTGAACCCAGGTACAAATGAGACAGAGGGAGATTAAACACACACAGAGAAGGAGGCCATGTGAGGCCAGAGGCTGAGACTGAACAATGCAGCAACAAGGAAGGAAGGCCAACAGCCACCCAAAGCCGGAGAGGGGAGGATGGATCTCTCCTGGGACCTTCAGAGGAAATGCAGCCCTAACCACACTTGACTCTGGACTTCTGTCCTCCAGACTGTGAGAGGATAAATGTGTTGTGTTAAGCTATCTGGTTTGTAGAACATAATTTGTTGCAGCAGCCTTGGTAAACGAAGATACTCACGTGTACAATTTTATCCTTCCTAGCAGTAGATGACCTTGATTTCTACTTTTTGGAAGAGATTGAGGCCATTTTCCCACACACCTCAAAAATTCCCCCCCCCCCCTTTTTTAACCCGTTCCTTTACTCAAACTATCTCTTTACCCAAGTCCATCTTTGCAGAAATGGATCCACCGATGTCTTCCTTCTAGCTTGTCTAAAAGAAATATGCCCATTCTCCCCTCTTTGCAAGAGCAGAATTCTCCATCTGTGCTTCTGACTCCATTCCTGGGTCTTGAGAGACCTGGCTGGCTGTTGCCCAGTCTTCTCAGTCAGTGCCAGGCTGAGGAGGAGGCAGAGCCCAAGGTCTGAGCATTTCCCAGAATCAAGGGAGCCATTATAGAAGGGGAGGTCTGAATTAAGGGCCAGAATAGAAGGGGGAGAAGATAAGCTCTGGATCGAGGGAGGGAGGGAGGGAGAGAGAGAGAGAGAGAGAGAGAGAGAGAGAGAGAGAGAGAGATGCAAATTTTAGGCAGTTGTTTCCTACCATTTTGACCATAAAAATATATTGATTCCATATTTATGAACACAATCATTTAAATCAGAGTTATATCACCATTACCAAGAAATAATTTTTTAAATTAAACTACATTGAACCAATTTCATTATTTGATCAATTTTTTTAAATATAAACCATTTAAAGAGTTTCTATTTTTCCATTTTCATTTAACTAAAATTACTTTCCTTAGAATCAATTCCTTCTCATGAATTTTATGATGAAAATTTGATTTATCCTTCAGCGTTTTTACCTCCCATACATATCAAATGTTACCTATTATATATTCTGCTATTATGAGTTTTCTTTTATGACTCTTACTTTGACCAAGTATAATTGTCCACGGTCAAATTTTCCAGATATAAATTTTGTTTAGAAGATTTGGTTCTTCAGTAACTTTTTAGTCCAGGGCAAAATTTTTCCATATGCAGTTTTAGCCATGTGTGTTTTATTTGTGTTGATTATTTCAACAACTGTATTTTTTTTTTCAGGGTAATGTTTGCATTTTCCATGTTACTGAAAAAGATTGATTCTTTAGTCAACTTTTAAATTATAATAAATTTTACCAGGTGCAATTTGTAGTCATTCTCAATTTTGTTTTGTGGTGTGTTTTTTTTCTGAGTAATACTCATTATGAATTAGACAAAAGACTGATAGTTTGTATTTTGTTAAGTCAGTCCCAAGTATAAAAGGAAACTTCAATATAGGCTAAATCCTATTCTAGGCACTTGGTGTAGCTGTAAAAGAAGATAAGCTTCTTGCTCTTATATAGTTTATTTTCTAATGTGGGCTAGAAGAAAACCACAAGCGAGCAAATAAATGAGAAAAAGAATTTCATATTGAAATAAAGACTGTGAAGAAAATTAAACAGTGTAATGTGGCTGTGACAGGTTAGAGTGCTGCTATAGATTGGGTTGTCAAGAATGGTCTCTCTGAAGAGGAAACATTTGAGCTGAGACCTGAGTGACAAAGTGACAGGCATAGAAAGACATAAGTTTCTTAACTGCTCAATGACTGAAATTATAAAAATGTGTTCATAAACATCTAAATGTATGGAGTACTACTTTCCTACACCATGTGAGGAGCAAAAAACAAACTGTGGGGTCATAATGGTAGGGTTGAAATGTACTATTTCTACATATTGCTTTCCTGTTCATGACCACATATGTCAAGATAGCAATATTCAAAAAAAAAATGGTTGTGCCACTGGGGGTAAAGGAATATGTATACTTTAGTTCCCAAAATCAATTCATATTTTGGTGTATCTTTTCAATAACAATATATAATACATGTGTCTTATACAAAAATATATCATTGCTGTGGGTGATATCTGAAAGGTCAATTGTGGGAACATACTACATTTTATTTTTCTTTTGTCTCAAAACACACACACACACACAACAAACTTGAGCATTGATGGTTCCTAAAGATTTCCTGGATGCAAATATAAAATACTAGAGGCCTAGTGCACAAAATTAATGCACTTGGGGAGCAGGGATCCCTCAGCCTAGCCTGTACCCTTTTGCAGTCTGGGAGCCCTTGGGGGATGTCTGACTGACAGCTTAGGCTCACTCCCCTGGTGGGCCTATGCAGGCAGTCAGACATCCTTAGCACCTGCCACCGCCACTGTGCTCGCCAACCCGGCTTCTGACTGAGCAGTGCTCCCCCTGTGGGAGCACACTGACCACGAGGGGTCAGCTCCTGCATTGTGCATCTGTCCCCTGGTGGTCAGTGGGCCTCATAGCAACCGATCATTCTGCTGTTTGATTGATTTGCATATTAGCCTTTTATTATATAGGACATTTTAATATGGATTTCCTGATGAAAAGCAGAATTTGAATTTCTAAAATAGTAAGTTTTTGAACAATCGCAGCAGGATCTAACTAATTGGATTAATGTGATCCCTGTAATAGACATTTGTAGACTTTTCTCTCTCAGTGAAACTTGCTTTAAAATAGTGGGAGTTCTCTCTCCTTTTAAAATAGGAATACATTTAGGAGGAAGGAACTTGCCAACAACAGAACAAACTCTCCTAGAAGAGAGAACATCAAGCAGTTGTTAACACAAAGACTGAGACAACCCTGACCATCTGCGGTTAAATGGCAGTCACATTTGCGCTTTCTTCCAAGGAATTATGCTCAAAAATGTGTCCTTGTTCCTGTCATGGCCTGCATGGAAGCATAACAAGGAGCCAGTGGGAATTCAGCTGTACCTTTACTCTGGAAGGGATGGGGATGGGTGGTCTTTTCTGCCTCCCCTCCCATACCCACTCCCATTTCCATTCTTTGCTGTGTAAATGCACACGTTCACACCCACTGACACTGATAACTTTCAACAAAGTGTGGCTTGTGTTTAGAGCACCCATTTTAAACAAACAGATGAAGTGCACATAATATTTTTACTACTCAAAATCTGGACTACTTAGCATTAAATTGAAATCATTGAAAGAGCTCCAAGTAAAACTGTATAATATCATGTACTCTGCCAATGTTTGAATGTTTGTTTCTTTCCCCCTATGGAATTCACAAGAATTATCCTTAAATAAATAAACAAAAGCCAGTCTCTACAGGAATCTAGATCTGTATAGTATGGTTTCATACGAAGTGATAGAGACAATACTACTTAAAACTTTTTGGTGTTGCAATTTTAGATGGTAGGATCCTCTGCCTACTTTCCAATGTCAATAAAATTAGTAAGAACTTAATGCAGAAAAGAACCCATTGTTAGCTGGCAAAGTACAGTGTTTGATTTTGATTGAAAAACAATTTCCCCCCCCCCCAAAAAAGCTTCATAGGTCTTCTAGATTGATACTTTAGAGCAGTCAGAAAGATATAAATAAAGATAATGAGCCATATTCATATTCAAAATGACAACTCTACAAGCTCAGTGATTTTTTTCCTTAGGCTATAAATTGGCAGGTGTCAGTGGCAAAAGTTGTCTGACTACAAAAACGGATGTTTGTTGAATAAAACCCATTAGTGCTTATAGGATTCACTGTCTCGGGGATGAGTTCATGACAACCTGATGTTCACAGAGATGCACTAAATGGGCTTTTATGCATTATTTTAGTCGCTGGTGGGAAAAAGGCCAGATTTGGCTCATCATGTGCAGCCTGAGCCTTCATAAATACTGATCTAAGTGATAGGCCATCAGGAGCCCTAATTGTGCTGCAGCACAATGACATTACTTAAGCGTGACTGCATGAACACCCTGACACTCATGACCATTAGTATCCTTTAATGGAACTTCAGAAAATTAATCCCAATATCTTTCCCAAGTTTTCTTCTGAAACAATGTGGGATCTTCTACAAGGTTTTGTTTCATTTTTAACTTACAGCAATGAAGCACTTGGATAGTTTTTTTTCCTGATTCTATACTATTGGAGGCCCACCAGATCCCTTTGAAACTTCCAGGTATATTCTTGTGTTTGGTGACTAGTTTTCAGGAATCCTGCAATGATGAGTTTTTTTTTATTTTATTCTATATTTTGGATAGCAATAATTTGGGTTCGAATGTATATTTTGTATAAATGCACGGGATTTAGAGTAAGAGACACTTTTTGAGCCAAAGATAAACTACAAGTTTGAGATTAAATAATCTCCCTTTCAAATTACTAGGAACTGAAATTTAAATTCTAGGAACCCAGAAAATGATCCCTTATAAATATAAATATTTAAAGAAAGCTAGTGTTGCAAAGAGATAAGGATGACAAGGCATCCTTCATAGGGGCAGAAAAAAAATAATTGGATCTAGATTAGGGAACTTGTAGGTTAGTCTGAAGGGTGGACATTGGGTGACAAATTAGTTAGAAATGGTGACCAACAACTCAGGAGATTTGTCAAGGCAAAGAGAAATAGCCTGAAGACTATGAGGAACTGCATAATCCCTCAAGAAAGGATTATGGAATTTGAATTGGCCGTGTGTCCAAGAGCAAAATTGATTAAGCTAAGAAGGACAATGTCCCAGGTTGGGTGTGGAAGAAAATGACTGGCACAGGGGAATGCAGGGACAGGGGAGGCATGCACATTGCTCCTACGATGCCGGTGTGGGAACCCCAGGACTCAGACCAGACATGGCTGGATCTTGTTTGCTCTGTGGATGAAAGAGACGGGTATTTTGAACGCATCTGGAAAGAATGATCTGCAAGTAATATTTATACTACTGCTAATAGTAATACCAGAACAATTTGGGCTAGAATGTGCAGCTGGACAGACAGGGCTCAAAGCTGCCCTTTCTCGCCAGGAATCTGTGGCTCTACTTAATCTCTCTGGAATTCAGTTTCATTGTCAATAAAATGAAAATCATATTATTTCATACTTTCTTGGTGAAGATGGGAGTGAAATAATGCAGGTAAACTGCTTGATCCACAGTCGGCTTACTTTGAGGTCAGGATCTGTGCCATTGTCTCGGCCCAGTACTGAAGAGGCCTCCTATACTCATTGTCTCTTTATTCTTGGCTCTTTAATTTCTTTTCGATGTCTCCTCCCTCTACTTTTTATGCTAGAAAGAAGCATCACAACACACTACTTGGTGGATGTAGATCTTAGACTCAAACTCACAGAACAAGGAAAAATATTAATTTTCCCAAGGCTGAACTTAATTTCTATCACAAGGCCCTGTGTGCCTGTAACAAATTATTTCTGAAATCCTAGTGGCTTACCACAGGAAAAGTTGGCAGGAGCTCTGCCCTGCACAAGCTGAGTGAGCCTGGCTGATGCAGGCTCTGTCATCTTCTAGCCACATGATCTTGTAGATATGGCATTGGAGTCTCCACAAAAGTGGGAGAGAGACGGAAAGAGGCGTCCACTTTTGAACACTTTCACTCACAGTCTATTGGCAAGAACTGGTCCCATAATCACAGCCTAGGCTATAAAGAAGGCTGATGAATATAGATAATATTTATTGTCTCCTTATAAACTGAAAGTGTTTTTTTGGGTTTTGGGGAGAATGACAAGTAATAGAAGAAACTCAGCTAAAACTTCATCATGTGAAAAAGGATGTTTACTAGCCCACAAACATAAAATGAGGTTTATTACTGGAATCAAGCATGACTGGATCTAGATTCAAATTAGGTAATGAGTTTGGTTTCTCTCCATATCTGAGCTCAGCTCTGCTTGGCTTTAGCTTTGAGAATGTTTTTTTCTCCATGTGCTTATTAAAAATGTCTGCAAGCATCCCTAAGCCATATCCCCTCAGCTTAGTAACACTATTGAAATGAACCAGTCTTCCCTTAAAGTGCTCATGGAAAAGTCTTTAAGAGGATTCTGATTGGCCAAGCTCGGTCACATAATTTCCCTGTGGTTGGGTTGGATGGAGAGCAGGTTCATTTCCACTCAAACTGCATGATACATTTCCAACTGGAAAGCCATGTTAAGACAAGGGAGAAGAAGAAATGCTAGATGGTCAACAACACCAACTACCCATCAGCCAAAGCATACTCTTTAACCCTCCCTCTTTCCCACACATTACTTGGGGCCTTAAAGTGGCTTCTATAATGCATGCCCAAGAGAGTTATATTGGAAATGAGAGGCACCAACGGTCAATTGGCCACTCAGTCTTCCAATATTCTGTGGAAATAAAGGTATGTCTTTTGTAAGTTTTTGTTTTTAAATATTTTTTATTGATTTCAGAGAGAAAGGGGAGGGAGAGAGAGATAAAATCATCAATGATGAGAGAAAATCATTGATCAGCTGCCTCCTGCATGCCCCACACTGGGGATTGAGCCTGCAACTCGGGTATGTGCCCTGACTGGGAATCGAACAGTGACCATAGTTGATGCTCAACCACTGAGCCACGCTGTCTTTTGTAAGTTTGACACAGAACACTGCTTGGAGATATTTAAACTAGAAAAGACTGATCGATTATCTAAGCCAAATTGTAAAATAGTCCGTCTTTTAAAGGTAAAAACATAAGGATCCCTCACATAGGCAGGAGAAATTGCTCATGTTGGCTTTATAGTGGGATTTATGGCCAGCCTGGATTACTGTGTAGCTGTATCTCAATCTTTTCTAGGAAGCCATCACAGCATCGCCCATGCTCATAGCTGGAATTTAATCTCATGCCTGCCAGGTCTCCACCTGAGTGGCCATCTAGCAAATAATCAATGACATTAGAGACTATGGACTCCTGACGATTCCCCAGTTCTGTTTCTAAAGCCTACTTAAAATGCATGTCTTGTTTTACTGCACTTTCAAATTTTATTCTTCTGGTTATGTAGCTATAACTGTCTGCATGTCATATGGACTCAAATGAAGGGTATAGAAGCATGTATAAACCACCCTGCAAAAGTTGCATTTTCTTTATTATACTTGATATCTGACTGAATAAAAATTGTATCATCTGGAGACTTCTCACATTCTTCCAGATTTAAGTATGTAAAAGAGGCCCACACACAGTGCATATTTTCACAATTAGGCTACTAGAGACCATACTTTAAGGTGAAATAAAATTTCTCCCTAAAGTCTAGCAATGCTCTGGTGGGTGTGCATATTTTTTATGCCCTTATGATTGGAGTTGGGTTTCATCATATAAAAATTTGGGAAGTTCAGTTGTTGGGAATTGAAAATTGATCCACGGTGCAAAATGTGCAAACTGGGAATAATAATATCGACCCTGCCTCAGGAAGGTGATTTACAAAACAAGGACACAGCCTCTGATGGCACAGTTGGTGGGGGGTAGGGACCTTCAAATCGGGATTTGACAGCTCTATGCAGGAGGAAGGCCTCCCTCTGGAGCTTTATAAAAATAGGAAGGGGGTGCCTTTCCCCACTGCCTGGAAGTGGAGAGCCTGTTTCTTTGCTTCCTTAAGCAAATAGTAAACAAATCATGACCAGGTGCTGGGGCTGTATCAGAGAATAGTGACATGAGCTGGTCAGGGCTCCATCCGCTTCAGCTGTGAACACTACGTAGCAGAGGTGCCCGAACAATGTGTATTCTGCAACAAAGAAAACAAGTCTCATTCTTAACTGTTTTGAGGAGTAGACTTTGGATCCCTGAATTTATCCTTATGCTCACGCAACCAGTGTCCACTTGAGAGGTGCTCAAATCGCTCTCATAGTCATAATGTTCCCAAACCATCTGCCCCAAGGTTTCTGCACAAACTAGCAAGATCATCTGAAATAAAGATAAAACAAGCACCCACAGTGAGTACCTGAGAGGAAAAGAAATCATCCTGAAAATTATGGTCTTTTCTCTTAACCTTCTGCATGCACTTCATGAAAAGACAGAACCCATTTTCTCTTTCTCAGAACTGGTTCTTTGCTGAACGATGATCCTGCAGCCTTCCCATCCATTTGCTACTTTAAGATGTAGTCTGCCTGTTTCTGGTGCATCTGCTCATTTTCTCTCCCATTAGGAAAGTCTTAACTTTAAGGTCCTGCCGCAGTCCTGTCTCTAAGTAAAGATGTATCTGGCTACTTCAGTCTCTCACATCTATTGCTTTTCAGAGGTGTCAGAGCACATATGGTTGGCACCAGTATTTTACACTGATTGCCTGCTCAGTTGGTGATGTCTCTTTATTTTCTGTATGGATTCCTTCTTCCCAACTTGTGGGAGAATGTAAGGGTAGATGAGTGTACATATTACCTCTCAGTATTCCCAGAACCTGGAATTCAAACCTTTAGACCACATCAGAGACATTAAATGCCCCTTCCTCTTTCCAAAGAAGAAGGCCCCTGTGGATGTTCTTCTTCCTTTCTTCCCCAGGACTGAGAGCCCCAGAACACAAACACAGATGGAGCATCAGTTGTGCTGAGTACCGAGTAGAGAACAGCTCCGTTAACACCCCTTGTTACTGGCTATCCTTCTTTTCCTGGCTCCTCCCTCTTTTCATTTTTGCTTCCCTAGCATTGCATTGCTTAATAACATCATGCATATAAGCTTTGTCTTGGGTTCTGCTTTCTGAAGAAGTCAAGCTGAGATGAGGCCTTGGAGACCTCTCCAAAGAAGGACTTGCCACCCAGCTACAAGGAGAGAGGTCAGCGGACAATTCCGGGCTATCAAGTCCTTCGGCGTCTGCCTCAGCCACAGAGAGCTGCCTCACCCAGAGCCACACCTTTCCTGTCATGCTGTACAGGCCTGACCACCTCGACCCGACACAGGATACATCGGACAAGCAATATTCAGCCCAGAGCCTCAGTTTGGCTGAGGCTTTGCTGGGCCTGTGAGAGGCGGAAGTTCGACCTCTTCCTCTGACCACTCCTGCTTCTTCCCCCTTCCCTTTGCAGATGTCAATCCCCGGTAAACATCCTGCGCCCATTACCCTGGCTCACACTCTGTTCTGGAGAAGCCAGTGTGCAACAGGACTGGTTGGAACTCTTTGGGTTGTGTGAATACTCAAGCCAAACTGACTTAGGCAAAAAAATAAAAGGGGAGTTGATGAGAACCAAGGTCTTCAATGATTTAATCATGACGCCAACCTTTCTGATGTCATTCTCAGAAGTGGCTAAAATTCATATTAGTTAATATGTGAAATCTTTCATGTATACCTTCACCTTTTCTTCTGAAACTTCCCTTCTTTCCTCCCCTACTTCCCATACCTGGATCAGAATTGCCAGAAACTCATTTGCTCTGGGCCGCAAATTATCACATTCAGTGACCATCCCATATTGTTACATACATTAAAACATGGCTCTTTTGAAGAAAGTACCATCACCAAAGAGAACAGATGGATTTTTAGGCCAGCATTTCTTTGTCATTGCTAGACCTCCCGGAAGATACTCTGAGCTTGAGATAGCTGCTCAAAATGTAGTGTTCATTTGAATAGAACATATAGAAGGTGGAATCACTAAAGCACTGGCTGAGGGAACTTACTTGGGACCAAGAGATTTGAATTAAATTAGAACATTTTTGTTACACCATGCTGAGGATGTAAATCATGTCTTATTTACTATTTCCAATTGCTATTTCTGAGGGTGAGGCCCTGTGCAACTATAAGTTATAAGCATAAACATAGTTGGAACTATTTGCTGAGTGATTAAGGAACAGAGTGATAGCTAATATGTAGTACTTACTTTATTGGAGATAATTTTTAAAGCTCACAAGGAGGAAATTAGTGATGCTTTTTAAAACAATTGCTTTTTTAACAACAAAAAGTATTGTGTCCTTCTCATGTATTCATTGGGTAAGTATCTCACCTCTCCCAGATGTAATGAGTATGAGACTAATGTCAGGTTTCCTGGGACACTTAAGGAATCTTGAATTAGCTCACTAGTGCTGGTAGGTTTCCACAACCATTTTGTGAAAAATCAATGTTATCCATCAAGTTTACAAAAGGAGTGCAAATGGATTCCAGGGAATGACTATCCCATCAGTTCCGATTTCTAAATTCCTAAACATAGGTTCTCCCTCCATCTTAAGAAATTGGAGTGAAACACACAGAGAGAACAAGGTGAAAGGCACACTAAATTCAATGATAAATCTTAAGGGAAATCTCTAAATTCAGTGATAAAGCTGGCATCTCAAAAGGCTTTTCGCCATTACTCAAATTGGGAGGAGGCAAAGGGAGTAAATATTTACTGAAAACTAAAAGTAAATAAACACATCCTAAAAATAAGCAAAACAAACTGAAGCGTCCGTGAAGAAATCTCAAACTAGAATTTTGTTTGGCTTCGAGTTCATCATTAAGATCCAGACTGAACTGCATGATGCTTTACCCTTGGTTTAGAATAACTAGGGGCACTGTGGGCTCCAGTCACTGTCCCTCGTCAGCCTCCATACCTACTTTGAAAGAGCCAGCTCCCCCTCCACCCAGAATCCCTCAATCTGTGTATCATTGGCGGTTCTCTAATCCCGTGTAATTGTATTAGTCTCAATAGCAGATTAGCTCTAAGTGCCCCTCAGAAAGGGAGCTGTCAGCCCTATTGTTTTCCACTTAATGTGATTCCAGGCAGCCAAGAAGAAAGGCAGCCAGAGATCCTCCTTCTCACATTACCCACCACAGTTTCTAAACCAATTAAGGGAAAAAAGGGATTTACAGTCCCCTGGATTAGAGACTCTGTTTATATTATCCTACATTTCTCCTCATAATGCCTTACACTGTATGCCTCCTAACAGCTTTCTCTCCGTCTCTGGAATGCTCCTTGTGTTTACCCCCACATTCACCCCCCTGTTTGCTCTGCCTTTGCTATTTGGGCGCAGTCACCCGGCTGGCTAATTCTTACTGATGGTTTTAATTGCTTCAGAATCCTCGTGCTTTTGCAGTCAGGAGAATTTAGGGGTAAAATTGCAGCTCGGCCCAAGCCAGATAGTCCGGCAGACCTTGATAAAGTGGCGCATTTCTGTGCAAGCAATCATCCCCATTAATTGAATAAAAACATCCTGCAGGATGTTTATCAGCGAAATAAAGCCTGGCTCCCAGGAGGCAAATTGGTCAGTCTCCTGATATTACAGCAAAAGGTGCCTTTTTTCTTTCTTTTTTTTTTTTTTTAAGGAAGTGCATCTGAAGCGGAAGGTGAAATGAGGTTTCACTGAAGCAAGGGAACAAATGAGAAGATGCTGTTTAAGAAAGAGCTCCAGACCATTTACACAAACCATGGCCTGATCTCAGTCCCCTTTTCTTAGCTTTCTGAGGGAAGCTCAAGCCGCAAGAAGTCCAACTGATTCCCTTCCACCCGATCGGATGTATAATTTCTCCCTTGGCTGGTGCTGCAACAATGAAAACCTCACTCGATAGGTTTCTATTAGAACCAAATGGGTTTTGAGAAGCATTTTTACTCTTAATGGAGCTTTTTCTATTGAATTCCATTTTTCAGAAATTTATTTTAGTTTCAGTTGAATATTTAAACAGGTTTAAATTTTAAATATCTGTGCTGAACAAGCCCCGAAATATATTCTTTAAATTGCTGTAATACTTCACTGGGCTTCCTTTCTAACTCGATACAATATGCATAATCCATTATGTTAGCACAGGTGGGTTAGCATTGCCAGACACCCGGCTAAAGCGCCTTTTTTTTTTTTTTTTTACACAGTTAAGTCCACCATCTCAACGACTGGTTCATCCAATTATTTTTACAACAGATTCGTTACTAACAACGCATAAAGAGGGCTCTAAAATTCAGCCCAAGACTCATTATTGTAGGAATACCCATGCCAGCGAATGAAACTTTTACTTAAGGTTGTCCTTAAACTAAATTATCCTAATGTAGCTTTTACCATATTCAGGAGGAAAGGCTGAGTCTCTCTGGAGAGAAGTGGAACTCCACAGCCTACTGGTTTTATAGGTTCTGGTTGTTATCCCGGCTTTTCCCAGGATTGCTTTGAAATTGACACATAGTTGAGCCATTCTAGGCACAAGGGGTGGTGGTGGTGAGGAAGGGGGTAATAAATACCCATAACTAACACCTACGTCTCAGGGGCACATGGCCAATCAGAGGGCCCAGATGCAAAATACGATAGTTCTGAATGGATTCAGGTTGTCTGAGTCTGAGTTGGACTCTCAGCTCCAGCACTTCATGTCCTATGACGTTGGGCAACTTAGCTCACGTCGACTTTAGTTTCCTCATCTATAAAACGGAGATATGATTGCACCTATCTCACAGATGTAGAAGTATTAAACAAGATAGTCCAGGTAAAGTGCTTTACCACAGTGCCCTCCACGTGGAAAGAGCTCCATGCAGGTTTTGGTCAATGGAGGAATCTCAGAGAAACCAAAAAAATATATAAACCCAAGTATAGGGCGCAACTCATGGATCAACATGCAGCTGATAATAGATTGAGTTGAAGTCTAGGGAGTGCACTCAGAAATAGAGATGGGGTTTCCATAAGCAGAGAGACGAGGAGAGAGGCCTGGTGTTTGGGTCAAGCTCGGGCCACCCGCCCCATCAGTCTGAAACGGAGTCCAGGTGAGATGGCAAAGCGACCTCTGGAGGAGAAGGCTGAGTCCGCACGTAAGGAGGGCAGCAGGTGCACTCGCTGTGGCTTCTTCCTCCCTCCAAATATTGAAACTGAAGGCTCCTGAACATTAGCGGAGCTTTATAGCGACAATCCCTGCTCCACTCACCCAGCACACAGTCCGCACTCACAATTCATTCGCTAGGCTCCCAAGGCTCTGGGGCTATAGCAAATTGGAGAAATTGATGTTTACCCTGAGAGCCTGCACCACACGCGTGTTGTAGCCGCCGTTGCCTTGGGATACGTCTGCCAGCGTGCCTGGGCTTAAATCCCTGCTGATAGCCTTTGCATCTTCGCTGGGAGGCAAAATCAATCCAAAGGAGAGCTAAGTGGGAGGACTGAGGACAGGGAAGGCGCTGCAGAGGCCAGAGGGCCGTGGGGTGCATCTGTCTACAGACCTGGACGTGCTCTGGGCGCAGGTGGGAGAGCCCAGTCACGTGAGACAGCAACACGCTCCGAAGCCCTCCATGTGCTGGTGCCTCTAATGAGTCCCTAGTCTGTGGAAGAGGAAAGGCTTTTCTGGGAAAGAAGGCTGATTACCTTGGGAAGGGATTGAAAACCAAATTGAAGTAAGTGTATTTCTGATAAATGCCAAATGCACTCTTTCTATGTGAACTGTGGGGGACACACAACTGTGGTGACAGGAGGCCACCATCTCTCTCTCTCTCTCTCTCTCTCTCTCTCTCTCTCTCTCTCTCTCTCTCTCTCTCTCTCTCTCTCCTTCCCATCCTCCCTCCCTTCCTTCCTTAAAGAAGCTCCATTGCTTAATGCCTCCCAGAGCTTGGGAGCGCTCTGCTTCCTGGTATTTGCTGCAGGTGTTTCATTGGCTGGAAGGCTGGTGTGAGGCATGTTGATGCGTGTAAATTATGCTCAGACTTTGAGCCTAATCATTATTACAAAATGTACAGAGGATAAAGCACAGGAAGCCATAAAAACAGAACTTTCACTTTGATCATGCAAAGTTATGGGTTCCCTTGGTGATGAATCTGTTAGGCGGTCTTACAAATCACAGCCAACGTGAAGGCTTAACAGTCTTCCCAGCTCTCTCCCAATCTCTTCCAACCAGAGCAGAGCACACACAGCCACCCCGGATGGTAATAGTAGGAGCAACCGAACCTGCTGAGCATGGGAAGTCCAACACTGAGGCAGAAATAAAGCCAGTGTACTTTTCATAGTCACTGATGGGATTAAAGGTTGGAGGAGATTCGGGTCTTGGAGGGTGAGCATGGAGCGCGTTTCCAGTAGCTCTGCCACAAGCTCACCGGAGGACTTCAGGCATGTCATTGAGCCTCCCTGAGCCTCAGTTTCTCCAACCATTAAATGGGGAGGTTGGCTTTAAAATGTCTCCAGGGTCCGTTTCATTTCCACCATTCTCTAAAGTACTGCAGTACATTATCTCTTGCTTTAGATGTAGACATATGAAGAAAAGAAATCTACCATGCTGGAAAGTCGAGAATTACACAGAATCTCAAACTCTGAGTTGAGAGAGCAAGCTGCAAATAATCACCCCAAATGAATGAATAGCCATGTGACCGAGCAATTCCTCTGACTCCTTGGGATTGCATCCTCACCTGATATAAGGCACCAATAACTAACACCTACTGCATCTATCCCATCAGGCAGTAGTAAGAAGTAAGCAAGGAGTGTGCTTGTGGGGGAGGGAGAAGGTGGGGGTGAGGGAGAAGAGCTCTAGGCAGTAAGGCTGTGCTGTCATTGTCATTACTTCTCCCAGAAGTAAAATTGTCTAATAACAGGAACCTTTGAATGGTTCGTGGTATTGCATAACAGCTAGCACAGTGCTAAGCTGATGATACATCTTTAATAAGTAATCGTCAATTCCAGTGAGTAATGGTTTAAAAAATAACAGCTATAAAGAGTATTTGGGTGAAACTCAGAGAGATTTAAATATGAACTTGGCACTAGATGCTATCAGGGGACCACTGCTACTTTTGTTAAGGTGTGATAACGTTTCAGTAATGTATTTAGGACAGAGTTCTTATTTTGGGAGATGTATGTAGTAATATCTAGCAGTGAAGTATTGACTCTCAATTAATTGAGAAAACATTATATGCACCCATATAGATAAATATATTAATAAAATGTTAACCATTTCGTCATCTGTGTTGTGGGTACATGAAAGTGTTCATTGTAGTGCTCTTTCTACTTCTCTGTAAGTTTGAGCATTTTCATGGAAAGGTTTTTAAACTGTATTTTAAATTGCTTTTTCATTTAGTTTTCAGTTTCAGTTTCACATTCTCTTTCAATTTTATTTGATTAATATTATGTTCCTCTTAAGCTTCCCCCTCTCAATGGGTGTGAGGTATTGAGCTGGCATTTTTGTTTGCATGTTTGTTTTAATATTTGCTGTTTAATTTTCAAATTCCTCTCCTGTCTTGGCCTGCCATGGTCCCAGTGTCTTTTGTAGCTGCACTTTTCATTTAAGTTGCTGAGGTTTATACTAGTAGATGGTACGCTTAAGGATGTAAATCTTGTGGACACTGGGTGGGCAAACATGCAATCTTCCCAACTTGTCCTTTGTCACATTACTTCCCAAGGGGATAGCTTTGCCTATTATATATCTTATATGTAATAAATGTGTTAATTTTCATTTGAAATTGAGTGGGATATTTAAGTAGCTAATGAAAGAAGCAAGGTGAAGAATGACATGAAAGAAATGAATCCCTCTAGATAACTATTGAAAACAATATTCTGAGGAGTGGAGTAGAATTTGAGTGATGGCCAAGAAGGCTTAACTTGAGAGACCAAATGGGGTTCTGTTGAGGAGGGAACTGAAGTGGAAACTTGCAGATCTTGAGCTTAACACTATCTGCTCAATCCGTTAATTTGTCACTATTTCTAATGACTAATTGAGAATTTAAGGGTTGGCTAATCCCTTTAATAAAGTCGGAAATGCTGAATGAATTGATGACAAAGGAGACAAGTAAGAACGCTGTACCTGTTACTGTTGTTGCTATACACATGCTCCCTGACATGGAAAGCAGAGTGACATTTATATGTGAAATAGATAAGACACTAAATTAGAAACTATTTTTCACAGCCCAGGCAGGATCTGGCTAACAAATGGAGGGCACAGGGAGCCTTGGGCACAGGGAGCCCTCATGCAGGCGTGGGCGGGGAGTGGTAGTGGGAGGGGAGGCTGGCTTGCCTGGGGCACTTGAGTATTAGAAAATGAAGGTAATTTGGACTGTCAAGGATTAAGTAATCAGGGAAAAATCGACTTGCAATGCAAGTCACTTACCCCCTTGATGCTGAATTACAGCTATCTGTAAAAACAATCCGAGTCAAATCCCATCGTGGAAAACCTTAAGAAAGGCACAAGATCTTTTCCTGGGCTGGAATTAACTGCAATCAACATTGCTTGAAATCTATTGCCAGGAAGCTTCTAGGTCATTTTCCTAAGGTCAAGGGCGGAACATAAAGCACAGCAGCAGCCAACCTCCCTCATGGGTCATTAAAGTTGCCCAAGCGTGAAGACCGAGGCAGAAATGCAGAAGCCAATCCTCATTTCCCTCTGACCTCTCCCCTTGTGGGTTTTCTTATCCCCCAGGGAATTGGACCAATTATAATTCCTTGTCTTTTTTTTTAAAGCAAAATCACATTTTACTTCTTATTTGTGCTTTACTAGCTATTGCTACTGTGTCATATTTCTTTCCCAGCTTGTATTATGCCATACAGTCAGGTGTTGGATGTTTTCATTATCACAAGCCACTAAGATGGTGAAAGAACATTGATTGCACTGAGATTATATATCTTTCACACATGCATAAAATATGAGAAAATTTCAGTATAACAAGATCAACAACTTATTATTATCATGGGGCCATTGGTCCAAGCATAGAGATATTTTCATTGGACTAAATTTGGGGTTTCAGCGATATTCATACTAATGGTATTTGTCTTGTAATAATAACGCACAAACCCCCTATGGTGTAATAAAAGGCAGCATTTCCCCACGTGGGAACTGAATTGAAAATACAAATGTGAGGCTCTGAAACTTCTGTAATACCAAAAACTGCTTGTACATGAGTCAACCAAGAAAGTTAGTTCTCGTTACTGAATGTTTAATAGAATTCCAGCCAATACGTAGGGAGTTTAATTTATTTATTCATTCAACACATTTATTTGTCACCTACAATGTGCATGGTACTGTTCAAGGTATCTAGGGATACAAGACTGAACAAAAAAGAGACATGTTTCTGCATTTGTCGATCTTACATTCTAATAAATAACTAATACATCTAGACACTAAACAAGGGAATGAGAAACTAGACACTTGTTAGAGATCCATTCTAAGGGAAGGAAGACTAAAAGGTTTGTTTTTTTTTTTGGAGGGGGGATGTGACTTTAGGTAGAGTGGAAATGGGAAGCTGCTTTAAGAATATAACTTTGAACAAACACCTGAAAACAGGAGGGAACTAGCTATGAGACTATCTGGAGGGAGAAAATTCCAGGCAGGGGAAACAAAAAGGGAGAAAGCTTTGAGAGGTTCAAGCATGCCCAGTGTGCATAAATACTGCTTCTTTCCTTTCAACAGCAAACCACATTTTTGCATTATAGACAAGTGAACTGAGTAACAGTGGAATATGTTTGTCAAACTAACTTATTCTCAGAAAATTATAAAATCTGGAAAATAACATGTAAGCATACACACAACTGTTGAAAGGTTCAGAAGAGTGACCAGTAGGAAGGAGAAAGTGGAGGGGGAGTGTATCCTTGAAAGAGGAACCTGAAGGCTGAGATTTGTAAGTTTGTGGTGTTTTTGTCTAAAAGCACTGCCTAGTCCACAAGTGACAGGTTTGTGGATGACAGAACAACCAAATAGGGGGAAGTTGGAGAATCATGCGAAGGAAGAACCTACCCACAGACAGGTGAGACCGAAACGCTATGTAAAAAGACCTATCCAGGTCCTAGGCTGAAGACTAGCACAGTCACTTTTAGGGGAAACCCTACGGGAATCAGAAACACCAGCCCAGCATCTTGAGCTGAAAAATTGAGCAGAGATTTCAACTCCTGTTCTATACAGAGAAGATGGAATTTTGAGTTTTAAGTCGAGCCAAGTCACCTGCATTAGATGACAAATTTCACTTTTTGGGGGGAACAAAATAGAATCCGGGTCTCTACCACATATCATCCACAGTGTACAGTGTCACTAAACATGTGAACTCACTAAACGTGTGAACATGCAGGAAAATGCTACTCTGATGCCAAATGAGGATTCCCCCTGCTCCACACCCAGGGAATGGTGTCTGTTGCCACAGGAGATCTCCCGTTCTCAGACACTAGCTGTTTGGAGTTAGTGCAGACTCCTCAAGTTAAGGGACTCATTCCCATAAGCCTCTGGCCTTAACCTCTCGTCAACCGATCAGTACATAACGTTGTTTTATGTGTGTTTCTGTTTAAAGACGGGTTAATTAATATCTATTGTTGGTCCATTAACATTGAACTTGGCCAACAGCATTATAACTCATGCCTGAATGAAGTTTATCTAGCATTTTCCTTCACAGCCTTCTGGCACTTAAGAACACTACTAGACAGAACTTCAGTTCTACACTTGGGGGTCATTTTAAACGGCAAGGTCACCAACACAAAGAAAACAATGAGAGCTGACGCAAGAAGGCGGTGTGTCTGTCAGTTTCAGCTGGGAACGTGGACATCAGGAGATTCAAATTTCTCTCCTCTCCTCACATGTCTGCAAATGACCAGGAATGGGCCATATGTGCTGATTTTGGAGTTACAAATAAATTTTAGGGATATCGGCCTGTCATTTTCCTTTTTGTAGTATATTTTTCTAGATAATGTGAGGATGTGGAGAAAAGGGAACCCTAGTGCACTGCTGGTGGGAATGCAGACTTTTGTAGCCACTATGGAAAATAGTATGGAGTTTCCTCAAAAAGTTAAACTTAGAACTGACATTTGACCCAGTGATCCCACTTCTAGGAATATATCCAAAGAAGCCCAAAACACCAATCAGAAAGATTGTATGCACCCCTATGTTCATAGAAGCAAAATTTACAATAGCTATGAGCTGGAAACAGCCCAAGTGCCCATCAGAAGAGTGGATTTAAAAAAAACTGTGGTCCATTTACACCATGGAATGCTATGCAGCAGTAAAATAGAAGGATCTCTTACCTTTTGAGACAGCATGGAGGGACATGGCGAGTATTATGCTAAGTGAAACAAGCCAGCCAGAGAAAGATAAGTATCACATGATCCCACTCATATGTGGAATCTAATGAACAAAATAAACGGATGAACAAAAATAGATCCTGAGATTTAGAAGCATGGAACAGACTCATGAATCTCAGAGGGAAAGCGGGGATGGGTAGGTGGGTGGAGAGAGATTGACTGGGGAATTTCTTTGCATATATGCATAACGCATGCACACAGATAATGGTGAAGGCCTGGAGGAGGTCAATGGGGAAGGAAATGGGGACATCTTTCAACAATAAAGATAAATTAAAAATTAAACTAAAAAAACGCAATAAACCAAAAAGTTGTGTGATGTAGGTAAAGTGCTCCTCAGAGTGATATGTGAGATTTTAAATGCGTATGTTGAAAGATCTGATTTCAATGACCTTGAAGATGCTAGAAAAAGATAAGTAAAATAAATCATTAGTATGTGTAATAAAAAAAAATAATCAGGAGCTAAAATCAATAAAATAGAAAGAAGAAAAATAGAGGATATAATTAAAAGCCAACGATAGTTCTTTCAAAATATTAGTAAAATCAATACTCCCATAATAAAATTGATTAAAGGGAAAAGAGAAAACACAAATTATCAATATGAGGAATAAGTAAGATCTCATGGTACAAGGCCAATATATGAAAATCAATTATATATCTATATTCTAGAAATGAAAAAAATGAACATTTAAAATTAATCCCATTAATAATAACACCAGAAAACATAAAATATTAAGAAATAAATATAACACAAGGTGAGCAAAACCTCTGTACTGAAAAATATTAAGTCTCTGAGAGAAATTAAAGACCTAAATAAATGAATAGTCACACCTATTCATAGATTAGATAACTCCATAGCATTAAAATACCATGTTCCCTCAAATAAAGCTATAAATTCTATGCATTCAAAATCATGTCACCAAGATTTTGGAGAAATTGAAAAGCTGATACCAAAGTTTGTATGAAATACACATGATTTAGAATAAATAGCTAAGCAATTTTGACAAAAAGAATCAAATTTAGATTTATATATATTATCTGCCTTGAAAAGTTACTACAAAGCTACAGTAATCAATGCAATGAGATATTGGCATAAGGTCAGACAAATATGTTACAAGGTGAATCCAGAAACAGATTAACACTCACATGGTCAATTACTTGATTAGTGGACATTTGGTCATGTCCAAAACATTCACAGAAACATTTGACCCATTCAAAAAAATCCTTGATATTTGGTCTTATCCAAAAGGTCCGTGGAGGTTCTTCTGCATAATTCAAACCCTGACCCACCTACTTAACCACATGTGCCACTACTAGCCAGGATATAGAAGCAAGAAGGGTTATTGGCAATATGATAATACATGAGAGTATTTTTATCCTGAAAACCAAGAGCAGAAATAAACTTTATAGGCTTATTTGAACCCAGGACATTATCTAAGTGTGGATGTTTAGGACAGGATCAAATATCAAGGAGTGTTTGACACGGACCAAGTGTCACCAAGAACACTTTGGAAGGGACCAAATGTCTTCCAATGAATTGATTCCTAACAAAAACGTCAGAGCAATTCTAGTTGGGGAATGAAAAGTATTTGTAACCAATGGTGCTGGAACAAATGGACATTCACATGGAAAGGAAAAAAGAATCTCAATTTCTTCCTCATACCACAGGAAAATTTAATTTTAGATGATATTTGACCTGAGCATGGAAGCTAAAATTATAGCTCTTAAAACAAAAATGTCTAGAAAAAAATAGAACAGCTTCATAACCTAGGGATAAGTAAATTATTTTATTTAAAAAGAGAAAGCAAGCCAAAACTGATTTGGCTCAGTGGATAGAGCGTCGGCCAGCGGACTGAAAGGTCCCAGGTTCGATTCCGGTCAAGGGCATGTACCTTGGTGCGGGCACATCCCCAGTAGGGGTGTGCAAGAGGCAACTGATGGATAATTCTCTCTCATCGATGTTTTGAACTCTCTATTCCTCTCTCTTCTTCTCTGTAAAAAATCAATAAAATATATTTTTTTAAAAGAGAAAGAAAGCAATAACCAAAACAGAAAACATCATTTAATAAATTATTCACTTTCAAAATTTAAATCTTCTGGCCCTGGACAGTTTGGCTCAATGGTTAGAATGTCAGCCTGTGGACTGATGGGTAGCAGGTTTGATTCCCAGATAAGGGCACATACCTCAGTTGTAGATTCCCCAAACCTGTAGGGCGCATGAGGGAGGCAACTAATCAACGTGTCTTTCTCTAGTGGATATTTATCTGTCTCCCCCCCCCCCAACCCCCGCCTTCCACTCTCTCTAAAAATCAATGGAAGAAATATCCTTGAGTAAGGGTTAAAAAAAATTAAAATTTCTGGTTACGAAAAAAGAAAGAAAACCCCACTGTTAAGACAATGAGCCAACACTCCACAGGCTGAAGAGAAAATATTCATAAAACGTATATCTGACAAAGGCCTTGTACACAGAATAGTTCAAGAATCCAATTTTTAAAATGACAGTCACTTCACAAAAAGGAGATATACAAGTGATCAATAAGCATACACAAAATTATTCATCTTAATTAGTCATAGACAAAAAGTAAACAAAACCACACGAGGTACTATTACACACCCAAGGCAATGCCTGAAATAAAAAAGAATGGCAAATACCAATTAGAACAAGGCTGCAGCAATCAGAACTCTCGCATATTGCTGATAGGGATGTGAAATTGCATAGCCACTTTGGAAAATGTTTGGGTAATTTCTTATAAAGTTACATGTACACTTATCTTTAGATGCCATGATTCCATTCCTCGTTATTTGTCCAACTGAAACTAAAACAGTGTCTTCCAAAGGATGTGTACAGGAATGTCGACTGCAGCTTTTCCCCACAATTGCTGACAACTGGAAACAGCCCCAGTGTCCACCAAGAAAATGTATAAACAAACTGTGGGATGTTCGTGCAATGAAATACTACTCAGCAAAAATAATAAAAGTAATCTACACATACATACATGCAAGAACTATGAACTATGCAAAGCAAAGAAAAAAGACAAAAATATACACTATATGATTCCATTTATAGGATGATTTAAAATCAGCAAAATTGTCTGAGATAACCTAGAAGTGTCATGAAGGAACTTTCTAGAAAGATAAAAAAAATATTGTATTTATAATAGGTATAAGAGTTGTACAGGTGCATCAATTCATTAAAATTGTACAGCTAAGATTTGTGCATTTCAGTATAAATTTTAGCAAAAACATGGAAAATAATACTGGTATTACCCAAATAAAGGGTAGGGAATAAATAGATGCATAGAATGGTACAAAAATACTGCTGTTTTCCTAGTTGGGGTGTCTCAGTGGTCAACCTATGAACCAGGAGGTCAAGGTTCGATTCCTGGGCAGGGTACATGCCCAGGTTGCAGGCTCAATTTCCAATTTCCAGTGTGGGGCATGCAGGAGGCAGCCGATCAATTATTCTCTTTCATCATGATGTTTCTCTCTCTCTCTCTCTCTCTCTCTCTCTCTCTCTCTCTCTCTCTCTCTCTCTCTCTCCTTCCTCTCTGAAATAAAAAATCATAAAAATAATACTGCTGTTTTGATGAGTGTTGATGAAAAATAATGCACACACAGAGGTTCAACATTTGATCCTATTTATTTTGTTTGTGGCTGAACTTTTCTGTACAATTGTTTTTAAAGTATGTAAATGCCATTAAATTCATAATTCTGGCAGAGACACTAAAATCAGGCTATTGGCTTCCATGTGAAGCACTTTTCACTAGCAATATCTCAATTTTTTTTTTATTTTTAAGTTCTGCTAAGGAAAGCATTCTCCCCGTTGAAATTCGTCTTATGGTCTGACCGTCATCAGCTATGAGGACCCACCCTGCCCAGGCTCTTTGCCAAACACCTCATAGGAAAGCGCTCAGAGACGTGGGTGTCCCCGGCCGGGGGGCTGAGCAAGTTTCCTTGGGAAAGGCATTAGACGTGTTGAGAGAAAGTCACTTCGGGACTTCAGAGTGTCTGCTTTCTGAGAAGTTGCATCTGAAGCAGGCACCGTGGCGTGCATTACCCTGAGATGTGACTGAGCCCAGCTGCTGCCTCCTCGGGTTTCTGTGGTGGCCGCCACCACGGCCTGCTCACTCCCAGGGCAGGGCCTGTGGTTGGGTTTTTGTCCTTGGGTCTGCACAGACCCCTTCATCCTCTACAAAATCCCCCGAGGACAGAGAGGGATTTTTGTCTTGTCAAAGCAACATTTTGACATTCTTGGGGCATGGAGCCTCTTCTGACAGGACGTGCGCATACAATTAGCAGCTGGTTCTGAGCTCATGGTTCTTTCCTGTCCACTGCCCCCCGGACCCCTGACCTGGTCATCCTGGACATGGGCTGCAACCTGCAGGCCTCACCCTTCTAGCTTCCTACGTCATCCCTAATAGTGATAATGTGAATGGAAGTAGATAAAAGGGACATGGGTGTCTAATTGTGTGATGAACAACTTGGGGGCAAAATTAACTATTAACAAAGCCATTTCCCTTAGGTTCCCTGGAGATCATGAGAGGGAAAGGGAGAGACAGAGGGAGGAGGAAGGAGAGGAGGAGGAGCAGGGGGAGGAGAGAGAAAATGAAGGGAAAAGGAGGAATTGGCCCAGCAGTCTGGCAAAGTGAGTCTTCCTTCATGGTGCAAAGGCACACACAGCAATTCAGCAGAGCAGGGAAACCCGCCCCCCATCCCAGTAGGAGGAACATGTGGCTTTGCAGGGGCCTTCGCCTCTCCTGAAACAACACGGTAAGAGCTGTCTGCAGTGCAGGGGAGGGAAGCAGAAAAGCCATTCTTCCACTGACACATTCCCAGAATGCCCTGCAGTCCCTAAAAGCCAGAAAGCCTCATCAGTTACCGGCGCAGAGGTTTGCCTTTATCTTAACACACTTAATCTATCTTTGCGCCCTGTATCAGCAAGCAGGAGTTTCATTCGGTTTGAAACCATAATTCACTTTCTAAAGCGAGATGTCTGAGTTTATCCCCTTTCCATCTGCTCCGCCCCCGCCCCCCAGGAAAACCCCAAATACTGGAATTACAATTAAGTTTCCTTTCCTAAGAAGGATGAGGGAATCAGAGAAGGAGAGGATCTAGGGAGGAGGACATAAACACCAGAAAGAGCAAAGGAAGTGGTTTCAAACCAGATCCCCAACTGTCTCTCTGGCTTCCGCTTTCTCTTCTCTTCTCCCTGCCAAGGATAGCCTCTCCTGATTACAGTAAACACCTTCTTAACAGATCAGAAGGAACAATTTTGAAGAGGGTTGCTTACCCACAAAATTCATTATGGTAATGCCTCATCATATTCAGCCCCCCTCCTCCCGCAGCCGCCCGCCTTTGATCTGCCACTGTGGCCTCGTGTGTGTTCCCGCAGTTCATCTACATTTGCTTGGCGTCAGACTTTCTTAGTACTTTTCTGCCTCAGCTTTGTGAACAGCCCGGTGGAATTTAGAAAAAGCCAGCCTAGAGCTAGATCCCTCCCCCACTCCACCGCAAAACAAAAAGACAACATGGGGAAAAAAGCAAAACAACTTTAAAAATATAGATATTCCAAAATGTTTGCTAACGACACATGTTGGATGTTTTTAACGCTTCCTTCCCATCCCTACCCCGATAAGTCTGTCTTTTTCTATCTCAGGAAATTCACCCCCTGCTAGATCCCTTTCTCGCTGTAGCTGGCATGTCTGCAATGCAGGTTTCTGGCAGAGCGTTATTTATTATTAATGATTTCACAATTTACAGCGTGCCAGCCTCCTAAACCTCAAAGCGCCGTGCAGATGCTCAGCCCGGAGAGGCAGGCCACCTGCCTCTGCACCACACAAAGCCACCAGGCCGGGAAGAAGCCATTTCCAAAAGGCCAGTCCTTTGGCCTGCGGGGTCCCCCAGGACTGCGGGGGCCCGTGGTGGAGACTGCAGACAAGTGACTGGGACTCTAATTTATCATGATGGAACCTGACCTTTGGGAAGGCAGAATGTTTTGATTCGATTTCTGCAAATGACTTACCCGGGGGTCCCTCTCTGTGGCTCAGTGTTCTACTCAATAACATTGATGGAATAGAACCTGTTTTGTTTTTTTGTTTTTTACCATCTGACTGCATCCCCGGAGTCACCAATTGCCCAGCACTGCCTTTTATTTTTTTAAATTTAATTTCATAATTTCCCCCTCCCCCCACCCCTCCATTGACCTCTTCTAGGCCCCCTCCACCCTAGGCCTTCACCATGCTATTGCTTGTGTCCACGGGTTATACATATATGCATACAAGTTCGTTGGTTGATCTCTTCCCACCCACCTTCCCCTGCCTTCCCTCTTTGGTTCCACAGTCTGTTCATGCTTCTGTGTCTCTGGGTGTATTTTTGTTCACCAGTCTATTTTGTTTTAAATGCCTTTCCTCAATCCTCATTCTCCTTGATCCCTCTGCCACACTTAAAACTATTTACCATCCTCTCCTCAAAAAATATTTAAAATTCTGTCCCCTCCTGGCTGCTTTAATGCTAGACCCCCTGTCTCCTCCCCGCTTGACCATTCATTTATTCTGCCGACACTTTCAGGTTAGGCAGTCCATTTTCGGGCCCCTCTCTCCTTTTCCTCCATGACCGTTCACAGAACCCAATCCCCTGCTAGTAATAATGATGAAGATGACCAAGTAACTTCCTAAATGTCCACCATGTTTTATAATTCCAGTGTTTTCATGTTGTCTCCTCATACCTCACTGAGACCACATGGACAATGGTGCCGCCACTTATTTCATGTTCTGTGCGTCTAGACTCTGTGCTCTGTGAGGGCAGGGCCTTATAGTCTTGGCCCACTTTGGTAAGCACCTGGCTCATGGTAGAAGCTGAAAGAAAAATGAGTATTTGGCCTTCTTTTATGAATAGCACTCTATTTTACAGATAACCCTGATGTTTAGAGAGAGTGGCCCAGTGTCATAGGCATCGTCTAGGTCTCTGACTCCAAGGCCACTTATCTTTTTACATCACTAAGTTGCAAAATACAGCAAAACCTGCATTTCTCTCTGTCTCCCTACGTTTATAAAATGATGGGAGGGAAATTGCAGAGTTTACCCCATGTTGTTTCTCAGATTTAATTGATCATAAATGGCTCTTGAGGTACTTGAGAACAAGGCAGGCTTCTATACCCCACCCTAGTGTTTCTACATATCAATGTCCCCAGGAAGGGCCCAGGAAGGGGACCTTGAAACAGCTTCTTTCTCTTCGTCATTCCGCCCACGTGACTTCTCCAGAGCTGCTGGGCCTGGCTTCAACTCCAAATCCCGAGATGAAAGCTGTGGACCCAACGAGATTCGACTTTGCCATAGAGAAAAAGGGAGAGAGTCCAACCCAGCTTTTGTAGGTGATTCTCATCAAGAAGGATATTTAGAAAACAGAATTTTAAACCTGTGGCTCTTCACCTGGGATCTTAAGACAGTCAGCATCACCTGGGTACTTGTTAGAAAGGCTCAGGCCCAGCCACCATACCTTTTGAATCCAAATTGAATCCATCCTGTAACTTCAGTGTTTAACAGCCATTGTCACAACTAACCCAAATCTCTCCTGCTCTTCTTGAAGCCCATGTTTTCATTATCTAAATTTAGTACTTCATGGATTTGGGTCTTATATCCCTTGGTGATTCAGATAGTTCATGTTAAAAATTTTATAAAGGTATTTTAAATACTTGATTACATTGGTGCTTTTGTGAGAATATTCTCCACAACATTGTAATATCCAATCAAGCAATTATGCAAATGTCTTGTCTGTTTGGTTGCCATTTTATGCAAACATTGCTGATCACTGTGTCTGGTGTGGACAAAAAGCTCAATAAATAATTGTTCTATCTCTATGGAAGCATGAACAGACTGTGGAACCTCAGAGGGAAGGCAGGGGGGTGGGAAGAGATCAACTAATGAATTTGTATGCATATATAACCAACCAGTGGACACAACAAAGGTGTAGTGAGGGCCTGGGCGGGGACAGGAAAGACAGGAGAGGGCTGGAAGAGGTTAATAGGGGAAAAGAGGGGCCTCTGTAAAACTTTCAATAATAAGATTTTAAAATAATAATAAATAATTTTTCTTAAAAAAAAAAAGTTCTATCTGTGAAAAGTAACTCTTTGGTGTTGGCTGTGGTATTCTGGTTGGAAGAGACCTGTGAGGGAGAACAGAATTCTCAGAATCTGCACTCCTTGCTTTGCAGGTCGGGATCACTGACTTGGTTCTCTCTCCTTGTTCTCCGCGGTGCTCACTTCATATATTTGGTTCTAGCTTGTGCTTTTTCATTTGCCGTGTTTGCCCACTGCCCAGACTTTGGGACACTGCCCTTCCTGCTTTTCATTTCATCTGGGTCTCTTCACTTCTTCATCTCACTCAGATTTCCGATTCTGTTTGCCAGAGTGATGGTGGCACCGTGCTCTCCAGTTCACTATCACCTCCAGGTGCAAAGAGTTGGATCTCTCATCCTCTAACTGTGTTCTAAAGTAGGATCCTTTGGCTCATCATTTTCCAACTCCCACTTTGGAGCTAAAGGCGGGTTCAGCAGACCGAGAGAATGCATGTGGATAAAATGACAGGGAAGGAGAAAGGGGGTGCATGCCAAATGGAGTCACATGTGTGGGGTAGTCTGTTATTAACATGCATTAAGCACTCGGGCATGCTAAGTACTTAATACTTGTCAATAACTGTAATAGTAAGACACAACTTGAGGAAATAGCATTGTGTTTACACCTTCTCTGCCTGGGTAGCTATTTAACATGGTCAGTTGGACAGCTGGACTCAAGCCAGTTGGTATCCAGTCTGATCTTTGCTAAGAAATGACTGCAGCTGCTACAACCCTTGAACACTTTGTATTGCTGCCCAGAGCCCAGCGGGGAGATGAAATTGTCCAGCAAATAGATTTAAGAAAAGGACTAGGAATAGAGTTTCCCAGGCAGCATTTGAAAAGCTAATCCTTCCATTTCTAACAATAACTACAAAAGAAAATGAAGAAAAATGCAGTGCACTGTGAGAATCAATTGAGATGGGAAATGTTCAATAATTTATAACACTTCTTCTGCAGCATGTTTCCCCATAAAATTTAAGCAAATTGAATCTTCATTTTTATATTAGAAAACCTTCCTACCTCATAACTGTGTGTCTATTAGGTATGTGCTTAGTTAGCTGAAAGGCCAGGAGAGGAAATGATTATTGATGGGTTAGAGCCTTCCCATAGAGAGAAACATTATTGAAGCAGTATATAAAATGGAGAGAGCACTACCCTCGACATCAGGACATCTGGGTTTGACCAGAGCCTCCCAAAATGACTAGTTTCATGATTTTAGATGGGTCATAAAACCTTTCTAAATATCAGTAGCTTTTTCTATAAAATGGCAATAATGATTCCTCTCCAACGCATTTGCAGAGCTGTTTTAAGAAAAATAAGAGCTAATGCAGACCTATAGAAATGTATATTCAGGTTTTGCTATAATAATGTTACAAAACAAACAATCCCACAATTTTAGTGATTTATAATGGCATTTATTTCTCCCTTGTGGATTTTTATCAGCTGTGCCTCAGCTGAGCTTGAGTGTCTCATTCCATGACCCAGGCTGAAGGTGTGATGGCCTTTTAGATTACGCTCTTATGGACGTTGGCAAGAGACCTGGTAAGAACCTTACTATGGCTATTAACGCCTGAGCTTGACAGTGACACATTCACTCCAAACCACGTGTGAGTGGTCAATGCAAATCACATAGCCAGGCCAAGATCAGCGAGGTGGCAAAGTGTCCTGGATGTGAAGGAAAGATGAATTTTGAATACATTCAGGGGTGGGAAAAATTGTAATTATGAAACACAGTTTATTCTTATGTTATTACTTATTGTATTATTTATGTCTTACAACTGTAAACCTACTTTTGCCCATCCCTGTATTGTAATCTATTACAGTGCATGGAATTGTTCTGAAAACCACAAGGTGACATTCAGATGTTGGGGTGCTAATTATAATTACTTTAGCCTTGGTTGATTAAGAGTCTGAAATTATCTTACAAAAGATGATACTTAGCGTTTTGTGTGGAAAAAAACATTTAGGCACACGCTCCTTCCTATAAATGTTATAATATTTTATTTTTTAATCCTCACCTGAGGATATGTTTAGAATATGTGAGAGAGAGAGAGAGAGAGAGAGAGAGAGAATTAATCAGTTGCCTCCCTCCCATACATGCCATCATGCCATGTCAGAATGACAGAACGTGGGGGGGTTGAACCCACAATTTAGGTATGTCCTCTGACCAGGAATCAAGCCCACAACCTTTATAGTGTATGGGACAACATTCAAACCAACTGAGCTTCCGGCCAAGGTGCAATGTTATAGTCTTGATAATAATCTCAATGGGCGCATTTCCACCTAACTATGCATGCATCCAATAGCCAAACAGATATAGGTTGGAGCATACTGTGATGTTTGACAGAGTCTGATCTGTTGAGCACAGCTTCCTGAGTCTCCTCAGTCCCTCACAGGAGTCCGTGGATTCTGCCTGGTCAAGGGGAAGAATTGTCAGCTCACCAGGAAGCTCAGATTGAGGACTTACCAGGCCACTTCTACTGGAAGCTATATCACATGAAAAGCAGCCTGGGTTCCTTATATAATGTCATAAGCCGTGTTACCTGGTTCTTACATTTCTACCACAAGTAACAATAATTTGTCACTTTACCTGTGTGTTATATCCACTGTGATGCATGACATCAACCAGGCTGAGCCCACATGTGATCAGCCATTAGGAAGGATGGAGCACAGAGCACCTGGCCAAGGCTTAATGGCCACTCCACAAATGCTCATTAAACTCATGAGTCCTTGAAAATTGGTAGAATCGGGGGCATCTATGATCAAACTTGTGAATCGGCTTGG
This sequence comes from Vespertilio murinus, assembly GCA_963924515.1. Classification (NCBI taxonomy): domain Eukaryota; kingdom Metazoa; phylum Chordata; class Mammalia; order Chiroptera; family Vespertilionidae; genus Vespertilio; species Vespertilio murinus. The sequence goes on along the minus strand of OZ004711.1, from coordinate 74,926,147 downwards.
CAAATCAGGGGAATGGTTAGAAATAAACAGGATTATTTTTATGGTGACGTAGTATAGTAAGCATCCAGGGATGTAAAACACAAATGGAAATTTCATAGGCAAGGGTGCGCCAATTATATACAAATGTGACAGAAAAAGCTAGGGCGCCTCCACAGCCAGGCAAGTGTTTATTGTGACTTTCTCAAATGGTTATGATCTCGGCTCCCCAGAGCAGCATTCAGATGCCAGCCCAGACCCAGAATAATAAGCACAGAGGAAATCCACTCTTGTTTATTTTTATTTTTCCAATTCTTGTATTTTGAAGTATAATTAATTGATAGGTAACATTATATTAGTTCCAGGTGTACAACATGATGATACAAGTATCGAATGGGCCAAAAGTAGGTTTACAGTTGTTCGTATGGAAAGTAATACAATAGTTAATAAACAACAATAATACAAGAATAAACTCTGTTTTGCATACTCACAACTGTAAATCTATTTTTGCCCCACTCTGTACTGTGAAATAATCACCCTGATAAGGCTTAATGGCCACTCCACAAATGCTCTTTAAACTCATAAGTCCTTGAAAATTGGTAGAATTGAGGGCATCTATGATCAAACTTATGAATGGACTTGGCAAATCAGGGAAATTAATTGTAGCTAACATCTATCATCACAAATATTTACGAAGTTTTCTTATAACAAGAACTTTTAAGATACATTCTCTTAGCATAGTGACCAAAGCATCCTCATGACATTTTCTTACTGGGAGTTTGTACCTTTTGATCTTATTTACCCATTTCTGCCAACCTTCCCCCCAACACTCTCTAACCCCACCTCTGGCAACCACCCATTTGTTCTCTGTATCCATGAGCTTCACTTTTTTGTGTTTCCTTTTTTAGATTCCACTTAGAAAGTATATCATAAGTATTTGCCTCTCTCTCTCTCTCTCTCTCTCTCTCTCTCTCTCTCTCTCTCTCTCTCTCTTTTATATCACTTAGCGTAATGCTCTTAAGGTCCAAGGCATCGAAGTGGTACCATGCTCCTGTCAACTCAATCCTCTTCTCATTTATATTTGTCACTTTGCAGGAGGAAAGAAGAGGGAAGAGGAAAAGCGGGTCAGGGCAAAGGAGAAATGGTCTGGTGGGATCTGACTCTGCTCAAGAGCAGTGAGCAGAAATGGAGTCCTGGGGACAAGCATGAGGTTTGGAATCCAATAGAACTGAATGGGAATCCTGACTCAGCAACCTAATAACTGAGTCATCTTTGCCAAGATAGTTAATGTCCCCGAACCCCCATTTTCTTATCTGTAAAGTGAATATGAGACATCTACTTAGTACAGTTGTTAGGAGGATTTAATGAGATAATGTGGATGGAAGTATTTAGCCTTGTGCTTGATGGGCAGTAAAAGATCAACTAATGTCAGGTTTTTTCCCTTTTACCTTAATAGGAGTGTCTTCCATGTCCAAATACAATGTTTCATAAGAAACCTTACGCTTAAAAATAGTTGATATTAGTTACCATGGATCACATCTGTCCAAACCTGTAAATCCACATGAAAAACTTATCAGGAGCAAATGAATGTGTGTGTGTGTGTGTGTGTGTGTGTGTGTGTGTGTACAATTATCAAGATTACATGAGATAATGCATGGGAGTCGTTTGAATACTGCCTGGCACAGGGCAAAAGACCGATGTTGTTATTGTTGTTATGATTCTGGTTAGTGGTAGTATTATCATCATTATTTATAGTAGTAGTGAGATTACAATTGGCTGGATTGACCACATATATTTCTTGAAAATACCTGACGAGTCTCATTACAAATGAACTCCAGGCTCTATGATTCAAAGTGTCAGATGGAATGAGAGTGCCCAGGAGGGAGAAATAGAGAAATGAATGGTTTGGCTGTGCACACCAGTGTTTCTGGTACGAGGGCACGGATCCTTTTTATGGCTACCCAGAAAATTGAACTAATGTGACAGGCATTTGTGGCCCATTTCCAGGGTGACTGTACTTGCCTTGGAAGGAGGCGCTCTGGCCAGTTTCCAGGAGCATTGACAAGAAAATTCCAATTAGTGGTGCAGATTTGGGATGTAACCCTCCAACCTCTTTGGAAAAGGGGCTTTTCTTTTCTGAAAATAGGGGCAGCAGAGCTATAGAAATAAGGCACAGAAGAATCTTGGAAACTAGAAAACATTATAATTGTCCATGCTTTACAACACCATTGTTGCTTTTCTACTTCTCTGGTTATAGCTCTCACTATCCAATGGTCTTTGTGTGAAACCCCTGTGTGAAATGAGGGAGAATGACATAAGACTCATTTTCTCACAACTGGAGATGAAGAGGGCAGATTTCCCCATCTCCTTACTGACACTGGAACCAGAATTGAAACTATGCCTCTGGGTAAGACTATGTAGGTCCAATAGCTTATATATATTTGGTAAGAATGCCTCGTGCACTCAGACAAGATTTTGGAGGAATTATAGCTGTAAAGAAAAAGAAGTAGACTGACCAATTACATTTCTGTGACCAGTTCTTCACAACTGCAGCAAAAGTAAACAGGATCCAGGCATAATATAGCTCAGATTCCCTCACAACCTAAGAAAACAGTAGGAAACGGTCATACCAGATCTTGCCTTTCTACCCTTCCCATTTTATTTGTCTCCACCCTTTCCCAGGACAGGTGTCTACAGCTAAATCTCTTTACATGCCTTATTCAATCTCCTTGAGGTAAAAGGAGACTTGAAACCAGAATCTTCTCTCTGGGGTTCATGTGGAAGCAAGAAGCTCCCAGACACAAACCATAAAGCCATTTTAAATATATTATTATGGCCCACCTGGTGTGGTTGAGCATTGACCTATAAACCTAGAGGTCACAGGTTTGATTCTCAGTTAGGGCACATGCCCGGGTTGTGGACTCGATCCCTAGTAGAGGACTTGCAAGAGGCAGGCAATCAATTACGTTTCTCTCTCATTAATGTTTCTATCTCTCTATTCCTTTCCTCTCTCGCTCAAAATCAATAAAAACATAGGATATATATATATATATATATATATATATATATATATAAAATAAAACTCTATACCCTACATAATATATAATATAATAAAACTCTGATATGCAAATAGACCAAATGGTGGAACAATGGGAACAACCGAACACCTTGTCGCTATGATATGTGCTGACCACCAAGGGCATATGAAGAACATGGAGGGTGTTGGTCACAGCGGGATGGTGGAACAGGTCAGCAGGAGCACCAGACCAAGGCAGGCACTGGTCACTGTTATGGGGAGAGCCTCTGGTGGTTATTGAAAATTCTTTGCTCCCTTGTGCCACAGTCCCACCTAGGGCTCACACCTGTTGCTGGCACTAGTCCTGCTTGCACCCACTGCCAGAGCCGGAGCTGCTGCCTGAACCCACTGCCAGTGCTGGCCCTGCTCGTGCCTGCTGCTGGTGCCTGGTGTGGGTCCCAAACACTAGGCACTGTCAGAGGATATGAGCGGAGCTGGCACCATCAGCTTGAAGGAGCAGCAGCAGCCGGAGCAGGGCAGACAGGGGGCAGGCAGGGGTTAGCTGGAGGGACAAGGGGGCTGCAGCAGGAGGGGCTGGGTGGGGGCATGAAAGATGGGCTGAGACCCTCCCCAGGGCCTACTGCAGCCTCTCGGTCCACAGTTCCTTTCCAGGTGCACAAATTTGTGCACTGGGCCCCGAGTATATACACTCAGTGGCCAGATTATTGTGATCTCTGAACACATGCATAATTATTATTATGTAATAATCTGGCCACTCAGTATATATATGAGACCTGGTGCATGAATTCATGCATGGGTCAGGTCCAGCCAGCCTGGCCAGGGGGAGGGGGCATGGGTGATTGGCCATCCTGCCTGCTAGTGGAGCTCCTGGTCGTGGGGACAATTTGCATATTAGCCTTATATATATATATATATATATATATATATATATATATATATGATCTACACTGAGTGGCCAGATTATTATGCGTTCAGAGATCATAATAATCTGGCCACTCAGTGTATATAATCATCAGTAAGACCTCACAGCAGCTTAATACTCAGGTTGGCCATCAAGAGGCTGACCTTTGAGTTAATAGATGAGAGTTCTCAAAGCTCTAAACAAGTCACCCCATTTTGGAAAGCCTAGTTCTGAGCCTCAGTGTAGTACATAGACGGCAGCTGCCTCAGGCCTCAGTGGCAACACACTTTTTGTTGTAGCATCAGCAGTGCCTGGGCCAAGGCCGTGTGGCTAGACAGGCACCAGTCCCTGGGGAAAGGGGCCTGGTGGGATGTTTGGACGTGATTCCATTCTCCCTGAAACAAATTTTTCTCTTTTTCATCAGCTATTTGTTCTCTGTCAGTGACTTCACAGGTGGCCTTGGCTCCTAAAAGCAGGTCATCAAAAGATCACGATCAAAGAGAATGCTGAGCCCCCAGTGCAGACCGCCTGCCTAGAAAAATGCCCCCGTGGGCATGCTCCCTCTTCCATTTCCAATGTCCAGCGTTTTTACATAATTTTCTATTCTCCTCTCTGGTGCAGGCTCCAGGCATCCGTCTTTGCTATTAGATTTAAGTATCCAGGTCAACGGCATACCTCGCCGGCCCACCTCACAGCTGGGAAGGCAGTTGCTGAATCTCTTCTGTACTTAAATGTTTTCATTTCAGCTCATGTCTCTCTCCTTCCAATAGCAGTGACATTAAGGATCATTAGGGTAAGGCAGCTGAGGACGTGAGGCAGGTTTCCTCCCGAAACCAAGGACTAAATCTGCACGCTCACCAGGTCTGGCACGGACTCGCCTACCTCCGGGCTCCCGTGTGCCTGGAAGGGACGACTCCTGTGTTAAAGCACTTATTCCCCAGTGCCCAGGGGCCAGCGCTGCGGAGATAGGATGTGCCGAGGTGTTAATGCTTTGAATTTGCAAAAGGCTGTTTGTGAGGTGCCCTGCAGCTTCATTTCTCCCTCCTGGATGCATGAAATCCTGGAAAGTCCAAGGATGGGGCTGTTATTAATAGACAGAAACTTCAACTAATTGTAGAGCATGCACTGCGGTACCCTTTGTGATACCAGAATCCGTGTTAACAGGAGCAGAGGTGCTAGAGAGACACATGGAGGCATTTAGGATGTCAGAAAGAGGGAGTTATAAAAATAAATTAGTTAAGCTAGCAACACATGAGCTGGGAATGTAAAACGTGCATCTGAATCTCTGGGGTCAAAGTTAGGGAAGGGAATTCATTCAAGTTGGGAGAAGGGGGAGCCCCGCGTGGAAAGGAAAGGGAGAGGAAGGAGACATGGCCGCAGGGTTGGAGAACAGAGACCTCTTCCAAAGAAGAGGAAGAACTTGAGAACAGAGAGGGGGCCAGAGCCAGCTGGTGTCAGTGGGCATCAAGCAGACCTATGGCTAAGCCCCCGGCATCTGGAAAGAGGCTGCCAGCAGCTACAACTCGCCCAAACCCCTGGCTCATCTTACGCATGGCAGTGGGAAGAGCTGGGCAGATTTATTCTGAGCCTCGTGCAAACGACAGAACTAGCTTGACCTTCAGGACTGGCCTTGCTGACAGGCGCTCCCTCTCCCTCTGCGACTCCCATTTCTAATTTCAAAGGTTCAAATGACAAACACACACACATACACACAGACAATATCAATCTCCCCCTCTCCCCAAATCCCTGGGGGGAAAAACAAAAAACAAAAAACAAAAACCCCAACCATTTGGAGAAGGGGAAATACAGCTAACTAGGATGCATAATAGCAGTAGGTCTTTATCAAGACAGCATTCTCATGGATTTTCTTAGTTTAATTTTCTCTCTCTTTTTAAAAAATATATTTTATTGATTCTTTACAGAGAGGAAGAGAGAGGGATAGAGAATTAGAAACATCAATAGAAAGATATTAGCTGCCTCTTGCACACCCCCTACTGGGGATGTGCCTGCAACCAAGGTAAATGCCCTTGACCAGAATCAAACCTAGGACCTTTCAGTCCACAGGCCGATGCACTATCCACTGAGCCGGTACATGCCCTTAACCGGAATGGAACCTGGGACCTTTCAGTCCGCAGGCCAACGCTCTACCCACTGAGCCAAACTGGTTTTGGCTTAATTTTCTCTCTTGAAAGAAGTAGATGATATATGTATTTATTTATTTTTAGTTTGTTTTTTTACTGTAGTAAAGCAATAGCTATGGTTCATGATTTCCCTAGCTGGATTTATTCACTTTCATACAACATCAGTAGCTATACATCCCATTATTTAGAATTGCTCTTCCACCCTGAGAAATCGGGGGTGGTGGTGGAATGAGATCTAATATATCTCAAGATTCTTTTTAAGCTTTGGCCTCATTCTCTTGCTTGCTGAGCTCTTAGTTTACTTTCTGGAGCTTTTGTGCCACAGTCACAGACAAAGGCTTTCAATTCACGGGCCCGGCTCAGGTACACAGCGACTGAAAGTCATTCACCCAATCCATCTGTCAGTCAGCAAGGTTAAGTGACTGAGAGAACATTCTTTTCAGTTGGGGGAAGGTTGTTTGGAGCTGACGGGCTTAAAACTGAATTCCTAAAGGGAATGTCGATTGAGGGGAAAAAAAGGTGAAAAAGAATTATCAAGGATTGTAAGAGTTTGTCATTTTTTTGCTCCTTGCCCAGAAAGCAGACAGATAGAAACTGTGGCTAGTAGCGTTTAATGAACATACTCCAATACGGCGTTATTCATAAAGCTTTGGGTTTTGTTTTCATTTGCTCAGCACTACAAGCCACGTTCATTCAGTCAACAAATATTTGTTGAGTGTCTATGCATGAGCCACGGTGACAGGCAGGTCTTGCATTGCACACTTTTTGACAAATGTCTTTTTTTCAGCAATTTTCTTGGTAAGTGGTTTGTTGTGATTGCATGTAGGTGTTTAGATGAATACAGACAGGCTAATTCTCCAGCACCATGTTCATAAATTCACAGGAAACCCAATTTATCAAGGACATCAACAGTTATTTGTCCTGTTTTCCTATCTGATAGGTGATCTCACACTAACATCCCCATTAAAAATGCTCCCTGGATGTTTCCAGTGGCAGAGTCGACTATCTCTCAAGAACACCACGTTTCTCTTATGGTGGCTCGATTGTTACAGAATTCTTTCTTATATTGAGCTAGAGATTCTCTCTCTGGTTCCCTTCACCGGGTCCTAGGATCCCGTTTTTTGTTCATTAGAATGCCTAATGCTTTTTTCACATAGCAGCTGTTCTTTACTGAGAGATAATCCTATGTACTTCTCACCATTGAAACTCTTCTCTAGACTCAGCAGGCGATATTAATTCACACATGCCTTCCATAGCACGATTTTCAATTCCCTTCGTCAGCCTCGGCAATCTATAGTTTACTGAGGGTCTTCCAAAAGTGTGGCAAAAATATTCCAAGCGCAGCTTCTGACCAGTTTGGACTACAGTGGGGGTCAGTCCTCTTTTTGAAATAGTCTTTCTTTCTTAATGCAGATTAAGTATGTGTTAGCGTTTTGGATGCCTCCTCACATAAGTTTACATATTGGTCTTATCTATGCCTGCTGCCCTTCAGCCACATCTCTGACACCTGAAAGCACTCACTTACTTTCTGGACTCAAACACATGCTCTATCCACTATTGAATTTCATCCTGTTAGAACAAACACATTGTTATCATCGCTGGTGGAGGTTGTCTGCTCTGATGAGCATGCCAGTTACATCCTTGGCCAACTTATGATAACTGTTGAATAGGACAAGATTTCAAGAAAAGCTTCTTTATGGGGAAACAAAATGATCATTGAAAACAACCTAAAGACCTCTTTGCACTCTGTACCTTGACCTCTTCCAGACTCAGGACTGAGCATATGAACCAATGTTCATATGGTTGATGAGCATGGTTATGTGATGAGTATGGTTGATGGCAAAGGAATCTGACAAAAAACTGATGCAACAATTTTATTTTGGCAACCCAATTTGTGGTAAATTGTACCTTAATATAATCACCATAATTTTTAATGATCTTAAAAGAATAGATTAGGGCTTCTTGAAAAATATTGCTGAATTTGCTTGAAATTTCCAATACAATAGTTGGTTCCAATGATTCCAAAGTTATTTCCAGATATAATCTCTTCCAGATTTTAGCCTAGCATTATGATCTGATTTCTGGAAAATATAAAATTTTCCATTTTGTATTATATTTATGTATTAATATAATGCATCCCTTGACAATATAAGCTTCTAGAAGGCAGGGATTGTATATGAGTCATCTTTGCATTGCATGTAGCATTGAACATACCACTTTGAAAAGCAGATGCTCAATAAATGGATATTGAATGACTGAATCACTGGGCTGATATATAGAGAGAATAATGATATATAGAGAGAATAATACTATTGGCTTCAAAAATGACTTTAGGACTGTAGTGCTTTGAGGTCCTGAGACAAAAAACATCCTCAAGAGAATATAGTTTTCCTCCAGATTTAAAGCTAACGTATTCCCTCAGCTTCAGGATCTCTGAATAAGAAGTATTTGCCTTAAAAAATAGCCTGAGGCTTCTTATTCAACATGGCAAACTTTTTTTCCTACTACATTCTCCCCAGAATCAGTAAATTTTCCATCTAACCTGCCAGAGGAAGTCAGTGTCTCCCGATCTGCAGTAATTATCTTGACAAGGTCAATTAGTATTTAAAAAAATGATACAGTCACTTGGCTGCTGGTTTTCCTTTGACTCCCGTTTCTCAGCAGAATGCTCCAGGCATCAATTGACATGGAAGCTGCATTGCACCAGAGGAAACAATTGACTGTGTGGATGCCAAAGGGAGGCGTCCTTCAGGCAGAGAGAGAGAGAGAGCAGTTTACAGTTGCTCTGGGAGGCACAGCAGCTCCAGGCAGATATTCTGTGACTAAACAATCTTCTGGGATGCCTGAGACTTTTCCCTTGGCAGTTTAGATGTCAATGATGTTGCTCAGGTACCAAGCTGGAAGTTGAGAGTCAAGAAAAATCCATGCGAATGGGGATAAAAAGAATCCTCTAAGTGGAAGACTTCCAAAACCACCACGGGGGTTGGGCGGGGGGGAGGAAGAGGGGAATGCCTCTCTTGCTGACCAGTGTGGAGGATAGAAATTAGATCAAGCTTTTTTCAAACACTAACCCCTTGTCTGGTTTGGCTTGGTTTTCCTCAAACCACAAAATTCCTAAGGGCTGACCAAGTTAGTCCATGACATTTTCTGTTTCTTCTACTGCCTTTTATGGGGCAAATGCTATTGAGATAGGTTTTTTTTTTTTTTTTTTTTTTTTTTTTTTTTTTTTAGTAATGATGTATCTTTCATGTTGTTTTTCTTAACATCATCTAGAATAAGTTGCATGGCTTTTAAAAATAGCTTTCAGTTATGGTTAATGGCACATTGTCATTCCTATAGGATGTTCAAGATTTCCCTTCACATCTATATTGAAGGATACGAATCAGAGATACAGAGAATTACTCGGAGCCATCAAATTGGCCACTGTACGATGGGAGTCAGAGCTCATGGGAGAAAATGAAAGGGTTTGCAAATGAAGCTAGGTTGGGACAACATTCTCCTCTATCTCCTGGAACACTTCTGTTCCACGTGTTATTCTCATGATGATGACCTCCTTATCCTAGAGGTTACAAATGGTCCAGAGTAGAGCTTAGGTAAGGGATTATCAGAGACTCCTGTCTCTGAAATTGGAGTCCCACTCTGGGTAGCATATAAACTCTGCAGGAGCCCAGCTTCCTCCTTTTTGAGTGTGAAGGTCCAAATGTTCAAGGAACAGGTCACAGGGACAGTCAGTGTCTTCTGTCTCCAGATAAAGGGGCAACAGGGCATTTATTTTGTAGGACTCAACTGTGGCCATCTGAAACAAGCTTTCATAGGATTTGGGCCTGGGACACCAGCCACACAGCATGAAGAACACATCTTATAGACTGATCCAAAGGAAGATTAAACTTCCCTCAACTCTGGGAAATAGCACAAGGAAAACATTAGGTCCTCAAGGTTGTTTTCCATATTGATCGGAAGGTTGACCTGAGAAAGAACCACCTAAAATCATGTTTGCTGTTGCTTCTCTCCAGGGTCCTGGGATAATTTGTAATTCAAACTTGGAAAGAATCCTAAGCTATTTCCTTCAGATTTATTCTTTCCACATGTGAAAAGAAATAATTAAAACACCTCATCAACTCTCAGAGCTTGAGTAAAAAAAAAAAAAAGAAAGAAAGAAATGGCTGATTGATTCCATATTTCTCCCAATCTTTCACTAATTTCATTTAATGTCAAAAAATATTTACTATAATGAACACTGGTTTTTACATACAAATGGATATTTGTGAGTGGATTTTAAATTTATTTGTTACTGAAGCATAATAAACCTATCATCTGAATCCTTATTATTCAAGATCAATTCCACAATACTGGAGGGCAAGAGGTCTCTTGCATATTTTAGTCCACTTGAGGGATAATAGTTCTGAAAGGCCACAAGGTGCTGCAAGCAATTGGTACTGTATCCACATGTTTCCATGTAGACACTTGCAATGGTCACTATGGTAATTAACAAACGCCTTATAGTTAGGGCTGTTTGGGAATTCCAGTTTACTCAAGTTTCTTAGGCCACATTTATTCAAGCAAAATATTCAAATAATAGAGATTCCATGTTAGGAGGTAACTAACAATTCCTTCAACCAAGAATCCTGTGTTTCATATGGGCAAGAAGCAATGTCGTCTGGGAAACCATAATTGACCTCCTTGAGACCAATGTCTCTAACGTATCTTTAACTATCCAAGAGTATCTTCACATTACATGGATCCAAATCCCTTTTGAATATAAATATGTTTTTTAACTTGTTTCATTTCTGGAAGTTGGTTTGGACAAGCCACCACCTATACTAAACCCTAGAGTCTTATCTACCTCTATCTGCCCATGGCCTCATTCAGTGTCTGTAGGTTCTCAAAACATTACTTGTTGTTTTAATAGAGTATAGTAACTGGCCAGTCATCCCAAGGCAACAAACAAAAGTGTATGAGCTATTTTATCTTCTTGAATTAAATCTCACCAGAAGGATCGCAAGAACCTTTTTGCAGGCTTCTATCTCCAGGTTTATGTGCTATAGGGACCTTCTTTCTAGATACTTCCTTCTCTCCCTCAAATACACATACACACACACACATACACACATACATACACACACAGACATACACACACACACACACACACACACACACCACACACTGCAGCTGGGAAACTGTTGATGGACACATGCCACCTCTAGAATAGTCTTATAGCCTCAGTCTGGCATGCCATCTTTCTTGCCCTACTCTTTCCTGTGCCCTCCCCTCCACCTGCCCACCTCACCTTTGCAGCCTCATTTTCCATTCAGTGACCCACCAGGTTTCCAGCCACACCATGAAGGTCACCTTCTGAGTTTGTATGCTAGAGTTTTGTCCATGTTCTTTGTTCTCCCACAATACCCATCCTCAGCTCTACCTTGGAATGTCTGGCACATTCCCATCAATCCTTCCAAACATCTAAATCAAATATTACTTCCCCAGATGCTTCGAGATCAACTCCCCTGGATATCTTATACATGCCTCAGTTTCAGTGATCGTGAGTCCTGGCTGAACTTCAGAATCATTTGGAAATCTTGGAAAAAATGACTGGGTCCCACCAAGGATCGATTTAATAAAAATTTCTGAGGGTGGGATCCAGTCATGGGTTGTTTGTTTGTTTGTTTGTATATTTTATTTCTCCAGATTATTTTAATAGGCAGTCAGAGTCCCCACTTTGTTGTAATCCTTTTACTTCTGTTTGCGGTCTTCTCACTTCCCAGGCATGGAAAATGCCTTATCGATCTTTGTCTTCCCAGCAACTGGGATAGTTACTGGCATATAGTAGGAGGTCAAGGATTCTTTGTAAATTCAAAATGAAATACTCATGAACACAGAGCTACCTTGATAGCGCTTATAAAGTCCATAAATTCAATTTACAGTGCGTCCTACAGCTGAAAAGTTTTCATGGACATATCCTTCAAGGTTCTAATGCAGAGCTCAGGATGGGAAGTGCTTGATTTTATTTCGAATCTGGGTCATAATTCTAACTGAAAGCTGAAGTGGTGGTGAGGTGAGCAATCATTTTTCCTTATGCGTATTCTCTAAATGTGGTTATTTTTTAAAATAAAAATTTAAAAGTAAGTATATTGACAAGTCAATATTAAGACTATGATTAAGGGGAAAATCTTTAGGGGAAACAGTGGAAAGCAACACCTAAAGAGAAGGATTATAATGGTTGAGCCTTTTTAGAAATGTTTTTATTAATTTTTAGAGAAAGGGAGATGAGTAGAGAGAAACATTGATGAGAGAGAAACATCATCAATCTGCTACCTCCTGCATGCCCCATACTGGGGGTCAAACCCACAATCTGTGCATGTGCCATGACTAGAATCGAGCCAATGATCTCTTGGTTCATGGGTCAATGCTCAACCACTGAACCACACTGGCCTTGTAAGGCTGAAGCTCTTTAATATGGTTCTTCCCGTTCAGGTAAGCTCAGGCCCACCACTCTTTTTTGTTTCTCGCCCCATCCATGTTAGGACCTGGCTGATGCTCCCTCCCCCTTGCTCCCAGTTGGTGTGGGTTATAGATGAAAGGTGGTTAGCCAGGTCACTGCCACCGGGTCACTGCCTCTGGTAGTGACCTCCAACCATTAGGTGACTTCAATGACACTCAGCTTACTCCTCTATTAAATGTCAACAGCCTCTTCAGTGGGTTGTTAAAAGGATTAAACTGTTTTATACATACGTAGGACTTAACGTATATTTGAGATGTAATAAATATTCAATTAGTGATAACTGCTGTTATTGGTTGGTTTTTCTGAGCAGACACTGTTTCAACACATAACAAAGCAGGTCAATGCCACAACCTGAGGCAGGAGAGAACTATTGGCATGTCTTTTGATAAGAGAAAACATTTCCTTATATAAAAGCATAATTTTGCTTAAGCCCAGACATTATGACCTTTTGAAATGCATTATTGACAATCTATTTACCACACAAATTTAATTTCTCATCTCCAGACATGATAGAAAGGAAGCCATGCTCATTTCAATTGTAAAGATTTTAGGCATAGTATTCAAATAATTGAATCAGTTGAAAATAGAAATGCTTCCTGGAAAAAGAAGAGCTTTTAAAAATTGTTCTTTAAAGCAACAAATATACTAATTTATGTAACATTTCCTTTGGTCAAATATCTGTCAAGGTCAAACTAGGCAATGACTGAGTTAACCATTCTCCTCGGAGGAAGAAGGTCTCTCTAGGTGGACTTTTGTCTGCTTTGCTAATCAAGTTCTTCTGTTCTTAGAAGGACTCATTTATCTTCCATTTCTGGGTCTGAAGCTGAGGTTGGTGCCTCCTGCTCCTTGAAAAGTCTTGACCTAGCCCTAGCTGGCTTGGCTCAGTGGATAGAGCATCAGCCTTCGGACTGAAGGATCCCAGGTTTGATTCTGGCCAAGGGCACATGCCTGGGTTTTGGGCTTGATCCCCAGTAGGCGGTGTGCAGGAGGCAGCCAATCAACGATTCTTTCTCATCATTGATATTTCTATCTCTCTCTCTTTCTCCCTTCCTCTCTGAAATCAATAAATAAATATACTTTAAAAAAAAAAGTCTTGACCTATTTGCTCAATGACGTGAGGGCTCCTTGTGGAATGACATTGGGCTGTGATGGTAGGTTATTCAGAGTCTTCCTTTCTGCTTTTAATATGCATGTTCTAATCTCCTTTCATGGGCTGGCCTTCATCTTGACTACAACAAGGAGAGGTGCTTTTTCCCTCTTCTGGGGTTCACTTGAATCCAATGTGACCTTCCCTGGATTGGTTTTGTGATTCTTCATGCTCATCAATTCTTGCTTGAGAATTTTCTCCCAAATGACCCCCCCCCCCACACTGACACCATTATTCAGATTATTTCGGTCAACCTTGAACTTCTGGAATCAGAACAGATAGCACCACCCTGTGGGGTTTTCTCCACAGTGTATTTCTTTGAGATCAACAGATCTAGAAAGTGTTTACTTGTCCCTATTATCCCTTAACTTCCTTGGTTTAGGTATCACTTCTCAGTTAGGTGGCTTCTTCATTATCTTAACCATAACATAAGTATGAATGCACAGTGAAAGCCTTATAATCAGTGTACCATTGATATACAAAGTCTATGTCTAGGGATTTGTTCTAAGAAAAGAATCAAGGATGTTATCCAAGATTTCCTTTAGGGGGAAATTAAAAACCATTACGAAGAGTTTTATAGCAACATTGGAAATAACTTAAAAGTCTGCTTTTTTAATTAGTTAAATTATGTTAATGTAGCATAATTACTATTTAACTAATTTAACATAATAACATAATTAGTTAAATTATGGTCCAAAGATATCATGGAATACTTTGTAGTTTGTACTGTATTGTACAAATTTTATGGCATGAAAGCTATTTGTTAAATTAAGTTATGGATTAGACTCCAGAACAGTATGAGTTAAAAAACAAAACAAAAAACAACAAGCAAGTTATATAGAAGCCTGGCTAGATTCAGCCTGATGCAAGATAGATAGATAGATAGATAGATAGATAGATAGATAGATAGATAGATGATAGATAGATAGATAGATAGAGATAGATATGTAACACATCAAGACAGTAACACATACAAAATTCAAAATAGGGATAATTACAACCATAAAAGAAGATGCAGTAGGATTGCTAATGATTCTGTTCTTAATTTGGTTGATGTACCTATTTTCAAAGATTTTACCCCATAATTTTTATTTTCATTACATATATTGTTTTGTATGTATCAAATGTTACATAAAAACACTAAAAAATACCTGTAGATGTGAGTCCTAACCTGTTTGGCTCAGTGGATAGAGCATTGGCCTGAGGACTGTAAGGTCCCAGATTCAATTCTGGTCAAGGGCAAGTACCTGGGTTGCAGGCACATCCCCAGTAGGAGGTGGGCAGGAGGCAGCTGGTTGGTGTTTCTCTCTCATCAGTGTTTCTTGCTCTATCCCTCTCTGTAAAAAAAAAATCAATAAAATATATTTTTTAAAAACACACAAAAACTGTAGATGTGATATAATCTAATTTTCTGGGCCACCGCATGCTGTTATCCCAATTGTGCTTGGACAGGGGTCTCTAAGGGATGCCCTGGTAAGAGAATGTTTCAGGTCAGAGGAAAAGGTGCCCTTTTTTTCTCATTTGCATAACAGAACTCTCAGCTTATCAAAACATGCAGCTACAGGGGCTGCATCTGCCCAGTGGGCTCATCTCTTTCTAATCCGATCCCCAATGAGAGAGGCCTTTTTCTATTTCACACACAGGTGCCAAATGTGTTGACAGGTGTGTGTGTGTGCGCACGCGTGCGTGCGCGCGTGTGCATTTTCTACACTTTCTTTATTTTCCACATACTACTTTTAACATGAAAAAAAGTTTTTTTTAAAGCACATATTTTTAGGTGAGGGCTTTCCTTTCTCAGAGAGCAGCTAACCTTAAACATGGACATTCAACTGTGACACAAATCCGTCAGACAATATCACATCTGACCTAACCTTTTGGCTTTGAGTTTGCTATCTCCCCGAATCCTTCCTCTCTGAATCCTGCTTCTGACAGAACTCCTTTATCACGGGGTTGAGACAGCATCTCTTGCCACAGAAGGAGCCCATCTTTCAAACACGCCATGCCTCACCCTCTGCACTGGGGACATTTAGGAAATGCTGCTCTTCCTAAATGTTTGTTAGCATTTTGGGGCTCTGGCACTGAAATGTCAGTGAAACCAACACCAACTGTACAAGTGGAAAAATGTGAAGTGAGAGAGAGGAAGAAGCTCCCGAGAGGGGGAGAGAATGTTTTTGTGTGTATGTGTGTGTTTTTAAATTAGCTGCATAGCTAATTTAATCTGTAATGTCTGGTTTATTCACATGTGTGTAAGTATCAAGGGGATATAGAACCTAATACGTCTTGTTCTTTCCTCAAATAAGAATGGCTTTATTGTTCTTTTGTCCTGATTGAAAAAGGTAATGCATGTGTGGTTAAATTGTTATAAAGTAAATACATTTTTTTAAGAAGTGGAAACCATATAATGAGTAACACCCTGAAAACGTTATAGTTTGGGGTTTATCCTTCCAGAACTTTTATTTTTCATCATAACTACTATTTATGGAGAATTTTTTTTTTTACCAGTTAGGCACTATGCTGAGCATTTTTTGGTATATTTTCCCTTAAACTTCTTATAATAACTATGTGTAGTAGTATTATTGCTCACCTAAGGTATTAATAAGAATTATCCCCATTAGAAAACTGAATTCCCAAGATTAGAGTAATTTGCTTGTGGCCAGTCAGCCAAAGGTAGAACTATGATCAAAAGCTCATTTGTCTGACTACAAAGTCCAATATAACGATGATAATCTCATATATATATATATATATATATATATATATATATATATATGCATGTATTTTTCATTAAACAAAAATAAAACCATATGTAATGGGTTGAACTGTAGCTCCCAAACTATGTCCACCAAAAAACCTCAGAATATGGCTTTCTGTGAAATAGGAGCCTTTGCAGATGTAATTAAAACAAGGATCTCAAGATGAGATCATCCTGGAATAGGCTGGGCCCTAAATCTCATGCTGAAAATGAGAAGACACAGAAACACAGGGGAGAAGGCCTTGTGTGGATGGAGGTAAAGATCAGAGTGATGCATCTCTAAGCCAAGGAGCACCAATAATTGCTGTCAACTCCCAGAAGCTAGGAGAGAGGCCTGGGGCAGCTTCTCTCTCAGAGCCCAGAAGGAACCAATAGATTTCCAGCCTCCCAAACTGTGAGAGAATCAAGTTGTTGTAGGTCACCCAGGGTGAGGCACTTTGTTATGGCAGTCCAGAAAAACAAATACTATCCAGATTATTTAATGATTTCTTTTTTTTTTACTTACCAATATATCACAAACATCTTTAATTTACCAACACATCACAAACACAAATGTAGATTTACATTTCAATTTGAAGAGGCGAAATAGAATTTTTTATTAAGAATTTATCAAAATATATTTAATCAATCCCATATTGACAGACTGTTTGGGATATTTTAAACTTTTTTTTAATTTTTATGAACAATAGTGTAATTAAAATTTTCAGTTTATTTCATCATTGCATATTTCCCCCCAAAATTATTTCCTTAGGATAAATTTGCCAAAGGGAATGCCTGGGTCAAATATGTACCCCCAGTTAAGGATATATATTTTGATATATTATTACTAAGCCACTTTTCAGAAAAGTTGTACCAATTTATAATTGTACTAGCAGTGTTTAAGTAAAACAATAATGATCAAATATTTACGGAAACTCAGCTTTTCATAAAATACTTCTTGAGAATGCGGTTGGTATGAACATGTTTAGTGTCAACCACTCCCTTCCAGGTGTGTCATCATCCAGCACCAAAGATGTAATTATGTGCAAGTCAAAAGCTCTAAGGCTAACAAATAGTCTTCAATTGAACAATCAGAAGGCTCTTGCTAGCTAGCTAGTTCATTTGAATGACACAGCTTCTTCATATCTGTTGTTATGCCTACAATCTGGGAAATCCTCATAGGACTGGTGAAAATTCTGGAATTGAATTGCCTGTGTTTTAATCCTGTTTTACTATTTATTAGCTATGGGCCCTTAGGAAAGATACTTAGCCTCGCTAAGCTTCTACTTCCTTACATGTGAAATGGAAATGATGGTAGGCATCCTTACTTCACAGGGAATTGAGAGGTTCCTAAGAGATAATCCCCATAAAGACCTGACCCAAAGTCTGTATTCTATAAATGCAATATATAGTATGTTTATCATCATCATCATCATCATCATCATCATCATAGTCATAATTATCATCATAGATAATAGTATTGCTATACATGTGGCCAGTCAGTGCAGTTGATTCAGAGTTTATACCCAGAAGGCCAAGGTCATAATTTCAACCCCAGTTTACTTGGCTGGGTTCCACCACCACAGATTGTATCCTCACTATGGCCAGCTGTCTCCTAGGCAGCCTGGCAAATGCATGATTAAATCATCAAGCTCCATTGTCATGGCCAGACAGGAGGCTGGGAGAATCCACTCCTATTGAGGACATTGTGAAGATGGAAGCTGGAATAAAGGGAGTATGAAAGGAGGCCAGTGCCCTCTGAGCCAAGCAGGATTGGGGCAGAGCTGAGCCAATTACCTTCTGGAGATAAGTTAGAAGGGGTCTTAGTTCTGAGAAAGAAAAGCAACAATAACAAGGCAGTGGGCCTTTCTGGGTGTTTTTTTTTTCCTTCCTGTCAACATCTGTGGTAGCCCTTTGAAAGCATATAGGGACCCACAAGCCCTTTCTCGACAGGGTGAGTCACATTGAACTGACTTCTTCCCGGTGAAGGTTAAGAAGCAAAAGGTAATTATTCATTTTTGCAGTTGTAGCCAATTGATATTTTTATAAAGAAAAGTTGTCTGGACCTCTTTTGAGAGAATTTGCATTGGGAACTTTTCTTAATGAAATATGCTGTCTTCATTCTCTGGGGTAAATTAATTAATAGGAGAGCATAGATTTCTTTGGTATTGAGTTTTGTCTTCAGCACACACCCCAGGGGAGCTAGTCAAGGCCAGCTTAGAAACATGGGGACAAGTTTCCACAGATTTTCACAAGGAGAGAAACTTTAGTGGCCTCCTATGTGCCTATAATTAGAGTTAGGAATTTCTTTTTCCAAAGCAATCTGAAGTGAGGTGTACAATTTTAATATCAATTCCTTAAAATAAAATTGCTTTCTATCCTCATTTTCTCATTTCCTTGTATAACTGACAGGAATGGATAGGCACTGGTGAGATAGCCTCAACCATGTAAATGTGGAAAAGACTACGGTATAATGATTGTCAGAGCAATGAGATAGAGTATGGGTCTCACTTTTTTTAAAGGAACAAAGCTGCCTGCCTTTTTAAATATGTTTTCATTTGTTTTTTTGTTGATGTCTTTTTTAGAGAGAAATGGAAATGGATAGAGAAATAGAAACATCAATTGGCTACCTCTTGTACACCCCTGCTGGAGACCAAGCCCGCACCCCAAATATGTGCCCTGACTGGGAATCGAACCAGTGATCTCCTGGTTCATAGGTTGATGCTCAACAATTGAGCCACACTGTCTGGGCCAAAGCAGTCTACCTTGGACCTCTCACCTATCTCTGATTATTTGTCAAAAAGGAAAATGAGTTATCTTTTTTGAGTTATTGTGTTTTGGAGATTCTTTGTTACAGCAGCTTAGCCAGTACGTTACCTAATACGTCTCTTTCTGATCTATTTATCTATTTTCTTTGCCTTGGTTGACCCACTACTGGTTGTCACTGCTGTCTCCTTAATCTATTCATGTCTACTCCTCAATATGACATTTAATTACATTTGAGGACTTTGAAGGACAGAAAAACTAGTTCCCTTTGGGCAAAAGATTATCTTGAGTCAGAGTTAATAGCCTTAATGGTTAAAATGGCACTAAATTGTTTCTCCACATTTGGACAAGGCCATCTGGTCATTTGTGGATAAAGCATAATAATAAACACCCGGGCAGATTTCCACATATGGACTGAACACAAACATGTTCCAAATTATATACTCTATAAAATTCACTATCCTTCACTACAACCCAAACCACAACTACCCCTTACTTGAATAGCAATAACGAGTTGTCACTCAGATAATATGACTGAAATGAATCTGACTTCAAACAAAACTCTAAAACCATACTGCCCAGATTCTAATCAAGGTCAAAAATCAAGTTCAGTTCTGGGGAGAGTTGCTGAGCATGCACACCAATAACCGCCCAAATACATACATGGCCAACAGGAGTTTTTAAAACAGCCATTACAGTTGGGTGAAACTGTGTTTTTACTTTAGAAACATTTACATCCTCTGAGTGTGATTGATAAGTCATGAAAGCAAATTGAGGAAATAAGGAAATAATTTGCCTTGCAATTGTAGTGTTTAGTTCCATTTCTTGCCTCCTTTTCTGGCAAGGTTTCTAATTAGGCTTGATATACATCTTAAGAAACCTTTAGCACTGAAAATATTATGATCAGGCTGTATTCACATTTTCTTTTATGATTCAAAGTAGATTAATAATGAAGCTTAAACTAAGGAGTGTCCAGCAAAGTTCTGAATTTTGTTATGAAGATTATTTTATATTTATTTGTGTATAAATTAATATTAAGTAGCAGCACCTGAAGCCATATACTTCACCTGCCTATAGAGTCACCCAATAATGCTCCCTTTAGACCTGAGATGGCATCGATGACAATTCTCCGTTTCCATTCAACACCCTAAATTATTTATAAAGAACATGTCCCTATAATGAACAAAGCACCAGGCAAAGAGACCAATGACTGAGCAACCATGCCTTAGATGCTTACTATGTAACACAGAGAGAGACCACATGACTGCCTAGCCACTTACCTGAAAGACCGTTACAAAGATACAGTAATGGGAGAATAATGAAAGAATACTAACAATATGTTTTTCTTACTATGACTGAAGCTTCTATAGGCACGTCACCATTGTGTTATTTCTTTAGCTGAAAAGCATTGACCATGAACTTAAGATAATGGTAGAGGTAAAAATAGATAGTTTTTATTTCATCTCAATAACTAAAATAAAAGCGGTGAATGGATTGAATTTTTTTTTATTTCTTTTGTGTGTGTGAAGGCCTGCAAACATGGAATGCTGAGGCAGACCAGATCTTTGTCAGCGTTCTTTATCCGATGTGGCAGGCCAGGACCAAATGGGCTTCAGGCTGCCCTATCATATTTTAAATGCTCACCTCATCTGCCATCCGGTAGAGCACCTGGTCTCCTCTGGCACCAGTGTGGTCCAGATTTCTTTGGCCCAATGGCTATCTGCTTTTTGAATTATCTTTCCCCAGATGTAGTTCCCATTCAGCCAAATTTAACCTTGCTTTATTATTTCCTGCCCCTCATCTCTAACCTCTTTGGGGACATTGTGATCTGCTGGGTGTTGA
The DNA here is from genome assembly GCA_963924515.1 of Vespertilio murinus. Lineage (NCBI taxonomy): Eukaryota > Metazoa > Chordata > Mammalia > Chiroptera > Vespertilionidae > Vespertilio > Vespertilio murinus. Next base: position 74,905,107 of record OZ004711.1, on the reverse strand, counting down.
CATTGCTGCCTAATTTAGAAGCATCTGTGATTTGCCTCAATTAGAGAATCCCTCATTCCAGATTATTAATAAAGACACTAACAAATAATATTTCTATCGGAGATGGTGCTTTGTATTTGGAACCACTGACGCTTCTCACAGACTGTCTCATTTATTACATCTCAGCCTCTTTCCAAACCACATTCTTCTCCAGTCCAATTTGATGTGGGTGCCAAGCAAAATATTGAAACACTGGTTTTGTGGGAAATGATTCGCTCATCTCCACGCACAAGCAACTCTGCCTTCCCCGGCTGGTGGTCGGGGCGGTCACAGTACTGAAGTGACTGTGTGTCCATCTGGCACAGCCAGTTCTTCACATGTGGCTTGTGACTCCATTTTCCTCTTGACTTTTCCAGAGCTTTCCCTTTTATATCCTGGGAGTATTCTCCAAATAGAATATGAATATACTGTCTCTATTATTCTCTTGTCTCCTGGAGTTGTCCTACTCCCAGGACTTAATGGAAAGAGGAGTTTTTCACTCCACACATTATTTGTCTGAAATGTATTGCACATGGAAGAAGTATTGGGCTCTTCCTGGAACCCATTTATAATAAGCTATATATTCTTGAGATAAATTCTCCGTGAACGTGGTTCCTCCTTGAGACTCACCTGGCCTTCCTCTCTTTCACCCACCCCATCACTCCTGCTGGCACTGAGATCAGGCCACCTGACTGATTAGGGCAATCCTCTCCTAATTCGTCTCTGTTTCTAATGTTGCTCTTTTACAACCCATTCCCCACGTTGTCACCACTGACTACATCTCTATCCTATTTAACTCCATTGTGGTTCCGCAGTTGCCCACAGAACTAAGTCCAATCACTTCAGTACTTCCTGAGATCACCGTCTTCCTCACATACTAAGTTCTGGTCAGTTTTAATAGTTTGTTATTATCCCAATGTGCCCTGTCCCCTCTCACCTCCAGTCCTTTGTGATGATGGCCCTTCGTCTACAATAATCTTGTCTTTCCTACCCACTCTCTTCCCTTTCTCCCACCTGCCCTATTGCTATATGGCAAACTCCCATCCATCCTTCAGGTTCCAGTCTGTGTGTGGTTTCCTCCAGGAGCCGTAAGACAGAGTCACCAATGCCAGATTTAGTGCCTGCATTCCCACCTCATCTGGAGCTAAAAACCCGACTATAGAATTTTGGTCCTGTTTTCCAATGCTCTGTTTCCCTGTCGGCTATGATCCTTCGAGTGCAAGACCTGTACCTTGTTCACTGCGGAACACCCAGCCCCTAGCAAGAGACTGATATTCAGCCAGGTACTCAACAAATAATAGATTCTTTATATGTACCTTATGGAGAAATGCTACCTAAATCAGCATTAACTCATCGTTATTAAAATTTTTGTATTTGACTTACTTTCTGTTCTTTGTTTCATTTGTCACTGGGGGGGTGGGGGAGACTTCAGGGGAAGTATTTTTGTTTGTTTTGCTTTTTTGTCCTTGGTCAAGTCTGTCTGTCCCTTCCTCTGAAACATAAAAGCAGAAAAGCTTACATGAGTCAGAGACACTTGAGCTACCATGAGAGGGTCTGGCTGCCTTAAAATGTACTCTGCCACTCTCCCCAGTCCAGGAGGGCCACTAGGTTTTAAACCGAATACCAACTTGTCAGCTTGCTTGTTTTCTGCTTGTGTGCATGGAAAATCAATCCCAGGGAAATAGAGGTTGCTGCATGATCCCAGGGTGACTTCCTGCCTGTGACAGGAGCTGCTGAAATGAAGAGTGTGTGACTTGTGGCTGGGGGGTTCTTTCGTACACGTGGGGACAGAAGGAAAGGAAATGGCGCATCCACAACTGAGGACAGGTGTGCTTGGCTTTTCTGGGGGCAGGAGAGGAAAGTAAAAGGGTTTCTGATTTCTGTTGGACCAACTGTTACCCTCATTTTGCTTGCTAAAACTAGCTGTGAGAATACATTTAGTGCTCATAGTTTTCATTTTGTCCTCTTAGTTTGTAGAAGGTTTTATCAATAATCTTTACCTACCCCCTCAGCTTATGGTCACCTACCATCCCCCACCGCAGTGCCTCTGAATACTAGACAAACGCCTTCTTAGTCGTCTAATCGCTTTGGCTGGCGTGCTTTTTGGTCATCCATTATGTCTGCCTGGAACGCTTCCATCAAAGCTGCACATTCTAGTTTGGCTCTGTTTCCAAGAGGTGTCTGTCTAGTCATTTTATTTTTCATCTTCTTTTCCCTGTAGCCATAAACCTTTATTAGACCTTTGTGAAGCCTACTGAGGTAGCTGGGAACATGCATTACAGTTCATTTGAAAAAGAGCCAGCTGCATTCTGCTGAGGAGCATCATTTTTGCAGGGCCGTAGCAAGCGCAGCGACTGCTGCCCCCTCTGGCTGCAGGGTCGGAAAGTCCCAGCTAGCATTTGTCTGTCCTCACCTCGCCCGCCTTAGCAGTCCGGTCACATCGGCGCCTGGCACTGACTGCTAGCCATATCTCACCCTCACTATGGCAGGAGGCGATCAATAGATGGATTAATCACACTTTGGGGAGCTCACACCCCGGGAAGGAGAGAAAATGAGGATTGGAAGAGGAGGCTGTTTGCCAGCCTGCTCTGCCTGGAGTTTGCAGCCCGGTGCACATAATAAGGGAGCCACAAAGGAACCGGCTTGGCCCAGAAAGATGACCGCGACCAGTTGCATAATGAGAGCGTCTACAAATGTGGCCACCAGTAACTTGATCTCGGCTGATCAGCAATATTTTTTAAAATTTTATGTGGGCCAGAGATGGCTCAAAGCATTAAAAAAGTGTAATGACACATAAGTGATCTAGTGAATAAGGTTATGCTTTTTCATGCAACTAATCTCTAAATATGCATACTTTTCAATATGAAAGGAACCGTGTGTGCGGGTCTGTGTGGTGTGTGTGTGTGTGTGTGTGTGTGTGTGTGTGTGTGTGTAAATGTGTTTTCTACTGATTCTGAAATTGGAGAGGGTGCAAGATTTCTTTGTTTGTTTGTATAGTTTATTTATTGATTAGGAACAGAGAGGTTTGCAACAAAGAGCCCTAGCCACTCAAAGTCAGCGCCTGAATTCTTATTTGGGGTAGGGTTGGGAGGGGATAGAGGCCTGACTATTGAATAAGAGGCCCAGATGGCTTGGAGACCTAAGAAGCCAAGATCCCCTTTAATAGAAGTTATTGTATGTGCACAGAGCACTACATCTTGTATCAGAAGATTTATATTTGAGCCACCCTTCTGCTATCCACCAGCTAAAGGGAAGCAATGGAATCTCTCGGAGCCTCAGTTTCCTCAACCCTGTAATGCATTGAACCTCTCTTGTGAGGTTGCTGCAAGGAGCAGACAAGACGATGCAGATGGAGGTGTTCCGTGGAATGAGAGGGCTGGGCAAACGTGAGCCTTATCACACAGGAATGTGCTTAGAGAGGGCCAGGAGGGGGGTGTCTGCATATTCAGACTGCCATCCATTAGCCAGGGCTGGGCAAATTTTTTGACTCCAGGGCCACAATGGGTTCTTAAACTGGACCGGAGGGCCGGAACAAAAGCATCCTGACCATGCTGGCACTCTCACCTTGGGCTGCTGGTGAAGGAGCGGAGGGGAGAGCAAGAGAACCGCTCTTTGGGCTCCGTGGGCCGGATCCTGCCCCCTGACCGTAGTTTGCCCACGGCTGCCTTAGCCGGTCCTCTAACAGGGCTGTCCAAAATAAAAAGACAGTCATAGAAAATTAAGTCGTTTTGAACTAAAAACAACAACAACAAATTAACAGCTTACTACTGATTTTCCCCTTCCTGAGCAAAGCTCTTTCCTTTTACCAACACTTTTCGCTCCAAATGCATTCTAGCTCAAGTGGCCTCGGGGCTCTGCCCCTGACTGCTCCACCTCCCACCCTGGATAGAATCATCATCATTTACAAAACGGTGTGATTAATATTTGATTAAGGAGTCCTGACCTTTGGGGAATTAGCATCATAATGACAGGGCTGAGCCTCCTCCCAGCCACTCGGCTGGCCCCTGGCTGCGCCCTCTCTCCGCAGCTTGAGTGACAGGCGGAGGAGCAGAGCTCCCCTAACGCTGTGATCACCAGGTACCACTGAGTGCAGCTCCTCTCTGCGCTCCTGCCTGAGCCCAGAGCTAACCAGGCTGCCTCCGAGGCGCTGAGGCCTTTCCCATGTGTTCCCTCTCTGCCTCTAGCAGCTTTGTAAATTCAATCACCACCTCCGTCCAAACAATAGCCAAAGGGGGCTGGGAGGGGGTGACAGGCCGTTTGGGGGGATGAGTCCAATCTTCCTCGCAGGCCCTGGTAGTCGGAGGGAGGGCTGGCTGGGCCGCGGAGCTGCAGGATGGGCGGCAGGTGTTCCTGCGGCAGCCACACGGCTGGACCAGGCGTCGCATGAAACGTGGAAAGGGGCCGTCCTCCGCCTTGTAAGCAGGGCTCTCTTTGGCCTCCAGACTTTTCAAAAGCGTGAGGGGAACGAGTCAGAATGTGAGAATTAGCCTGATCGGTGGGAATTGTCAGGTGTCGCTGCTCTGTGTGATCCCCTCGGTGAGATGTGATGAAGGATTAAAAACACGGCCCCGAGCTCAGCCGACCCCAGCCACTTAGAGGAACCCGTGGACTAACGGTGCTTGGATTTTGCTTTTTTCAAAAGCAACCCGAGGAGAACTGCTGTTCAATTAGCCTAAGTCTAGTCCACCGTTGCCCCGGGTGTGGGATTCAGATAGGGGGTCACCTGAGAAAAGGTTCTGGGCATAAATGAGTCCTGGAAATTCTGGATCACATACCTTTGAGCAGGTGATTTTGCTGCAGGGCCTCTCAGAGCTTTAACTTCTTTAATTGGCATCATTAAGGCGAAGAATGCAGTATGTCCGAAACGTGAATGACCCACAAAACTCTTTTTCATAAAATACCATTTGGTGGTCTGGTCCAGTCCGAGCATTTCATTTCCGTAAGAATTTAAGTTTTATTGCTTCGTGGCTTTTTGGTTAAGATCAAGTGAAGAATTTACGTTTTCTTCAACTTCTTGGGTACACTTCAAATAGTTGCTCTCGTGTGTGTGTGTGTGTGTGTGTGTGTGTGTGTGTGTGCACTTTCAATGTAAGTACATTTCAAAGCATTGCAAGTAAATATTAGCAGTAAAATATTCCAGTGACCAGGACTTGTTTATTTTAGGTAGAAACACTCCAATGGTGTGATCAATGCTGACCTCCTTCCTCTATTAGCAGCCTCAGTCCTGGGAGCTTTCGCATCTGACTCTTCCACAGAACTGCTTTGGGGACATACACGTGGAAGGAATGAGGTCCTCTGGAACGCAGGATGCTGAGGACCTTTGCTTCCCCTAATCACAAGTTCTCCTGAGGGAAGGACAATGCAGTAAAGGGTAATGAGCTCCGAATCACACAGGTTCAAACCCCGGCTCTGCCCCCTAAGAGCTATGTGACCTTGGACAAGTCAGTGCAGCTCTCTGATCCTCACGCCTCACCTCTAACGGGGGTGTTAATGATACCATGTGCACTGTAGGTTGGTGTGAGGATGAAATGAGACCATCTCTGACAGCATTGCAAAGGCCAGGCTCATTAGAAACCAGTTAGTAAGATAATATATCACATCCCAACAGTGAGCACTATGCTGAGTGCTGTAGGCAACCGGTGTTAGTGTAACTGAATTGGACACTCAGAATCTGAACCTCAAACTGCATTTATCTTGAACGCTTTCTTTCCACGCCTCGCCCAGGAATCAGCAGATGATAGGTGTCCAATGTTGCTGGATTGGCGGGCGAAAGAGAGAACATTGAATAAACGTTTCCCAGCTTCATTCAAAATGTTTCTCTTTATAAGTTTTTTTTCAAGTTATAAAAGCTTGTTCATGTGATTTTGCAATTGGGAATATTAAAAAAAAATGTATCAAGGGCAATGTTTACCACAGCATTACTTATACTGGTAATGAAAGTCAAACAAAGCAATTCCTCAGAAATAAAGAAATGGCTAGTCCATCATGTCAGAGCTACATGATTGGGTTTCATACAGTCATTATAATACCATTCATTCAGAGTTTTATAAGGCTGAAAGGTTTGATAGAATACTTGTGGAAAAAACGAGATACCAAATAGTACAGAAGATGTCATCATAATTACATAGAAACAATTATAGAAAAATCACCTAAATGCAATGATTTTATCTGAGTAAAGGATTTTTTTAACTCCAGATTTCCTAAATTTCTAAAAGAAGGCAACATAAAACACACACACACACACACACACACACTATACATACTGTGTGTGTATGTATGTATATAAGCCCATGGTTTTCAAAATGTGTGGTTTCAGGGCTCCTGAACACTAAAAATTATCCAGGAACCCAGAGCCCACGTTTATGTGTGTTATAGCTATCAATATTTATTGTATTAGAAACTAAAGCTGAGAAAAACATATACTTATTTCCAAATTTAATTAAAATAGTAAATAACCTCATTACATGTTAGCCAATCTATCTTTATGAAAAAGAACTATATTTTCAAAATCAAAATTAATAGTGAAAAGAGTGGCATATTTTGCAAATATCCTTGATTACTGCCTTAATAGGAGACTTGGGGCCCTAGCTGGTTTGGCTCGGTGGTTAGAGCATTCGCCCACAGACATGGGTTGTGGGTCTGATGCAGCTTGATCCTCAGCGGAGTTGTGAGATATGCGGGAGGCAACCGATAGATGCATCTCTCTCATGCTGATGTTTCTCTCTCTTTGTCTCTCCCTCTCCCTTCCATTTTCTCTAAAAATCAATGGGGGTGAGGATTACCAAAACCAAAACGAAACAAAAAAAATACATTGAAATTCTCATATCTGCTCTGTCATTATGGTTAAAGTTTATAAAGAAAATCCTGCTTCACCCAAATATGTATTTGGGAAATGGAAGAGTATTTTCTTATTTCTCAGATAATTGTAGCTATTGCTCTTTGGTACTATACCAATATTCTCCAAAGCATTATTTTTTAAAAAGATAGTTACAATATGAAATCTAAAATCATATCATAAAACATTTTATAATCTGTTATATAAAACCCATTGGTCTGTCTTATACTTTAAATGCATCTTTCACTGGTTTATGGTTTTAATACCATGATGTATTAGTCATTTAAAAAATATTAACTAGCTGATTTATGCTAGTTATGCTTATGTTGGCCCATTTTATTATTTTATTTACATATATTAACATATATGCATATAATATATATATATATATATATATATATATATATATAATATTCATTAATATCCTCACCTATCTCACCAGAAAAGTCTCCAAATATTGGCAAGCTATCAGGCTTATGGTAGTGAATATATTTTGCCAAAATTCTAACTTTCACTTGAAAGCTCAAATTTTATTTTTGGCAACAAATATTGTCAGTTGTTTTCATTGAAGTGACAGGCTCACTCCCTTCATTTTAAGAAAATGTCTGCCAAATACCAAGCCTGGATAGCCACAGTTTGTCATTTATTCAAGAAAAAACAAATGGTGTTCTTTGAAGAAAAATCAACTATTTCAGCTTGCAACTCAATTGCACAATTCCCCACTTTCCCTCAAGATGAACCTTCTTTATAACTCAGAAAAAGTACTTTTTGCATACTTCTCACTTTTGCACATAGCATATTGAAAAGATCTTTACTCAAGAATCGAGTTAGTGCATTTTGTTCTCTAATCAAGAACATTCTTAAGTAAAATTGGCAATTTGTTTAACTGTGTGGGTAACAGGGGAGAAGACCTGTACACTACCCCATGGTTTGGTGCCACCAGTTTTAACCAAACATTTTCCACTATCAACAAAGGTCAATACAGTGAGCAAGACAAGTCTCCTGTTGTTATAAAAATCGTTTTTACCTCACAGACTTCTTAAAAGGATCTCAAGAACCCCCAGGAGTTGTCTGACTATGATTTGATACCAACTGATCTAAACCTTTCTCATTTTTATGTCCTTTTCTAAATCTCACTATCTCCTTGAATTTTTCTCTTGCTAAACCACTCTGCAGTTACCATCCTTGCCTCTGTATTCCAATAGCCCTTGTCTGTTTCACCCTTATGTCTTGTGTTGCCCACTCTTTACTTCTTCTGTCTTCCTAGTTACTTTCCAAACATCTTGAGGATAAGGAATGTTTCTTCGGTTCCTGGCCCCACTCCTGGCCCAGTAATGTGTTAAGTCTTCTACATTATGTAACAGACGTTAGAAAAGTTTTTGATGATTTGCAGATGTTAAAAATCATGCACAAGGAGACAACCCTTCAAACACGGAGTAGAATGCGGTGTTAGTTCATTTAGGGGAAAAACAAGAGCGAAGGCATCCTTATTTCTGAATATTTTCATGCTCCCTTCACCTCTGGCAAGCGCATTTGAACTCAAATCTTTCTCTTCTTGATATTAAAATGTTATATATTTCTCCTTAGTCTGCCTTCATGCTTAGTTTAAGCAAAAGAAGAGACCATGCTACTATGGAAATAGCCAATGCTTCTGAGTGCAGAAAAAATGTGGGTTCATATTTTACTTCTACCGTTGACCTGACCTTAGCAAGGTACTTTGGAGACTTCTGAGTCTTAAGCTATCCCATCTGAAATAAGGCAGGGGTAGCTGCCTTAGCCACCTAATCAGGATGGAAGAAACAAAGAATATCACAGTGGAAAATCACTTAACTCCAACATTTGCTCAAAAAAAATGGCAGTTCTATTGGCCTAAGTTCTATTTGACCTTCCATGTGGGAAGGGGCAGCTGCCTTCTCCTAGCTGAGGTTGAACACCCAGGCCAGCTCCATCTTGCTCCAGAGTTTTCAGAGAATTCTCCCGGTCTTTGTTTGCTCATGACTCTCCTCCTACTCCCTAGTCATTTTGTTCACGGCTTAGTTGAGATCTCTCATTCGCTTTAATAATTCCAGGCTTTGTACTTCAGCTCAAACCATCTTTGGGCATATTACCAGTCACTAAACAAATGACAGAGGAAGCCCAGAAGGCAAGAAGCCTCCTAGCAAAAGAATAGTTTTCTTTATCTACTCATTAAATATATCTTTTTCAAGGTTTGTAATTATTGCATATAGTAGTGGTAGAATTTTATTAGTGCAATACTCATTTTTAAGTCTCAATTGAGTCAAGGGGCTAACTTATTTTGTTTTGTTTTACCCATCTTTAGCTAGTATGCCTTCACATTTTTTTAAAAAAAATATCAAATGTGTGCCTGGCACTAGGTTGGCATCATTAGGAATAAAAGGAAATTCTCAGTGTGATAAGTCTGAGCTGGTTTCTAAGGGAATAAATAGCTTCTGCATCTCATCCACACCACTATTCGGTATGATCCTATTACATTTAAATGCTAATCCACATCCTGTTGAATTCTGATTCACCAGAGGACTAATGTTGCTGATAGCCAAGCAGATAGTCTAGTCGGATATTACATTCTGAGCCACAGCAGAGAAAAACGCTCTCAACCTTCAGTTCCTCCAAAATGCCCATAAAACAGTTTTCTGGCTGAGCCAGGAAATATCCACAAAAGAAGAGAAAGTCTGTAAGTATATACACAAGGATGTTGATTTTTATGTAACAAATCTGCATTTACTAGAACTGAACACTGCTAATGTCATTATTTAAAAATTTGACTAAAAATTTGCCTTTATATTTAAAAAAACACAAACCTATGGTGCACAGTTAAATTTATTCCACTTTCAGTTCACAGAATATTGTCACCATTAGTTTGTGAAAATCACTATCAAATTTTATTGTATACTTTTAAATATATATATATATTTTATTGATTTTTTACAGAGAGGAAGAGAGAGGGATAGAGAGTTAGAGACATCAATGAGAGAGAAACATCAATCAGCTGCCTCTTGCACACCCCCTACTGGGGACATGCCTGCAACCAACGTATATGCCCTTGGCCAAAATTGAACCTGGGACCTGCCAGTATGCAAGCCGACGCTCTATCCACTGAGCCAAACTGGTTTCGGCTATTGTATACTTTTTATTTCCTCTGCCCCATCTGCATTTCTATATTTCTATTTTCCTCCCTCTACCCTAAAAGTACCAAATCAAATATATCAAATATATATAATTAGATATTTATTTAATCTTATAAAATGTTAATGTTGTTTTCTATGTATACGTATTCTTAATTGGTAAAAATGGTGTTGTGTTATAAATCATATTCTGTCTCCAACACTTCTTATTTAACATTATATTTTTGTATCAATATGTGTTACTATAGATATATCAAGTTTATTCCTCCTGCATTTTGTTGAAATTCCAGAACATGCATCCACATTTGATTTATATATTCTCCTACTGAGGACCCCTAGGTTATCTACAACTTCTCACCAGAGTTAATGATACATCAATGAACATCTCTGCACACATTTCTTTATGAATCCTTGCAAGAAGACTTTTAGAGGAAGACTAGATTAGAATCCTTAGACTATAGGATATACATATATTTTAATTCACCAGATAGCACCAGATTACTGTCTAGAGTGGCTGCACCATTTTATAGTCCACAGCAGTGCACCCCGTCCATATATTCTCACCAACACTTACTATTATTCATATTTTTAGCTTCGCCGTTATTGTTTTTGTGAAGTGGTATTTTTTATTATTTTCAGTTGCAGTTCTCTGCTTACTGAGGTAATTTGAGTATCTCTTTTCATGCTAGTCATTTGGGATGACTTTCCCTTCTGTAAATTTCCTGTTTATCTTTTTTGTTGTTGTTCATTTTTTTTTCAATTTGGTTTGCTTAATGGCTTACTTTATAAGAGTTATTTGTAAGTTCTAGATATTTATTCCTTATTGTTTTTATGTTGCAAACAACTTTTCTCAGTCTATTATCTACCTGTTAAAATTTAAAATATGTTTTTATTGATTTTCAGAGAGAGCGAGAGGAAGGAAGGGAGAGAAAGAGAGAAAGAGAGAAAGAGAAACATTGATGAGAGAGAAACACTGCTGCCTCCTGAACACCCCCTCCTGGGAATCAAGCTGGTGACCTGGGCATGTGCCCTGACTAGATATCGAACCTGCAACCTTGGCATTTTGAGATGATGCTCCAACCAACTGAGCTACCCAGCCAAGGCTGCTCTTTTAGTCTCTTAAAGATAAAAAACTTTTACATCTCACATGCAAGGCCCACTCAATGTAATTAGCACTTTTGTTTTCTCACATCTAATAAGATATCCCATTCCAGTAACAGAAGACTGTTTTTCATTTTCTGAACACAGAATGTCCATCCCAAGACCGAATCTTCCCTCATGCAAGCCCTTTAGATAGAATGCCTTCTTCTCTTCCCTTCCTTTGATTGCAGTCCACTCATCTTCAAGTTCATGCCCTAGCTCACCCTTCCTGGATGCTCTTCCTGGGTCTGATTGTTCTGACGTGACTCCATCACTGTACTCTGACTTCCACAGCATGCAACTCATACTCAGACATACCTCAGAGACATTGCCGGTTCGGTTCCAGACCACTGCAATACAGCAAGTATTGCAGTAAAGCAAGTGGCAATCTTTTTGCTGGTGGAGGATCTTGCCTTCAAGTTGCAAAACAAAACAAAAACACATCTGTAAAGTGCACGAGAGCAAAGCACAATAAGACAGTTTAACATTTTACTATGCACTGCCTTGTTCTGTGTGCTAAAGGCTTCCCTATAGAAATAGGATTTTAAGCTCTTTTGGTCCAGAGCTCAAATAGCCCAAGGACCCTACAAAAAAAAATGCTAAGCACAAAACACGTCCAATCAATTCAAACTCAACCTCCTCATTCTTTTTGTCCTTCTCTCCCAAATATTCCCAAGAGAATGTCTGAAACGTGTTGAGAGCAGAGCAAGCCTCGCATTTAAGGCACCAAATTGCTCAGTGATTCTAAGCCCCTTTACCTTCAGCTCGTAGCCCTACACTGGCTTCCATTCCCTCCTGATTCTGTGTTCAGTTTTATTTGATCCCATTCTAATAGTTAGATGGAAGCAAATTTCAAACGGATAAATTTTCCACATACTTCTTTTTCCTCTAATGTCAAGGTTTCCCTTAACATTTTGGACTTCTCACAAAATGTCTTAGTCCAAATCCCATTGGTTCCCAAGGAGTAGTTCACCGCACTGCCTAACCACCATCTGGTTTGCATTTTTTCACCATGACTTTTATCTGTAAGTACCCTTCACCCACCGAGTAATTACTATGACCACTCTCTTAAGTGCGCACATTAGTTCCTGAACCTTTCCTTTTATGGCCTATTTCTTACGTTTCCAGCGTTTTCAGCCTCCAAGGGACCAGTTAAGACTCACTTAGCGAATGTTACTTCATCAAAGAAAAATGGCATTGACTAGGGAAGGGGGCTTAAGTTAGCATTCCCAGGTTCACATCCCATCTCAGCTAACAACCAACTACGTTAGAATGCTAAAAGTGAAAGAAAAGTGTAAGATAATTTAGTCCAACTTCTTTTATTTTACAGCTACTTTAAAAAAATCCTTGTGTAGTTAACTTCTATTGGCACTAATTTGGAAGTACTAAGCTCCATTTGTAAGAGGGTTCAAATAAAGTTAAATTAATTAACTTTTGTAAATAATTCTATTCAGTTTGTCCTTGATATTAGATGAAAACAGGCTAAAAAAATAAATCCAAAGCGTTAATGTCAATTACATTCGAGGAACATGCACGCTAAAGAGGAAGAAGGAGCGAGAAGAGAAATAGCTCCCTAGCGCAGTTTAAATGTCTTGATCACACACTTGCAGAGCAAACAAAATGCAAGAGGCATCACCATAGTTCCTTACAAACCTTGGAAACCTCTGAATTTTCTGATTTACACAGTGCAGATTATACCCTAAACAGATATTAAGTATAGCATTCTGTGGCAATGGTCGTAGAGTAAGTGTTATGGAATGACAAAAATATCATTATTATGAGCAAAGGATTTGAACATACATTTCTCAAAAGATACACAAATATCCAATAAATGGATAAAAAGATGTTTTAAAACATTTATCCTTAAGGACATGCAACTCAAAAACACCGTAAGGTCTATATGGTACTACTTAACACCCACTAAGATGGCTATAAAGACAAAAAATAGCAAGTGTTGGTGACAATGTGAAGTAAGTGGAAACTTTATAAATTGTTGGTGGAATGTAAAAGGATGTAGGAAACAATTTGGGCAGCTCCTCCGGTGGTTAAACATAGTTACTTACCATAAGGTCCGGTAATTTCACTGGCAGGTGTATACCCACAAGAATTAAAACCATATGAACAAAACTTGTATATACACCAAAACTGGAACACAAATGTACATAGCAGCATTATCCATAGTTGTAAAAATATGGGAAACAACCTAAATTAAAAAGATAAATAAGTGTGGTATAGCCACACAATGAGTCATTATTCAGCCATAGAAAGGAATGAAGTACTGTATCTGCTGAAATATGAATAAATCTTGAAAATACTCTGCTAAGTGAAAGAACTGAGACACAAAAGGCCATATCTTATATGACTCCATTAATAGGAAATGTCCAGAAAAGAAAATCCAAAGAGACAGGTTGGTTAGTGGTTTCCAGGGGCTGCAGGGGCAAAGGAAGGGTGTGGCATTTCTTTTGGAAGGACGAAAATGTCCTGGAGTTGGAGAATGGTGACTGTTGCACCTCCTTCTGAATATGCTAAATACAGTGTAGACTTAAAAATTGTGAAATGTAGGATATGTGTGGAGGTTAACTTGACCTGTCAGCTTGAGTAGGCCATGGGATGCCCAGATTAAACATTACTTCTGGGTGTGTCTGGAAGAGATGAGGATTTGAAGAGTGGACACAGTAGATTGATCCTTTCCCTCCCGCCCTCTCCGCTAGTGTGGGTGAGCATCACACCAACCTTGGAGGATCTGAATAGAACAGAGAGTAGAGGAAGGAAGGATACATTCCTTTCCTGCCCATCTGCCTGAGCTGGGCCATCCGCCTTCTCCTGCCCTTGGATGGGGGTTTATGCCATAGGCTCCACTGGAGCTTAAGCCTTTGGACTCAGACTGCAATCACACCACAGGCTCCTGTGAGTCAACATCTTGCAGGGGACAGGTTCCCACACATAACCCCCAGAATGCTTTTCAAATACAGAGCAAAAGGAGGTTTACAGTTGTTCACATGGAAGATAATATAAGAATAAACTCTGTTCCACTCACAACTGTAAACCTCCTTTTGCCCCACCCTATACGTATAACCTTGACTTATACACATGTGTGTTATTTTTTTTCAACCACAGTTTTCAATCAATAGCATTCTGCACCAGTTTCAGATGTACAGCAAAGTGCTCAGAAAACCATTCACTCTACAGAGTGGTCCCTCTGCTGCCCCAAGAACCCACCGGGCCCCAAGCCCCGTTATCTCCACGTTACTAACTCCATTCTTCATGCTGATCTGCATCTCTGTGGCTATTCTGCAACTACCGGTTTGTACCACAGCATTTTCCATCAGCCTAAACATCTGTTAGGATTCCCTCTGACCAAATCATGACATGTAATCTTGTCTATGATTCAAGGTCTTGAGCTAGCATCAGATCCTCTCTTGCTTTATAACCTGCTTTTCCTTCCCATGCAAATAAACCCCTTCTGAACAGTCTCCTCTATATCTCTCACGTATAACTTGCCAAGTCTTGCTCCTGTACTTTGTCATTTATGTATACATTTCTCTGGAATGCTCCTCTATTTTCCTTCATCAGTCATGCTCCAATTTTTTTTAAAGAATGTATTCAAAGTCCCCTCCCTTCAGGAAGCTTACTCCACTCTGAATAATGCCTTATCGTGGCAAAAGTAATAATTCCTAGTTATTAAATATCTACTGCATAATCAATACTGAGCCAGGGAACTTAAACATCCGATCATTGCAAACACATAATGAGGTAGGCAGCGTTGTTCTTATTTCTAGATAAGAAAAACAATGTTTAGAGAACTCATATACACAAGGTCATACAGCAAGGAGGCACCAGTGTTGAGATTTGAAATACTGCCACTATGATAGAATTTCATTATTTTTTTATTAATGAGTGTATATATATATTTAAATATATTTTATTGATATTTTACAGAGAGGAAGGGAGAGAGATAGAGAGCTAGAAACGTTGATGAGAGAGAAACATCGACCAGCTGCCTCTTGCACACCTCCTACCGGGGATGTGCCCGCAACCAATGTACATGCCCTTGACCGGAATCGAACATGGGACCTTTCAGTCCACAGACCGATGCTCTACCACTGAGCCAAACCGGTTTCAGCAGAATTTCATTATTTTGCTTCCTAGAATATTAGTGCATGCACAATTCTATTCAAGAGTTTTATTTCAGAATATTGTTTCCTCAACCTACAGAATATTTTTCTGGGGCAAATATGCCTACTGGCACTAGTTAGCTTTCTTGGTAGCAAACAACCAAAACGTTCTTTAGCTATCAAGGAGAAAACAAGTAACGGGTTCAATACCAGAATCACCTGGAAGGCTATAGAATTAAGCTCAGAAAACCAGAAGACTAGAGGAAGGTTAGGCAAAGGAGAATATAACCAATGCACTTATTCTAAGGAATAATCTGATGATAAAACTATTGATAACATGACTCCCTTCCTCTCTCATTGTTCCTCCTTCTTGGAGCCATTCCCTCTGTATTGCCTAGTGACCATGCCAGGCCAGGGGCGAGGGACTGAGTCATCTTACCACTTTAAGCTCTTGAAGTAGGAGTGGGGGATAGAGAATGTGGGGGCTGTGAAAAATCGTATTTTTGTTCCACAACATTTGCTTTTCTTTCCTTTCCATCATGGAGTTGGCCATGTAACTTATTCATAATGGGTTTTGCCCTCTGTGCTGCTGCCCTTGCCATGAGGAGAACATGCCATGAGAAGCAGCTGCCCTATCTGCCTGGACCCCAGAATGAACATCTGTGGAGCAGAGTCACCCCAGCTGACTTGTAGTCCTATAGTTGAGATAGAGCTACTCCAGCTGAACCACAGACTGATAAGAATGGCTATAAATGCATATATAGCTGTATGCCACTGAATGGTTTGATACAATGGATTTCTTCCAAGTAGAAAGAGTAACAAGATCCTACAAAAGTGTCAGCTGTTCATTGTGCTATGTCTCCTACTTAATTGTATTCCCTTCTTCCTAATGCCTTGCATAGAACCAGTATAGTACTCAGTCCAAATGTTTATTCAGTATATCTTTGTTAGCTATCTAATGGTAATACAGAGGTTTTTTTACTGCAATTTACATAGAAAAAGATAAAAACAAAAAACCAATTTTCACATTCTCTTGAGTCAATAGGACCAGTGGGCTTCCTACGTACATGAATGGAAAGTAAAATAATTAGTAATGCTCAAAGGTCAATTTACTCCTTAGAGTGACAGGCAGAATTCCATAGGATTGGCAATGAGACCCTAACTAGAGAAGTTTGACATGGGGGATTTAACTACATGACTTTTGCTAGTGTGAATTAGAAGTTATGTGTGGTCCCACAACCAATCAGCTGCACCTGTCCATCCCAGTCAGCTTAATTGAACCCAAATGCCTCTCCATGAGGTTTAAGGAAATTAAAACATTTTCACACTCTCTTAAAAAAATAAAATTTATTAATTTCTTTAGAGAGGAAGGGAGAGGGATAGAGAGTCAGAAACATCAATGAGAGAGAAATACCAATCAGCTGCCCCCTGCACACCTCTCACTGAGGATGTGCCCACAGCTAAGATACGTGCTTTTGACCAGAATTGAACCTGGGACCTTTCAGAAGTAAATTGCCTACGCTCTATCCACTGAGCCAAACTGATTTCAGCTAACATTTTTTTTAATCCTCTTTTTTATGTTTCAGTTCTGGACTAATAAATCAATTAGTACTCATTGATCTTCATATTGGTACCCAACATTAAGTCTGCTCTTTCATCCTACAGTTCTGTTTCAAGAGTAGAAGTAGAGGTCCACATATAAGATATCTAAATATTTTAAATGTTATAAAAAAAAACTAACAAACTAAAAAATAACATTTGTGCTATTTTCCTATCTTGACAAATGCACTTTCATAAAAACATAGTATAATGAAAACAAAATGGAAATATGCATATAAATCTATGGTTCCTATATGACTGGATAATGTGTCCTAGATGCTAACTTCAATTCCGGAGCTAATAACACTACCCAAGAACAATCCCCCAATCCAGGCACACGGACCTCCATCATGAGGTTCATACATCCATTCATGGATTCAAACTCACTTCAGGGCTCAGATCTTCATGGGAGGACCCCTATTTCTATGGAAAAATAAGATGTCATCCAGGACTTAACCTACATCTGGGTATCTAAAGCCAATCCTGTGGTCCAGACCTCTATCCTGGGACACAGAGACGTTACCGGAGGCCAGGCACCCACACCCCCATACCAGGGCCAAGAACACCATCCAGGGATGAGACCTATATTCGGGGCCCAGACCTTTATTGGACGACCCCTATTTACATGTTGGGCCTCAGACCAACCACTGGCCTGGAACTGTATCCCTGGTGCTGACTTCAATTCCTGGGCCGGTATCACAACCCGGGGAACAAGCCCCCAATCCAGGCACCCAGTCCTCCATCCCGGGTCCCAGACATCCATTGAGGCATCAGACCTCAATTCAGGGTACAGAAATCCATGGGAGGACCCCTATTTCATGGCAAGAATCAGATCTCCATCCAGGGCCTTGACCTACATCCGGGTATCTGAAGCCAATCCCGTGGCCCAGACTTCTATCCCGGGACACAGAGTCCTTACCAGAGGGCAGTCCCTAATCCAGACAATCATACAACCATCCCAGGGCCAAGACCACCATTCAGGGATCAGATCTATATCAGGGGCCCAGACCTTCATGGGAGGACCTCTATTTACATAGCGGGCCTCGGACCAACCAGGAGCCCGGAACTGTATCTTGGGTGCTAACTTCAATTCAGGGGCCATTACCACAACCCAGGGAACCAGCCCCCAATCCAGGAACCCAGTCCTCCATCTTGGGTTCCAGAGGAACATCCAGGGATCAGAACTAAATTCGGGGCCCAGACGACCAAGAGAGGACCCCTAATTCCATGGTGAGAATCAGACATCCAACCGGGGACTTCACCTACATCTTAGTATCAGAAGTCAAACCCGTGGCCCAGACCTCTATCCCTGGACACAGAGTCCTTATAGGAAGCCAGACCCCAACCCATACACCAACAACCCCATCCCAGGGCCAAGACCATCATCTGGGAATCAGACCTATATAATCCAGTCCAGACCTTCATGGGAGGACCCCTATTTACAGGTGGGGCCTCGGACCAACCATAGCCGGGACCTGTGTCCTGGGTGCTAACTTCAATTCCAGGGCCAGTACCACCCAGTCCTCCATCCTGGGTCCCAGACATTCATCCAGGAGTCAGACCTCAAATCAGGGCACAGAGGTCCATGGGAGGACCCCTATTTTTATGGAAAGAATCAGACCTCAAGTGAGGGCCTTTACCTATCTGGGCCTGGGGATAATCTCCTTGGCCCCGCCATGATGGTTTGGGATCTGGATGTAGGTCTGAGCCCCGAATGGAGGTCTGGGCCCTGGGAGGGCACCACAATCCGAAGTGGGGGGTCTGAGCCCCAGGGGGCTATCTGGCACTTCACCAAGACATCTCAGTTATGGAATAGTGGCCTGGGTTACGCATTGAGATGTAGTCCCCTGATACAACACTGGGTTCCATATTTCTGGCCTGAGACCCAGATGTAGGTCCGAACCCCCGAAAGAAGTCTGGATTCTGGGAGGATCGATCCAGCCAAGAAGGGATGTCTAGGCCCCAGGGGGAGGTCTGGTATTTCAACTGGACAGCTGTGTTATGGAATGGTGGTCTGGGTTACAGGTTAGTCCCCTGATACAAGACTGAATTCTGTGTTTCAGGACTGGGCCCCTTGTGGATCTTCTCGGCCCTTCCATGAAGGTCTGGGACCCATATGTAGGTCTGAGGCCAAGTGAGAGGTTTGGGTCAAGGGTATGGCCTGGGATGATGAAATGGTGGAATGGGTTCTGTATGGACATCTAGTGCCCTGATACACCACTGTATTCCTTGTTTGTTGCCTGGGCCCCGGGTTGGCATTCTCGGCCCCAACATGATGGTCTGGAACCTGGATGTGGGTCTGAGACCTGAATGTAGGTCTGTGCTTGGAGGTAGGTGTGGTAAATTCGGGGCTCTATGGGACTAGATGGAAGGTTTGGGTCAAGTTCAAGGCCTGGGGATGACAAAATAGTGGTCTGGGTTCTGTATGGACATCTAGTCCCCTGATACACCAGTGTATTCCATGTTTGTGGCCTAGGTCCCTGGTTGGTATTCTCGGCCCCATCATGATGGTCTTGGACCCGGATGTAGGTCTGAGCCCAGTATGTAGGTCTGTGTGCTTAGAGGCAAGTGTGGCCAATAGGAGGCGCTATGGGCCCAGGTGGGAGGTTTGGATCAAGGGCAGGGTCTGGGGATGATGAAATGTTGGTCTGGATTAGCCTGGATATTTAGATTCCAATAACGTGATAGGCAATGGCTTCTAATTTGGTTCCTTGAATGGCCTTCTGGTCCTCACCATAAAGGTCTGGGACTCACCCACAACCCATTTGGCTCAGTGGATAGAGCATGGACCTTGGGACTGAAGGGTCCCGGGGTTCGATTACTGTCAGGGGCACAAAAGAAATGAAAACATGTGTCCACAAAGACCCCCAAACCTGTACATGAATGTTCATAGCAGTATTATTCTTAACTAGGCACCTGTTGCAAGAATATTCCTTCAACACTTCCGGCGGCCTTCCCTCCTACCACAGCCACCTCTTCCACCCCCCTACCTCTCAGGAGTTGCCACCACTGCTGCGCCCCTTGCTCTGCATGCCCAACCTGATGCGTCCACTTCCACCACTGCCACTGGGGCCCTGCAAGCATAGCTGTTGAGCGCCCCACCTCATCAACAGGACCCGCTGTGTCTGCTGCTGCCCCACCACTCCGAAAGCACTGCCAGTGCTTTCCCTCCAGCAGCTGCAACTGCCTTGCTTTCCACTTTCTCTCCCTCTTCCTTCTATGCTGTCTTCAGTCTTCACTCCTGCCTCCCTCAGGTATGCAAATTAACCACCATCTTTGATTAATTTGCACACTCGCTCTGATTGGCTGGTGGGCATGGCTGGGGCATGGCTTGGGAAGGGAGTAATGGTTAATTTGCATACCACTCCATTATTAGGTTAGATAGCCAAAAAGTGCCTAACAATTGATGAATGGATAAACAAAATATAGTCTATTCATATAATGGAATATTACCAGGCAATCATTAAGAATGAAATACTCATTTCATTCTTGCTACATGCATGCTACAACATGGATGAACCTTGAAATCATGATACTAAATGAAAGAATCCACTCACAAAAAACTATATCATTATCATATGAAATGTCAAAAATAGGCAAATCCATAGAGACAGCAAGTGGCTTTGAAGTTGCCAAGGGTTTGGGTGCAGGGATGAAGGGATTGGGGATGACAGCTGAGGTGAGGGGAGCAGGGTTTCTTTTGTGGATGATGGAAATGTTCTAAGATTGTGATGATAGACGCACAACTATAAATATGCTAAAACCATTGAATTATACACATTCAATGAGTGAATTGTGTAGTATCTAAATTATATCTCAAAAAGTTCCTAAAACCTTATGAAATATATTTACAAGACTAAGAATATTTACAATTGTAGAATTTGGTATCCATTGAGTTACCCAGGTAAAGATTGATATTATGCTTCACACATCTATTTAGGCTTACATGTATGTAAATTAAGAATACAAATTGTTCAATATTGAAAACTGTTTCTCAGCTACCATATGCACTGCGGGGAGCACTGCCTTACTTGTGAGTACCTCTGAAATCACAAATTGGTACAGGAGAAGAGGTCAGTGCTTGGCATTCGTGAAGAATATTTCATTAAGTAAGAATCTATTTCAATGATATTGAGAGAAAAAATTGACAATTATTTTTTTACTCTTTCCATGGTCCTAATCATCCCCTGGTTTACAGCAAGGTCTATCTCTGATGTCACCAGAATAGCCCACAAAACCCTCATGACATTTGGATGCCATTGCCTTTTGATTCAAAGACACCGGGAAAGATTTGGAGAAACATTTCTCTGGGGCCTCAATGGCATTAATCATTAGAGCAGATGTTTAGAGTCACGGGTCACACTGGGCCAGAACTGAACACTGAATCCTGGTAGCAGACAGGCAGAAAGGTCCCTGGGTTCTTTATTGCATTTATTTGGGAAAAGTAGAGTGATCCATTTTGCTGCCTGCACAGGTACAGAAAGCAATCTGTAAGCCCTATGCAGCCAAAGCTGGAATGAATGAGAGAGAGATTCTCCCTGCCGTCCTTACCCAGCCCTGGTCAGCCGAAGGTGCTGACGCGGGTGCACAAAATCCAGGTCCTTTTCTTGGGCACACAACTACACTTCATACCCCAGCTTCTCTTGTAATTACATGGATCCACATGCTGGACAATGGAAACTAAATGAAAATTTTATATATATCCCTTTCCTCTTAACCTAAAACCACTCATGCAAACTTCTGTACTCTGTCTCTTGTCTTGCCTGCCAGCCAGATTCACAGGGGGCAATGGAGGACTCTGAGCCCCTAGAGGACGAGGGAACCCCATTATGGAAGGAGCCTGGGTCCGCCAAAGACTATGGAACAGAGCCCCTCCTCCAACCTGCAGCTGGCTGTGATACCAGCAAAGCAATACCATGGTATGAGGTTAATTCCCCCATGGTTGTCTGTTACAGTTGCTAGTATTACTTGCCCTGGCGAATTTACTGTCAAAAATCATTAGGTAGGAAATAAGAGGCTTTCATTAGTTACACCTTCATCTACCTCCATTTTGATATTCGGGATCTTTTTGTGTCCCTCGTTCTGAAGCCACTCTTGCTATGAAAAATGATTCTAGCTTAGGGTGGGGTGGGTAGAAGGTACAGGCATCAGGGAATACATTTTACTATATATCATATGCTAGAGGCCTGGTGCATGGATTCATGCACCGGTGGGGTCCCTTGGCCTGGCCTGCAGTGATCAGGCCAAAACCAGCTCTCCCACATTCCCAAGAAGTCCTGGATTGCAAGAGGGCACAGGCCAGGCCAAGGGGCCCCACCAGTGCACAACTGGGGCTGGGGAGGGACTACAGGAGGGTTCCTGAGCATGTCCAGTCCATCTCGTCCAGTCCCGATCAGCCGGACCCCAGCAGCAAGCGAACCTACCTGGTGGTCAGTGCCTGTCATAGCGACTTGTCGAATGGTCAAACAGTCACACAAGTAGCATGTTAGGCTTTTATTATATAGGATACTGTTTTTGAAATTCAGTTTACATTATGTGTAGAGGACACCCCAGTTTGGACTAGCCACCTTGCTAACTGTTCTGTGGCCACAGTGACTGGTGGCTTCTGCATGAGACTGGTGCAGGGCTGGGGTCTGTCCCTCGGGCTGCTTTGGGGGGGCACTAGAGCTGGGTGCTGATTAATGTGCAGGTGTCCTCTAAGGCAATGTTTCCCGGTGTGCCTCGGGAACTGCCCGGGTGACTCAGGGACCTTGTTAGCGATAAAGCTTCCTGGGACCTCACCTGCCAGGACTGCGCTCCGGAGTCTCAGAGGTGAGGGCCGAGGACGCTGCCTTGTCACGGGCAGCCCCCCGGATGCCACGGCTCAGTGAAAACTGAGAATCACTGCCTTCAAGCCACGGAAAAGACTCTTTTGTTGTGTTGTTTGTAATAATGTCCTCGTGGCCTGGATAATTTTATCAACGCGGAATAAACCAGGAGTTGATTGTTGCCATGGAATCAAGATCACAGCTGCTGTCAGCCAGTCATTATTAAAAACTGTTCCACCTGTGCAACCTGAAGCCGATGGCGGCAGCGCTCAGTCCTGGCACGATCTCCCCGTTGGAAACGGCAGCAGCGGGGGCGCGTCTCTGCCCCTCCGCCCCTCCCGGGGATAAATGCTTCACAAACGCTTTCTCTCTTTGGTTCATCGCCGTGGTTTCTCAGCCCCCATCCCTGACCATGGTTTCACTTGGATTGAAAACGGACCGGGCTGCTTTTCTGTTGTGCCTGGATTTCTGGTGCATCTCTCCAACTGTTAGCTCTGGGCGTTGTACAATGTGCCCGAAGGAATCTCCAAGACTCATGCCTGGGACAAACTGCTGAGGTGGAGTCCCCAAGTCACTCTGCCCCTAACACGCCACTCACCTTCCTGCCCGAAGTGTGAGCCAGACTTCCCAACCTGCCACGCAGGCCTCGCCCAGGGGGAGGAGGATTCTGGGATGTCCTCTCCTGTGGCATTCCCAGGACAGTCAGCTTCCCAAACTGGGTGTGAGCTCCCGTCCTCACAGTTTTTAAAGCATTGCATTAAGGTGTCTTAAGCAATTTTTTTTTTTTGCAATGCCTCATTTGTCATTAATTTCCCAGGGAGGGGTAGAGGGTGATTTTAAAAAAGATGATTTTTATTGATTTCAGAGAGGAAAGGAGAGAAAGAGAGAGGACAGCGATGACAAGAGAGAATCATTGACCGGCTGCCTCCTGCATGCCCCCTAGTAAGGATGGAGTCCGCAACCTGGTCAGGGCACAGGCACCACACTGTGACCTCCTGGCTCATAGGTTGATGGTCAACCACTGAGCCACACTGGCTGGGCGGTGATCTTAAATATTTGACACGTTCCAGGAAAAGCAGCCGCCTGCGCTCTGATCCTGGGACAGAGAGCGGAAGGAAGCCTCCGTGATGGAGGAGGGGCCGTTTCTGGGGGTGGCCGTTTGGGTGGGGCGGGGGCGGGGGCAGCCTGGGATGTTGGCCTGCTCCCTTCTGCTTTCCTCCTCGGTCTCCTCCTCCTTTTCCTGTTGACACTCCTGCTTCCTGTTATTATGCATCTTCCTGTCATTTTCCTCGGGGTTCCCCACCCACCACCCCAGTGGGGTCACGGGAATTCTAAGGCCCTGAAAGACAATTCTGTGATACTAATTACATGCCTCGAAACTGAAGCGCTAGCCTTGCAGGTGGTGCCGCTAACAGCTATCACTATGACTATTATTATTGTTATTGTTAGACGATCACTTCAGCTTTCCAGGATGGAATTCTCTTCCTTTGCTTTTGTTGCCAGGCTGGCTTTGTGCGCCTTCGTGTGCTTTTTGATAAGGCCTTTTTCTTATTCCTTTATGTGCGTTTCTTCGCCGGGAGTTAATTGTGGTAAGAGAGCATTCTTAGATATATTAAAGAAAGGCAGGAAGAAAAGGAATGTTGCTTTTAATCCAAGCAGCATCGGATGGCAGAAACATTCATGAAAGGGGCGGCATTTGAATACTATTCCACAAATATTTGAGGGCCTGTAACGGGTCAGGCACTATCCCAGACTCCACAGATGCACAGGTGAAGAGAAGGAAAGGCCTCCGCCCTTCTGGGACAGGAAGCAGAGAACGAGCAAATTATCAGCAAAACAGGCCTGGGGTGGTGAATACTCCAGGGAAACAAAGCAGGGAGGGACCCAGGGCGGCTGCCCTTGTGGCTGAGGGGAAGAGCTCACTAAGAAAGTGACCTGTGAGCTGAAACCGGTTTGGCTCAGTGGATAGAGCATCGGTCTGCGGACTGGAAGGTCAAGGGCATGTACATTGAGCTGATCGATGCTTGTTCTCATCGATGTTTCTAACTCTCTATCCCTCTCTCTTCCTCTCTGTAATAAAATATATTTG
Organism: Vespertilio murinus; assembly: GCA_963924515.1. Classification (NCBI taxonomy): domain Eukaryota; kingdom Metazoa; phylum Chordata; class Mammalia; order Chiroptera; family Vespertilionidae; genus Vespertilio; species Vespertilio murinus. Next base: position 74,880,361 of record OZ004711.1, on the reverse strand, counting down.
AGGAAAAAAAAAAAGAAAGTGACCTGTGAGCGAACACCCCAAGGCAGAGGGCCACACCGACCACAGGGGACGCTCTTTCTTCAGCTGGGGGGGGGGGGGGGGGAGGGGTGCAGCAGGTGCAGCAGCCCTGAGGCGGAAGTGCGCCTGGAAGGCTGCCCAGGTCTTCCTGTATCAGGATTTATGGCTGCTTCTAGCAGAGGAGAGAGGTACAGCGTTAGGAGGAAAGCATCTTGTTTAATTTTTCCAGCACTTAAGTGACCCTAATTTTGCTTAGCATCGCCTGTAAGAATGATGGGAGGTGCACTGGGTCTTAATGAATTAGGGCAAGGCCCCCAGACCCAGGCCTTCTAGAGAAGGGAGGAGGAGGAAGGCAGGAAGCGGACAGGTAGTGTTTACCCCGCACCAGGTGTTTACAGCTCACTCGGAGCCCAGAGGCCTCAGCAGCCTTGGTATGCCAGAGCCTGTCTCACCTCCCTGGTACCCAGCTCCCACCAGCGTATGTGGGATTCCCAGCTCCTTTCCAGAGCCTCCTCCTGCCAGGTATTGGGGCGGGGATACCCCAGGAAGTGTCCTCTATGCTCTAGGCCAGTGTTTCCCAAAGTGTGGTACGCGTACCCCCAGGGGTACGGGAAGAGTTTGGTGGGGGTACGTGTTGCACCAGAGTTTGGTGGGGATATGCACTGCACCGTGCTTAGCTGCGCCTAATTCTACGTTCTCATGAGTCAAGTCAAGACAGTCTTGTGAGGCGTGAGATGGTCCAGTGTGCAAATGACTGTTATTTATAATATAACTTTTATTTATATTTTATTATGAATAATTTTATTTTTCATTTATTATTATTTTGTGTATGTACCCAAAAAAGAAAAAATAAATATATTTTGATTGTTATTAAAATACATCCATTTTTTTTTGATGAGGGATACTCAGCGTTATGAAAATTATAGAAGGGGTACACATATGTCAAACATTTGGGAAACACTGCTCTAGGGCGTCAGTCCACCTGCAGATTCCCTCTGCCACTTCAGACTTCCCATTGCTGTGCCTCTGCTTTCTCGTGCGCCTTAGACTGCTAGTTATCGTTGCCACTGATCAGACACGCGATGTGCAAATATTTCCTATCATTCTGTAGGCTTTCTTTATCTCTCTTGATTTTCTTTGTTAGGATAATAGTTACGAAACATTTTTCACATTTGGGATATATCTTAGAAATCAACGAAAAGCAGAGTTTAACGGCAATGTTTTCCCCCCACTCATGGTGATTCATATCGTCATGCTGCCCCCCGCCCCCCCCCCCCCCCCCCGTAGCCAATGGCGTCTTGAATGTGACGAGCTGTGGTGGATATCTTGTGGGTCAGTTTTGCTAAATCCCAGCTCTGGCATTTTCCTGGATCCACATTGCTCACGCCTTACTTGGTTTAAAGTTCAGGATGCCTTAAGGAGTAGGTACCACCATTTCCATTCTGTATGTGAGAAAATTGGTTCAGACAAAGGTAGTCAAGGGGCCAAGGTCACAAAGCAGATGAGAGGCAGAGCCAGGCATCAAGCCTGTCTGTTCTCTGTCCTCAAAGCTCAGCCCTTTGCCTTCTCCTCCATCCTGAACTTTTCTCTCTCTCTCTCTCTCTCTCTCTCTCTCTCTCTCTCACACACACACACACACACACACACACACACACACACGTACAAAGAGCCAGAGACTCGTGTCAAAGGTGGGCAGGGTGCCGTGATATCCCACCCCGCCCTCGGAACACCCTTTAAAGCCGAGCATGAGCTGGCTCCTCAGCCTTCACACTCACAACCCCCAAGGTGTGTGCGGTGTTTCCTTTTTCCTATCTTTAGTCCCAAAGTGCCATACAATTCTGAGTTCATAAAACCACCCCATCAGGACCATGATAGTTTCCTTATCGGTTCCATATGTTTTACTGATGTGGTTGCAGAGGTTAGAGAGCCGCATTCCTCTGCCTCCCAATTCCCTTCCTGAGGGTCAGCTGCACCGGAGATGAGGGCCCCACGGGTCTTCAGGGCCCACCTCCTGGACTTCCTCCAACAGAGACGTGCTCTCCTCAGCTGGCTTGGGAGCCTTCGCAGTGGGCCAGTGGCCTGAGACTCAGCTCTGGGAGGTACCAGAAGTCTATGAAAAGCTCTCGTGGCTTACTACTCACTTGCCAACCCGATCAACAGATGGAAAGAATTTCCTTCTTATACCTACACTCACCTTGACACTCTTACCGACCACGTGCCCTTCCGAACATGTCAGGCGCAGAACACTCCTAAAAGGCCTTAGCTCTATTGGCCCCGGATTACCCTAGGCAGTGTATTTTTTTCCCACCGCCAAGGAAGGAGAGGCCCACTTCGTTCCCCCTGGCTGAGCTTTCCTCCGATATTTGAGATGGGATTAGGTTTGGGGTCTGATAAAACCTAACCTATCCAAGCCAGGCATCATAAAGGGGAAAGGACAATACATGTCCTTTGGATTCACTTGAGTCCCAGTTAGTCCACCGCTCTGATCGCTGACAACTAGACCCCACGAAAGGGGCTCTGGTTCTGATGTTTCCTGATCAATCTCTGGAACAATATGGACCGCCTTCCCTTGCATGGAACGGCCCAAATAATAAACCACAGCAGATTCAAGGACATGGGCCTGTAACAAGTCATGGTAAGCACGTGGTAAGAATGTGGACACAGCCCTGTCCCAGGGAGCTGGGACGCTGGCTCGCATTCAGCAAGTTCATTTTTAGAATGGGGACAATGCTAACCTTCTCACCGGATACCAGGGCTAACCACAGACAGGTCTTAAATCTTGTAAGAAATATCTGTGAGTGCACGCACCTACCTCTAGGGTGGGTGCTGAGTGTGTGGAAGAGAGAGATATTCATGTCAGTTTGTGATCCGAACCATGTAACCAAGAGAAACACCTGTGTCTGAATCTTCCCTCTGACTTCCAGTATAACTCTGCGTAATGTATTCAACCTCTCCGACTCAGTTTCCTCATCTGTAAAATAAATCAATGGCATCTAAGCTATAGGGTTGATAAAAGGATTAAAGGACATTATACGCGAAAAACCCTTAGCAAAGAGCCTCAAAGTAAGCACCAAAAAGAAAAGAAAAAAGCTATTTCCTCTCCTTAGGGAGGAAAAAAGTGTGCATGTGAAGCAATTAGAGAACAAGACAATAGCTACAAAATGCTAAATTGCCCGTAGAGTCAGTAAGTGCTCAGGGATCTGAGGAAGGAGAGATCAAAGCAGCTGGAATCTACAGGGAAGGGCTGGGGTGAGGGAGGGAGGGCAGCCGAGGGGTGCGCTGGGGGCGCTCCTTTCACCTCTGGGTTTGAAAAGGACACCCCTGCCCTGTGAGGACAGAAGGGCTTTGCCCCATGAGGACCTCACAGCGTTTGGAAGTAGTGGGAATAGGAACCAAACCGCCATAATAATAAAAACATCAAGTTTTTAAGACGGACAATAAAGCAATAATGAAATTGGAAGCAGCAAGTGAAAATTGGCACCCGGCGGTTTGCAGGAACCCTGCTTTACATTCTCTCGTCTGGTCCTCTCGGATCTGTGGCTTTGGGGAGGGTGATGGAACACAAAATTCTCAGCTGCTGATATCAGCAGAAGTGATTAGAAGGGGGAGGCTGGGGTGAGGCAGAACTCATCTTTTAGTTTAAATTGTTGTAAATCAGACCCGAAAACTAGACTATACATTATGCTTTTGTTACTGTGAAAGTTAAATTACAAGGAAATGAGCTGTGCATAATAATTCCCCACGTCACTGGTTTCTGGGCTTCTCAGCTAAATGAACTCTCCTTAAGAAACAGGTCTGCGCTCGGAGCTATCGCTGGGCTCATGGCGCCCTCTAGTGGCCCCTTCTGCAAGGCCGGCAGGGGCCTGGAGGCCCTGAGGAGACAAAGAGGAGCCTTCTCCTGAGCCTTGTTTGGGAGGCCCCGCGCCCTGAAGCCCAAAGGCAGTGGCTGCGCATCTTCAGGGGGTCCCCGTGTGGTTAACAAAGGACTGCAAATTACCTTATGCCTGCGTCAGCATCTTCTCAGTCCATGCAGGGGAATAAGAGTGAATAACCAGGAACTCCGCTTTCAAGAGTAGATTTAGACCATGTCATTCAATATTTGGTAAAAGCTAATGAGACTAGGGTGCCCACCCTGCACCTCCAAACACCCCCTCCCTGCATCCCACGCAGCCACGCTGCACCCCCACGCATCCCATGGCCCTGCTCTCAGCTCTCCCTGGGCCGGGTTTTCTGAGTGGAAATGTCCTCGCATTGCTGGAGGAGGCTGTCTACCCGCATTCCTGCGGAGAAAGGTCAGACCAGTCCAGGGCCCTGCAAAGCCTTTGCTTGGAATGTGTTATTTTTCCCTCAGACCAAAGCAATTTAAAAAAATCAGAGTTTCCACTAGAGAACTCATAAAGAGGCTTCCTACGGCCCGGGTTAAACCACAGCGGAAAGAGGTCTAGCGAAGCAGAGTCCCAGGCTTTCTCTCCCTTCAGCGCCCAGGGAGGCAGACAGCGCACCCTCTGCTGCTGCCCGTCTGTTAGGACCCATGACATTGCGAGTCCTCTGTACCTTGAACTCTCCTTGGCGCCTGCCTCCCTCCTTCTGTTTGGTGAGCCGTGGGCATGAGGAGGTCAGGCTACCATGCGGCCTGAGATGGCTCTTGCCAAACTCCTTTCTTCCCCTTCCCATCCCAGGCAGATGGAGAGCCAGAACCAGTGGCTGGTCACATTGGATTCTAGACATAATGGGTTGCTGGACACACACACTCACTCACACACACACTCACATACACACATTCACACTCACACACACATACCCTCACACACACATTCACACACATTCACACACATTCACACACACTCACACACATTCACACACACACACTCACACTCATACTCACACTCACACACACTCATACACACATACACTTACACACACTCTCACACACTCACACACACACTCACACACACATACTCAGACATTCACACTCACACACTCACACACACACACACTCACCCACACTCACACACCTCAGTGGGAATAAGGAGTCTCTATTTCTGGGCATGCACAGCCTTCTGCGCTCTGGGTTCTTGGTGGGACTGCAGCATGTGTTCGCAGGCAGCCAGTGTGTGTGTGTGTGTGGGGGGGGGGTGTATGTGGGCTGGGATGGAGACACCAGCCAGCAGATGCAGGCGCTGTATGTGAGCGTTACATATGGGCTTAGCCACTGACAGGCTCACCCAGGATTTATGGAGAGCCTCATTCAGGGGAACAGCAACGGGCTCCATTTTAATAAATTCCCTTGGTAGTGTACTCATCACTCAGACAGGAACAACTGCTCCGTGGGGCTCTGCACCCTCTCCCTGACCTCTGCGCCTTCCCAGTGAAACCAAATCCTCCCCGCCTCCCCCACCCCTCCCGTTGCACCAAACTTTTATTTTTAACGTGAATCAGCGTGTGGGTGGGGAGTGCAGTGGAGGAGGGGGAAGCAGAGGAGAACAGTGTGAGTCCCCAGTCCAGGGAGGAAGGTAGGTCTGCTTCGTTGGAGGTGTGATTTCCCTTTATAACGACCATGAAATAGAATTTCATGTTGCAAATTAATGTGTGTGCGTGTGTAATTTTTTCTTCCCCTAGCAAAGGCTTTGTTTCTGAGAGAGTGCACGGGCACCGCATGCTGTGGTTGCTATGGTAATTACCAGCCCTGCTGAATAGGGACGCAAGGGGTTACATAGAAGTGAACCAACTGGCGAAAGTGCACGTTCGAATGAATAAACCCACTTATTTGTAAAAGGTTGCAAGAGACACTCGAACCAGAAAATAAAGGAGGTGGAGGTAAGGGGCACATTTTTATAAAGACCCAACAAAACTACTCCCATTTATAGTTTTCATTATATTTCTGGTGTTAAAAATGTCAAAAGCCTTTAAGATGTCGGCACTTGGGTTTCTGCAGGCAGAGGACACACTCCTTTCTGCAAGCAGTGCTATCGCAGTAGCCAATAGCCGAGGCAGAAATGGCAGTAATGACAATAATGAGGACCATCGTTCGTTGAGGGCATGTGGTTCCTATTGTATCTCATTTAAGCCTCACAGAAGCCTGAAAGACATTCATTCGTTCACATTTCCATTTATCTTATACTTATTAAGCACCTTGTATGAGTCACTGAATTGCACCCAAAAGATATCAGGCTAGGAGAACGTGGTTCCTCCCGGAGCTCCTGGCCAGTGAGAGAGACGAGAAGCAAGTAGGCTATGACAGGGCGGGGTGCTAAGGGAGCTCACGGAGGAACACTTCCTCATTGGGCTTCGCGGCCATCCCGGACCTGGGGATGGGGAGGTCTGTGGAGGCAGAGCCCAGGAACAGAGAAGTTCCTCAGAGAGCAGGGAGAAGGGGTGTTCTAAGCAGGGAGAGACATCCTTGCCAGGCCGGGGTGTGGAGTCAGAGCCTGACAGGTTCCTGAGGTGAGAGCTCACTGTGGCCTGAACGTGGAGCAGGTTGGGACTGATGGCCGAGGCGAGAGGACGGCGGGGCCAGGTGAAGGAGGTCCCAGGGAAAGGGTCTGGACCTTGTCCGGAGACACTGCCAAGTCTGTAAAGGATATTGAATAGTAACGCAATTGGGATGGTGCTTTAGCGAGTTCACTTGGAGAGTGGAGTGGAGTGGAGGAGGTGAAGACAGCAGCAGGGAGATCAGAGGAAAGGCTGGTGCGACACCAGGAGAGACCATGGAAGGTGGATTAAGGCAGAGGCAGGGAAGGAAGGAATGGCAGGAGGAGGGCAGGCTTGGGGCTACTGAGGGGCCTGACCCCATAGGCCTATGTGTGGTCGCTGAGGGAGAGGAGACAACCAAGGATCCAGGGAGCGATAGATTCCCTTTTTCAACTTATCCCAGAACTGAGGTTAAGAGAAGCTAATTAACTTGCCTAAAACTCCCACTGCTGAGCGGCAGGAGCAGGATTTGAACCCAGGCCCATCTTATTCCAGAATTTACATTCTTTCCAGCAAGCCAAGTGACTCTCACAACTGAAGACGAGGCTCCTTTTAATCATCACACAGCCCAATTGTGAGACCAGGCGGCGGCCCATGACGTGATGGGGCTTGGATCTGTTGAGAGCTGCCCAGCCCACATGGCAGGGGGAGGCCGTGACGGAGCGATTCAGAGCCACGGCTCTCCACTTCAGCATCTCTCTGCCAGGCGGCGGTGCTTCGGCGTACTTTAGGAAGCAATGTTTTTAGTAGCTCGTGACTGTTCTTTCATATCCTGTGGGGCCGGGATAGAACTTAGAGCCCTAATTACATCCAGATCGCATTGCTGATGTTTTCCAGAAAACTGAGATCCTCTCTTACCAAGATCCTATCCTACCAAGATGAACAATAGCTGATCCCAGCCTACCCTGAAAGATGCTCCTCTCTCCCCGTGGTTGGGGTGGGGGTAGGCATATGACCTGACCCAAAATGCTAGCCATTGGGACAGGTGGCCAAGAGTCTTACATCTCTCTCTCTCTCTCTCTCTCTCTCTCTCTCTCTCTCTCTCTCTTTGCCTTTGGACATTATTGCATGAGGACTTGGTCCTTAGAATGGTGATTCTTAGAGAATTAAGAAGGAGCCAAATGCATCATACCCGATAGAATATTCTCATAGTTACACATACCAACTTTAACAAACTGTGCGGTCTGAGTTTGCCTTTCAGGAGCTACACTGGGGATTTGATATTTGTGGTGTTTACCACCCTTCCTCTTAAAGGGAGCACATCTCCAGGTTACCGGGAATCAGACCCTTGGCTGGGGTTTTAACTTGTGAATACTTTTCAGTTAAATCCAGATGGGAAGACCACGGCATAGCCAGGAGCCGACACCAGGCCGTCTTCCTGGCCGTGGCCCGTGGCGCTGCTCCAGCCCCAATGGGCCTCAGGGTCTCTACTGGATTATGTCAGCTTGTCTTTCACCCAGGCCTGGCAGCCGCTTGTTCTGCACCCACATCTGTGCCTTCACAGGGCAAGGAGTTGCTACTGCACCACCAGCCCAACCCGATTTGCTGGCTTGACTTTCACATTCTGTGTTGACCTCACTGAATTCCCCTTTGTTAGACAATTCCAGCCTATATGGGCTATCACTACATTTGCATCCTGTATCACTGAGCAGCGATAGATTGAGAACAAATACAGTATATTATGAAGCAGATAGGAAGCCCACATCCCCTCATTTTGGATCTTGAAAATATGTTTGATGAACCATTAGGGCAAAAGAAAGGCCTGGATTGTGATTAAATAGAAAGTCTTCCTATTGTGAGGCAGAAAAGGATTTCTTTTGAATTGTTGAGAAAAACAGCATTTTCAAAAAGGCACATCCAACCCTTGGCAATCAACCATTGTTGGTAGTTGGCACATGCTCAGAAACTATTTAGTGTGAAACTTGTATACAAAGTGCAATATTGCAGTGTACCTCCCTTTACACATGCTTAAATGAAATTTCTGTAAATCCAATCCCACTTTAAAGTCCATTGATTCCCTATTTGAAAGAATCCTTTTCATCCATGTATATGAAAATATTGATTTTTTTTGTAATTTAGGTTTTAGATTTTAGGTGTGATAGTCCCTGATCCTAGGGGGAAGGCAGGACACAGCTACATTGTTCTTAAGATGAGAATGGAGGACTTTGTAGCACCTCTCTTTGGTAGCATCATTAGAAGATAATCATTTAGACCAGTGTTTCCCAAAGTGTGGTACGCGTACCCCCAGGGGTACCGGAAGAGTTTGGTGGGGGTACGCGTTGCACCGGAGTTTGGTGGGGATATGCACTGCACCGTGCTTAGCTGCACCTAATTCTACGTTCTCATGAGTCAAGTCAATTTCACCCTTCTCATTGATCCAAATAAATGTTATTTATAATATAACTTTTATTATGAATAATTTTGTTTTTTGTTTATTATTATTTTGTGTATTTACCAAAAATAAATATATTTTGATTGTTATTAAAATACATCCATTTTTTTGACGAGGGGTACTCAGCGTTATGAAAATTATAAAAGGGGTACACATATGTCAAAAGTTTGGGAAACACTGATTTAGAGTAATAAGTGAATAGAAGTTGAATAAAGACTCAAGTGGGAAGAGAGTCTTATGCAATGCAACAAGCTACCAGAAAAACTCACCCAGGAAGGAAGGGCCTTGGGCTTGGGAACTGGGTGGGATGAGCACAGACTTCACATTTGGAGCCCAGATGCCTACTGTGTTGATCACTGTCAGGTGCACACCAGCTCCAGCCCAGGGCATCTCAACATCCTTACTACTCTCCCCTCCCCCAAGTTTTCTTGAACACAAACACCTCCTGCCACAGTCACTTCTAGAAGTTTCATGCAGCTCCCAGCCCACCATGAGGATTTTGCAAATGTCAAAGAAGAACAAGCAACAGATTTTCCCAAAGCAAACTGTTTTCTTCGTTTTCTAAATGAGGGCAGATGTGTTTGTGTGGGAAACTTTAACAAGTTTGGAAGAACTTTGCAGCTGGACAAAAGAAGAATAAAATTGGTTTCTAAATACAAAGAACTCTTTAGAAAGTTGTTAACCTTTCAAGCTGCTCCTAAGAAAGACAAAGACTTCATATGCTCATTGAGACCCTTGGAATAACCATTGCTGTGTTTTCACTGCCCAGGAGTGTAAGAGAGCAAACAAACCAATTTGCATTTCCCTTAGCAGTAGCTAGTTTGTTGTTATTTTCTTTAAGAGTATCAGGGTCTGTGGCTGCAAAAGGAATTTAAAAATGTAAAGAGGCAGTCAGACTAAAAGTAAATGTGATTTTGAATAAACTCTGTAATATTTATAATCTTGTACACTTTGAATTCACATCCAAACAAATCCAAATGTTTTTTGGCCCAGCCTTCTTCCAACTAAATACAACCATTGGATGGGTACACATTATACACACACACACACACACACACACACACACACACAACTGCAATATGAAAACATTCTAACCGAATGTATTTGTAAACCTCATGGTAGAAGCCTTGAGAATCTTTCCAACCAAATATCTTGAACCCACGCCTGCATCCACAGGGCTCAGTCTCAAGTCAAACATATGGGTCTGGTCAGCAGTACATGTGAGAAGGGGAAGGGATTAGTGAGGAATCACATTGAGGGAAAAACAGAGAGGAAAAGCTCTGGGAAGCAGGAGGGAATCTGCATGGGCAGAAACACAAATTCCCTAGTAATCCGCTGCCCCAAAGTGGGGCTGGAGAATGTCAGGGGTCTCCAGAGCATGCACAATTAACTGCTGGAATGAAATCAGCACACCTGCCTCCTCCTCGGTGCTCACACTCTTCTTCCAGGGACAGCGTGTCTCCTGGCTGGGCCTCTTCTGGCCTTGGGGAGTTGGGGTGCAGACACTGATACTAGAACCCCACCTGTGCCTCATGCTTTTCAGTTGGCAAGTGCTTTCGCCTGCAATTATCTCTATGACTCTCCCAGGAGGCAAAGTGGGTATCATGATCTCTATTGTATACGTTAAACTCAAAAGGTAGAAAAAGGTTGGATGGTGATGTCCCAAATCAGATGGCTGGTAGGTGGCGGGCCCAGAAGCCAGGCCCCAGGTTTCTGAGTAGGGTCTGGTCCTTGAGCCCTTGTGTGCTGCATTGCCATGCACTAGCCTCAGACCTACAGCTTTATAAAGGCTTAAGCATATGTTGTCTCCAGCATTCTCTCTCTGCCAGGCAAGTATAGAGCTATTCAAAGTCCAGAAGTCCCTGTCCATCTTTGCTTTGATGAGTGAGAAGTAAGTGGACAAAACAAGAAAGCAGACTATGTTTGATGGTCTTGGATTCCTCCCCTTTCTTTGTTCATGTGTCTCGGTTAATCTTGGCCTCTGCCAACCCCATGAGGAATATGGCGATTTCTATCCTGCCAAACTAATCACTGAAAGACTTGAAGAAAAACCTGTTTTAACAATTAACTTCACGAGCATTGGGAGCCAAGCATGGATGTGGGATGCTGGGGATACAGAAATGAAAGGTGGGACTCCTATGCCAAACAAGGTCCCTTGTGATGGAAAAAGCAAAGGTCAACACAATCCGTGACAACTGCAACGAAGGAGAGGGGAAACGTCTGTGCAGAGCCCCTGGGAAGAGGCAAACTATAGGGGTCACCCTCCTCCTTCCCCACCTTCAGGCTTCCCCCTCTGGGAGGCCAGTACAAGGTTGTTTCAGACGCACGTCTTGGAGGCCTGTTCCCTGGAGGTGTGAGAGAGTGAACGACTGGAGTGATGACATCGCTACTCCCACCCAAGCCTAGCCCAGGATCCCAGAGCTCCTCCCTTTCTACTCATCCTCAGCCCCGTGTGCTGTAACTGTCTCTGGGAATTTGACACTCAAAAGATCTAGAAATATGGAGAGGATTATAGCTGGAATGTGGTGAAAGGAAGAAGATCTGGAGATGGGAGGAAAATTTTGAGAAATCTCAACACTCAGGGCAGACGATTGTGCGGGACTTTCTCTCGAAAATCGAGTGCTTTTAGAAGCATTCAACCGCTAGGTCCTACCCCTTGAACAATGCCCCAACTCAGAGACCACAGTTGCTCTCCTGGGTTGTGGCCTGTGTACCCTTGTGGGTTTGCTGCCTTGCTGTCTGCCTAGTCTTGTGGTTTGGGAGGAAAGGCTCCTATTCCAAAGGCTGGGCTCCATGTACACCCTCAATTCCTTTTCAATATTCCCATGAGCTATAGACTTACCGGCCACTTATTAGTTGATCTCCAAGAGTAAACCTTGAATTGTCCCCTGAGAGTGAAGTCTAAATCCATAGGGTAAAAGAACAGCAACATTTACCCAATGGATCCCACTGATCATGGTGAGCCACTCCCATTTTTCCTGTTCTACATGAGGAGACCAGATGCATCTCAGGAAATCCCTACATGAGCTGTTGAATGCTACTCTCTGTATTTCAAGGAGAGCTTCTGGTTTTATTTAAATCCAGCAGTTCCCTTGCCTGAAGAGGGAGTCGCCAAGTCCTAGGTGGAGAAGATTCAGTGGCAGGCTTGCTGTCAAGTTATGTAATTTGCAGGCCCAGCGCAAAATGAAGGTGCAGGGCCCCTTTTACTAAAGTAATATCATTTTAAGATGGCACTGGCAGAGCATTAATACCTCATTGGGGTCTTTCTGGGCATGGAGCCCTGTGAGGATGCACAGGTTGCTCTCTGGCCCTGCTTGGAATCCCCAGGTGGTTTGTATCCTGTTGCATGTGAAGACCATATCCTAACAACAGACACTGTGAGTGGCAGGCCTGAGATGATGAGACTCTAACCCAGCAGAGCTAGTGATTGGAGCAGTGCTAACCCAGAATATTTGGCCAGAGGATGCTCTGTGAACCTTCCCTGGCTGCTAGGACCTCAGCTTTCAAAAACTCTTCCTTGTCACAACCCAACTTTGCCCAACAGATTCTCCATTACATTGGATGCTCAGATTGCCTCCCATACCTGTGTGCTGTCAGCCAACTGCCTACTTGTACTATGACCTATCTATCCAGCACAGGTGCTTCATGGGAAGGGAGCCTAGTGACCTGGGCAGGAGGCTCTGGTGCTTGTGGATCAGCTCCAAGGCCAGATGGGTGGCCCAGAGAGAAGGTATGCCATATCCTATAATCCTTTGGCTATGTAGTTCCATAGTGATCATCTTGACTGCATGTATTGAATGCATAAAGGGTGCCCAATAGTTCTTATCAGAAGGGGCTGGAAGGTCTCACTGGCCAGATTAGGCAGCCTGTTGATGGTGAAGATTGGCACTGTGGTCCTTGGTTGGACTGTGCGTGAGCAGTGTGGAGCAGAAATGGAGGACAGTGGTCTATGGTTTTGAAGGAAGTTAACATTTTAATTACTGGGATTAAACACAGACAAAAGGCATCGGGTGGTGATTTATTTTGCTTTCGTTTCCATGATTGTAAAATGAATGCTCAGGCTATTGTATCTCTAACTCGCCATATAACATGAGCTTCATGCACCAAAATCAATGGGTTCTTTTTCCCCCCCTGGAAATTAAAAGTACCCTTTAAACTTGGAAGGAGAAGGGAATAAATTTCTTTTTAATGACAGCTCTTTTTTCAAGGGTCACATAGTGCTATCACTATTTTCAAAGCCTAATTTTGGCCACACTCTTCTTCCTATTATAAATAAGACTCTATTATAAGCTTGATTTTCAGTCTATGAGAAGTGGTAATTCGACTATAAAGTTTTTCTTTCTGAAATTCTATTTTTCTACCTTGCAGCCTCCTCCCAGGTGAGTTGAAGGCTTCTTGTTAGTCTAAGAGGTGTCCTTGAGGAAGCTGAGAAAAGCCCCACCTGGGGGGACTGAAGTAGAAATGGATTTAATTGTCACAAGCCTCTCATGCTAAGTACCTGAAAACTTTGGGGCATAAAGGGAGGAGAGCCTTTTAAGTAATCATTTGCAGTTCTATGCTACTGGGAAGTGCAAAAAAAAAAGATTTATTTTTAATTTGAAAGACTGTCAGTCCTGATGGTTTTCTTTTTAAAGGTCTGGAAATATCCATGGGATTCTCTAAGCTTAGAGCACTAGTTAAGTATACAATTTTACCTATATGTTCCCAAAAATTCCAGTTTAGCACTTCTTAGTTGGGATTCAAGAATCTGTATTTTAACAATTCCACCAGATGATTCTCATCATGAGAGAAGTTTGGGAAACACTGTGGATTAACGGCCAGGAGGCAAATGCAGTATGCCACCATCGGAGCTGTCCCACGCTCCCCTGCCATCCAGGCTAGTCTGCCCCCCTCTGTGGAGTCCACCCGAGCTTCTTGTTGGAATTTGTGGAGAGTGAGCGTCTCTGATACCCCGTTTTCCTCTGGAGACCTGGAAACATATTTTTAAGTTGGCCCTCCTTACAAGCCCCCTTTTCTGCTTAAACAAAATATTCCCGATCCTTGCTGAAAGAACCTTTTGCAACTGCTTCAATTTCTCTTCCTGGAGCCAATCAGGGGGAAAGACTAGATGGGCAAGATGGATCTAACTTAATGCTTGATGATTATAAAGCACCTAAACTTGTAGTCACCATCGCCACCACTCCAGGATGGGGGGGTGGGAGGGGGGACAATTCAGTAGCAATGTGGAGCGTGAACGATTTCAGGATTAGACATCAAAACATTTGCACTGATGCTTTCCAATTGCCAATTACAGCTGCTTGTACAACTCAGTTATGGAAAGCATTGTGGTGTGCCTTGATGAATAAACACTTATGACTAATTGGAAAATGTATTTCTAGAGCACCATGTTGCAGTCCTACATCGCTCCTTTATTATCGAGTCCTGGCAACGTGCCCACCAAGTGGAGCCTACTTCCCTTTGAATAGGCTTAGATGTGAGAGTCTGATGCCTTCCCTCCTCCACCCACTTCAACAACACAGCTGATTATTCAACCATTTTCTCTACCCTTTGCTGCCTCCTGTGCTTTTTTATTTCTTGGTTCTTACCATTCAAAAAATCTGGCTGTTAGAAGCTCTAAAATTACTAGCTCTCTGAAGATATGCCTTCAAAGCTCACTTTGCATGCAGTTTATTAAAAAAATGTTTCTCTTAAGCACAGTTAGGAGTAGTAGGGGGAAAATGGCAATGTAATTTCAAGCAGTTTTCTCATTTGTTTAGAGCGATAATTTAAGCAAATTAAAGTTAATGCAAAATATATGCGTGTGTGTGCACACACATGCACACACAACATACAAAGTTATATGTCAAAGTAAATGACTGCTTCTAAATATTGAGATTAAAGTGATTTTTTAATGTATTTCCTCATTTTTAAAATTTTGATCTTGTATCACTAATATAGTCAGAAATTTACATGTAAAGAGATCTTCAATACTGTTTGCTTTCCATGAGTCATTTGTCTTAAGTGAAGAGATTATTGTGGAGACCAGGTATTAATATTACTTCTTATTTTTGGCAGGGATGAGTACAGAGAAGTAGGAAAGAGAGATCTATGATGTAATAAATTTTTAAAAATAAATCTTTACTGTTCAGATTATTACAGATGTTCCTCTTCCCCCCCCCCCACCCCATAGCTCCCCTCCACTTGGTTCCCACCCCACCCCATGCCCTTACCCACCCACCCCAGTCCTCATCCACAGGTGTAAGATTTTTGTCCAGTCTCTTCCCAAACCTCCACATCCTCTTCACTTCCCCCCAAGAATTGTCAGTTCACTCCCTTTCTATGCTCCTGATTCTATTATATTCACCAGTTTATTCTGTTCATCAGATTTTTTATTCACTTGATTTTTAGATTCACTTGTTGATAGATATGTATTTGTTGTCACTTTGTTATTCATAATTTTTATCCTTACCTTTTTATTCTTCCTCTTCTTAAAGAATACCCTCATATAATACTTATTTGGTGGTAATGAACTCCTTTAGCTTTTTCTTATCTGTGAAGCTCTTTATCTGACCTTCAATTCTAAATGATAGCTTTGTTGGGTAGAGTAATCTTGGTTGTAGGTTCTTGCTATTCATCACTTTGAATATTTCTTACCACTCCATTCTGGCCTGCATAGTTTCTGTTGATAAATCAGCTGACAGTCATATGGATACTCCCTTGTAGGTAACCAACTGTTTTTCTCTTGCTGCTTTTAATATTCTCTCTTTGCCTTTTGCTCTTGGCATTTTAATTATGATGTGTCTCTGTGTGGTCCTCTTTGGATTCCTCTTATTTGGGGTTCTCTGTGCTTCTTATACTTGTAAGTCTATTTCTTTCACCAGGTAGGGGAAGTTTTCTGTCATTATTTCTTCAAATAGGTTTTTGATATCTTGCTCTCTCTCTCTCTCTCCTACTGGCACCCCCATAATTCAGATGTTGGTACACTTGAAGTTGTACCAGAGGCTCCTTACACTATCTTCATATTGTCGGATTCTTTTTTCTCTTTGACTTGATTCATGGGATCCTCTAAGCTACTGTTGAATTTCTGTATATTATTCTTTATTTCTGTACGTTATGCTTAATTTCTCACTGGTCCCTTTTTTTTTTGCATTCTCACTAAGATCTTTGAAGGTCTCACTAAGTTCATCAGAGGTTTCTAGAAGATTCTTGAGTAACCTTATAACTGTTGTTTTGAACTCTCTGTCTAGTAGTTTGCTTTCCTCCATTTCTTTCATTTGTGGCATGTTTCTTTATCTCTTCATTTTGACTTCTTCCCTTGTTGATAGAGTGGCCTTGTGTGCTAGGTGTCCTATAGGGCTCAGTGGCTCAGCCTACCCAATCACCTGAGGTAGACACTCCTGGTGTACCCTTTTGTGGGCTGGGTGCACAGTCTTGTTATAGTTAAGCCTTGATTGCTGTTGGTATCACTGGGAAGAATTGACCTCCAGGCCAATTGGCTGAGAGGATCAATTGTGTCTACAATGGCAGAACTGCTTTGCTGGGGACACCCTTTTGAGACAGGACTTGCTTCAGTGGGGCTTTGGTGCTCACTGAGTCTTCCCCTTGAGTGTGTCACTTATGGATGTAAAGAGTCCTAATCTGGTATGATCGCACATTGACCACTGGGTGCACTGGCACTTTGATAGCCAAGAAGGTGCAAAAGTCAGCCACTGCCCGAGGCTACCCAGCAGGAGCTACAGAGAGATCTGCAGATTCCTCCTCTTTTTTAAAAAAAATTAAAACATAGATATATTTTATGTTAGAATGAGATATAAGAGCAAGTTCAATGAAATAAGATTTGTATGAAATCAAAACATTCTTCTTGACTCCTGGCTCTCTGCCTTCCTGGCCAGCCTGTCTTCCCTCAAAGCAGCAGCCAGTCTCTCTCTTGCTTTCCTCATTCTGTTATTCAGTCTCTGGATGTCTCCACAGGTGACTTGTTGGCTGCCCAGAAGCTGTGGGTCACAGAGATCTGCTCCTGGGATCATCTCTGCCCAGTGTAACAGTTGTGCTGCACTGGGCTGGGGGCTGCTGTGTAGAGACCCAGGGCCAGCACGACCTAGGGATTCACCCCTAGTTCTTGGTGCACTTGTTCTCATCACATTTGTCACCTCCAAAGTATTTATAAGTTCCCCTTCACTGCTGCAGGCCTGGAGCCCCTGCAGTCTCCTGTAGGCACTCCTCTGCTGGGGCTTCTCCAAGTTCTCCTCCTGCCACCTGCACCTGACCACGTTGTCAGGATGGGCAGTGACCTTGGTGACTGCACTTTTAAAAATGCAGCTGGTGAGCCTCATTGAATGTTCAGTCCTTTCCCAACGTCTCTGCTTGCTCAGGCTAAAACCAATTGTCTCTTCTTTGCTCAAGTCTGGGGCGTCATATTTCTCTGGAGCTTTCCCAGAGAAGGCTGGTTTGTGTCCATGATTGATCCAGGCTCCCCCATGGATGCTGAGCTGTGTTGCTGGCCCACTCCTAACATGCAGACAGCCTGTGGCTTGCTCCAAACTGCAGATTCCTCCTCTTTGTTTAGGGTTTGAAAGTCCCCAGATGAGTCTCAGCTATGAAGCAGGGCAAGCTGCTGCTGCTGGGCTTTGGGCCTTCTTTTGGAAGCTGTGGAGTTCTCTGACCCAGTTGCAGTTTGTTAGGTTTCAGTCTGTGAAAGGACAGGCCATTCATATGCAAAAGCCTCTGTGCACAACTTAGGTGGGGTTATAAATTGGGTGGGGTGGGGGTCTCAGGGAATCACCAGAGCGGAGCAAATAGCAAAGGCTGACTGCCAGTCAGCCCAGAACTGGGGAGGTCCCCACGTCTCCATGTCCCTCACCTCACACAGGAGCAATGATTGTTGCGAGCACCTCTGAGAGAAAGCCACCCTCATGTCCTGGCCCGATGCCAGACGGTCCAGTTTCTCCCCATATGAGTCTGGATCCCCAGAGTCTTACCCAGAACTGAAGTTCAGAGTAATCGGGAGCTTATATCTCCCTCCCAATTGAAAAAAACAACAACAGCACGCCCAGTTTCCAGCCTGTTTCACGCATGCCTCCACACCACTGCACCTCTGCGCCTCCTACCAGTCTCAATGCGCTTTTTTCTTCGCTTCTAGTTGTAGAACTTTCGTTCAGGCAGCTTTCCCGTATTCTGGATGATATTTGTTTTGTCTTTTAGTTATAGTTTGAATGTGGTTGTGAGAGGCAGCAAGTATAGGTGTTTACTTATGCCACCATCTTGGTTCTCCCCTGTAATATCTTTTTGTTTTTATTTCTAGAAGTGTCTGCCAACTTGATTTAGAGACTTTTATGGGATTTTCTGTTTCAGCCTCGTTTTCAGGCACTGACTGTGGTGGAGAGAGGAGGGGTTGCCTCTCTTCTCCCTCTCCATGCCTCCTCTGTCTGCTGGCAAGCTTGCACTTCCCCTCCCACAAAGAGGCAGAAATGACTCTAGGGAAATGGAATTTTTCTGTGATGGCTACATCTGAATCCTGAGCTGTGACAGTGTTGTGTGTTCAGAGGATTCACCATGCAATTACCTATTATAGATGCAATTATATGTGTATCTCTATATTACAAATGTCTATGGTAACTGCCTGAAAAATATAGGAGGTAAAAAGTCTAAGGCAGATTCTGAATAGTTAAAACTTTATTTATATTGAGGAAGGTACAGGCAGAAGGTAGAGTAGGAGATATAAGAAAAACCAGCACAGCATAGCAATATAATGAAGTTTTTAATAAAGTTTTCCAAACACATTTTTTCCTCATATACAAAGAGAAAAAAAAACACACACAATTATATTATAGACTTGGGCACCAAAATGACTAATTTTGCAAAATCCTATGCTACTCTCAAACAAGACTTGTGAGTCAGAGTCCTTTGTTTACTGGGACCCGAGATTTCCACAGGTGGAAAGAGAGAAAGCTGTGTGGGTAAAAGTAATGTCAAAGTTTAACTTTATCAACAAGGAACATATAAGTATGCCGGACAGAAACTTCTGCTAAAGGGAATTAAGATTTTCCTCTTGTCTGAATAATTTATGGTATAAGCTATCACAGAACTCTTTGCCAAGTTTCACTGCAGAGCTGCATGCCTAGAGACAATAAATGCATGAGCTGTGGGAAAAATAACCGGGGAAACCTCCCTCGAAGGAGAGATGCTACGTTTTAACCGAGGGACATTGTCATTTCCAGCAATGTTGACATTACGTGTACCTAATCATTTCCCCAGATTTCTAAAGTGACTCCATGTCCGGCCAGATGTGACATAGATGTCTAGGTAATGCGCTGAGATCCAATCCATAGCATAATCCGATGGTGCAATTTGGTCCAACATTTATTGGGCAGTAAATATATTTAAAGCATTTTGATGAGCGCCATGGGAGATATCAAAATGAGCAAAACACTGTTCCTTCCCTTAAAATGGTAGACGTATGAAATAGTAGAGACACTAGAGCATGCTTTTATGACAGTTACTACATCGGAAAATACTCCTAAACAAGTGCGACTATTAAAAATATCGTTCACAGAAAGGAGAGCCATCATAGTAAAAGATGGATGTTTCGAAATATCAATGGGAACAGGGGAAAGAGATAACTGTTGTTGTGCAACCATGCATGTCTCCATCCTGTGGGAGGAGCTTTAATATTCATTTTCACTGAGTCCTGACAGTAACCCTTACACCCGGGGCATATTGCCATTATATCCACCCCATAGGTAAGGAAGCTGAGGCTCAGAAGTATAAGGGAGATTTTGGAAAATAAACTAAAAAAGCTACACAATTTTGTGGATCTCCCAACCTCTTCTTCTTTCAACCTTCCTCTGTCAGTCTAGGGTCTTCTGTGTCACAGAACCAGGGGAATAGGAAGTGAGATGGCCAAGTCACAGTACAAAATAAAGAGCAGAGCCAGAGAAGAAAGGAGAGAGATGACTAGAGAATCCATGTGGGTGGGAAGAGACAAGGAAGAGTTCTAAGGAACTTGCAATGGGAAAAGAAACCCTGTAATAGATATATTGAGAGAGAAAGGGGGAAATAGATGGTAAACAAGTTATGATGGTCATTATGACTATACTAGAGGCCCGGTGCATGAAATTCATGCATGGGTAGGGTCCCTAGGCCTGGCTCGCGACCAGGGCTGATATGTGGGGAAACTGGTGGGGCCTTGGCTGGCCTGGCACCGCCAGCTCTCTGTCCCCATCCCTTTGATTGGTGTGTGTGTGTGTGTGTGTGTGTGTGTGTGTGTGTATGTGTGTGTGTGTGTCAGCTGGTTGGCCTGGGGCTTTCAGGCTGGGAACAGCTCCTGTATTAATCATCTGCTCTCTGGTGGTCAGTGCATGTCATTGCAACCAGTCATTCCAGTGGTCGTTCTGCCATTTGGTCAGTTTGCATATTAGGCTTTTATTATTTATGATTCTCCCTTCTACCTATTTAATAGAGTATACAGTAAGTATTTAATTGTGTTTTAATAATTATTAATGTCAGCATCTGGTATCTGGGCTTATGGCACATCACCTACCGGGAAGTGGTGGGGATTTATAGAAGTTCCTGTAATTTGCCAGACACATTGATGGTTAAGTGACAGAATTAGTCTTTGAACCTTTTACAACAAGGGAGGACTCTGTGGAGGCCTCTCGGGGGAGATACTTGAATTGAGGATGGGAAGGAAAGTGTCCATACGTCTTTCTCTATATCTAGAACCCTCTTTTTGGCAGGACACAACCACTGTTCCCCAGACAAGAGCGGATGGAAGGAACACTGAGATGGCAGATATTTTTTCAGCACAAAAGATGGGGTTAACGCTGTGGCAAGGCAATTTCAGGGGACCGACACAAAATATGTATTTCAATCATGCAAAGTGATGGAGATGTCCCTATCGTGTCAGGATGTGAGAAGCGATGCCACTCTTCCCCTGTAATGGACCTCACATTTTTCAAGGCTTCATTTAGCAATATTAGGTTGGAAATCCATTTAGGTTTGAGTCAGTGGGGCCACACAGATACAATTACAAATATCAGTTTTCATTATTGTATTTGAAGATTTAAGTGGCATATTTACATCCTGTCTGCACGGGGACTTGATAAACAGCTCCAGCAAATTGGATTGGATGCCAAGGAGCAGAAGATCTTTCCGTGGGTTTTCACAGGCAGCATCGGCATGGGCGCCCAAGCAGCTCTCACTGGCCTACACTTTTGCTGCCTTCCTTCAGCTGTTCTCCTCAACAGCAAAGAATGCCGACAGACCAGCTGAATTACCTAAATTCCCATTTTCTATAAGATCAAAAGATGACAAATGGGGTTTGCATCCTGTTTATGAGCACATCACGGAAATGACATAATGGTGTGATTTTTTCCCCCCGAAGATAAGGGGAAAAAATGTGTTGGAAATCACTGTTTCATGTTTTTGTTCGCTTTCCACCTTCATCTGACCACAGTTGTCACTCAGAACTCCAAAGAGAAGCAGAAAAGGATGCTGTTGTTTAGTGGTTGCCTTGGTGTGTGTCCATGACAAGGTCATTCTTGTCCAGGCATTGCTTATTGAGAAGAGTTATCCCAGGAACATTTTACAGGCTGTTAGCTGACATCCCTGAAATTGGATGTGACACCCTAAATGGCATCTCTTGGGGAGGAAGCTTGACAGATGCCCAGCGAGAGAAATAACGACTTCCATTCATGCACTACCTAAAGCAAGAGTCCTGGACAGTATTTGAGCTCTCACTCTCTGCACTCTTGCTCTTGACCCCTTTCTCTGACAGTGAGCCCAAAGTGACCTACATTATTTAGATTAAAGATATTGGGAAAGTGAGCATCAAGGTGAAGAATTATTATTTTTTTATTGTAATCTTGTGAAATGTCATCCAGTGTCACCCATTGAACCCTGTTTAGTCTGGATCCAGTTTCATATACAGCTTGAAAGAATCTCTGAGGAAAAAAAAAAAAAAGGTCCTGGATTTCACTTTCAAGCAGGATTTCCAGAGTACAGTGCTCCCACAGCCCAGTGCTCATGTGATGTAAGGTCTATAACATATCTTCAGGGTTTCCCAAATTTAATCTTAAAGTTTAGTGTCAGGGTGCTGTGTAGGATTTTATCTTAACCAAGATTCTACAGTCAATAGGTGAGGCGAAGAGTGCTTCTAAACAAAATTATCATTGAAACAGGAGCTTATGAGCAGATTTCCACATCCAATCCCCATCCCCATTAGTATAAACCATAGTTTAAATTAAAGACAACTCAGTGAGCTTGAACTTGGCTGGCTGCAGGTGTACATTCTGGGGGACTTGCAGGGACTAAGCATGTTCCACCTCCCAATGAGATTATGTACCCATGAGTACAAAGGGCTTCACTCTGATGAACATTGAAATGGTCTTCACTCTTTATGCTTTGCACAAACATTTGAGTTCTCAACTCTCAACGTTCAATTCATAAGTGACATAACTTCATGAGTACTTTGTGAAAAACCTTGAAAGTCTTAGAAGATTGAGAGAAAAATCAAGAGTTTAGGTTTCATTAAAAGAGTCATTTCCTTCATACTCACATATTTTGTTGCTTACTTGCCTGCTGGGGGAAAAAAAAATCTCCTTTCTGATAAATCTAGCTGCCATTGGCTATTATTTTTGCTTATCACTGACCAACCATGCAGATTGCCTTAAATTTACAAATTGTAAAATGTCATTTTTTTTTCATACAAAAATGTCCCCCTTTGAGCCCCCAAATGAGAAGGTGTATTGGCAGTGGGTGTGAGATGTGGGAAAGCTTTTAGGTCTAAAGGCTGATTTGCTATAAAAACCCACCTCTTCCTCCGCATATAAAAAGACTAAGAAACTGCAGGCACAAGCTGAAGACAGGTCTGGCTCTCTTGAGTTAGTATTATTCATCATCACAGTGCATCAGCCTTTTGTTTGTTCTTGTTTCTATGGCCTAGAGAGAGACTTGTATAGGGCAGGAACACCGCCACTTCTACATGAGTACAGAAGTATGAGTGATATTCAAGCATCCACCATTACCCCCACATGTCACTTTCCTGAGCCTCTAAATGCTAGATGTTCTCAGTAATGTTCTAGCTAGACATTTACTTCTTTAGTAGAATATAAGTATGTTGTGCTGACATTAAGATCGTATTTTTGGTTAGTTTTAACAATGTCAGTGATGTCAGTTAGGACATCATGTAAACTGTCTTAATTACAATGATGTAATTACTGATGCCAAGAGGGAACGTTTACTGGCCTTGAAGATGGACCCACTACCGCCTTGTCCATTTTACTAATGGGAAGGCACATTCGCTGAAACCCACAAGCCTTGTTCCTTTTGCCCTCTACCATCTTGGGGGCATTTTCTTTCTTAGGCACTGCAGAGAGTCAGGGGAGGTCCTCAGGGAAGATAGTTATAAAGGGTCTCACAGGCTGCTCTACTCCCCTTTGCTATGAGAAATAAGCTTCCACCTTCCTCCTTCTCTCTAAGAGAAGGGAACCATTTGCCTATAAAAGATGGCACCTTTGACCCTCTCTTCACCCCATCCCAAACCAGGTTGATCACTCAGGAGTAATTTCAGATGAATTCTCATTTCCTAAAACATATCCATGTATGCCTGATGACTCTTGGCTCTGCTGGATCAGGGACAAAGATTTTAATACCAACCATCATCCAACCTGCTGGTTAAAATACACACATTGGCCAAAACCAGTTTGGCTCAATGGATAGAGCGTCGGCCTGCAGACTGAAAGGTCCCGGGTTCAATTCCAGTCAAGGGCATGTACCTTGGTTTTGGGCACATCCTCAGTAGGGGGTGTGCAAGAGGCAGCTGATCGATATTTCTGACTCTCTATTCCTCTCCTTTTCTCTCTGTAAAAAATCAATACAATATATTTAAATTAAATAAAATACACACATTGCCTAACAGTTACTCTAAATAAATATTTTTCAATAAATGAATTCCCAGAGATTGGTCAGACTGTTGGACCTCAAAGGGAGGGTGGGGATAAAAGGGAGAGATCAACCAAAGGACTTATGTGCATACATATGAGCCTAACCAGTGGTCAAGGTCAATAGGGGGGTGGGGATAAGGGGACAGGGGTGGGGGATTGGAATGAGGGTTTGAGGACAAATATGTGATACCTTAATGAATAAAGAAATTTTAAAAATTAATTAATTAATTCCCAGAAAAATATAATCCGGTGAAGAATGAGTCCGTGTAAATTTATCATGGTTGTTAGCATGGACAGGATATTGGGTACCGGAGTTGGAGGTGAGGTGCAAAGGCAGGAGATCCCCACTGGGGTGCAGGTGAGGATGGGTACCCAACGGGGAGGGGATGAGTAAAATGACCCATCCACTTGCCTTTGGGTGGAATCAATCTTTGGAATGGGGACAGGGACGAACAGGAGCTCTTTGAGAAGGCATTTTTGCTCAGTTAGCAGAGGCAGGCTGCTCTGTTTTGTATGATTTAGAAGGAGCTAATCTCATTTTTAATACTGGCACTTTTTATTACAGAAGCACTTGGCTTCCAGGGGGTTTGCTAATTGAGGTGTCACTGGGTCCCCAGCGGTTGTGAATCTTCATCCCTGGAGAATGGTTGTGACCTTTTGGAGAGAGCCAAAAGTCATTCAGAACCAAGCGGATGGGTCAAGCAGGAGATCCGGCTGAGGGAGCACAGTCAGAGGGCAAAACAAGAGAGAACATAAAATGAGCCGGATTCTTCGACATGACCGGGGAACGGGTGCTGAACTTGACTGCAGAGGACCTGACACGTTGGGAACAACGTTAGGATAGATTCCTAGCCTTCAAGACCAAACTAGGAAATGTGTGTTTGACACTTGCTGAAATTTAACATGCAATTAACACTGTTGACATGTTTTTGGGCACTTTATTTTTTAGGTAACATGGAATCTCCTAATTTAACTCAAAAGATCTAGTTGGTTCTATTATTGCATATCAACTACTATGATAAACAGATCCTAAACTTCTAGATGGAGAGTATGCAAACATAGTGCATTTGTACTTGTAAATTAATTTTGACTGAGCATTTTCTTATGGGAGAAGCTGGACAAAATAATTCATGCCCACAAGAACAAAATAAAATAGTATCCTCTGCCTAATTTTGTGGCAATTCCAGGCTCCTTTGGTTTTATAGCTCTGGGAGTGTCTAAAAGTGTGTCTTGTTTGTTCCCTTGCTATGAACAAGAATTTTTGGTGAACACTATTCTCCAAAATGTTTACATTGCTGGATTTAGAAAATAAAAATACAGGACATCCATTTGAACTTGAGTTACAGAAAAATGGCAAATAATTTTCAGTATAAGTATGTCCCATGAAGTACGTGGGGCATACTTATACTGAAATAGTATTTGTCATTTTTCTGAAGTTCTAATTTAACTGGGTGGTCCTATGTTTGATCTGGTGATGCCACAAAAGGAACTAAAAAGAGGGGGGAGATGTGGGGAGCGGGGGCTTTGAGCTGCCTTCAGCAGGGGATTGCAGAGGATGGCATTCTTAGAGCATCACAGGCAGGTGTGTTGGGTGGCCCCAGGGAAAGAAAAAGAAGGCTGCAGGTGTGTGTCTGAGAGCTGGGGGAGAGGAGAGATACAGGGCTGGGCATGAGGGGGTTAGGGAAAAGAAGCTCCAGAGACCCCATGTGTGGGGTGTCGTGTGTGTTCAAGAATTAAAAAGCAGAAGAAAGAGGACTTTTTTTTTCTTGTATCTCTGTAGATTATGAATTGGATCCCCTTTAATGTTCCTTGAGAGAACAAGTAAAGATTAAAATTGCTTTTTAAATTACTTTCCGTTAACTGGATTGTGTTTCTTTCAGTGATGCTGTGCTAAGATTAAGTCATAAATCCTTAGGGATTTATTTGGGCTGCAAACAGTGTAATTTTCCCTGTGTTCTTCCCCCCCACTTCCCTGTGGTGGAATACGCCGCCCAGCTGCCACATGAGGCCACTGCCAGGAAGCCACTGGGTAGCTGTTGGGACCAGATCCGTGGCTCCACCACCTTCCCACGTCTGATGTAGGCTTGTCTCTGCATCTCAGTTCTGCCATTGTCCAGACGTCATCAGAAATTATCAGTGAAATATTCTTCCCATGTGTGTGCATTATTGATGTATGTGCTAATGTAGCTATTGGTTGTCTGCTTTTAACGCGGATTAGGGTCAGTTAGCAATACTCCAGACTGAATCCATAAAATAGGGCACAAATAAAAGGGAAGGCATGTCTGTGAATTTGAAGCCTTTAAAAAAATAGTGTACTGTCCACTCCCCACCCACATTCTGGTGAATGCTAACCAATGGCTTTCTTTGGAACTGAGTCACCTGTTAAGGATTATCCTTTGACCTGTATATCAAATTATGTTCAGCCATCTGCTCCTCTCCTTGTATTTCACCAGGGTACCTACCAAATTACCTAGCTAGATGAGCCTATGACTTTTTTATTCCTAGTATTGTTTTGTTTTTCAGAGATTTGTATTTTTTCCTGTTTTGCCCCCTTTTGACGGTTTGCACCCATTTCATAGAAGTATCATCTTTCTATGCAAGAAAAGTTCGTTTTTAAATGTAATGATACATTTTAGAAAAATCCTCAGGCACTTCTGAGAATACAGATGTAATGCTATTTTCCAATAGTTTTACTAACTTTTCATTTTCTTTCCCCATGACATTTTCCATTTCTCCTTCCAAGCAATATATGTTTGACATTTGCTGAAATTCCAGGTACTAAAGCAGAAATGCCAGCTGCTCTTCTTGCCATTCAATAAACCTTTCACTCTTCCCTTAAAAGTTAACGGGAGATGGTTATCATGACAGAGTAACTTACAACCATGATAAGACGTGGTGAATTGGCAAAGCATTTTCAACAACCATAGGTGCTTAGGAAGGAGGCTATTTTAATTTCTAAATTCACACCTTCTTTGTAAACTCAGTTTTCAGTGGGAGAAGGTGATTCTTGCACTGGTTTATCTAGGTTCTCAGAGCATCCTTAACTTGCATTTCTTTTTACCTTCATCAGAGCCCGCATTTCATGGAGAAGAACGAGGTAGCTACCATTCTGTGTGACTTAAGAGGTGCCCCCAAGAGACCAGTTTTTGTTTTTGTTGTCTGCAATGTCTCTACCACTGGCTTATCTTCCTTCAAAGAAGAGAAATCCTCACCAATAAAAATTCTCTAGTATCTTATTTATCTTAGGTCCCAACAAGAGACATGTAACACTGTAGTTTGCACGAATTAGGCAATCATTAAATGTGGGTTTGTGGAATGGAATTGAGTTACTCTGCCCGAAGGCAAGGACAACTGAATCAGTAAGTAAATAAACAAGTGTGTCCAAGTGGTGAGGATTGGGGTTTGGAAGTTTTCTGCAGGTTTTCCAGGGCGCTTTCCTCCACCGTGGCCTGAAGAATATAATATCAGTGAACAAAGGGGAACAAAAGTCTCATCAGGTTTATGGGTGGCACAAAGCTGAGGACAATGTGGAAAATGACTATATTGTGATTGTAAATGTTTTTGACAGGCGAGGGCAATAATGAACTGACTGAAATGATTACATTTAACAGGGATAAATAAACGGTATTGCAATTGGGCTCAAAAATCTAATTGCATGCAGGCAGGATCAGAGCGACCTAGTGTAGCAGCTTTTGATATTTAGTCACTAGGAAGTTTAATATTTTCTGGATCTACCCCATGGAAAGTGACAGCCCAGGATGAGCTGGGAATGAAAGCCAACAGGAAGACAAACAGCACCAGTACAAGTCAGGAGTGATAACCAGTAAGGGCACAAGGTAAAGAACAGATCAAGGAAAGCAACTTGGTACAAAATCTGTGAATGACAACTTGGTGCTTGGCACTCTCCTCTCTTAACTGGGTTCTCTAGAAGGTTCTCTAGATGAGGCAGAAGAAAAAAATTATGGCACAAACCCCGGGTGTTGGGAGTGAAGGAAAAATAAATGTAGAGACAAGACATATGCAACCCAACGCAACGTGATGCATTTGCACGCTGGCCCTGCTTCACAAGCCACAACGAAGCACAGCGGCCTTCTGTCTGGCAGACAGGCCTTCTCCGGAAGAAAGGCTAGAAGGGAGAAAGGATGGGGAATTTATCTGGCTCCTTCCTTTCTCCCGTTTCCTACTGGGCCAGAGCCAAGTGAACTTCCCCTCACTTTCAGGTTGCATTATCCAGCCCCTCGGTGGCCGCTTATGAAACCAGATGCATCAGTGTGACTTTTCATCCCAGATTGGAAGCAAAGAAGCAACTCAGCTGACCAAAAAGGTGGGGCGCTGTCCAAAAGGGGGAAAGAGAAGGTGATCCAGGCAAGCTGGAAGACATAGAGGGTTGTCCAAAATAATACCCTTTAATCTGATTTTCAGCATAACAGACGCACAGGGCAACCACAGTGGCCACATTGAGCTAGAAAGGAAGAAAAATCAACACTGTGTTCTCCAAAAGAAGCTCAGGCCACCTAAGTCACACGCAGGGCTGTACCGGCTCTTCTGTTTCCTGTCAAAGAACGTGAGAGAGCCAGCATCATTTAGTCAGGAAGAGCACAGCACTTGAAGCCTTGCTCTTTTCAAAGGCCTATAAAAATGTTTTAAGATCTCCACAGATTTACTGTTTCCAAAATACAAAATTGATAAATTGACATTAATAAATGTTTAATTAAACATCTACAAAATGTAACGCGACTTCAACTTCATTATTTGTCATAATCAATGTTCATAAAAATTTCATCGCATTCGAAAATTTGTAGGTCAGATTCTCCCATTTTATAAGAATTCCTGAGTATGCACGATGCTTGCCAAGAAATCATTGCCAATCATAAATTTAATGGGTTACTCCTAGATTAAAAAAATATATATTTCAAAAGCAAATGATTTTTTTAATCCCCTCAGAAAATTTACAACAGAAAATACAGTTCATGTGGGCTATCATTATACTTTACGGTGTTTTATATGATACAGTGGAGGATCCCAAAGAAAGGGCTACTGCTGAGAGCTGTTTGCTGTTGTCAGGGAGGAGATGGTCTTCTCTACTGTGGAGAAGACACACACACAGTACTGTCTACAATTCCTGGCACTGCTCCTAAAAGGGACACCTTCGACTAGAGGCTTTGGACTCAATCTTTGTTCAGACATCCCACCTACCATGTATTGGCTCATTTACATATGAACCAAGATACATTACTTCATCTCTATGAGCCTGTTTCTCGTAGCTAATACATGATTGATAACACTTGCAGGGTAGTTGAGACTATTATAGGAGCTAGCCTAGGACCTCATACACAGTGAATCCTCAATAACTCTTCTTAGTAATTGCATTTTCCTTGTGAAGTCTGGAGGAAGAGATTTAGATTGTGGTCGCCTCAATGTTTTATGAGAAGTTGAGAGAACTGAGTGATTTTAGATTGAGAAAGAGAAATGAGCATAAGTGGACTAAAGATACCTCCTTAGGTGAGAGGGCAGGTCTATTCAACTCCATCCATGACTCAGTAGACACTATAAAATGCAAACTGAGTGACTGCATGAGTAAATTCATAAATTAAAGATATCTGGGTTTTTATACATAACTGGATATAAAGTGGGAGAGAGGTTGAATTTGTTCTTTTTTGCCCTAGAGGGCAGAACCTGGACCAGTGGTTCAAAGTTACATCAGAAACAGATGTCTCCTTATTTTAAGAAACAACTTTACTGCAATTAGAACTGCCCCAGACTGGAATGGACTTCCCTGGGAGTCAATGAATAGCCTTTGGTCAGAGAGGTGGGAAAGAGATGAGGTTAGCATAGAGGGCTAGACTAGGAGATACCTGAAACTCTCCCAGAGATTTTTACTTTTCTGTCACTTCACCAGCTTATATCAAACAAAAATCTAATTGTCAAGAAGGTCTTCCCATCCTTATCATCCTGGCACTGAACAACCAGGTGAGATCAGGCCTCTGGAAAGAGCACAAGGAGAGAAACTCGCCAGCCTACCTGAGAAGAACACCCACACTCGGATGTGAGACACCAGGGGGAAAGGGGAGAGGTCGCCACTCCTTGTCCACCGAGAATCTGTTAGGGCTTGTCTTGGCTGCTTTCTGTTCGATTATGAGTATCAGTCTCAAGGAAACCGTTAGCACTTAATCAAATACCTTGGGTAGGAGTACAAGAGAGGCTGCCAGAACTCTGCATCACGGTCAGGAATTCTTGGACTAAATAACATTGCATCTGAGTGCTGGCTGAAGTGTGCCGCATTGTGTGACAGTATTTCTGAGCCACGGCTGGGTTACTCAAGTTGTCAAAAGACAATCTATGTAAAATGAGGTGCCATCGCTGCTATGAAGCTTAGAAAACCTGCCTTATTGGGGGGTGGCGTGGTGTGCGTGGTGTGTTTCTGGTGGAGGGCTAAGGTTACAACCTAGCTGCCTGGCTCTGCTTCCCAGACATCATGTAGCGCCCCAGCGCCTCTCTGAGACTGCCTACGTTTGATTTGGACAGCTTCTTGTTGTTCCTCTAAAGGACAAAGTCTGCTGGATAACTAGGTCCCCAGAAAAAGACAGTGGCCTGAAGCAAGACAATGAAGGACTGAACGGGCCATAGGGACATGTACTGGGTGATGTGCCTATGCTTTGTTTTCAGGTTTCTTTGCTCAGCTGTGGCCACTCCTTCCTTCCTTTTGTTCCTGCACGTGTCTCTGAATTTGACTTGGGAACCAGGGCTGAGGCCTTCCAGGCAGGATTGCGGGCCTTTGGGCCTCTTTATATTTTGCCGAAGAAAAATAGCAGATGCATTGTGACCACGTGTTTCTTTTCCTCCTTTGGTAAGGTGACCAGATCATCCCGCTTTGGGCAGGACAGTCCCGATTTTTAACAATTTTTCCCGCGTCCCGCGGCGTTTTAAAAAAGTCCCGATTTTTGGAAAGAATCTGGGCCCAATCGGGGAACAGAGCTGGCTTTCTAGCTGGGCAGCAACCTGCCCACGGATGCAGCTCAGAAGGCCTCGATGTTCCTCTCTGTCAGCAAAGCAGCTCCTCTGTGCTAGCAAGAGGTGTGGCACCATCTAGTTAGTGGAGAGTCTCAAGGACCTAGGTGTAGAGTTTAGGTCTGGAGTCTGATGTTCTCTGATTGTCTGGTAATTTGGTTTAGAAGAAGATGATGAAGAAGATCATTTTACCTCTCTGGGTCTTAGGTCTTAATTTTCAAAACTGGAATCCCAATCCCCCTCACTGCCGCTACACAGAGATGTGAAGAGAGTGGATGTGAGGACGTGCTCCAAGGAATCCCCATCTCTCACCCTTAGTAAAACTTTCTTACAAAACATCTGCCCTCAGTGCAGTATGGTGACTCCACTGAGAAATAATGCCTTGAGCTGTTTTTTTTTTCCCCTGCAGGGGAGAGGGGTTTGGGCGTGTCATCCTCACTCTCTCACCTGGCTTCCCCAGGGACCCCCCTGGCTGAGTTTGGGGTACGGGCCAACTCTAGGAAACAGTCTTCTTTTTTTCCATTGTGTGAGCTAATTGGCCCTTATGGAGATTGGACCCGTGCCCTTGGAGTAATTAACACTATTGCCTGTTAGCTGCAGCGGAACTAACTTCCTCAAACTCACACTGGCTTTATTTCATAGATAGCAATATGCATTTTTGGAAGATAGCTCGCCCATAAGCCTCCAGCCACCAACATGCCTCCGACCCTCTCCACATTGGAAGCAACACCGATTCACCACTGCGCTGGCTCTGGAGGCACTGTGGGCGCTGTAATACTCGTTAATTTGTCACTGCGGCATAGGTGTGTAGGGGGAGGGGTCATAAACCTTGGGGTGCCCTGCCTCTGCCACCAACCAACTAAATGACCTTCCTCCAGGAAGTGGTTAGCCTCACAGCACCTGTTCCTCCTCTTGAAAGCGGGAGAGTCAGGCTAAATGATCTCCATTGTCCATTCTAGGTTTCACACTCTCTCTGATCCTTCCCGTTTTGTGCTCTGGAAACACGCAGCTTCA
Source organism: Vespertilio murinus (assembly GCA_963924515.1). Lineage (NCBI taxonomy): Eukaryota > Metazoa > Chordata > Mammalia > Chiroptera > Vespertilionidae > Vespertilio > Vespertilio murinus. The sequence continues at coordinate 74,848,537 of OZ004711.1, read as the reverse complement.
TGAACAAGCTGCGGTGTTCCCTGCCAGGAGGAGAGAAAGACTCGGTGACACAGCCTGCCTTCTCCTCATGCTCCACACCCGTCATTCTCCAGGGAAGTTCATGGGGATGAGAGACATCCCCAGCCAAACAATCAATGCCCCAACCTGGACCCCCTGCCCCCCCTGGTCTGCCCTTGTGTGGCCTGTACCTCTCGGTGGTCTTTCCAGAGATGCCTTACCCCCGAGCAGAGGGGCTGAGAGGAGACCACCATCCGGACACACCGGCCGTCAGGGGGACGGTGCTTCCTCACCCAAGGCCAAGTGCACGTGGCAGAGCAGAAGCCGAGGTGGATGGAGAAGGGAGAGGTGCTTGTCTCACACCCCATCCTCAAGGGTGTCCACAACCCAGCCGGGACGGGATGAGATGCGTGGAAGGAAACGTGTGTGATGGGTGTGCAGGGAGGTCCCATCCTGGGCCCTCTTCCCGGCACACCCATGTTACTAAGCTCACAGCGTGACTTGCCTTTCGGTTATTAGGTCCATAGGCCCTGGGGATGGATTAGACCCTAAATCGGTGGCATTTAACCCCTACCAGGGAGCTTCAGTCAAAGGCACACAGGAGAATGGCAGACCCAGAGCGCAGGATTGAGCCCCTTAAGGCCCTCGCGTGTCTCCCGCAGGGCGGACGCCTGGGCCACGGCACAACCGGCCGCCGTCTCCTTTCCTGCGGGGCAGCCAGCGAGCAGCCAGGGGACATGGCGTGGGAAGGAGCCTTTCCGGCCGCGCTCCGCCTGGACGCTATCTGGGGTTTCTCACTCTTCCCTGCATTCTTACCCTTGACCCTTCGGTGCTATCCAGTTCCCCCTGGGTCAGGCCCCTCCGCAGGCTGGGATTTCCTCTCCTGACAGGCGGCAGGAAGGGGAGAAAGCTGCAGGCCAACCTTTGCCCCGCCAGCAAGGAGGGTTATTAACAAAGGGGCACGTGACAGGGCCGCTCAGGAAATATTGATAAGGTGAGAGAGAGAAGGAGGAGGGAGGAAGAGGTGCCCCCTCCCACACATCCCACCCCTTCCCCCCTCTTTTCTGTAGGATGAGGTCTGTGGGCCATTTTAAAGGCTGGCCCTACAGGCTTCTGCCATGCATCTTACCCCATTGCAGGGTTGCTCCGGGGAAGGACTCTGTCCTTGTCTACAAAATGGGGACAATATTAAAGCCGTTTTCATAGGAAGTAGAAGAATGAACCAATATAAAGGGCTTAGAATGCAGCCTGAAATAAAGTAAGTACCTCAGAAGAGTGAATGGAGTTTGCATTTTAGTAGCACCTGTCATGTGATGGGGGAGGGAGGTAAGCACGCCACGATAACAGACCTTTCCCTCCCTGATAGAGCGAAGGGTGTGGGCAAGAAGACCCTCCACTTAGAGAAGCAGTGGTCTCCACGAGTTCCCAAGCTCCCTCGGCCTGTCACGTGGCTCTCATTCTTTTCTGCAGAGCTTGGCTTTTGATGGACATTAGACGATCCACGTTTTGCTACTTGCACCTGTTTTTTATTTAGAAGCTATACTGGGAATATGTATAGGGAGAAAGGCCAGAAACCTGGGTCTGGCCTCAACCCAGATATTTATCAGCTCGTTAGCCTTGGATGAGTTCCTTCATTTCAGATGGACGGCTTGTTCAGGTGCAGGAGAGGGCAATACCCTTTATCCCAACTGCCCTAGGGCATTGCCATGAAACCCCATAATGTGAGAAAATAACAGGAAGTGTGAACTGGTATAGAAACATAAGCAGAATCTAGATCTTTGAATTCGTTTATATACTATGCCCAACACCTGTATAGCCTAATCTTTACTGAAAATGGAGATTTGACACTAGCCTTAGGAATAGCTAAATTGCACCTCATCATACCTGAAGTGTTATCTTTTGCTCCCAAAAATCCCAAGCCGGGCATGGAAAGAAAGCTTGGTTATTCAACACTCTTCAAGGCCACCCTTGGCTAATTCTGAAGCTGGCGTTTCTTCCCCCATTAAATTCTAGCACAACAACCATGCAAAAAACCCCTCTGTTTCAGTGGAGGTTTTTACACTTTGCCTTTAATGTCGAATGACAGCCAAATCTTCAGAAGGGTTGGTGTTGGTGTTGAGACTATGTCTTTTACATTGCTACAGTCTCTGTTGTTTAGTTCAGCTTGCCAGCTGTCCGGTAAAGGGCCATGGAGCATTCTAAAAGGGACTGTTAATGAAGCTTCCACTGGTTTTCCTTCTGGATGTATCACTTCACCCCACTGGCTTCCTAAATTAACCAACTAAAAACAGCCAGGCGTATTCCAGGGAAGGAGTGATCATGAGTTCCTTGTTTTCCAGGTGTCAGATTTGGTTCTTCCCCGCTTCAGATGAATTCATCCAGGTAGATGAATAACTCTTAGTATCATCCCCAAACCTCTATCCAGGTATTTGTACTCAGAACACGTAGCACTGAATCTGGTCTCAGGACTTGGTTGTGCTAAGAATAAGCCTTAGTTTGCTTACTCTGGAAAACAGCCATTTAAACCCAAGGTTCGATGACACTGGCTTTAGGAAGTGGCCCCCACAGAACTCATATTACACCAGCACAATCGCTGTTCAGCTGCAAATGTCCATGCGGAAGACTGTTGACTGCGGAAGCTCCGCTGGCTATTGGCTCCTCTGCCACACATTCTTGGTTAGGTGGTGGGTGCAGTCACCCTGGTACATTCTCCCTCTGCAGAATCCATTGGGCCCCCCTCCATCTGGCCTCCTCTTTCACAGAGACCCACATGTGTCAGAATATTATATGGATGAGGCTTGACATCTTTATTCATCTTCTATTTATGGGAGGAACATACAGTTAAAAGGTGGCTTGAGACCATCAAACCCACGTCTAGCTGTGATCTAAGTGGAATTTAGCGTAGGTCTCCTGAGGTGAAGGGAGAAATGAAGGGAATAAATGAAATGCCTGTTTCAATTTAATACTTTAGGCTTTTTTTTGGGGGGGGGGGAAGAGAAATCAAAAGCCTGGGACCTTCTTTGGCCCCCTGAAGTCGTAGGCTTTCAGATGCTTAGAGATACAATCTGTGCACTTTTCTTGGCATCTGTTTTACCCAGACAGCGTATTACCACTATAAAGTAGCCCTAACAGTGGGGTCCTCCCTTCTGGGGGCCACTTCAAAGGCGGTGTTTGAAGTCCCCTGATGCTGGCTGTGGGTGAAAGAGTGGATTGTTGTGTTTAGTTTATTAATTACTTTAAACAGAAAAATAAAAGCTAATTGTCTACTACATTTCTCAGCCTGTCTTTCGTCTTGGAGTTAATGTCCTGTCCTCCAATCTGTTCCTTTGTCATACCCGAGTAGCTTTATTTCTAAATATTAGCGCGATGTAATTACTTAATGCCATTTAATCTCTGGAGATACTGGCATGCTTTGCCAAAAATAAATAAATAAAAATAAAATACAGTGCTGTGTTGTTGTTTTTTCTTCTAACATTTAGAAAACATAAAGTTAGAAGCTAAGAGAGACCAATCCACTTTCCTGAAACTACTCTATGGATGAAAATACAAAGAGAACCCAGATTTCTTACTCAATTTCAGGAAAATTCTTCCCGGAACATTGGCCGCTCCGGAACCCTTTTGAAATCTGTAGAAGAAAAAAGGGTCCCCCTGCTTCCTCAGGAGCCAAATGCCCCCACCAAGTCTTCCTAGCAATCCGTTCCACGCCAACCACAGCCTGCGCTTTGCTAATATTTTCTCAAAACCCAAGCAAGTCAGCAGCGTTCTCCGCGGTGTGAAGCCAAACAAAAACACCCCCGGTTCATGTGTTGTCACCAGACAAAAATTTGAGAAGAACAAGCAGAAATGAGGAGCTAATGGATCCCAGATGCGGCCACTAACCTGGGTGTATGAGATTTTTTTCAAGAGATTTCGGAAGAGAACCCTGTGGCCCCAGAACAAGATCAAACACTCATTTTCCTGTCACACAGGCCAGCGAAGGCTCACTCCGTAGCTTCCCCTTGCATTTACCCCAGTAAGCACGGGAGGAAAATGTGGCTGGAGTGCCTGCTTGCAAGGAGCTGAGGGCAGCAAGTGTTAACCTGGAGCAAGAAAGCATTTAAAGATGCTTCTTCCCAGCACTGGCTGCGGTGAGATCTGCCCTGGAGAGGAGAGCTGGCCACCCCGAGGCCACAGCCACGGAATCCCCTTCGTCCAGGAAGGCTGCACAGACAACCAAGCAACTGTTTTCCTCGAGTGTCCATCAGCTCCTTGAAGGTTCAGGCTTCAGGCCATGGTCAGGGAAGGCCCGGGATTCAGGGGGCCACCGGGCAGTTGAATGACTCACCTTCCCTGCCTGGGCCCGGTGGCTGTGGCTAATTGGCGTTCACCACACAAGGCACAGGGTGGGGAAAGGATGGGTTGTGGTTCTTACCGTTTTTGTCGGTGTTGTTGGGGTGGAGGCAGGGCAGCGGTTGGGGTTCAAAGGGTTTCCATCATGACTGTGTTCCGTCCCCCTCTGGGTGACCTGAACTCTGAGCTGCAGAAATGGGAGCTCCACCTGAGCTCGGGGCCGGCTTCTGGGAGGAAACTCCAGCCGCTGGAAGGTTCTGTGAATGGCAGGGACAACCACAACAGCCCTGGAGGTTTGTCTGCGCGATGATTGTTGGGCTCCTGGGCCACTGACATAGCAATGGCATCCCCCAGACACGCAGGACGGGAGAGGACGGGGCAAACCGGGAAGAGAGGGGACCTGGTGGCGATGCCTGGCCATCAAAAAGGAATGCTTTTAGGGGAAACGTACCCTGTAGCCAGCTAACCAAGAGCACGCGGGCAGCAGAGGTCTGAGGCATCCCTCCAGGCGCCCCCAGTCTCAGAGCGGCCGGGTGACAGTGAGATGCCAGCACCCGAGACAGGTTCATGAATCCCAGAGCCGCCCCAGGCCGCGTGGAAACGCTCTCCATGTGGGGAGTCAGCGGGATCTGTAGAGATTATGGAGCATTCAATTTGACAGCCGAAACTGGCGAATCCAGAAAGAGAGGGGGATCGCCCCGGGAGGGCAGACAGTAATTGTTTTTAGGATGACGGATCAGCCACTCTGGCTTCTGCAGATTCGCCGCACCTGGGAAGCAGCCCCTTCCCGAGCCAGTGGCAAATACTGCACCTCTCCGTCTCCTCCTGCAAGGTTGCTCTTAAGTAAGAATTCCCCTCCCTCCTCTTTCATTTTACACGGAGACAGGTCAAAGCATAATCAATGGTAGAGGATTGTTTTGTCCTAATCCGATCAATACAGTAAGTCACCACGAGTCTTCTAAGAGATTATAGGAAACATTAACTGGGTAGCCGGACTGGGCTTCATGACTGGAGGGAGACTCATAAATAAACCTCCAGACTAGAGCCCAAGAGTGTCAAAGGACCGAGAGAGCAGGAGCTAGTGGAGAGAGATGTCCGCTGTCCCCTTTCAGGTGAAAGTGTAGAAACAGTCAGTTCCCTCTGGGGTAGGGTGTGGTGTAGTCCCTCCTTGGGTGTTCCCATTCCAGGCCGTGGCCAGGTGAACAGCTGGAGATGTTACCGTTACTTCACACACACAGACTTCTCCATAAAGATGCCAGTCTCAAATGTGATGCGTGGCTTCCCTCCCTCAGTCTCCTTTCTGCCAGGGTTGACAGATACGTGACCTGCGTAAGCATTCATTGGGGGAGATGAGACACTGTTTTTTCCTCCTCTGCCCCAAATCCATTCTTTAAAATATCAGACAAAACGATACCCAGCACACACGGAATAATGTTGCCTCTGAGAGGGGTTTTGCTCCAGTCTCGCTCCCATTTCTGCTCCATCAGTCTGTCTGTCTCTCCCCCCCCCTCCAACACCCCCTCACCCTCCCCAGCAAACTCTGGAAAAACGGTAGTAACTAACATTTGTGCCTTTGGCAATAAAACCACAGGCCCTGCAAACCCCAAATGGCAAAAAGACATTTCCATTCCAATCCCAGTTTTAAATTAAACTGTAATGAAAAATCAGCAGTGGCAGCTGGGACCAGAGACACTGATTGTCTCTAGAAACAAAAAGGAGGGGAGCAGAGGGGGGGAGCGGGAAAAGAAAAGAGGCTGCAAGGAAGCCTCGCTGTGGTAATAAAGCAGCTGGTAAACCTTCAAGTAAAAAGAAATTAGAAAAACAAATCTAGCAGAGAGACAAGCAAAGATGGCTGTTTGCCTCTGCAATCACAGCGAGGCGGTCACAAATCACCCGCCACTTTATGAATGGACAAGGAGGGGGGCAGGGAGGCGGGCAGTTGTGTGGGCCTCTGCTGACACCTGGAGGCCGAGTGGGGAAATTCTCTGGGGGGTTTGGCCGCACCCCCATGCCTGGGGAAGGAGTGAGGATTTGGGCTTTCTCCCTGGTCATAGCCATCAGGGAGGCTCCAAAAGCAGCGATGTTCAGCCGGTGAAATGCAAACATCTGTAAAACATGCACTAGCTGACTGTTTAGTTTGAGGCACTGACCTGTTTTCCCTTCGATTGCCAAATAAAAAATGGTAACAGCCAACACAACAGTAGCATCTTGAACCATAACAAATTGGTCACATATTAGAGTTGCATGTTATTGGTCAGCCACATACCCTGTTTCCCCCAAAATAAGACAGTGTCTTATATTAATTTTTGCTCCCAAAGATACGCTAGGTCTTGCTTTCAGGGGTTGTACTATGTTTCCGTGAAGTAGGTCTTATTTTCGGAGAATGTCTTCTTTTCGGGGAAACACGGTAGTACGGTTGCATCTGAGTGGTTAATTCTTGGCACCAGAAATCCTTATATGCAAGTATAGCCACCTGATTTTTTTTTAACAGTCACTCTGCAGCAGAAAGGGTAGGTAATTACGATTAGTTTGTGTGTGTGTGTTTTTTTTAATTGGGGGTGGTGGTGGTAAATCCATCAAAATTATACACATTTTCTGTCAGACTGGCAAAAATACATTTTCTGGTGTGCAACAGGATTTTAGTAATTAGCTTATACGTGCCATAAGATGAAATCAGGTTGAAAATCACTGTCCTACAGGCTTTATGGAAAAATAGGAGGACCCCCTTGCCTTTGATTTCTCTATAAAGAAAATAAAAGGTGCATTAGACCTCAACACACGTTTTATTTGTAGCAAGGATTGTGGGTAGGCTGAAGCCAGCGCAGCAGCTTTAAGCATGATTTTTTTTTAATGTGCAGCATAGGTGTCTTAGTGAAAAATGGACCAAGATCCAAACATTTTAATCTGTAGCTTTCTAAAGCTTGCAAGACTCTTCAAAACGTTCAGCATATGACTTTTATGTATTTCCTGAGCAATGGTGATCAGGAATCCAGGAAAGACCAATGCTTAAATCCAAGAACTGCCGAGTGCTAACGGGTCAAGAGAGTGAGTGGGCTTCTAGGTAACAGATAAGAGGTAGAGACTGGAGCCCTGGCTGATTTGGCTCAGTGGATAGAGCCTCGGCCTGTGGACTGAAAGGTCCCAGGTTCAATTCCAGTCAAGGGCATGTACTTTGGTTGAGGGCACATCCCCAGTGGGAGGTGTGCAGGAGGCAGCTGATTGATGTTTCTCTCTTACTGATGTTTCTAACTCTCTATCCATCTCCCTTCCTCTCTGTAAAAAGTCAATTATATATATATATATATATATATATATGAAGTAGCGACTGGAAAGCCAGCCTCCTTAACCTGATTTGGTTCCCAAACCTCTAAGAATCTGATGAAATTAGTGGATCCGCTTCTCAGAAAGAAATAAAAACAGGTGCCTAGATGTGCACGCCCGATCATAGATGCTCACAGAGCCCTCCCGCCATCCACAGAGCCCAGGCTGAGAAGCACTTCTCTAGGAAAAGAAAGCAGAGGGCTGCAGTCCACCCGGGGTGAAGACTGCTGTGATCCCTCACGGGGAGACATTCCGATAAAACTTAAAGTGGACAGTTGCCTATTCAGACGTCCAATTGCTGTAACCAAAAAGGCACACGATCGCTGCAGAATGCACGGCCTCTTCATAGGAAGCCCTTCTGGTTGTGGCTCACTCTGGAAACGTGACAGGCGCTGGGGAGACCTGTGACATTGCGGCCCCATCTCCGAAGAGGGCCTTTATCAGCACTAATGGCGGTGCCACAAGAGTGTATTCTGTAAGTGGGAACATCTACATAAAATGACAATGATTTATTTTAACTGGTCAGGTGTTGGGTGCCGCGCATCTGGGGTGCAGAGCTGAGTGTGAGCCTGGAAAAGCTCTGGGTGACCCCTGGGGTGAACATTTGATTAATTAATTCTGTCCTGGTGACTTGAAGAAAAAAAATGACGCACCTCCCTATGGATCCGGCTTTTGCCAATAAGAGGTATGGTTTTCATTATAAGTATTTAAAAAAAATAATTGTAGTTTTGGCAGTGAAATTAGGACCCTCTTTGCTAAATACTTTGTTGTAGTGACAGTAGCTGAAAGCAGAAAAACAAAGCACAGCAAAATAGCTTTGGAAGACGCGGTGAGTATAAATGGAAGTGTTTTCACTCATATTTTGGTCTAGTTTCTCCTAGGTTCTACCCCACCTTCCTATCTTACCTTCTCACTTCTTTTTTACTGCCTTACTTTTGGTCTCTGTGTTAGCACTAGGGGATCAGGAGCCAGAGAAGAAATCCTCAACGTCCTTAGAAAACATTGCATGCAGGAGAAGTTAGAACCCAACAGTATAGTTAAAAATGTTATTAGTTGTGTTGTTGTTTTATTTCAGTCCTCACCAAGGACGTGTTTTTATTGACTTTACAGAGAGAGGAAGGAAGGGAGAGAGAAACATTGATGTAAAAGAGAAACATCCATGGGTCGCCTCCCATACCCCCCCCCACAGGGGATCACACCCTGGCCACTTCGGTGTCTGGGACAATGCTCCAATCACCTGAGCCACCTGGCCAGGGCATGTTTTGATTATTTTTATGTTTCATTGTCCATACTTATTTGTTGTAGGTGTTTAAGTCAGATTCTCCCTAATTTTGTTTAGATGTACAAAAATGCGCTTCACAGAAATGACTAGACAGCTTCAACTAAGAAATTGAACAATAACAGAGTATTTTATTTCATGGGTTGGTCAATGCTGTGGATTTTCCCCACCACATTTAGTCATGACACCTGATATACAGGGTATGGCAAACATAGGTTACAGTTGTGAGTACATGAAAGTTTACTTGTGTATTGTTATTTATTAATTATCATATTATTCTCCATACATTAATTATCATATTATTCTCCATACAAGCAAGTGTAAACCTACATTTGCCACACCGTATATATCAAAGCTCATTGCTATTTATGCTATTGCATGACATTTGGGTATGTTTGTATAATATGGCGCCCCCTAATAAATGGATATTTTATAGAATCAAGCAGTTTTCTATTTGTAGCTCTTTATTGCTTACTGGGGTAAAATCAAAAATACTTGATATTTCTTTTCAGATCATTCTCTTCTCAGTCTCTGACTTTTGTCTATTTATTTTGGGCTTAAACAAACAAAAATGTCACACGAATAGAAGGTTCTTCCTCACCTCTACATTTCCCAAACATTAAATAAATCATAATCGTCCAAGCTTCCTGTCAGTTAGAAATGGCTTATTATACCCACGGTAGGACTAATGCAGCCAGGCCCTTTGGTAGCGGTGAAGGGGAAGGTGGTTAACACTCTACAGCAGGCAATTCCTCTGTTGCCGAGTCCATGTGGCGGTGGGTGGCATGTGGATTTGGAGGAAGGCAGAATTGCATCCTAATTCCTAATTTGCTGCACACAGCCCTTGACCTTTTGCCAAGTTCTCTAACTTCTCTAAGCTTCTTTCCCTATCATTTGAGACAGATATTATCCTATCAAAATGTGCCCAGTATTTGGCCAATGTCTATTTTTCTCCTGAGAATGTAAGGTGCCCAGGCAGGCTGCGTGTGATGAATTCACTGCATTGTGAACCGGGCCAGGATAGGTGTTCAGCATAGGTGTTGAGTGAAAGTGGCACCAGCGTACATCTTGTGGTGTTTAACGGCATACAGTAAATTTTAGTTTTAGTTATAAATTAACCTTCATGGCGTCATTTGCTATATCGGGGACACCCTGCTAAGGATTCCATTAATATTTAGTTTTTCACAGAACTCCTGACCTATCATCTCTGCCTTACAGAGGAGGAGCTGAGGTTTGCCCGCATTCCCCCAATAGGTAAGTGACAGAGCCAGGATTCAAACCCATATGTCTGGCACCAAAGCCTCAACTCCTAACAAACACTCCACCACAGTCACTCCTGGGGTGCGGACTCACTAAAATAAAGGTTGGAGAGAAACCAAAAGAACCTGAGCCTCCAGTAGGATCGCTCACCGCTAGGGAAGGCGCCATGCGGGCTGCCCTCCTAAGGTTTCCCACCCAAAGCCCAGGAAAGGCTGAGTGGAGATAAAACTAGGAAGTGGGGAGAGCTTTGTTCGGAGACCTCCCCACTGTAGCGATCTTCACCTCTGGCATGGCAGGGTCTCCCTGTGCCCAGGCCCTTCGGGCCACTTCTAAGAACTCACTCAATTCACTGAATCACCGCTCTATGCTTCTGAGGGGGGTGACCTCACTCTACTTTCAAAAGATGAAAAATTTCCACAAACGAATATCAATTTAGAAATAAACTCTTCAGAGCTGTTAACCTCTGAGGGTTGTCACTTAGCTGAATTCTCTCTCTCTCTCTCTCTCTCTCTCTCTCTCTCTCTCTCTCTCTCTCTCTTAAAAAAAAATTCCCCTAGAGAAACAGCACTCTTCTGAATGAAGGCCAGGGTCAGAGACCACAAATGGCTATTTGTAATGGTTTCTAAGCCTGAAACACCCTGGGGGATTTCTGTGTACGATTTCTGAATCATAGCAAAGAGACTGAATTCTTTTCTTAGACTGTGAAAGGCCTTACATAAAAATATTATGTTTACTAATGCAGTGTGCACAGAACCAACAGAGAGCACAAATGGTTATGCAGGATTCAAACACATAAAACCCATACATCTGTGGGAAGTAGCACATGCTGTAGTTTTAAGTTCAAAAATACGTTCATAGGCATACACCCAGGTATGCATCTGATGACTCAGCCTTACGTCACTTCCAAACGATCCGCCCCAGTGAAGGATTTACTAATAATGTTCCTCCCCGTGTGTTCAGGGTCTGACCTGCATTACAATCACCTGCATTAGAGTCACCGGAGTCCTTGTTAAACATGCAGATTCCTGACCCCACCACAAAGCGATTAAAGCAGAGCCTCTGGGGGTAGAGCCTTGGAATTCTCATATGTAACGAATATCCCCCAGGTGCCTTTTAATTTGTGCCAGAACCTAAGGACCACCGATAAATAGTACAGCAGAGAGAGCAGGAGCTGGGGCTTCGGAATCAGACAGACCTTGGTTTAAACCCCAGTTGGCCCATCTATCCAGCTATGATAATCACCCCTACCTCCTAAATCTGTTGTTGGGATTAAACGCGATGATGCATGGGAAGCAGAGCCAAGGAGAGGGAAGCGGAAATATTCGGAGCCTCTTTTCTCGGCCTTCCTGAGAGAATGCTCTGCTCCTGGCTCCACTGAGATGATGAGGGCAAGGGGTTATCCATGGAGAAAAAGAGGAAAATCTGGAGAGTGGGAGAAAAAAATAAAAACTTAGACAGGGGGCCAATCGAAGCAGGGAAGAGATTGGGGAGACAGAGAGATTGAGACACTATGGATCTATGGGGAGACAGGCTAAAAACATTTTTTAGACTTTTTTTTTCTTTCAGTGTGCTATATCCTAAAATTCTCCCTTTGAAACTTTTACATTTTTAAGTCACTTTGGATTCTGGTTTGAATTTCTATTAGATGCATTACCATCCAGAGACAAATTCTAATCTTAGAAGGTTCTGCTTAAACAGATGTTAAATTAGATAGCTGGAGAAACAGATTGATTGATAAATACAAAGCTCAGCAAATAGGTTCTACTTATCAAAATATCTGTTTTACTCCTAAATGGTGCAATCATTCTACCTGCTTTCCTAAGGAATGCCCTTCGTCTACTTTATTTTAAAAAAATATTTTCCTCCCCCAATTTGTCCTAATTTTTCAATGCTTATTCTTCTCTTTATTTTCATTATCTATTTATATTCTAATATATCTTTGACTTGTGTTTTCTCTTTTCCATGACATATTTTTCTTGCTCTTTCTCAAGTATTTTCATTCTATACCACCACCTTCTAGGATCTCTCTGTAAACATCTAGGATCTGAGCTTAAACAGCATATCCAGAAAGTCCACAATCTGGCTTTGTATGGGTCTGAGATGTCACTTTCTTCTTCCCTTCAGCCATGTCCTGGTCTCTGTAAACATATAGGTAAGAGCTGGAACCTCTGGATGCCAGAGGGTCTCACTTTTTTTATGAGCCCTGAGGTTTGCTCTTTGATCTTGTCCTCTCTGAGCCCTCTACAGTTATTTTTTTCATTTTCTGGAAATGATTGGGTTGCTTTCTTCTCACAATATGCCTGTTTTCATTGGAGTACTGCTCCTTCTTCATCTCATGTGAATCTGGTGAAGTTGCCAATCATGTGCTTTTGCAACTTTTGCAACAGGCCTAGCCAATTACCAAATCTTATCTCTCCTGAATGGCATTGATTGGTTCGAGGATAACTATGTGACTCAAGCAATGCTGGAATGTCTAATGAGCTTTAATGTTTAGATGCTGTTTTCTGGGATTGAGTCCCATGAGAAAACAATGTGAATCAGATCTACTTGGCAACTATCTTTTCAAGCTCTATAGAGAGAGATCCCTTCAATGAGACAATAATACCTGTGGAATAACCCTCAAACAATAAACAATGAAAGTAGGTGGATAAACACCTAGCTTTTTCACCACTCAGTGCTATAATTCTAGGGCATGTTTCACATATTCTCTCAAGGGTCCCCAGTACATTGAGCCCCAATTTCCCACAACAGCAACTTGCTCATTAACATTCCCTTTGTTTGCTTTTTGCCTGTCTCCATCTCACATCCTCACTCCCTCATCATGCTTCCTGGAATCACTTCCCAAACAAAATGCTCAACACCAAACCTTTGGGTTGCAGGAAGAGTAATGCCCTCACTCGAAGCCTACATCCTAATCTCCAGAACCTGTGATTCCATTCCATTACAAGGCAGAGGAGAATGAAGTTTGCAGATGGAATTGAGGTTGCTAATCAGCTGACCTCCATATTGGGAGATTATTCTGGCCTCAATTTAATCACCAGAGTCTTTAAAAGTGGAAGAAGGAATCGGAAGAGACAACCAGAGAGATGGCCCTGTGAGGAGGACTTGGCCTGATCATGCTGGCTCTGAAGATGAAGGAAGGGGGCCATGAAGGGATTCAGGCAGCCTCAAGAAGCTGGGAAAGGCCAGGAAACAAATTCTCCCTAAAGCTTCCATAAAAGTAGGTTACCAGATGACACCATCCTGTGGGACTTCCGGCCTATGGAAATGTAAGGTAAGTTTTTGTTGTTATAAACCACAAAGTTGGTGGTAGTTTGTTATAGAAGCAGTAAAAAACTAATACACCCTGTTTCAGGATACGCTCTGGGGAAAACCCAAATTTAAAGACAATAATTGCTTTTCTTATTATTCTTGTGGTGTTCAGTCCCCCTTTCCCTCTACATGATGGGGTAAATGCTTGGTGGATTTGACTGCCAGAACAATGTAGAAAATTGAACTAATTTGGAATGATGTCTGGCTAATTACATTAAACCTCTGTCTCTTTGGCAAAGGATCTCTTACCTTGGTGTGCCAAGGAAGTCTCGCTAGGGTAGCAGTTTTAATTAGTCCAGCTCTGTCTCATATCCGACACCTGACTCTGCATCTGTTGATATTTCTCACTTAAAATATGAAATTAGTTAAACATCCCAGTATTAAAAAAATGGTTATTGTTCTAGACACTGGTTGGTTCAGTTATTGTGTGGAGGCAAATAGTTTCATATTTTACCAGAAAGGAAATGATTTCTAGCATTAGAAATAATGTAATATTTCTTCAGATCTCCTATGACAGTGGTCTTTTAAAGTGGGAACTCTGAAAATGAATGACCATATATTTATTTATTTTTAATCCTCAAAAGTACTGGCCTATCCCGTTTTCTTAGTCAAAGCTTGCTTCCCGGTTTTGCCCTGCTAATGACCTTAGCTCTCTCTCTGGATGCTTTAGGACCAAGAGCTCTTTGATTAATCATTCTCTGTGTTAATATCAAACGGCCCTTGCCTTCTTCAAACAGATCGCTGCTCCTGTTAAATAATGCCCTAAATATACAAAGCAGATAAATGATGACCATGGAGCCAATGGGAGCAGAACTGAGCTCCAAGACTGGGTTGAAATTATAATGAAAAGACACATAACTGATGGGCTCCATATCTGAACTCCAAATGATTTGTGAAGCCTAAGATCAAGAGAAGTACAGACTCGGGTCTCAGGTTAGGGTTGCTATGATGAAGTGTAGACTGGGGAGAGAAAGCATTTTAACATTGCGTCTGTGTACATATTTTTTCTTTGAAATGGTTAAATGCTTCAAGGAGTAGAGCCTCTTCGGGGGGCATAGGCCCAGAATGATATGCATCAGGGTCTTATTTCATTTCGTTCTCTTGCTCTTTCTTAAATTTATGAGGTGTGGAGAATATTAGTTTTTAGGATGATTTAATATTTTATGCTGTAAGTGATCTTCTGCAGTCAGTTTGCTAATTAGATACTGCAGACAGGCTGTTTTAATATTGTGTTTTGACTCTGCAGGGGGAAAAAAAAAAGGAGACAGAATATTTCTGACAGGTAAAAAAGAATCCAAGGCGCATGCTTAAAGTTCTCTTACAGGTCACGTGTTGGTTTTAACAAATGGTTTTGTCCGTAGAAGGCTCTCTGGGATGCTGGGGATAACTGGAGCCCTCTCCTGCTTGGCTCCCTTACACGTTTTCTGGAGTCAGGTAGGAAAATATGGGAACAAGAGCTTTTTGTTTACATAAGTAAACTACACAGCACATCTGGGAGAATTAGAATACTGGGGAAGTCTGGATTCCATTGAAATACATTGTCCCAATCTGATTTCCCTGGGGGACCCAGTTTGAAATGCAGACTTTATGTTATGTCCTCTTGGCCCTGCTCTCACTACCCACATCTCCTATATAAAGAAACGGGGTGGCCTCCCACCATATTAATGATGTGTTTCGCTTTTAATTTGTATAGAATTGGAATTGAGGGGAATGTGGGTATATTCCCTTCTGCCCTTGCCAGAGGGAGAAGCTGTCAGCTGCTTCTTTGGTTGGTGTCTACTGTATGGGTTGGCTTTACCAAAACTTTCCAAGGAAACTCAACAGTATGCATTATCCCCGAGCTCCATTATATACGCCTTATTTTTCCTTTGTGTGAAGTTAGTGTGGACAACTCCAGTAAGATATTTTTATATTCAAAATATGTTGCAAAGTCAAAAGAGTGATAAATTGGGCAGTTCACTTTGAGATTAAGTTCAGGTACACGAAACTGAAGACTAATATTTTTCTAAAATGAAACCCCTGCCACAGGAGTTTGACTTACATAAAGAACTCAGCAATAACAAATTATTCGGTAGCATGTATAAAGCTTTGAAGAGGTTTTGAGCTGTACTTTGTAAGAACAAAATGATGACACCTAGCATGAATAAGAAAGTTTAAAATATTTCTCCAATACAAATAAAAACATGGAACCTCATCACTGCCAATATAACTGGTTTGCTTTTACTCATTCCTCTACCTTTTGTCTACAGTATCTGCATATTCAACTTACAGTCTTGTTTGTTTGGAGCTAAAGATACTGATATTAGCATATTATAAATAAGAAATTATTTTTTAAAAAGAAATTATTTTTCCAAACATAAAATAATCAACATTTGTTATTAACTCATTTGGGTTTTATGTGACTGTTATAATTCTAATTAAGAATAGTTGAAACTATGGAACTGATGTATATACACATATATCTACTAGCAAAATAAAATAAAAATGAAAATCACATCACTTACACTATATATAATACCAATGATATAGTGTATATATAGTGTGTAGTGATGAGGTTTTCATTTTATTTTGTTAACATATATCCTCACCATTAGTATCCAGTTTTAAAATCGGAATATAAACTTTCTGTTTATCAAACCTTATCCTCTGAGAAAATTTGGACAATTGCTAGGTGGGAAGGAATTGGAGGGATGGGGGGGAAAGGTAAAGGGACTAAGCTGTGCAAATTGGTTGTTACAGAATAGTCCTGGGGATGCAAAGCACAGCAGAGGGAGCATGGTTAATGTTGCAATAACAGTGTATGGTATCAGCTGGGTGCCAGATTTATCAGAGTGATCGCTTTGTAAATTATATAAATGTCTAATTACTGGTATATTATTGTACATCAACTGTAATTAAGAAATTAAAATATTTTTTAAAATGTATCGTCTGAGATATCCCCCCTCCCTAGTCATGTTATGATATGTCAGCATAGATGTACTTTTTGGCTTTGTCAAGAATTTATTCAGAGGTGAGAAAAATAAGCACAACTAAAAATGGGGTAAATGTGGAAGAACTCAGCAGTTACTAAGTCACGTTAGAATATAGGAAGATTAGACACAATTAAACTCAAGATTTCTCTCTCTCTCTCAAAAACAAAAGGAAACAAAGAGCATCCCTCTCCTGGGAAGTAATGAGTAAAATCTAAATACTTAATCTCCAGAGTTGAATACTGAATGATGTTTGTACATAATGGTTATTCAGCAAATGCTGTGACTGGTGCTGCTACTAGACCTTCACAGGGCACTCTCACCTACAGAACAACCTGACATCTCAATGCAGAGTCAGAATATGTGGACAAAAGGTTGTCTTGATTCATGAGAAAACATTTTCCTATCTTAACATGGGACTTTTTTTAAACCTCAGGGCTCTGTTCTAATTAGTTGTAATATACTGATCTAGCATCACTCTGTGGAAATGTGTGGAAATGTATCATGTATTTGAAATATATATTTAATATGATAATATCACCAACCAAGCATAGCTCTAAAGAATGCGTCTCCTTTTTTTCTTTCTTTCTCTCTGCTGTTTAATTTCATTATGATTTCTAAAAATTCTCTGGTAGTGTACAGCTGCTCCGCTGTTAATAGCCTTGAAATAGAAATGTGTTACTTTGCTTAGGGAGAGACATCTGCATACTGTAGAAAAACAAAATCATTTGCTGTGATTAATACAGAAAGATGGTTATTCGTATTTTTAATGTATGTTGTTTAAACTCAAGTATGTTTGCCTTCCAACCATTTTTTTCTAGATATGTTATTCTGATCTATGATTTAAATGTGTGATGCTTTTAGGATCTACATAAAAAGAGAATGTTTGCCAGCCTCCCCGGTCCCTCCTGCTGCTAGTTGGCTGGGGTTTTTTGAATGTCACAAACAGAGCTTTTGATGTGGTACCCAGGAGGCTCTTTATCCGAGATGGCATAAATAACCACTCCCAACATTTGGTCCTTCTACCACCTTTGATCATGTCATCTTAAAATTTGCCCTTGCAATGAACAGGAGTCTTTACTTTCACATCAGAAGAGCTCATACCATATTTGAAAATGTCAAAGTCTATAAGCCCTAGGAGGGCAATAGGACAGGTTCAAAAGTTTGCAGGTAGATGGATTATTGCAGGCTTAGAAATTACAGCGAGGGAGAGCATACATGCCTTCTCTCATTCCCTCATAGTCTTGCAAATCTCTTGCTACATCATAAATCTTTCTATGTCTGTGCCCCATTCTCTAACCATTTCACAAGTGGTCGGCCTCAGCCTCAGATTTACACACAGAGCCCTGGAACTGAACTCACTGGAGGGCAGGATTTATGTGATGGAGCCAGTGACCGGGTATGGAATATGATCCAGCCTTCTTATCATGCAGCTGAAATTCTCCCATCAGACGGTTGCTGCCTACCGTTCATGGCATGTCAGTGCTTAAAGGGACCTTGTGGTACACCTACTTCAGCTCCTTCTTTTTGCAGGTAAATGCAAAAGCTCAGGCGAAGCAATTTCCTTGAAGGTTACACGCCAAAGAGAGCTTCCTCTCTCTCCACATCTGGAAGGCCTACCCCTAATATCACTTTAAGAAGATGTGTTCCGGCTGAAACCGGTTTGGCTCAGTGAATAGAGCGTCAGTCTGGTCAGTCTGTGGACTGAAAGGTCCCAGGTTTGATTCCGGTCAAGGGCATGTGCCTTGGTTGCAGGTATGTTCCCAGTGGGGGGTGTGCAGGAGGCAGCTGATTGATGTTTCTCTCTCATCTATGTTTCTAATTCTCTATCCCTCTCCCTTCCTCTCTGTGAAAAAATCAATAAAATATATTTAAAAAAAGAAGAAGATGTGTTCTGTACTCCTTCCATAACCTTGAGCCCAGTGGCACTGACTACAGGGAACTGAAGCCATAAGGGTTCATATGCCAAGAGAGCAAAACTCTGCCTTTCTTTCCTGGAACTATAAGACCTGTGGGGTATCTGTGACAAGGCTAGGGGATCCAGAAGTTCTTTCCTTCCCCATAAGGCAAGCCCAACAGATTTTACAATGGGCAAAAAAGACACTCAGCGTGGTTATTTAATCTCCACTCAACTCAATGAATATTTCTGAATTTGCTATATGCTAAAAGAGCACTTCAAAATGAGTCAGGGAGAGATGGACTATTAAATGCATGGTATTAAAACAAAAGAGTAGGCATCTGAAAAAATAATTAGGCCTTTACCTCCCACTCTACACAACAATAAATTCTAAATGGATCAGAGGTTTAGATGTTAGAAATAAAGCTATAAATTACTAAAAGAACCCGAAAATTATTTTAATCTTTGGAATGGAAAGGCTTTTTTCAAAAACTGATTCAAAAATCCAAAGGCAGTAAAAGGAAATGTTGGTAAGTCTGAATATATAAAAATAAATGTTTTTACATGACAAATAACACACACACACACACACACACACACACACACATTCATAAGCAAGGTCAAAAGTTGGAAAAAACCCACAAACTATGATAAAATATTTGCAACTCATGTATAAACTAAAAGCTAATTTCCCCAACATAAAAAGTTCCCACAAATGGAGAAATAAAAATACAACAAGCTGATAGGAAAAACTGGGCAAAAGATATGAAAATAGTTCACAGAAAATGAAATACAAATGGCTCTTAAACATTTGGAAATATGCTCCACTTCACTCATAATAAAAGATATGCAAATTAGAACTATATTGAGATACCATTTTTCTCCAATCAGGTTGGCAAAAATCCAGAAGTTTGATAACACGCCATTGGTGAGGCTGTAGGAGTATATGTTAGCATAGGACCATATGGAGAGCAATTTAGCAAAATCCATCAAAATTACAAATGCATATATCCTTTCCCCCAGCAATTTCACTTCTGGAAATTTATGTTACAAATGCACTTGCAAATGAATGAAAGGACATATGTTTAAGCTTATCATCACACTATTGTTCGTAAGACCAAAAAAATTGAAATAACCTAAATTGCTAAATTCAGTAAATTGCTTAAACAAACCAGTTAAATAAGTTGTGATACATTAATGCAACAGAATACTAGGAAACTTTAAAAATTAGAATATACTCTATGTATAACAACATTAAAAGATCCTTGAGACTTTACTGAAGAGCAGCAAACAAAATAGTATGTTAGGTAAGCTACCTTTTATATTTTAAAAATGAGAAATAAGAACTTGAGTTTGTCTTTGTTATACACATATAAAAACGAAACATAAGAAACTAAATATAATAGTTACTGGTAACAGGTAGGCATAGAAACTGGGGGTGGGGAGCAGGAGGAATAAGGTTTTTTCACTGTTCATCTTTATATATATTTTTAGAACCATGCAAATTATGTTTTCAAAAATTCTATTTTTAAATCAAAGAAAGAAATCTGAGTTCTCTTTTTGATTCTGAGGATGCTTAACTAATCTCTATGTTAGTATAAAGGTTAAGAATTCCAGGTTAACATGGGGCTTCCCAGAGGCTTTATTCACTCATTTTTCTTCTTTCCTTCATTCATTCAACAAATACTTATTTACAATTTGTCATGTGACCAGTGCTGTACTAGGCTCCATAGATGCATTGAGGACAGGACCCACTAGATCTTTACTTCACAGAATCTACATTATGCTTCAGGGTCTTTTCCATCTGGAGTCTGGGAGGGTCTCTAATCAGCATGAAAGGATCCTAGGACACACATCAACAAGTTTCACTTCATTACAATATCATCTTCGGTGCAAGCACATTAAATCTCCCTAGGTCCCGAATTCACAAATTCATATATCCTTGATTTTTATGAGCAAACAAGATGCATACAAGCTGGAGACATTTTTGGTTTCTCTCAATGGCACCTCTTTGTAGAGTTTCACAATATCTTTTATTGTGTATGATACAATACATTTTGAATCTCTGTTCCAAATATGGCCCTTGCTTATACTTATCCAGGGATATAATAATTTCCTGTGATTTATGTTGATGCCTTTTTATTTATGCTCTAAAATTATACAGTGTGCCACTGCATTCCTTTCCTTTCTGTTTCTTATTTTTAGTTTTATTAGTTTACATTCCATTATGATTAATTTCTCAAGTCAAATATTTGTTCCTGGGTGTTCGTACCATTGCCTTGAATAGCGTTTCCATCTTCCTCTATTTTCCTATGCCCTTTCAGACCAGATGAGAGCTGAGGGTAAACCTCTACCAGCTCAATGACTATTTGTGCATGACGTGTACGTAGCTAATCACATCAGCATCTTTCAGGACTGAGCCCATTTGGTTAATGAAAGAGGACAACAGTGCTTTCAGGAATGCCCAATAGAACTCTCTCTGATGATTGAAATATTCTCTAGTTTTACAGTCTAAAATAGTAGCTAGTAACCACTTGTGGTTATTGAAAACTTCAAATGTGACTAGAGCAACTGAGAAAATTATATTTTCAGTTTGATTTTATTTAAATTAAAAGAGAGCAAAAGAGGGGTAATATAAGAATGCAAGGTATATAGCCCCCAAAGAGAGTAGCCAATTAGCCAAATTGTAGCCTCCAAGGGCACATTAATGGGAACCTCTGAGCTTTACTTTTTCCAATCCGATGATGAAGGCTTCTTAATTTGTGAGGAATAGTCCACACAGATTGCACATGGTTTGTGGGTAGTTGCTGAGATAAGACTGAAAAAAATTCATTTATCTCACACTGTCATTTTTGAAAAGTCATCAAGCCCTGGCTGGGTGGCTCAGTTGGTTGGAGCATCATCCTGATGCATCAGGGTTTGGGTTCTGTCCCTAGTAAGGCACATTACAGGGGTTAACCAGTGAGTATATGGATAGGTGGAAAGGGGAATAGATGGTTTTCTCTTTGTGGGTCTATATCTCTTTCTCTCTCAACTCAATAAATAAAAGTCAACAAGCACCAAGGAGGTTTAGTAAAAACTATAGACAGGCTCATTAGGGTTCAAGGCTAAATTCTAGTCCTTGGGAACATATCAGGAACAAGGGAGAAAATGCCATCTCGTGGACTAAGCCATGGACTTATCCCAGTCTGTGTTTGGGATAGGATGAATACCCAAGGCACATCACAGAAGCTAGCCTTAGGAGAGTAAACCAACTTTTAGACATCACTCACTAGTAGAAATGGAGGCCTAACACAGAGCCACCAGGGCACATGTTAGCTCAAGACCTGACTGCAGTTATGCCAGTGGACAGAAAGTCTCAACTCTCTATCAGTAAATGGGCTCAGGTCCACAGAAACTGACAAGCTACAAGTCTATCCAGCCCAACCTTCTTCGTTTGCTCTTCATCATCTACACTGTAGGTGCACATACCCAATCTGAGCATTCAAGCCTCTCCACAGCTTGGAGCCAGCCACTGCTTTGCTCAGCTTGCCTCCACAAATCACCCACACATACCAATGCCCCAGCCAATCTGGCTGCGTATGCTTCCTTAACCATGCCCCAGCCTCTCTCACATCCATGCCCTCGCTGAAGCTGTTGTCAGAAATTCCCTCCTCCAGCACCTCCATCTGTCAAAACTCCATCTCCCCACATGGCTTATTCCAGGCCACGCATTCCCTGAAGCCTTTTTCCTGGAATCTATAACTGCATGTGCCCACTTCTTCTTCAGAGCCCCGTGGCACTTGGTTTCTGCTGCTGTTTTGGCACTTGTTTCGCTCCTTATGTTGTGGGCATTGGTGAATTTGCCTGATCTTGTCTTCTATCTGGAACAGTTTGAGGATAGGAACTCTGTTACTCACATTCCGTATCCCCGATGGAGCCTGGAACAGGGTTGGTCTTCAGAGGTTATTGTCTTCGAATTGGATTAAGGACAGTTCTACACATGGGGAATATTTCATCTATGATCAATAAAA
The DNA here is from genome assembly GCA_963924515.1 of Vespertilio murinus. Taxonomy (NCBI): domain Eukaryota; kingdom Metazoa; phylum Chordata; class Mammalia; order Chiroptera; family Vespertilionidae; genus Vespertilio; species Vespertilio murinus. The sequence goes on along the minus strand of OZ004711.1, from coordinate 74,826,160 downwards.
GAGGTATTTTGCTCCAGAACATAAGAGATCCAATGCAGGACTGAGCATCTATCTGCAAAGTACATTATTGTGACATGCAACATTTTTCAAGTCAAAAGTAGAAACTGGTGATCTGCACACATGTGGTCAGCATACATATTTTGTTTGACACACAATGTTGTCTTTTAGTTGTCAGCAACATTAAACCTTTTGGATACTTCACATAAAAAAAATCCACGTTTTCAGATTTTCTCGGGGGAAAAAAATCAGATCTGGCATATTGGTAATTCATTCACCTCTGATAATTTGCCAATTCACTGAAGTCACTGACTAGCCTATTGTTCTTAAATCCTATAAGGAACAGGCCGATGTACATATTTTTCTTTTCTCAAATCATATGTGCACAGAGTCCATGAACATTTAACAGAGATAATAATCCACCCACACCCTTTTTGAGGCTCATATTGCCTATTTTTAATTATACAGGTTCTGATTACTTTAATGGTTAGTGTTTGGCCTGCTACGTTCTGTCCCACTCATCAAACTCCCGAGAGTGCCGCAGAAGTTCAGATAAAAATATGATTTGGAATGTTTTTAAGAGCTGTAATGGCAGCTCCATGTCCATCGCCACTTTATCTGTAAGTGCCATTTTCAAACATTAGAGAATTAGTCAAGGGACCCAGGGTGGCAAGACAAAAGGCATACTTGTTGAAAGCAGAAGTGGTAGACACTTGAAAAGAAATAAAGAGAGTGACACCTACGTGATATTGGATGCTAACATTTCATTTCACATCCATAGCACCTCTTGTGTGAAGATTTCCATGTAGACTGCAGGCAGTAATAAAGCCTCACAGCACTCCAAAGGAAAGAGTTGCCTTCATTCTCTTGAGAGAGGAAACTGAGGCACACATAAGTGTGTGCTGTAAGGACTTCTCTGCAAGAGGATGGGTAGTTAAATTTAATTATCTTAATTTCTGGCCCCTTCCCTAATCACTCATTCCTACTCTTTGGTTTCAAGGGTAATTTATGTTAGATCAATTTAGACTCACTTTCAGAAGTTAATCAATACCCTCTGCTCTCCTCAGCTAAAGCTTAATGTTCAGGGAAAAGTGTAAGGACTAAAGAGCATAAACAGGCAAAATATAAAATCAGGTGGGCTACAATCTGACTTATAGGTAACCACCAATGTTTCAAAATCTCCATCTTCCTTTTTTTTTTCAATAGTCCCTGGCTATCCCTCTTCACCTTCTCACACCCTCCCATGCTGGTGTGAGACTAGTGTTAAAGCAGCATTTATTTTAATGTCTCATTCTTAAAACATCTTAAGGGAGACTTCTAACTCCTTTGACCCATGAGAGGAGTGAGCTTATACGAAAGGAAAGTTTTGTTAGCTAGATCAACACTTCAAGTGTCTAGCAAGTGCTTTCAGTTCAGAAAAGAACAATGGGCTGGCTTTGACTGTTAAATCCATTACTCTAATCACAGCTTAAATGAGCCATTATAAGGCACTGATTTATATGTCTCTTCCAACACTGTGTTTCCAGGATGTGGGTATTCATGGCATTTTGAGTGGGATCTGGTCATTACATATTCTTTGTAATAATCACTGGTGATCAAAATCACCGCTCTTGAAACACCATCTTTCCAAGGCCATCTCCCTAACCAAGTAACAAAAACAAGTGGAGAAAACAGGAATTAAATACTAAATCATTTGTCGCTTCTCTGAGTTCATGAGCTAACCTTTCACCTCTGGAAGGGTAAGATTAAATACCACTGGATAAAGGTCGTTTAAGACTCTCTCGTATACATTTATGGAACCAGGGAAAGAAAGTGACTGCACAGGCTTATCTAGAAATCCTTGTTGTGGGGGACAAAATACACAACAGTATTTAGTTTGCTTTCATGCCGCCACAGCAAAGAATTGATATCAACAGATGACAGTTTTCTAGAGCTTCAAGTAGAATGTCTGATGCTTCCAATAGGGTGTAGGTGAGCAAATCAAAGTTGCACCAACTGAAGCCCAGGAAGATTGTTAGCCTTCATTCCCCCCCCTAACCCCCCGATTTGTGGGCAGTGTTCATCCCCAGCCTAAGCCACTTCTGATTTTCCCCTTTGGGGCCTTTGGCCTCTGCTGGCTGCTCCTTCCCAAGCACATCCCTTTGTCTGCCATTGATCATCAGCTTGTTCTTTCTGTCATCTCTTCTTGTAGCCAGGTTACCTGCCCTGGATCATTTCATGTTCTGTGTTTTTCTAAATTACATTGTTCTCTGGAGTCTGTTGCCCAACCGAGAGAGTTACATATTCTTTCTCTGTTAGTTAGTCAAAGCATCAATCATTCTGTAACCACCTGTACTACCGTTAACCTTCTTCCTGTCTTCCAAATCAAAACCCATTTCTCACTTCCATATGTCAACACCAGCCACATGCACTGATTAAATGTCTTTCATTCGAAATCAGGCAGTCCGGCTCTCCTTGACTATGTCTGAATGCCTCCCATATGCTCCCCATGCACGCCTAATTCCGCCGTTCCCTTCCCCTGGAAAGTCATTCTTCATTGTAATAAGTTGCCCAACGTAAATGTATTCATCATCTTTTTCTCTGACAGCCATGTTTCTCCACTACGGGAAATTAAACACTGCAACATATGGCCTGAGCAGCAAACTTTAGTGCTTGTTCGCTCAATTGTTTTAACACATTGCCGCCTTCACATAACATTCTGTTTGTCACTAGCATGTCAGGCCTCTGCTTGACATATGCATTAGACATGTTAATGGCAAGGCAGAAACCAACTGAAGCTGACAATATGAGGAAAGAAGGGTAAGTGCCTATTAATTACTAAAATTCACTTTCCCCCACTATTTAGCAGGAGGGGGAAAAACACACACACAAATGAATGCCTTCAGAACATGCCACCACATTAGCCTGCTGTGGTGCCATCTGACAGATATTTAAACCCTAAGTACTAAGGAAGAGCTTTGTGTAGATTCAGCAAGGCCGATATAAATGATAGCATCGCTCTCCCCATTGTCACGGACCCTATTGGACTGCTCTTTCTGCTTCCCCCATCAGCTGCTTACACAATGGACAGGCCATAGTTGCTGAATTCTCTATGTAGTCATTGGAACATCACTGGTACACACTCCAGGACTCTCCTCTATTACTTAAGCATGCACACTACTCTGTAAATATATTCTAAATGCTACACATTTACTGGAGATAGTAGAATACTTTATTTTTTCTGGGTCATTTCTTCAGAGTTTAGATTAATTGCTTAGGCATATTTGGGATTTGATTGTGAGTCTACAGATTCTAAATTAATCTTTTGTTAAGTAATTTTGATCTCAGAATAAGTAAAATGTTATCATTTACTTAAAAGCAAGCTTTCATTTAGATCTTTACTTTTTATGAATTCCCTTTAATTTACAGGAGTATACTTAGTACTTATGCACGTCCCTATGCAATGAAAAAGTTTAAAAGTTTTTCAGGGATGCCGTTTTGAATTTTCTTTTACACTAACAATTTAGAGCTATTTTTGAATCATGGTTTTTACTTCTTGCTGGAGAACATCCAATAGACAGTAGGTTTCCTAGAATCTCTGAATCTGATTAGCCTCTGTCTTCATGACATTTCCTGAGAGCTCAGGAGTCTGTGGCTCCTAGGGCAGGCCCCATCAATAACAGCATTATCTTGAACTCAGTGTCAGCCCATAGTTAGCCAAAGCCTAATTGAAAGAAATAATTTATGGAGGTGTCCTGATGTCCACCCATGACTCTGACCCTTTAAGAATCTATCTTGAGATAAACTAGATGCTAGAGAGCTGTGTCCCTGGACCTCATCAAATTAGTCCTCTGTAGAATTGCTTTTACATTGACTTCAATGTCATCAGCCTGTACTGAGGGACATTAACAGAAGCCGTCCTATGATGCTCCTTGTATTTTGTATGAGGATGTTGGTAAAAATATTATCAAATGCATTTCATAGCATCGTCTCTGTGAGGACCTATTTTCTGTGACAAGTTTCTTTCAGTCTTCAGTACCAAGAATGGTTGGGCCAGACCCAAGCACCTATTTTCATCTCACAAAGACTAGGAGCATTTAGTTCCAGCTTACACACTGGCTTTTAGAGAGCTTAGAGCAAGTAAGTTGTAGCTTCTGACTAATCTTTTTGTACCCTAGCCTCATTTTTTTTCTAATTGACCTTATTTTTTTCTATTGCTTTGACTTTCTCTACTGCTCATTTTGAATTGAATTGTGCATTATAATATATACACACATACCTTGTACAGAGGTCCTATAATCTTTCTGAAATAAGGTGTGTTATAAATATGTAAATATATACATAAAAATCTAGACTTTAGAGCATACACATTTATGCATATTTATATATGTATTTATTTATTTTAAATAACACTTCAAAATATACCACCTAGCAGGAAAAATGTACTGGTGCCTATGCTTATTATGTTTGACACAAGTATGAGAATTTTATTTATTGTTTGAAGAAAATACAATTGATCTCATGAGTAGGAAGCTATAAAGAAAATACAGGAATACATACATACTATGCATTTACAGATGCACTCAAACCATTGCATGTGGAAATAAACTTGAGTTAGGAAAATACTGAGGAAAAAAATATCAAGAAAAGTAACTTTAGACTACCTTGCTCTACCAGTCTGCACATGACAGTAATAACAATATTAATATTCCCAGAATAAATATTTATGCATAGCAATAAATTTTATATCATAGAAATCTATATTCATTTTATAAACATGTATGGAATAATGTGTTAGGCACAAGGTTTACTGGGATGGATGAAACACAATTCTCTGAAATAGGAAATACGAAATTTATAGGATATGCACAAGGAGTGAAACATCCAGTAGATATTAAAGTACAGGGGGATATTTGACTGATGGCTTATAAGCCATCAGTCGGGCATCCTTAGCACTAGCTCCTGCCAACACTGCTGCACTTGCTTGCTATTAACCCCGGCTTCTGGCTGAGCAGTGCTCCCCCTGTGGGAGTGCATTGATCACCAGGGGACAGCTCCTGTATTGAACTGCGATCAGTGTGCGTTATAGTGACCCGTCGTTCCACTGTCCAGTCGATTTGCATATTAGCCTTTTATTATATAGGATTCTCAACCTCATAGCTGAAACTAGCTTTTCATAGTTATAATACAAATATTGGGTGTCTCTGTGAAGCACCTCTTGCTAGATGAGGGATGTGTTTTGGGGGCAGAGTTGGATGCTGGAAACTGTGCTTCTTCTCATGACAGCATTGACTGAATGGCTGAATTAATTCACTAAATGGCATTCCTGTGACCACAAATGCTAATGCTACCGCAGAGTGGCTTATAATCTCGAAACCATCACTGTCATTCTTTTTTCTTCTTTTTTTCTATATCTTTAAGTAACTTGCCAAGTATAAAAATCCTGATATTATCATTATGTCAGCCAAAGAGAACAGAGAAATTTTCACTGAGCCACGAGAAAGGCCAGAAAATGTGGGCTTCTTTTTGAAAATCATAATTTTAAAGTTGTCTATTTGAATGAAAGTACATTCTAAGGTTCCCAGGCTGACATTTGTTAGCCAAAGGTCCTTTGTTTATTTCAATATTTAAGTAGAACCCTAGGAAGAAAGTCGTCTGTACAATTGTCTGAGTGAGTGGAAAGATCAAAGTTATTGAGTTGAATTGCACCTGGAGAAAGATGACAGTAAGTGCTATCTTCAAACACAGATGCAACAACCTCTGTATGAGACACCAATTGGAAGACTATTAAACTGCAGTCTGAATTATCAACCAACGGATCAAGGGAAACCCTGATAACAAACATTGTAATAATTCAATTTTGAGGCCTCAAAGTTCTGGGACTTTTTTGAGAAACCTGATAAGAGCCCTTTTTGGTTTGTTTTTCTTCTGTACATAATATGCCCTACCTGGAGAGGGAGGAATAAACAAGGAGGCTTCCAATATCTTCCCATCTCCTAAGAACAGAGCATTTAAAATCTTAGTGCCTTAATATTAGTATTTTTTTAAAATATATATTTTATTGATTTTAGAGAAGGAGGGAGAGGGCAAGAGAGATAGAACAATAAATAAAGAGAGGGAATTATTGATCAGCTGCCTCCAGCATGCCCCACACTGAGGAATGAGTCCACAACCAAGGCATGTGCCCTGACCGGGAATTGAGCCGTGACCTCCTGGTGCATAGGTCAGCGCTCAACCACTTAGCCATGCCAACTAGGCAATACTTAGTATCTTAATATTTCCTAATACCTAGTGCTCAAGAGTGTGAGAAATAATTGGGAAATGTGTGTGAAGATCTCTCAAATCAAATGATTTCTGCTGGAGCTTCTTGTTTCTATCATGTTTATCTGGATTGGGCAATCCCATTTCACTACTATATTCCTTGAATATTTATTGGTCAGCAGTGAAGATGGTAGCCCTTCACCAGACTCATACATCAAAAAATGCTTCCTAATTGTTTCTTTCTTGGCCTCGCCCTGACTACTACCTGCTTTGGTAGATACCCCTACAACCTACTGAGATTTATATTTCTCTTCTCCTCTGGGAATATCATGTGACTTGTTTTGATGCCATTTTATCACTTTGAATCAATGAAGTCTTATAGCAGAGTAGTAAAAAAAGTTGTCCTGACCTCCACCTGCCTGAATTTGAATTGCAGTTGAATGCCAGTAGCTACCTATGTGGCCTTGGTCAAGTTCTTTTTACCTTCTCCAACTCTCAGTTTTCTCACTTGGAAAGAGGAGGTGATAAGTAATCATACCTACTTCTGAGAGTTATTGTAAGAATTTAACAAGGTGTTAGACAAAGTATTAAACAAGAATTAGACATGGCTCAGCGTAAGCACTAGATACAGGTGTTCTACGATATTAGTATACTCATCTCATTCGTGGTCTCTGTCCTCTCTGGGGCCTTGAGAGCATTGATTCTTAAAGTTGACTTAAACTGTTGATTGCTTCAGTCCCTTGCATAGGTTCTTCTCTAGGCATTTGGCTCTGCTATTTTCTTAGTTTTCCTACAAAGCTGCTGTACGGATAGCTCCCAGCTCAGCCACAACCGCAGAGCTTGCCAGGAGACCTGCACCTGCCTACTGTTCCCATTTTCCACTCATTGAATTCAGTTTAGCAGCTGCATCCATTTCCCAACTTTAATGAATCCATCAGCTATGTTTCCCCCAGGGCAATTTTCCAAGGTTACCTTATTACAACACAATACCTTTAATCATATTTAATCATATATTGAAATGGAAAAACAAAATAACTCCCACCTGACAATAAAGGACTCTCTTTCCCTGTCATGTGTCACTGTTTAAGAGCCTTCTTCAAAATGCAATACACAAAGTGTCTTTAGAAGCTTGAATAAAGCAGCATTTTAAGTATTTAGGGACTTTACAGGTGGACCAGAAAGTTATTGATTTTCTTTAATTGGTTGAATGATCTAATAATCTATACCCTGGAGATTGTGTTGAGGATCAAATCTGCTACAAGTCTGGCTTGTTTAAGAGTCCCTTCAACTTTTGGGGATGAGCAGGAAAAGAATTTTTTTTAAAAATGCAATCAGAGGAAAAGGTTAATTAGTGCATTTTATAGTTTTATTTTAGAAACGGACCTTCTCAGGATGTGGGAGGACAAGAGGCCTTTTGAGGCTATCTAGAGACCTATGCAGTTTTCCAGCCAAGAGTCTCTACAACCCTCATCAGTTACGAAGCAAATCCCAGTGTGGGTCAAATAATCTAAAACTTATTTTTATAATTCCCCTTCCCTCGTAGATGTAGAGAGCCGGAAGCCTTGCCCGCAGACCAGCTTTCCCAAACCCAGCCTATGGATCAAGCATATGGAGATTAGCTACACATGTTCTCCATCAGCACAATCATGCTGGTGAGATGCCTGGACCACATCAGATGAGATCTGGTTAATAAAAGCTGGTGTGATAAAGATAAACAGTTAAGCGGTATTTTGCTTTTTGGTCCAGCCTTTCAATCCCTATGTGGGAGAGAACATCCACAGGGTTTTCTCTCCTCATAACACACATGCATAACTTTTATTAGCATCCGTGAGAGAAACATGTGCACGGGGAGGAAGATTCTGAGACCCCACAGTGAGCCATAGTCGAACACAATTTTGGCAACTTGTGAGATGAGAGCATGGGGCTATTGTGATTATCCTATGTTTGGAGGAAATAAGAGAACCAAGATTGCTTTGCAGGATTCATTTATACACGTGCATGTACTTAGATGATAAATGTCCAGACCAACATAAGGAGAAGAAATGTGTGTGTGTGTGTGTGTGTGTGTGTGTGTGTGTGTGTGTGTTATATCTGTAGGTTGTATATCTAATACAGTGCAGGATTGTAATTTTATCACGTACAAAAAGCAAAGACGACAATTAACAGGTTCTAACCTAAATATCTTGGATTTGACCAAGCAGAGGTATTACTTGAAAGTCCCTCTTATCTTTTCCAGAAGGATTAAGTCGGGCTACAGGATGCACTTTAGATTTTATCAGAACTAGGCCCATAGATCCTCCAGTCCAGATGTGTTCCAGTGGCTAACAGCCCTGGAAAATGGCTATTGCATTTAAGCATGGCAAGCACTTGCAAAGTAACATTTTCATTTGTGTTTTTCTACATGATGCTAATGGTAAGGCTTCTAACAATTACAGGGTCATGTTGTTTTTTTCACATTAGAAAACACTCCGTGAGCAGCTTTGACAACCATGCTCTATCAAGGAAAAATAAGTCAGCTTCTGGTTGGAGGACGATGAGCACAGACTTCCATGATCAGAGGCCCTGGCGTGTGGCAGTAACAGCTACTTAGCTAATGATAGGAATCTGTACATGTCCCCAGACCTGACTTTTAGAATTTTCCCTTGCAAACGTAAGCATTCTGTAGCATTGAGGAATAGAAGTGACTTTCTGGAAATGCTCTTTACTCCTCAGCTCAATGATGGATCTTGACACAACTTAAGGGAAAACACACACACACACACACACACACACACACACACACTTCAATAGTGTTGTTTCTGTGTATTTCTGACATGGACATTCAGGAGCTGACTCTTAGTAATGGTGTCCCCTCATTTTGTAGTGTTGGTGATAATTTAAAGGAAGCATCTTATCTGGTTTCCTTAGTGGGAGTATAAGGGGGAGACAGGAAGGGAAAATATGACACCTATCATTTTCTATGCACTTGCTATGTGCCAGACCCCTTACAATCATTATCTAAACTAACCTTAGAACACCTTTGTGTGGTAAACGCTGTATCACTAATTAACAGATGAGGAGACTGAGGCTTTAGGACATTTCAAGCAACTTTCCCAAGATCACATAGCTAAGAAGTAACAGATTATGATTGAACTGTTCTATCAAAACCTATGGTCTTTCAACCCTGTTCTACTACTTCTCAAACAGAGGAAGGATGCTCTCCCCTTGCTTGAGAGGAAAACAAGTACATGAGGGCCTGAGAAGTATTCACAGAGTGTGAAATGCCCACCAGGGAGAGATCCCTTTGCTTCCCTCAGCATTAGTCAGCATGGCAGGCAGTGTCTGTCCTCCACCCACAATCCCTCGGGTCTCTTTCAAGTTTTAAGTACACCAGCTCTCAGCTGCCGGCACCTGCATCTCTTTGTCTGCCGGCAGCCCTTGGGCTGAAGGAGCCTGTTTCGTTCACAGGGGCATCATAAAGTACTTGGGAATTTATGTTTCCGTAGGGGCGCTTCACCGATGACTGACAGGTCAGGAGGAATAAGTACCCTGCTGGCTTATCCGGATAGGACACCCTCCCTGTGACCTACAATGACTCCCCCTGCTGGATTAAGCCAAAATTACCCTGTGGGACTTTGATAGTTTGGCCTCTTTCCCTTCCAGGTCCCACTTTCCCATCCCCCTGCATTCTCCCACAGACTCATGAAGTATCGGGGAGTTCACTGGTAGAAAAGAAAATTAACTAAAGGGTGACTTAAACTTCACATAATTGTAGCAAATGGTTGCTATAATTAAAAGCACACTAAGTATTCTCTATTTCAATTTCAATAGACTACCAATCAACACAAATGAACTATATGAAGAGGAAAATCGAAGATAGATATAAAGAAGTCTTCTTGATTACACAGGTGACTGAACACTGAAGCTGTCTGTCTCATCCTTACAGATACTTCAAGGGGAGCGAAGAGCTACCTAGATTGCTAGGTAGTATTATACTACAAATGAGAGGATGGGTTTTGCTCTCAGATAAACCTGGGTTTCAGCCCTGAATTTTCCATGGGCTGCATGGAAATCTCTTTATCTCAGGGTCTTGATCTTTAAAATGGGGATATACTCTCAATTTGTTGTTGTAAAGCTGAAGTGAAATTTAATGCTATCTGCTAGTTTTTCCTAGCACAAAGCAAGCAATCTGTAAATGTTAATCATTACAGATTTTTACATTTATGAATGCAGAATGGCTCTTAGAAATTCTCTAATCATGTTCTGCTTCCCAGATTTCCCCCAAAACTTAGAAACTTAGCATTGGAAATAGGACTTTGGGTACATCCTTATGGGGATGGCGGGGACCAGAAGAATTGGTGAAAGGGTCTCCACCATCGCTTTCCAGAGAGAAGAGAGCTTTTTGCAGGTATGTGTATCACCAAAGGCAAATGCCAGCTACTGGTTCTAAAGAGAATATTAACGTTTTAACTGAGTTTTGCAAAAATGAGATCCATTTATTGAGCGCATACATTTTATTTATGCTACCTTGTTTAATCCTCACAACAGTCCTGTGGAGCAGGAATTATCACCTTTTAAAGAGGACAACACTGAGGCTCAAAGCAATTGTTAAGTAAAGTCCTCAAGATCAAGTGATAGGGCCAGATCTGGCTCTCCGTGACCCCAGCCCCCTTACCCTCCATTCCATGAGGAATTTCAGAGAACACATCTCTGGTGCATTTTAACTCCTCTGCCTCTGTCAGAGCTGGTGTTGGGGTGATGGAGTATATACATGTATGAACATGCACATCACCTTGAAGAACAGCCATTATCCAGAAGAAAAATGTTGATCTCAACAAGGTCATTGAAACTGAGGGATAATTTCTATCCAAGGACGGTATTCTAAAGCCAAGGTGATACCCTACCTCGTCATCACAGCCCCTAACCTTGAAAGAGGAGCCTCAGCAGGCAAAAGGAAAGCTCTCCAGCATTTCCAAATTATCTTTTTAGAGCCTGTTAAATTGCTTGAGAAGCCCACTAGGAACGAGCCCGCTGGCAGCCTCTTTGCATTCAGTCCTTTAATTTCTGCAGACTGCTGAGGGATGCCCTGGTAGTCCGACATGGAAATGTTTCAGAAGGCTGTCCAATTTTCCTAGCAGTCCTCCAAGCTAATGAGCCTTGAGAGAAATCCTGAAAGATTCACAGGCGCGCTCCAAGAAGGAACTTTTCCACCCCCCGGAAGAGAGAGTGTTTGCGCCAGGGCTAGCGAGCAGGATGAGGGGACAGCCAGATGCCTCTGGCATAGAGGCTGGTATCACATTTGATTCCTGCTTTCACCTCCTGCTGAAATTTTGGAAACCGTATGTGAGGGTGACCGCTCACTCTTGTTTAGCAAGGAATTGGGAGGAGGCCAGGCATTTCTACACTGACTTTTTTTAGACCCGCAATTCCCACAGGACCCCTGTGAACCAAATGCAATTTGTGTTCAAGAGGAAATGATTCTTATGAAAGAAGCTAGATTCCATTCAAATGTTTTCTGAGTAACAATGATTGGGGGGGGGGGGGAGAGGAGGAGGTTGAGTAAAGCCTGAATTTCTACTCAGAGTAAGGAAAGGATAGCGTTTTTATCAGTCTTTCTGTTAAGACAAAGAACTAGTATTAAGACAAGTACAGTCAAATTCCCTGCCCCGTGTTCCCCTGTCAGGAATCCATTCTTTTTTATTATGCCATATGCATAGCTCGAGGTTATATTGGAATGCATAAATCTCTGGTGAGCCACAAAAACGTTAAGCTGCCGTTGTCCTCATAATTTCATTATCTCGGTTTCTGCCCTAAAACGTTTAACACTAATTGAACACCCGAGGTTTTCCTGTGAAGTTTATTTTCTGAACATTATTGAAGTGCTGTTGATAAAAGTCAGAATTTATAGAGTCAGCACTCCTTAAAATGCCATGATAGATTTAAACAGGAATATATATTTTTAGAGCAGGAATATTTTTATGAAATTTGCCTGGAATTTCAAAGTCTTTCAATCATTCTACATTATAAAGCTGTCTATTTCAAAGTCTATTTCCCAAGGACCAAATTACTTGACTGAGCCTGATCTGTTCATTTGCACATTTGGGTTGGACATACTTAGCTATCAGATTTATCTTACACTTCAGGTTGCCTCTTAGTTTATTTCATTCCTGATTAAAATATACTTAGCGTTTTCGCATCTACATTCTCCATTGTTCAGGCTACGTTGAATAATGTAAATATGGGCAATTATCTCACTAATGGCAGTTCATTCTTTTTTTTTTAAATGCCTTTGTGTGACACAGCTATCAAGCATCCCTTATTTCTTTAAGGAAAGGAAGAGTTTCCTGTAAGTTTTCCCCCAAAAAAAGTCATAATAAAGAGAAGCCATGTGCTAAATCTATCTCTGGGATGTTGTTTGCATTTCAATTAATTTCACATGTGTCTGTCAGAAAGTCATTTAGTTCAAGAAAACGATTTATGATTGGTGTCTCTTACAGATTTGCATCAATATTTATGCATATTATGCATACACAAATCACACAGACCCACACAAACACACACAATTTATGGTATATACTATTGAGAAGAATAGTCTTTACAAAGCATGTGACTGCATTTTGACTTCAGAAAATGAAGCAAAAACTTATAGCTAAATGTCCAGTTCCCATTTAAAAGAAGTGAGTTGCTCCTGGTTACTATAGTAACTGCCAGCAGACTAGCATTTTTCTGTCATTATTATAATTGGAAAAGAAAATAATATATTTGAAATTTTAAAGCATGGAGAGGACTGTGCATCTAAGATGGGTCCCTTCACTGCCTCAGGAACAGCAGATACTTGCCACATGTGGGATGGGGACTTGGCTTTCCTAGACCAAATTATGGGCTCTGCAGGGCTAAGCAAGGCTAAGTTGTTTGTTCTGCTGCAGGAACTGCAATGACAGAAAAGAAAAATGATATGGTATTTCCATACTGGGCCATAAAATAAGTAAAAAATTCAAAACTGCTTTCACAAGGTGATGCATAACTAAAAATCCGTGATATTTTTAGTATTCCAGGAACGTAGCCTGTGTCTCATTGCACGTATTCCGTCTCTGCCCTCTATTACTATACTACCATCATCTACAAGGGATAATTTATTGTACTCATAAAAGAAAAGACTTTCTCTTCTTGTCAGTGAACTCTCCCTGTATTCACACCCCTGCCCATTGCACCTGCCACCAGTGAAAATCTCTTTCTACACAGAAAGAAGGTTGAAAATATATAATGCAAAATATAGACTATTGGTGATGCCAAGTGAATTTTACTTTATATTCAAATGTAAAATTTAAATTTTCTATTATGAATATGTACTTATTTTATGATCTAAAACATTAAAAAAAATGAGATGATGAAAAAAATGCACTTCAACTCATTCACAGGTCTAAAAGACTTCCTACTAGAAATAAAATAATCTCTGCATGACAAAAACATAATAAAAACACTAACTATCAAAATGAAAGGATGAGTTGTTGATAAAGGTAATCTATATTTAAAAGGACCTGGTGTTTTATTGTGGACAATAAGCAAATGCTGTGCATGAAGGCTTTCCCACACTGCTCTCTCTCCAGAGGTGTTCTCTTATGAGTCCTGGGGACAAGGAACAACTGAAGACTTTCCTACAGCATTCACATTTATTTCTAGGGTCTCTCCACACTATGGATCTCATATGTTGCCTACAATTGGGAAAAAAACATAGGCCTTGTAGGATAACAAAGTATGCCACCCCCAAACAGTATAAGGATTATTTTGAGCCTACGGCAATGGAAAAGAAGCAGATACAAGAAGAGCTCTCTACCCTCCCCTGGTGTGCCTAAAAGCAGGACATGAATTGTAAAGGTGTGACTCCTCTCCTCTCTACCAGGAGGGGCAAAAGTTAATCACTGGGCACATCTTTAGACTCTTATCAGCCTACAGAAGGCACCAGCGGAATCTGCATAGCAACCTTTACCAACTAGCCCTCATCTTTCACATTTCCCCCTGTATTTACCTTCTCACAATTTGCCACCCCTAGAAACTCAAGCCCTTCCTTTGTCTTGTCACTTTTCTAAGAATCTATTGCTGCATTGCTAAGATGCTATATAAACTCAAGTTCTAACCACCCTTCGGAATTACACATATAAAAGCACAATTCACATGCTAATAAATACGTTTGTTTTTCTTTTGTTAATCCAATTTAAAGGGCTTATGCCAGAGGACCTTGGAGGGTAGTAGGAAAAATAATTTTTCATCCAATAGCCTCAAATCCCTATGTTCATATGGCTTATCTGTAGCGTGACTTCTCACATGCACAACAAGATATAAACAATTAGTGAAAGTGTTCCTCTACTCCTTATCCTTGTGTATTGTCTGCAGTGTGAATTCTCACCTGTCCTAACATATGTAGGACAATCCCATGTTCCTTACATTTTGATAGTTCTCCTTAGTGTATGTTCTCATGTGTAGAACAAATTTTGAAAACACATTAAAAAACTTTTCCATAAATTTTATGTTAAGGCTTCTATCCACTGTGAGTCCTTAAATGTTGAGTGAAGAACAATGCATTAGTTATTTATTGCTGCATAACAAATAACCACACTCAACATCTTAAAACAACACTCATTTATTTTTTCACAGTTTCTATGGATCAGGAGTCTGGGCATAACTTACCAGTCAGAGTCTCTCTCGTAGCTGTGGATCGAAGCATCAGCCAGGGCTGAAGACTCATCTGCAGACTCAATTGAGGGAGGAGCTGCTTATACACTCACATGGTTGTTGGCTGGATTTGGTTCCTTACAGGCTGTTTGATTGAAGGTCTCTGTTCCTTGCAGACTATGGGCTAGAGCAGGGGTGAGCAAACTTTTTGACTCGAGGGCCACAATGGGTTCTTAAACTGGACCGGAGGGCTGGAACAAAAGCAACCTGACCATGCTGGCACTCTCATCTTGGGCTATTGGTGAAGGAGCAGAGGGGAGAGCAAGAGAACCCTTCACTCTTTCAGCTCCACAGGCCAGATAGAATAGTCGAAAGGCCGGATCCGGCCTGCGAGCCGTAGTTTGCCCACAGCTGGGTTAGAGGCAGCCTTCAGTTCTTTGCCCAGATGGCCTCTCCAACATGGAAGTTTATTTCATTAAAGCCAACAAGAGAATGTGTGCTGGGAAGACAGAAATCACTATCTTGTGTAGCCAAATGAAACAGTCTGAATGCTCGTGTTTCCCTAAAATTAATATGTTTAAATTTGAACCCCAAAGGTGATCATATTAGGAGACAAGGCCTTTGGGAGGTGCTTAAGTCATGAATGTGGAACCGTCCTGAATGGATTAGTGCCATAATAGAAGTCTGTGACACTGAAGAGAGCCTTCACCCAATCATGCTAGCACCCTGATTGTGAACTACTGGCTTCTAGAACTATGAGGATTAAATTTCTGTTGCTTATCAGCTACCTAGTATGTGATAGCTTATTTGCTTATGGCAGCCCAAACACCGTGAGATACCAAATCATGGAAGTGATATCTTATCACTTTGCTATAGTCTATTAATTAGAAATAAGTCATCAGGCCAGCCCAAACTAAAGGGAGAGAATTACCCAACTATGTGAATATCAGGAAGTAGGGTCACAGGGACATCTTAGAGTCTTCCTATCACATCTGAAGAATGACTAACCATCCTCAAATATGAAATACAATGGCCATTTTGTCCACATTCCTTACACTGATAGGATTTGTGTCCAGGTAAGAACTGATATGCTTGTCAATGGATGAAATTATCCATAAAAGCTTTTCCATACTTTCTGCATTCATAGAATTTTCCTCCAATGGGGGAACTCATTAGCATAGTAAGATTTGGAAAATTGGTAAAGGGTTTTCTGTATTGATTACACTCATTACATTCACAGAGGCTTTTCATCTTATGATTTCTCCAATATCTCTCCTTGTTCTTGTGTTAAAATTTGATGACAAGATATTCTCAGTTTTCTCCTAAAATGGAGAAACAGAAGTTATTCATCCGTGATTCTACTTTCTCTCTATTGGACTTCTTTATCCATGAATATCTTGCCAAGCAACTAACTCGTTGGATTTAAGCTGAATCTAACAATTTATTGAAGCCAGCCTCCTGAGGCTGTCCAGCATCACGTCTCTGTGGGGGTTCCATTGAGTGGGAGCCAGCAAAGCCTGCTCCCTCTGGGTACATTTCACAGCCATATCCTCAAAGACCACTAAGTCTGTTTCCTGGCTCAAGCTTCTGTGGGTTTCGGTGAGCATCAGCTGTACAGTCCAAGAGGGAAGAAGAAAGAAGGTGTAACTGGGCCACCTGGGGCAATTTGAAGCCAGGTGAAAAAATAGTCTGGGCACTTAGGCGTCAGAGCAGCTAAAGTTCTTAATTTGCAATATTGTGCTTGTACTCACTTTTAAAACCTTCAACTGCAACTTAGATGATTTGTCTCTTCTTTTTCACCTTAGTCCCTTCCTTTTTCCCAACCTCTTATCAGTGTTCTTCAGAGCCATAGGAAGCTATTATAAAGAATTCTGGTAGAACACCCTATGGTTTTTAGTAGGAATTCTTTGCCAAATTGTGATCTGTTTTGAAAGAATGATTATGTGACTGGACAGTGGCCACATCATATGCACCAACAGAATTCTGCCCACAACCTTTGCAGCCACTGGTCTAGGAAACTAAAAAGCTAAACCTTAATTTATGTAGCAATTGGCCCAGAAGAGTCAACACTGTGAGGCATTGACTGCTAGCTTCCCTATTTTTGCTCTCTCCCTGGGCCCTTCAATCTTTTAATTCAGGATCAACCAGCAAAAGCTCAATAGGCTCCCCAAATAAATCACATAAAACACCCACTCCTACTTAGCACACACACCTCCAGGTCCCATGCCAATCTCCTCCAACCAGAGCTTACCTGAAGCCTTTCATTTTTTTTTAACTCTAAAGATTTCCCTTTGCACTGCTCACCTTTGAATCTAACAAAACACAATGGGAGGTGTCTGACTCATTTGCTATATAGGAAACGGACTTAAACAGCTTCTTTTTGTTCTTACTCTCTTTTATTTCTTTATTCCCTCAATTCTATGATGCATTTCTTCACTTATTTTCATGATTTCAAACACTAGTAGTTCAAAATACTTCAATTTCATGTATCCCTCACAGCTCAAGAAAACACTGAAATTCAAATTTAGGAAAATTGTATTTGTTCTATAAAGAAGTAGAGCCCACCATTTTACTACATCCACATTAGAGAGAGAGAGAGAGAGAGAGAGAGAGAGAGAGAGAGAGAGAGAGAAACCCTTTTCATTACAAAAAGGAAAGGTTCTTTCTTACTCTTTTTACTTTCTGTAATATTTTTACTGAGCTATACAATGCTCATATGTGGGGTATACAACCCAATGTTTTTCGTGTATTTCCAGAGTTGCCCATCATCCATCACCACATGCATTGGCTAGTTTTAGGTTTCAGGATTTACAAGGTTTCATCAGTCCCATATTGAAATAGTGAAAGCTAACGTTTATGGAGTACTTACTTTGTGTGAGGCACTCTGCTAAGTTCCCCCCATGTATCAGCCAATGGAGTCCCCGCGTGCAGCCTAAGGACTAGGTACTGTTATCACCTTCGTTTTACAGGTGAGAAGACGGAAGCACAAAGAGGTTTAATAACTTGCCTGGAGACGTGTAGATGGTAAGCATGGAAGCAGCATTGGCACAGTTATAGTCTCGCTTCAGATTTTAACACCACCTCACGAGGTCTCGGGTCAGTTGAATACTGCCACTCTTAAAAACATTAGTCATGTAGACTTAATGGTACCTGTGAGGAAACCTTGGAAAAGAACAATTTTCTTTCTCAGGTTTTCATATCCTCACTGATAGATGTAGTCCCACCTGCCCTCCTCAGCCCTTTGTTCTCTGTTGGTAGTATTTGGTAGTATTTCCATAAATGATGTCAGCCTCCCCCATCAGCTACTGCTTGAGTAAGTTATATGTTCACATCGTCACATTTTAAAATATATTCCTTCTACCGTTTAATGGCTCATTTTATTCTCTTCCCCTCCTCTTTTCCTTCTCTACTTTTAAAATAGAATTACTTTGAATAGGCCTCTTACTCACATGCAAGCTTCCTATTTGTTTCACTAAGATGAGCACTGAACCATTTTTGTCTTAGAATATTTTCAGTTGTCTTAAATGATTTCTAAATCATCAACTAATAGTCCTTGACTGCATCTGTAAATGGCCAAGATACCAATCGCTTATGTGTTTATGGTTCTCCTAACATTTTCCAAGTATTTTTATCTCTGTTCTTAACATGTTCAGCATTCAACTAGATCTTTCCAAATAGTGCCTGTTTCAATGCTATTTACATCTGCTGTCTCTCCTCATTCCATGCTACCCTCTTAGAAAAAGGTTTATGTGATGTGGAGTCATGAGATGTGAAACGAAGCTATTGTCATAAAAAGATTGTCATTAAAATAGATTCCTCCAACCAGAGCATTCAACAAGCAAACATTTTGATGGATACAATTTAAATTTTGCTAGAAAATGAATATTTTTTAGCCCTGGTTGGTGTGGCTCAATTGGTTGAGGACCATCCTGTGTAATGAATGGTTGTCAGTTCAATTCCCAGTCAGGTCACATACCCAGATTGTAAATTCAATTCCCAGTTGGGGCATATACAGGAGGCAACCAATTGGTCTGTCTCTCTCTTTTTCTCTCTCTCCCCCTCTTCCTCTCCCTTTTTCTCTAAAATCCATTTTTAAAATACTTAATTCTTTTTTTAAAAAGATTTTACATTGTGCTGAGCTTGCAGAAAGAAGAGCCTAGGAAGTGGTGGCTTGCCAACAGATTCCATGGAGCCCTGCTGAGCACTGATTGGCATCTGTGCCTTGTTTGTGAAGACAAAGGACAGATGCCCTGCTAACTAATTTCAAGGAGGGGTTACTGGTTGGAAACTCGGTTGGTTGTTTTTCAGTGACAGAATATGCTTTAGAAGCTTCCCTTTTCATGACTTAGACTAGTTTAGCTGCCAAGATAGCTGAAATTTGTTCAAACAGCCACAAATATTCTCTGCATGCTATGGACCAATCATAGAGAACTAGCCATGTCCACAGACATGTTGGGGTCAAGGACTGACTAGCAATGTCCCCTCTCTCACCCCACTCAGCCAGTGTGCAGGAGAGGAAGCCATGTCAGCCCCTCACGTGAGCCAGCTGCTCTAATCTTGCTGACGGAGAGTTTTGGTATTAGTCAGGGCCATGCAGTCAGTTAATTATACCCAAAGTTAATTAAGTGGTCATATTACCAGTCTAGTCTCATGAGGTCTAAAAGAGGATTCCAGAAATTTAGGTGTATAGACCCTCAAGAGAAAGTCGAATGAGACATCATGTTCTTTTTGACCTTCCCTTTCAATTTGAGATGATGATTTCATTAATCAGGATTCCTTCCTCCCCTCCCCCATCATTCGTTTCTAATTGACAGATGCTAATTAAAATAGCAACTGGGATCCTCATGACAGTTTCTTCTGGGTGTCTTCAATGACCATTCTGCTCTTGACTGATTTAGCATGACTTTTCCCCCTCAATTAACAGACAAGTTAAACTTGATATTGCCCTAAATTTTTATTACTTATAATTAGGAAGTGAAAAAAATCATTTTGCATTTTACAACTTTAAAATATAACAGTAAATTGGGTACTCAAATAATGTGGGACTAATTACCTAATCTGAGGTGAGCCAGAGTGAGGTTGCACATTCTTCCTGAACTCTGAATCTGCCGGGCCCACTGTCCCAGCATCCCGGTCCAAGCCAATGTTCCACAATAGGGGAATATTTCAGGGGCTTAAATTTTTAAATTTGCATAAGAGTAAAGTAAAATTCTAAACATGAAGTCACTTCACTACCACCACCACAACAAAAATGTTGGCTTTGCCCTAGCTGGTTTAGCTCAGTAGGTAGTCAGCCAGTGGATCAAAGGGTCCTGGATTCAATTCTGGCCAAGGTCACCTACCTTGGTTGCAGGCTTCTCTCCTGCCCAGGCCCTGGTCAGGGCATGTGCAAGAGCCAACCAATCGATGTGTTTCTCTTACATTGCTATTTCTCCCTGTCTTTTCCTCTCTCTTCCACTCTCTTAAAAAAAATCAATGGAAAAATATCTTTGGGTGAAGATTTTTTTAAAAATGTTGGCTTTAATTCTAAAGCCTGGGAGGTACATTATTTCCATTCCAGCATTAGGTAAACATGGATGTAGTCATGTTAATGTAGCTTCCTGGGGCCAAGGAATGTCTTATTCGGCTCTGTGTAGTCCACGCTCAGCACATTGTACCCTGCGTAGACTCTATGACTCTTACGCAAATGAATGACTCAACTATATCACCTCACTCCATCACTTACCCTTAATTTTATGTTTAGTTTCTACATCTGTTTTTAACATTCAGCTACACTTCACATGAGTAACTTGAGCAGTGAGGATCAAGTTGTAGACGCTTGTAATGGTCTTTCTTAAAAGTGTTGCCTTAGTCTAATCCCACAAGAAGAAAGAGTGATTATTAAGTACTGATTACACCTTACCAGGAAAACAGGAAAGAGGAAATTAGCCATGAATGAATTTACATTATGATGAAATATGCTCAGTAATTAACATTAGTAGTATTGATTTTAAAAAAAAGAATTTTATTGAAATGTGATTTTCATTTCTTGGCCAATCCATAGTTTGTTTGGTGTTTTGTTTTGTTTTGTTTTTTGTCTGAAAGATCATATGTCAACTGGTTATATTTTGGTTCTTAAATATAACAATGCTCTTTGCTTCAGAAGTGAGATAAAAAATTACCTTTGTGAAATTACATATTTTGGAAGGAAAGGGAAGCAGAATACTGGGGAGGAAAGTGGAATTTCTCATTTTTCATTCTTCCTCAGGAAAGGCTTTGTCATTAAATATCAACAATAATTTCCGTATTGCATTAGGAAGAGAAAAAATATCAGTGCAGTCGCCTGTAGTCACAACGCAGCTAAGGTTTCTCACAACCGCCTCAGAGAACTCAAATTCACCAGGAACGGATGGTTATTTACACCCCTGGGTAACACAAATGCATTCATGAGAATCACACAGTCACAGAAATGTCTCTGGAGGCGGGAGAGAGGGTTAGCCTGAAAATTATCCCTGATCTAAACTAGCTGTGGGAAACTATTCTCTCCTCACCTAATTCATAGATGTGCCAGAGGGCACAACCCCTGGATTCCCGCCAGCACCAGAAGAAATTTCAATGAGCTTTTGTATAACAGCTAGAAAAGAAAAAAAAGAAAAGGGAGCTGCAAATCTCTGTGACTAAATTGCAGCCAGTATTCTCTTTTGCTGTGGAGTCACCGTAATAAAGTTATGGAGATCGATATTGTGGGGCAACTGACAGTCCTTCCTTATTTCCCTGGAACTGAGGTGTTTCCCAGGAAGTGAGATTTCAGTGCTTAATCTGGCAGCCTTGGGTAAACCAGGATGATAAGAACTATCCATTTCTGAAGCATGTGTTTGGGGCCTCACGAATTAGTGTTATTTAGACACTCTTAGCAACTCTTTCTGGTTTAAAAGACAAGGGCATTTTTAGGATCCCAAATTTTGGAATGAGGTTAGGAGTGGAGAGAACTAAACTCCTGGGGGGAAAGGAGCATTGGTCCATATTTCCAGGAGAAGGAATGAGGTAATGATAGTTTTAAAAAAAATGTATTTAAATACAATCAGCCCATGAGCTGCCCCAGTGCTTCAGTCATTTTCAACTGTTTACCCTGCCCCGCCCTTAAATTTGGTCTTCTTATACCTCTTTCCACCTATTGGGGTCAGGCTACCATTTTTCCCTTTTAGCCCAGTTTGATGCCTATTTGAGCTAACTTTCATCTATAAATGTTGATAGAAGTACATCAGGTGGTTTAAATTGATGGCCTTAGGACTTTTCCTGTGTACAGTCATCTGACATTGGCCAGGGAACAGTTTGGAGGGCAGATGGATTCCAAGCTCTTGGGATAGATTTCTTCCCCTTTGTTATTCTACATTAGACAATGACCTAGAACACTACCATTTTGTACGTGCACCTGTCTATCAAATAAGACAAGAAAGACAGCCTTGGTGTCAGGGTATAGAGCAGCCATGGGCAAACTAAGGCCCGCGGGGCAGATCCGACCCGTTCCGCTGTTCTATCCGGCCTGCGGAGTGGAAAGAGCAGGGGGTTCTCTTGCTCTCCCCTCCGCCCCTTCACCAGCAGCCCAAGATGAGAGTGCCAGCATGGTCAGGTTGCTTTTGTTCCGCCCTCTGGTCCAGTTGAAGAACCCATTGTGGCCCTCGAGTCAAAAAGTTTGCCCACCCCTGGTCTAGAACCCTCTATAGTTTTGTTTCCATAATAGCAGATAATAAAAAACTTCCTCCTAAGTTTCTCGGTATTAGATTGGCATATTCCCAATGTTTCTGTCTGGACTTGAACAATCTACAACCATTGAGATGGGGATACTAACAGCAGCAAAAGTTGTTTTTTGTGTGTGTGTGTGTTTTTGTGTGTGTGTGTGTGTGTGTGTGTGTGTGTGTGTGTGTGTGATTTAGAGACACAGAATTTACCCTGTTACAAATATTTTTTTTAATGCAGGATCAATGTGCCTCAGTTTTGGAGGCAAAGTGTCACTGCTAGAGGTGTGATACCTTAGGCCACTTGCTCAACCTCCCTATGCTTCGCCATTCTCATCTGTAAAATAAAGATAATAATAGTAGCTATCCCAGGGGGTGGCTGAAAAATTCAGTAAGAGAATGCATGCAGAGAGAGTGCTTAGCATATAACGAGGTCCGTGGTACTATAAATTTTTACTATGGCTTCTTGCATTTGCAGAGCACAAGGGACTGTTAATGATGGCACAGATGCACTGTCTCACATTCAGAACTCAAAGCAGTGGCTCTCATGTGTAGGGGGTGCTTAAAAAATACTACTAAGGTCAGTGGTTGCCAGAAATTGGAGGTAGGAGAAGGATGAATAAATGAGGTGGAGCATAAAGGAATTTTAGGACAATAAAAATACTCTGTATGATACTACAATGATAGATATATGTCATTACACGTTTGTCCAAAGCCATAGAATGTACAATACCAAGAATGAAATCTAAGGTAAACTATGGTCCTTGGGTGATTATAGTGAGTTTATTGATTGTAACAAATATATCACTTTGGTGGGAGATATTGGTAGTAGAGGAGACTATGTATGTGTATGGGCTAGGGGTATATGGGAAATCTTTGAACCTTCCTCTTACTTTTGCTATGAACCTGAAACTGCTCTTAATAATAATTTTTAAAAATCAACAAGGAAAACATACTAAGGCCTAGACCTTCCATAAGATTTATTAAATTATCATCGTTAGAAGGTAGGACCCACACCCTGATATATTTTTAAAACTTCAAAACAGATTCTCAAGAGCAACCAAAGTTAAAACCACTGATATACAGACACTGTTGGTTGTGTCTTACGACCTGATCGGACTTATTTGCCTTTGATTGTCAACCATTGGGTTGGCACATGGTTTGATTCTACCATGATTCAGGTTCTATAGCTTGTAGGCAGAGTTCTGGAACAATGGTTCTCAACTTGACCCCCACCTTGAGCTGGTAAATTTCCAGTGGGAGGGAGCATCACAGTGCAGGGCAACAAGGTTCTGTGAGAGTTGAAACAGATGGTGGCAAGTAGGAGGTAACTCTTGGCTACTTCTCAAGGGTCTTCTCATGGTCCCCATGTTCTTTCAGTACACACAAAAAAACTGGGAAGCTAAGTTTGAAGTTCTGAATTAGAATTCAGACTGGGTACATGCTCCCAATGGGGCAAAAAGGAGGAGCCAACTTGCAAATCAGACCCAAATCATAAATGAGCATTTAGGAAACTGAACACCAATTCAGCACATCCAGTTGTGAGAGATAATATCATAGATTTCTCCTTATGGCCTCAAAAGCAGGAGATGGTTCTGAGTTCTATAAACTTAGAGGGCAATTTCTTAAGAAGGATCACATAGCTTTAGGTGAGGGGGCTGGTTTAACTTCTTTAGATTAATGAGGATATTTGGATTTTTATTAAGCTATCACCTGCATCTTCAAGCCACAGAATTTATTTAAGTCATTCTCCGAGCTTATGTTAAAATAGGAATGATAAATACCCATCCCTTACTTTCCTCAAAGGAAATTTGTGATGATAAACAGAAATAACGTTCCACATAAAACTGTTTGAGCTCCTACAAAGACATAGGTATAACCTAAATCAAGGTAATATTATTGTCATGAAGGAAGGTGCTGGAACAAGTTAATATTTTTATTCTTATCAAACTACTGTCTTTCTGGGGGAAAATACTAAGTTTTCCCAGGAGAGACTTCTCTCAAGTATTACCCAGTAAATCCCAGCATTCCATTTCTTCTAATGAGCCACACGTTGAAACTTGCTGCCAAGATCTATAAAACACCCAACAATAGTAAGGGACTCAAAAAAAGTTTGTTAACCTTAAAATGAGATCCAATCTATACTCTAACATGTTTAATAATGTTTCCAGTCTCCTTCTCCACTTTGAAATGAATACCTCATTGAGGTGGGCAGTGTATGCATTTCACACATTTGTGCTTACTATTGTTTTTCAGGCCGCTGACACTTTGCTATAAGCCTCTTTTAACAGCCCTATGGTTTTTTTTATTATACAAAATAATGTTGACTCAAGTGTCCCAGTTGAGTCTTAAATACATTTTTCTTTCTTTCCTATAAATGGACTTTCCCGCTATTATTGCACTACAATAATTTTTTTGGACCACCTTTCAGATCTCTTCAAAATTTGTTATTTTTTCCCCTACTTAACCTCACTATTTTTTTAAAAAACTATTCTTTATATAGATTCTTATTAGCATTTCAAACCTGATAATATATAACAGTTTTGAGGCACATCAGATTTTTGTACAGCCTGTCTCCCAAAATGTTCTCAACAACTAAAACAACAGAACAAACAATGCACTCTAATTTGTTGAAAATTCTGCTCCACGAAATTTAGGCATGCAGTGTAGGTAAAAGCCAGAGGGGAGGGAGAGACAGAGTGTGAGGGAAAGTACAAAATGTGAACATCTTTAAAGAACTGAGAAGTCAGAGAGGTAGACAATAGCAGGCAAATACATATTTGTACAAATATGACTATACAAGTATTAGTTGGTCGGCACAATGCTGCTTTGTTGGGATGATTAAAACAATGATAATATCATGATCTTGGTTGTCCATTCATTTCGTGTGTCTCCAATCAGCACATGACAACCCACTGCTTGATCTCTAAATTGTTGTTAAACAGAATAAGCCTTCTTTTCTCTTGCTTTCTGGTGTACTTTACAGGTTTCTTGTAGGAGGGCAATGGAAATGACAGGAAATTGATGTCTACCATAATGCATGCTTCTCAAGGACAGTAGAATGAAAATCTTGTGTTCAATATCCATTATTCCTATGGTAACAATATTCTAATTTCCCTCTAACAAATCACTTCCTCCTGTACAGCCCACATTGTTTGGTGGGACTAAGACTAAATTTATCAAAATGTTGCATTCTTCAGGAATGGATATATAGCTCAGTGATAGCCCATTAGATATCATGAAATTCTTGATCTTTCCCATTTGATGTTCTAGATCAGGGGCAGCCATTTTGCAGCAAAAGATCCTTACTTAAAAATAGTGTCAATGTATTAAAAATCAGAGTTTGGAATTGAGAAATAGAAGCTGGGATCTAGTTGAACATTGATCAACCAGTGCCCTGAATATGGGACCCACTAAATGGAGTGTTTTGCTCGACATTTTGGGTTGGAATTTTGATGACTTGTGACCAAAAGAGCATATCTAATGCAGGCAAAACCTGTGTTTTATTTACATTAATTCTCCAGAACCTAGCTTGGTAACTGGCACATAGTTGGTACTCAGTAAATACTAATAAAACTGTATTGATTTTTAAAATGACCCTATCAATACCAACAGTTTTTTCTCATCTTCACTTGAAATGCCATTTGCAGGATATCCAACTTTCTTAGCCAGCAGAAAAGAAAAAGCAATGCTAAGACATTGAGGGAAATGAAAAATATTTTTTTCTCACATACCATTGGGGACTCACATTTATTTCATGCCTTAGACACTCCCCTGAAAAATAGAAAAATAGCTATTTCATATCTACACGTTTCCTGGCCGATCAAGTAATTACATGGCTTTCTCCACCAGCAGAAACATTCCCTTCCTCATTATGCTTTGATAGTCTAGCAGTGTTTCCCAAAGTGTGGTACGCGTACCCCCAGGGGTATGGGAAGAGTTTGGTGGGGGTACACCTTGCACTGGAGTTTGGTGGGGATATGCACTGCACCGTGCTTAGCTGTGCCTAATTCCACATTCTCATGAGTCAAGTCAAGACAGTCTTGTGAGGCGTGAGATGGTCTGGTGTGCAAATAAATGTTATTTATAATATAATTTTATTTATATTTTATTTTTATTAATTTTATTTTTCATTTATTATTATTTTGTGTATGTACAAAAAATAAAAAATAAATATATTTTGATTGTTATTAAAATCCATTTTTTTGATGAGGGGTACTCAGTGTTATGAAAATTATAGAAGGGGTACACATATATCAAAAGTTGGGAAACACTGGTCTATAGTATCCCAACATAAATTCCCATTTATTTAAGAAGGTGTTGCTCTACCATTGAATACTGAGATTATTGACATGTGGATTTTTTGGATAGTACCACATTGCTGAACATTTTTATAACAGAACACTTATCATTGAGATTTGGGAAATTAACCAAGAATCAGAAACCTTGGGCTTTGTTCTTGGCTTTGCTGGTGACTTCCAACATAACTAAGGCAAGACATTATTTCAGTTGGTTTAACTTTTCCCCCTAAGTCTTTGAAAATAAAGAGTTAGAAATAGCTGAGAATAGCACAGTGATATGCCGATGGAAGGACACTACATGAAAAATACAAATATTAGGACCTTCATTGTAAATATGTTAGTGGGTAAATTGAGCACTGACTTGTTCATAAAATGCTAAGGTATTCAGAGAAACACACACTAAATTTATATTTGAGTGTAACAATAGAATGCTCTATTTCATACGGCAAGAGTAAAGTTTTATTTTTTAAAATCTGTGAATACCAGGTCCATAAATGGATTAAGAGGAACTATGGAGATTTGTAGCATATTCCACAAAGAGAGAAAGAAAGCTGGACTTGATTAATCTGGGTTTGACCCATAAAAATTTTATATTTCTGTTCTTTATCTGACTGTAAAATGAATTCAAGAGATCTCATAAGAACTTTGTTACTTAAGCCCTGAGAATGCTGACATAAGGAAAACATAAATAGAAATGTTTCTATCTCAATTCACTGGCTTTCAGAACTGAATGGTTTACTGCTAATTACTGGTTGTAAGGTTCTTAGAAAATCTCTTTACCTACCAGTGCCTCAGTTTTTTCATCTGAAAAATGGACAATATAATAGTGATCTCCTGTACTAGATTCTTATTGCTGTGACAAACTACTATAACCTTAGTGACATAAAACAATACAAATTTACTCATCATCTTACAATTCTCAATATTGGAAGTCAGAAAAGGATCTGAAGTGAAAGTATCTACAGGGCTGATTCCTACTGAAAGCTTCAGGGGAGAATCCATTCCTTCCTCTCTTCCAGTTCTAGAAACTGACCAATGCTTTGATTCATGGCCTCTTCGCATCTCCAAAATCAGCAAACACATCACTGGGACTTCTCTCATTTGCCGATGACACTTGTGATTACATGGGCCAACTCAGATAACCCAGGTTAATCTCCCCATGTGAAATCCTTAACTTAACCACAGCTCTAAATTTCCTTTGCCACATAAGTTAGCTTAGTTATAGGTCCATGGATCTCTTTGGAAGAGGGGCACATTCTTCTTCTTACTATTTTCTATGCCACCCAAGGGTTTTCAAGAGAACAAAATGAAACAATGCTCACAATAAATGTATAACAGTGTCTCAAAAGTTAATGAGAATAAAGTCAATGCTAGCTGTTGCCCTTATAGTCATTGGCAGTCTCGGGTTTTCTCCAGATAATGCAGCTTTTTATATTTTGAGACAAAGTTCATTTTCTTAAAGAACCTGCTGTGCTTTTCTTCCTAGTGCTCCAGTTCCCTTGAGGTAAGATAACCCATAGACCCAGTTGGTCAACCAGTCCAATCTCCATGCCAACCACAGTCCCCTTTAGTCATCTGTTCTCTTTAATAAGCCTCTCTTAATGGGGGCCTCTGACTCACATAGGAAGTCCATTCCATTCAAAAATTGATCCATTTTTTAGAAAAGGATCTCCAGAATATGAATTAATTCACCCCTCCTTTCTCTTTCTCCATAGGTCCTGGCTCTGTATTCTGGCCAGAATCACTTCCAATCTCTCAACCATGTGAAAGCCCTTTTACTAGTAGATGCCTAAGGACTTTATCATGTCTTTGCTCCATCTTCTCTTCCCCAGCCTAAACACACATAAGGATTCTTTAGCATGACACCTGTGTTGTCTAAAATGTGAACTCAGAAATATTTGTGATATTCTAGGTTTTTCTGACCACTCATTAATAATTTCCTTTTCTTCTCACCTTCTTCAACTCCTCCCTATGAAGTTACTAACAATCTTCTTACTATGACACCCTCTACTTAAGAACCCTTAATGTAGGTATTGTTTCAATAGTAAGTGGCCATTATTATTATATGCCTAACTCTTTGTTTCTTACAGATTCAAGTTTTGGAGATAAAATTTTTGCTTTATTTTTCAAGTGTTTTATACCATTGTGAGAAAATAAAAATAAATGTATTACACCAGACTCATACATACCCTGCCGATGAAAGCATAGCTGAATACAACCATTGTAGAAGGTAACAATGAAGAGTCTTTAAAAATGTCATATCTTTTATCAGAAATTCCATTTCCCAGGATATATCCTAAGAGTCTGACAAGAAGACACACAGATATTTATGGGAAAGGATGTTTATTATAACATTGCTTATAATAGCAAGAGGATAAAAGGAAGCAGCTTAAATGCCCAACAACAGGGAATTGCTTAAGTAAATTATGCTTTACCATATGATCAAGCACTGCTTTAAAGTATGTTTAAGGATAATAAAGTTGTCATAGCATTTAGTGAAAAAGGAAGGATATAAAAAAGAATATAGAGTCTAATTGCAATTTGCAAAATGTAAAAACAAGGACAAAAGTATGTGTTCATGCCCTAGCCGGTTTGGCTCGGTGGATAGAGCGTCGTCCTGCAGACTCCAGGGTCCCAGGTTTGATTCCAGTCAAGGACATGTATCTTGGTTGCGGGCACATCCCCAGTAGGGAGTGTGCAGGAGGCAGCTGATCAATGTTTCTCTCTCATTGATATTTCTAACTCTCTATCCCTCTCCCTTCCTTTCTGTTAAAAAATTAATAAAAATTTTTAAAGAAAAAAGAAGTATGTGTTCATGCGTCATGAAAAAAAGACTTTATGGAAATACCCAGAAGATATTCACAGTAATTATCTTTGCCCGACTTCTATTTCCTTTTTATTTTATTTTATTTTACAACTTTAAAACAACCACTCCTACTGTCAACATCTGCACCAGAGGGGAGAAAGAGATGAAAGTATGTCTGGCCATCAGAATGAGGTTGAAGGAACAGTTCATGGAGAGGGCCATGAAAACCACCACATCTGGGAGACTATTGTAAGGTGACCAGACGTTCCAATTTTGGCGGGACAGTCCCAATTTTTAACAATTTGTTCCGAGTCCCACAGCATTTTTAAAAAGTCCTGATTTTTGGAAAGAATGCACGACAAGCTAGGGAATGGCAGAAGAACGGGACAGGAATATACGGTTTTCGGCAGCCATGTGGCTATTTAGCCAGGATATGAGTTTTATATGATTTTTGTTAATTTTATAATGTTAAACTTTAATAATAACAAATAATTGTTGAGAACTGATTATCCAGAACTGCTTATCAAAGTTCGCATTGTTGATAAGTTGTTAGAATTCGACCACCATTGGACTTAATGAACAATGCCATTTTTTGGGATTGGCAACGACCAAACATTTTGTAACTGTCTCTCAGAAGATACACATCGTACTGCATGCTAGTAAGCTAGTTACACAGGTGATGTCATTACAAATCAGCTATTCTGATAATTTAGGTAAGTAATTTATTTATTTATTTCATAAATACATAAATTTTCTTGAATTTAGTAGACAGTACTCATATTATTTATATTTTATAGTGGCGGCAAAAAGTCTAGAGCCGGCCTTGAAAGTGACACTTAAGACTTACGTTATGGCAAATTCAAAGGAAAAATAATACAAGTTAGTATTGTTATTATTTAGAAAGAAATATAGGATTAAAATTAAAATAATTTTTAAAATATAGTTATTTATAACAATCAAATTAATTTAATTTATAAACTAACAATAAAATATGTTCATGTAATTATGGACCTACTTACTGTGTTTTTAAGCAATATGTATATAATAATTTATAAAATAATTTTACATTATTTTTTTTTAGATTTTTAACATAATGAGTAAGAAAAGAGGATGCAAATTCAATGATGAGCTAAGAAGTGAATTTCCTTTTATTAAAAAACCCAAAAGCGATTACGTGGTAAAATGTGAAAAATGTAATGATGAATTTTCTGTCGCATGGCAGGAAGAATGATATTTTAAAGCACTTGCAGACCCAGAAACATAAAAGATATTTAAATACTGCTGCATCTTCCTCCAAAATACAGGAATTTTTTTGGAAAACAACTTATGGGGACGAAGAAAAGAAATTAGCATTAGCAGAAGGACTTATGTCTTTTCAAGCTATTAATATATAGACCAAATTTTTAATCAAGAATATCCCTCCGTGCCCTCCCCCAAACGGTCAATGGGGTCCTGCTTTACCAATGTTAAAATCTGGTCACCTTAGACTATTGCCTCAATGAGGCTGAAACTTTTGTGGATCTGCAGTCAGGCTCCTGATGGCAGACCTGCTAGGGTCAGATCACAAACTTGACACAGAAATGAGAAGGAAAGGTCGGCTCACCAGGAACCTCTTGCCTGATGGTCACAGTATCTGACCTTGATGATCTTTTTGGAGGAGTATTTGCTTCTGCTTCCCAAGTATCACACAGGTGTTCAGTGTTTCTCTCTCATCCATGTTTCTAGCTCTCTATCCCTCTCCCTTCCTCTCTGTAAAAAATCAATAATATATATATATATATATATATATATATATATATATATATATATATATATTTTTTTTTTAAAGAACAATGCATAGACAGAACAGAAAAATAAGCAAGTATCAGTACTCTGTCGTGCAGGCTCCTTATTATTATTATTTTCAGTATTATTATTTGCCCAGAGAAGCTGGATACTGCAAAGATCTGGAAAACAAGAGTTCACTTTGCTCTTTTGTCACTGACAGTGCTGTAGGCTATGACAAGCCAATCTTTCATTGCAAGACTAGATGACAATGGAAAAAAGACGTCCTCTATTTTTTATCAAATACTATTTTCCGTCTCTTGTTAGCGAACATGATGCAATTAAACTACCAATCTCACCCTCCGCGTTTCTCTCTCACTCACAACTTATTCAAACAAAATTTTGGCAGATACTTTGGAATCTCTTAGGCACCCCCTAGAAATTAGAAGTGTTTGCTTTATCCTGTCCTGTGTCCAACTTTCAGTTTAACAACAACAACAAATGAAATCGAAAGGTTTTCCTTGATTGCAAATTCATATGGGAGGTTTTAAATTTTTTGCAGACAAATTGCTTTAGGTACATCAACTTCCTAATTTGTGTGTGGCTAATTGGATTGCCTGATTAAAGGAAATGGCCATTGTTCCAAGTTATCAACGGCTGGACTGGTGCCTTCTGGTGGCTGGAGAGGCCTCTGGTGTGTAATCTTACACCTCTGATTTGATGTGATTAGTGGCATGTATATCCAAGGGAAAGCCATGAGACTGCTCAAAGCACCCGTACTGGCTAGGAGAGTCTTTGCAGTCTCAGGGATTCTGCAAAGCTCTGCAGAGTCCAGATACAGAGTCTTACACATGCTTGGTCAGCATCAGGAGGGCTGCCCTGGTGCAGGGATGCCAGACTGCACCAGCCTGTGAACCCCAGTAACCACAGGATGTGAAGATGTTAGTCACCCAACCACTAGGGGTCCTAATTGTTTTGAGGATGTCACTAGTCTGTACCCTTGCCTATCTTTGCTAAACCATTCTTCAGTTGATTTAAAAATGTCAAAAATATTAAGTCAACATGTCTTAATGTGAAAAACAGATCTTTTTCACCACCAATGCTTCAATGGTATGAAATGCCACATAATCCAATCTCTCGTTTAAGTCTATAACATACCATCTAACTAAGAGGGTAGCATATCTCTAAATAAGGGCTCAGGGCATCCAATCTTGAACTTATCCCATTTTTGACCCTAATATCTGATGTCCCCAAATAAAAGTCAAGGGAATACAAATTATTACCTAAAGCAAAGCTAAAATTGCATGTTTTAAATTTTTATGTCAGGAAATGCAAAATTAAAACTCTCCTTGCGATACTGCTCATTAATATTGTACTTAGACGAAGTTATAGTTTTAATGGCCTAATTCAAAGGAGTGGAAAATTTTATTTTACTTAATTTAAATCATTTAGATGTATGAGCTTTTTTATTTCCACTAGCACTTTTTCACATTAAGTGTAATAGGGAAGAAGTCAATCTCAAAATCTCTTATAGAACATAAACTCTTGATGGACTGAAACAAAGTTGAGCCTCTGAATACTTATGTCATAATGAACTGGACGGATCCGGAGAGCAGGCTGTCTGAAACTTCTCAGGCTGGGACACTCAAGGGGGATGTCCACGTGATCAGGCCAGAGGAACTGTAACAAAGCGTCTTGGGGGTATTATTTTTAAGAACACGGGCCACCACTTATAAAAGCAATAAAATTTCAGGAACATGGTGATGGTAATCCAGAAGTGCCATTAAGCCTGATAAAGGAATAGACAGGGGATTAATGGAACAAGGACCTGCAAGCAAAAGACCCAGCTCCCGGTGAAAAGGCAGTCCATAATCTCCGCAGCACAGCACGGCCATCTATGGCTCAGGGAGTCTGGACTCTCCCTCCAGCCCTACCACCATCTGTCCTCAGTTCTCTCATCTATAATATGAGGGCACTGGGCTGGAGGGACTCTAAATTCCCGGCTAGCTCTGGTATTCTGTTCCATGGTAAAACACCAGGGAAATCTACTTTCAATCACTGTTATAGCAATGCATTAGAAATACTCATTCATTAAATACCTTCCATATGGAGAATTATATGCAAGTAAGAGCACTGTTCACAGTGTTTTCCAGTGGATATGTGGTATAAAAGCAAGCGTTCAGGCTGTCTGTTAAAATAAGGTGCTTCGCTGTTCTTAATATTTCTTATGAATACTATTGTTTTCTGTAATACTCCTAGAGCAAATGAAACAGACCTGAATAACTAAGAGTACACAGAATTTTAAGATAGTCCAGAAGGAACGTGTCAATGGAATTCTTCTACTCCATTTTTTTTTTTTTTTTTTTTTAGCTCTGAGTAATATCCTGTAGCCTGGATATCCCACAGTTCATTTATCCATTCATCTACTGAAGGACATCCAGCTGCTTCCAAGTTTGGGGCAATTATGAATAAAGCTACTGTAAAAATCTACTTGTATATATTGTGTGGATACATGTGTTCAGTTTATTTGGCTAAATACCAAGGAGTGTGATTGCTGAATTATTTAGTAAGATTATGTTTAGTTTTGTAAGAGACTACTAAACGGTTTCCCAAAGTGGCTGTGCCATTTTCGAATTCCCACCAGTGAAGAATGAGAGTTTCTGTTGCTCCATATCCTTGTCAGCATTTGGTATAATTGGCATTTGGGATTTGGGCCATTCTGATAGGTGTGTAGTGGTATCTCAATGTTGTGTCTCTTCCTTCATTCTACCCAGTGCAATGGAACTGGTGTCCAAAAGAAGAAGGAGGTATTTTAATTTTTCTGTAACAATTTTTCTTTCTAGCATAAAGCCATTATTGGGTCATCACACCCTTTTATAGAAGGTAAACTGACTTAAATAATAGTTCTTCAATTAGAAAGGAGAGTACTGAGACCAAGTTATCTGCAGTAATGGGGTTAGGTATGGAGGAGACTTGTAGGGTAGATAGACAAGCTGGCCCGTGAGAAATGTACCCATCAGCATAGAAATATTGCATAAAGGAAGGTGTGGGATTCTGATTCAGGATGTGGTTCATAATTTAAAAGTAAGACAAGAGCCAGACTTCCTAAGTTCAGATGTCAGCACTAGCACGCCACCATTAATAGCAATGTGACCTTGAGTTAAGTTACTTAACCGCTCTGTGTCTCAGTTCCAGATTTGTATAGCTAGCCTCCCCTCAACAACTTTACTTACACATCAAAGCTAACATGTCCAAAAACAAATTCTTCCTCTCCACCCCCACAGATGTGGTCTTCCTACAGTTTTCCATAACTCAATAAAAGGAAATTTCCTTCTACCAAAAGCATCTTGGAGTCATCTGTGACTCTTCTCTTTCTCTCATATTGCACATTCAGTAAGTCAGCAAAATCCTCTTGGCTCAGCCTTAAAAATGCATCCCCAAGCTGATTGCTCCCACCACCTCTACCCTAGTGCACCATCATCTCTTACCTGGACTACTAAAATAACCTCAAATGTGGTCTCTCCATTCCCACCCATGCCCCTAAGAGTCCCTTCTCCTCAGAACATCTAGAATATTCTTGTTAAGCCCAAGTCATAATATGTCATACTTTTGCTCAAACATCTTCAATGACTTTCCATCTCAGAATAAAATCTAAAATCCTCACCATTACCTACAAGACCCTCCCCGATGACTTACTACTATTTTTTAACCTCAAATCCTGCTATTCTCCCTAGTATTCAATCTTCTCCAGCCACACTGAACAACTTTCAATTTCTAGAACAAGCTACAAAAGCTCTTCACTCTGCCTTGAACTTTCTTTAGATATTTCTCAGGCTATTCCTCTCCCTTACTTCAAAATTCTACTCAGATGTCACCTTATTAGAGAGACTTCCCCAACTCTCTTATATAAAACACCACCCTTTCCTCAGCACTCCCATCTTCTCTCCTTGTACTTCCTAGCACTCCATCTGAAGTACACATATTTATTTACTAACTTTCTTTTTAAAATATATTTTTATTGATTTCAGAGAGGAAAGAAGAGGGAGAGAGAGAGAAACATCCATGATGAGAGAGAATCATGGATCGGCTGCCTCCTGCAAGTCCCCCACTGGAGATCAAGCCCACAACTCAAGCATGTACCCTTGACCGGAATCAAACCTGGGACCTTTCAGTTTGCAGACCGATGCTCTATCCACTGAGCCAAACCAGCTAGGGCTATTTACTAACTTTCTACACTCCTTTACTGAATGGTAATCTCCCTGAAAGCAGGAATTTTATCTTGTTTGTTCACCGCTGCTCTCACAATTCTAAAATAGTAAGTGCTCAAGAAATATTTGTTGAATGATTGAATTAATGAATATGAAATATTAGGGCAATAATTATGAAAATATGAAATAAATGAGATCATAATAGTACCTACCACATAGGGTTGTGTGCATTTGAAATAAGATAATAGGTGATGTAAAATTCTTAGAACATAAGCTCAATAAACATTAAATATTAATGTTCATGTTAAACTTGCTTTGATATACAAGAGGTTGATCTAGGGTAGGAGGCACATCATAAAGTATTGGGGAAAATCAAAGGCTACAACAAAAATTACAACACATTAGCTTAAAAATAACTCATCAAAGATAATTCTGGAGCCGAAACCGGTTTGGCTCAGTGGATAGAGTGTCGGCCTGGGAACTGAAAGGTCCCGGGTTCAATTCCGGTCAAGGGCATGTACCTTGGTTGTGATTACATTCCCAGTGGTGAATGTGCAGGAGGCGGCTGATCAATGTTTCTCTCTCATCAATGTTTCTAACTCTCTATCCCTCTCACGTCTTCTCTGTAAAAAATCAATTTTATGCCAAAACCGGTTTGGCTCAGTGGTAAAGCATCGGTCTGCGGACTGAAAGGTCCCGGGTTCGATTCCGGTCAAGGGCATGTACCTTGGTTGTGGGCACATCCCCCGGTGGGGGAGGGTGCAAGAGGCAGCTGGTCGATGTTTCTCTCTCATCGATATTTCTAGCTCTCTATCTCTCTCCCTTCCTCACTGTAAAATATCAATAAAATATATTAAAAATCAATTTTATATATATAAAATCAAATATATATATATATATATATATATATATATATATATATATATATATTGCTGAAGTTAGCAGCAGGTTGCTTGAGGATCTGGAATTGAATCCAGACCAAGAGAACAATAGAACTATTAAGATGGGGTTGGTGGTGAGAGCCCCAAGAAAGATAGGGACTGTAGTTCAAGAGCAAGCTCCAGTCCCATTGATATTAAAGAATGCAATGAGGTTAAAAAAATATTGTTATGCACTCTAGAGAGCATTCAAGTATTTTCTAATAGCACCCCTCCCAATATGTGGGGGAGAAATGGAGGAGCTGCATAGACAGATTCTCTCCAGGGCACTGGGCAAGGCAGCAAACATACCAGGTCTTGAATGCATCATGCCTAGAGGTACAGCACCAAGGAAGAGAAGGTGGGCCAGAAGGGCAGAGAGTGTGGCCAAGAGAGGGAGCTCTTAGAAGAGTCAGAGGCTCCTTTCATTAAAGGGAGAATTCAAGGACTTGAAGGGGCAATGATGGGCAGGTGTATTAGTTTGCTAGAATGCATAATAAACTACCACAATTTGGGTGCAGTATCTAAGAATTCTGGGTCCTGGAAGTCTGAGATCAACCTTAGAAATGGTCTCTCCATTTATATGTATGGTAGTCAGCTCCATTAGTCAGTGGCTGACGGGAGAATATAAATTAATGCTAAATTTTTCATTAAAAAGGTGTTTAAAGATATAGAGACAAGAGTTTGAATAGGGAAAATGATAAGAGATGAAGCATGATTGTGGGTGGTTACTGTTTTTCTAAATGGCAATGGAAACTACACTGAATTGAATAGCCCAGGAGTGAGAGGAAGACTCAACTTGGATGCAGTAAGAACATGTTACTGCATGGGCCCTTTAGAGCTTTTAGGCCTGGTTTGAACCCCAGTTCTACCACTTACAAACTCTTTGACTTTAGGAAAGTAATGTAAACTCTTTGAGCTTACATTTCTTAACTCAAAAATGAATATGATGGTACCAACCTCATTAGGTTGTTGGGATAATTCAATGGGAGGATATAAGTAAAGTGCCTTTTACTGTTCCTAACACGTAGTGAGTGCTCCATCAGACTGCACTAGAATTAATGGGGAAGTTATCCCAGGGGTATATCTAATGTAGGACTTTTCCCAGAGTAAATAAGAGAAAGTGATTTTCCTAGAGGTAAATAAGAGAAAGTGATTCTCAGGTATCTAAGTGAAGTTATCCAAAGCAAGAATATTTATTTTAAGGAAATAGGCCATCTGGAGAGAGAGACATTTATCTCAGTTATGTTTTCAAAATAGCTAGTCTTACTTCTGCAAATTTAGTTCGATAAGGCTCTCTCTTCTTCAGAGAGATTACCTTTACAGTCTCACTTAACTGAAACATGCATTCTCCTTTCTTTAAAAAAAACAAAAAACAAAAACTCTTGGGCTGAAACCGGTTTGGCTCAGTGGAGAGAGCTTCGGCCTGCGGACTGAAAGGTCCCAGGTTTGATTCCAGTCAAGGGCATATAACTTGGGTGCGGGCATTTCCCCAGTAAGGGGTGTGCAAGAGGCAGCTGATTGATGATTCTCTCTCATCGATGTTTCTAACTCTCTATCCCTCTCTCTTCCTCTCTGTAAAAAATCAATAAAATATATTTTTAAAAAACTCTTGGTATGTTCTAATCTTGAGACTGAGAAGTAATCTTATTTTATATGAGAAAAAGGCATATCCCTTTATTCTGTGTTAGAAACAAACAGAAATGCATCACATGTATAACAATATTAAGAGGACTGAGGGTCTATATTTCCTCCTTTATGAAAATATACAAAGGCTCTCCCTACCTTTGAATTTTTAAATTTCTTTCTACCCATGGCAAGCAGGGATTCCCCTGGTTGCTGTTCTCCAATGTGTGTGTGAAATTTAGAAAGTGATTTGGAAATCTTATTTACTATGAAAAGCAATCAGAGTTAATCCACATAAGGACTAACAACTGTGAAGATGGATGATGCGTTTTGGTTATCTAATCATATTTTCTTTGTTGAGAGTGATGCATTCCAAGTGACTCGATCTTGTCTTCATTTAAATGGTAAATAAAAGAAATAATCACTAGCGGGAAACATCTAGTGAACATTTATTCCAGAAGTCATGTGATTCTTCAAACACAGATTTTCAGGTGTTTTTGGCCTCAAGCTTCCTGGTTAAGGATTCAGGATTATAAAACTCTTAGAGTCTATGTTCCAGAAGTATGGCAGAAGATTCATGTAAATATTAAGTAAACTAATTTATCTTTTCCCTTTTTACACATCGATGTGAGGTTCATATGTAGAAATGAATCATATATCTTATAAAATCAATAATCTAAATCATGTCATATGCATAGAGCTTAACCCTTTCTAAAGCAGTTTAAAATGTACTCATCCATTTCTGTACCTCCCTCTTGCTCCCACCCATGCAACACTAAAACTTCTCTCACTGAGATCATCAACTAACACTAAATTCAATGAGCACTTTCCCTCTTCCTCTTGCTTAAACATCTCAATGACATTTTATGCTCTCACAATCCTCTTTTCTCAAAATACGCTCTTCTTGGTTTCTAGAGTACCATGGATCCAGCTTTTCTCCAATGTCAATAGTTTTTAATTTACAGTCATTTTTTCAGGTTCTACAATTTTTACTTTTATTTCACTTTGATTTTTATCAGTTATGCCATCATGGTTTGAACAAATAGTTCTACAAATCTTAGAGTAGAAAACACAGCCTCTGATTCTATCCTTGGTTTCCTCTTCCCACAATTATATGTGTTTGCTCTAATACTTGTCTCCATATTTCTTTATGACACACTATGTCTGGATTTTCCATTTTAGATTTCCAACCTAGGAAGATGAGCATTTAAGTCGTTTATACTTTCTTCCCCTATCAAACACACACTCTCTCCATTTCTTCATCTCCTCTTTCTTTTGTTCTTGTCTTTCTAAGAAATGATAGCATGAATTTTGGTTAAGTCAATAATCAGTATTTACTTCATTAAAATTATACTCATATTATTTATATAGTATACTAAGACCACAATTTCTCTTTTGTACAATTTTTTTTGTTTTCCTTGGTATTAATAATTGCCATACTTTTTCCCCTCTGTGTTTCTTAAGCTTTCTAGCTGTTATAACAAAGAAAATGTCAATCTCAGTGGCTTAACATAATTGAAGTTTATTTTTTACACATAAAAAATTCAATACACACATTTTTAGTTTGTAGAAGGTCCTTTCTGGGTTGAGTCAAGGACCTGGGCTTCTTTCAATGTGTTTCTCCTTTATCCCCTTAGACCTTGGAGTTCTTTTTTAAATCCTTTATATTCTGCAGGCAACCCAGGGTACAATAAAACTGGACAATTAAGATGAATATTTCTATGAGATAAAATGGAAGTGGTATGCATGATTCCCTCTTATACCCTATTGGTCAGAATTCAAAGTATACAGCCTAAACTATATTCAAGGAAGGTTAGAAATGGAGTCTAACTATATTCATAGGAAGAAAAAAAATGAATTAGATTTTGGTAAACATATTGCTGTCTTTGTTATTCCAATCAGCCTGTATGTGTTTTACTCTTCCTCCCACAAAATCAATAGAACAAAACCAGTCCTTCCATTAAGACAATATTGGCAGTCACTGCTTCACCATCAAGGATATGATCCTCGGGTACTGCTCAGTCCTCTTATCAGGTCCAGATATGACTCCTCAAGGTTCAAGAACCTATGAACTAAAAGACAAGTAATTTACACCCTGTCTCTCAATTTTCCCAATACACACAGTCAATAGGCAATGTCAGAGCAGAAAATGGAAGAATAAAAGGCACGGAGCAGTCATTGGTACACAACAATTCTGAAATCCTATGAGTGAGATTTCAGCTCCTAGGTATTAACAAACATTCTATGAAAAAAGTAGCAAAGAAGCTTTGCTTAGACACTGATTCTGTTCTCTGGGAAGAAAACCTTCTTTGTCCATTGTTTTTCATGCCTCCTGAATATGCCCTCTGAGAAATTCTTTCTTGTCCCATGTTTTCCGTGGGCACATCTGAAGTGGGTGTTGATATGTGTGTCTTCCTAGAGGACTATGTCGGTTTTAGAACACACTTTCTATTCTTTCTACTTGGGTTTGCTTCAAGAGTTATCTAATTGTCATAGGCCTTTTGAGGTTAGGTATATAGTATCCTTGACAATACAATTTTCAAAAAAAATTCATTATATTCTAAATTGATTTACTTCCAGTCATTTCCATGTTCACTCAAAGTTCTTTCTTTGACATTCTCAATCCTAACTGTATATCCTCACCTCTGTTTCTCTCTTGAGTCATGGTTGCTATCTGGAAGTCATATGAAACCAGAGGCATATCTGGGAAGGTAACAGCTTTAATGTGGCCTTTGCTGTAAGGCTGAATCATTTTCATTAACTGAAAAGTATCGAAGTTTCCTAAAATCTACAAATACTTCATCTTCAAACTCTCCATCAGAAGTGTAAATCACCTTCTTTTGTTTAAGCACACCCAAAAAAGTCTCCTTTTTATTTTTTTCTTAAAGGGATTATTCCTGTCACTCCTGAAGCCATGTTCTCCTGTTTCATTTGGGACTAGTTATTCTCAAGGCCTGGTGCACAGATAAAATCCTAAAGTCTTTTTTAATATTCTGGAATTTTTTTCTTGCTGATTTTTTAAAGCCCCTGTGTACTGAATCCCATTTTCAGGATATGGCATTTGACGTTACTCTATGTGTAAGATAATAAGCTAGCCTATTGCTGTTTAATGGCTACTGAAAGAAGACAAGAGACTCCTGAGTCAGAAACAAAGGACTATATTAATCATGGCACAGCAAGCAGCATAAGCATCCTGTTTGTGTCAGTTTCATTTGCCCCCAATTTCCATAGAAGCAATATGGAGGAGCACAGGTGAATGCTGATGCTGTGCACATAGTGACTTGCTTTATAGTGCAGGAACACGGGGCTTCAGAATTTGTTGTTCCATAGCAAACAATAAGCAAGCCTGCTCTTTGTCTTAGAGAGAGACATTGCCTCATCTCTGAAGGTTGCTTGCTGCAGACTTAACATTAAGAAATGGTAGTAGTGAATATCATTAAGAAATTACAGTCTTGGCAAAGTCAAAAAAGAATGTGTAGAGCCTAGCCAGTTTTGCTCAGTGGATAAAGTGTCGGCCTGTGGACCAATAGTCCCTAGTGCGATTCTGGTCAAGGCCACATACCTTGGTTGCAGGCTCCTCCCTGGCTTGGGCCCTGGTCGGGGCTTGTGCAGGAGGCAATCAATTGATGTGTTTCTCTCACATCAATGATTCTTTCTGCCTTTCCCTCTTCCTAAAAATCAATGTAAAATATAATTGGGTAAGGATTAAGACAAAAAGAGAGAGAATGTTTAGAGATGCTCAGAACCCATAAAGATTGCTTTTTTCAATACCTGTACATGTTGCACCTAATCTATGTACTCCCCAGATTTTACTCAATTATGATTTTCTTCTAAATAGTTCCAATATTTCTTCAGAGCCAATATTGATGACACACTAGGATTATTAGGAAGGTAAGGGCCAAATCTGTTCTCAACTATTGGATCCTTATTACAATACATGGTACATGGGTAGGTAATCAATTCATAACCCAAATAAACTAAGAGTCTTAAGTGATTCACTCAATAAATGATATTATATTCTAGACCCTCAGGTAAATCTCTCACACACATACTCTCTCTCTCTCTCTCTCTCTCTCTCTCTCTCTCTCTCTCTCTCTTTCTCTCTCTCTTTTGGAAACATAATAATGAAACTTTTTTTTAAGAGTATCAATTCCTTGATACTGAGTATTCCCTTTCCTCTCTTCCTCAATTCTCTCATATTCCAAAATCTCCAGAGCTTCTCATTTTATAAACTCTGTGGTTTAGATAAAATAATCTTAATTTAGAATCCTTAGTTACCTGACTCCCAAACTTGTGACTCTCCACTATATCATTCTGTCTGTCATTACATTTTGCTTGAGATACCATCAAATAAAAGTCAAATTATTTCATTCCATTTCATTTCTAGACTAGTCTTGGTGATTACTCTAGTACAGTGGTTCTCAAACAGAGGCTATCCCCACCCCTCCCCCCCTGCCCCAGGGAACATTTGGCAATGTCTGGAGACGTTTTTGGTTGTCACAACTATATTAGTGGCATCTAGTGGGTAGAGGTCAAGACTGATGTTAAACATTCTACAACACACAAAACAGCCCCACAACAAAGAAGTATCCCAGCCCAAAGCGTCAGTAGTGCTGTAGCTGAGAAATACTGCTCTGGCATGTAGATGGATGGAGTGTCTCCTTACTTAAAATGCCGTAGACCAGGTATTGGTCTTGGCTGCACAGGAATCCATTATTTCCCCCATTTTCCTTCCTTCTTTAGTGTTTCAGAAACTTAGATTTCTCTTTCCTTTAAAGATAAAGTCATTATTTGTTCTACCACAACTATCATCTTTTTTTGTTTTTTGTTTTTATTCTTTTTATTTTTGTTTTTAGTAGCAGCTTCGTCTTTTGGTAACCCATAATCTCTAGAAAAAAAGTGTAAGTCAAATTGTATGGATTAAATCTCTACTACTATCCCAAGGATTCCTGTGCCCATCTTCTCCCTGTCTCAGAGCCATCCACCTACCTCACTCTGTAGTCTGATTTATTGCTCTCTGCTGTTTGGGTAACAAGGGCACATGGGCATCTCATATGACTGTATCTTGCCTTGAGCAGAAAAATGGGGTTCGAGATTATTTCAGAAGAGAGCTAGCCCAACAATTTGACCCTTTATTCAAATATTGGATCCACTTAAACCTACAGAGCCTGGAAGTTAAGAAGAGCTAACCACAGTAAATTGACTGAGTGTTTCTGGATGTGTATTTATACTGAGTCAGGAGGAAACATAAACTATGATAATCCACCACCAGATAAATCCTATTTGCACAGCAACATGAGCTGACGTAAATCAGGATAAACAGGCAAATCAATACAGGAAAGCCTGGCACGTAGGCTTCATTTCCAGACCTAAGAGATTAGAGATGAGTTTAGAAAGACATGTAAGCACAGACCTGCAAATGTATACAGATTGCTTTTAACCCATCCCACGGAATGTCTTTACCCATCAGCTTACTTGTCCACCTGATATTTCAAAGACTGTAGTTTGCACCAACTATTGGAAATCATTGTAATTCTGGGATTTTCCATTGATCAATGACATTGGGAATTAAATTGCTGTGTGGCAGGATCAAGTTTAGCCCCAAACAGTCTGAATCTCTCCTGATGTTTTAGAATCTCTCCATGTAGCTTACTTGTCCTTCCTTTGGCCTCACTACATTTCTGCTTTTCTTAAACACTGTTCTGGCACTCATCCCCAGCAAAACTTCTCCCTCCCTCCAGCTGCCAGCTCCTTTCTCCCGCTACCCACCCTCATTTCTGGCTCCACAGCGATCCATCCCGCAATGATCCAGACTCATAATTCAAGGGTGTAACTCCACATTCAGGGGCAATGAGCTGTTTTTCCATGAAAGGGTAGTTAGTGCTGGAGCCTATGTCTGCTATTACAGGAAATTACATCAAGCATCAATTTAGCTTACAGGATCTCCTGGTTTTTTTAAAGGGACGAGAAAAGGGAGGTGTAAGAAGAGAAAAAGAATCCACAAATAGAATTTTGTTGAAACATACCAGAAATGGAGCTTGAAATGCCAACAGAGTGTTCCAAACACCATTTTTAAAAAAGTTTTTCCCTGAATGTAAACAGTGAATCCAGCACATAGTTTATTACTGGAATTGAAGTTTGCTTGATAGGATAGTTAAAAAGGCTACAATAGTTTCCCATAACTCAAGTGGCTGAAGCCTAAATGAGTGGAATGGGAAGCGGATGGCAAGTTGAGGGGATGGGTTTTTTCTAGGCAGCATGACATTTCTCAAAACTCTGAGACAGAAAGGAAGTGAAGATAGATAGAAGATTAAACCATAAAATAAAATAGTCACCTCCTTAAAAGAAAGAGATGCTATTTTTAATGCATTCATCTTCTAAGGAAAGAGGTAAAAGATAACAAAAACTGAACATGTTAGTTAAAAGCTCAGTAACAGCTTGTTTTCATTTGGTTTAATTTGGTCCAACAGATTAAGTACCATGTCCAACTCTCATCCAAAACTCTCACAAGATTTTAGTACACTGAATTCCAACACTTTTTTCCCTCTTTTCAGAGTATGTCTCCCCCTGTCTCCTTGTTTTCTTCTCCTTCCTCCTCCTCCTCCTGTCTTTCTTCTCGTCCTTCTTCTCCTCTTTCTCCTCCTCCTTTTCTGGACACCATATCCCAAGCAATGGAAATTAGATTGCTACT
Source organism: Vespertilio murinus (assembly GCA_963924515.1). Classification (NCBI taxonomy): domain Eukaryota; kingdom Metazoa; phylum Chordata; class Mammalia; order Chiroptera; family Vespertilionidae; genus Vespertilio; species Vespertilio murinus. The sequence goes on along the minus strand of OZ004711.1, from coordinate 74,781,246 downwards.
AACTTTTAAAGGAATAGCAAGTAACTGAAGCCATTTCAGTGAAATATTATGAAAATGTTAACATATTAAATGGTCCCTGGGCTTCTATTGGTATAAAGAATGGCTCTTCATCACTTGTCCTCCTACTCTTTCCATTCTTCAGTCATTCCCTGGAAAGACATTAGAAATAGAGTAAACAGTAAAGACTGATGACATTTGAGAAATGAAGAATGTTGGAATTGAGGGGAGGTATATTGGATCAGGATTAGACAAAGCCGAGAGGCAGGGGGATACATATCTGTTGGCCTATAGGGGACTTTCATTTTTTTTGAGGGGGGGGGATGATGGTGGTGTGCTAACTGATGGAGGAGGGTAAGAATTGGTAATGAGACAGCCATAGACTCCCCCATAAACTTTCCCAAGCAGCTCGACATGATAGGACAGACCTAGCCAACTTTGTGTTCAGGCTAGTGAGGAAACAATATGAGAAAAGAAAAGAAAGAAAAATACCTTTTATGTTTGTTTGAAGATTTAGTGTCAGGAATCTGCTTTGTAAAGGTTAAAAATCCATGTACCTGGAATGTGTGTTATTTGTACATTTTGTAAGGCTTTAAATATTTTTGAGAACAGTCGGTATGTGTAAAAAATAACTTATAAACAGTAAATTTTATTTTTGTTAATGAAAGAAGCCTTAGTTAAAGAATGAGACCACCTGGCATCTCTATTCAGACTTTGCTACCAACAGAAGGTAACCTAACCTTGGTCATCCATTTTTCTCTGCCTTGCCAACACTCTACTTAAATCTGTTTACTACTTTTCACATCTGAAAGTATTAATATACCTTTTCTGAACACAACCATAAGATTTGCCACATACACACACACACACACACACACACACAAAAAAAAAAAAAAAAAAAAAAAAAAAACACACCAAAAAAACAATTTCATCTTTTTCAGCTCTGTAACTGCCTGAGATAATAGGGACCTTTAAATGTTGAATCATTGAATGAACAAATGAAATTTTTGCATTATCCATCTCCTTTCTTATTCCCCATTAAAGAACCATTGTGAGAGTGAAATGAATGAAGGAAGGTAAAAGTGTCATTAAAAGGCAATGCATCACCAGAAATCACTTAGAGGACAATGACAACAAGATGAATATGGAATGTGAGCAGATGAAGGAAAGAAATACTTTAAAGGAATTATCCACCGGACAGCCCATTGGCTGTCACCACAGCCATCTTACAAAGGTCTACTGATAGCTGAGGAAGACCCAGTCTGACGCCACCAGAGGCAAAGCACAGAAGTGGTTATTAGTCACTCGTTCTCCCTGTTGTCCAATTTGTGAGACTGAACTCGTGTTGTTTTTGGATAAGTCTTCCTCTCCTGATATCCCAGTGGATGCACAGGAGCATGTACCTCTCCCTTTGACTTCCATTCGAGGTTGATCTAATCCAGATGGAAAATTTTTCATAGACGTTGTAAAGTACTCCATCTGTGAAGCAAACAAAGGAAACTCAAAGATAATGAACTGTATGAACCTGAGTTACCCATGAAGGGGTTATGCTGAGGTCTGATAATGAATTAAGTCAGAGTTGTGTGAATGCCGCAGATAATGCTGAGAAAAAACACGTTGTTTCCTCTGCTTGCCCTTTGGAGGGTCACTGAAATTATGAATGTCTTTACCAGTCGGTGGAAAATATACTGTTTCCATTTATTATGTTAGGTTAAATAATATTTTAGGCGGCCTTTTAAATCCTTTTCTTTGTGAGTTAGGCAAGTCCCTTGGTGGCAGTGAGACCATGGGCAACATTTTTTTTTAGCCTTTTGATCCTCAGTGTCTTTTTTTAAAAAAATACGGGGTGGTATTCTTACCTCACAAGATCACTGGGGGGAGGAAATAAATGGCAAAAGCTTCTATAGGGGTTTAGCAGAGTGCACGGTGCATTTCACACTCTCTGTGTGATGGTAGCAGATAGTGTTACCAGTCTTCCGTCAGACCATTTGTTAATATCACCATGCTTTAGTGTTTCTTTCTGTATTTTTTTTACACTATCTGTTTATCACCTCAATACCAAAGAGCAAAAAAGATATAAAGTTTCCCAAAAGTCAGTGGGCCACTCTTTTCCCCAAGGTGATAAAGGATAGCTACAAACTCTAAGCACCAATAGTATTAATGTTAGCCTTATAAAGACATGTATTAAAATACAGTGATACCCATACCCGAGAAAATAGCCCAACTTAAAAGAATGACAACACCCAATGTTGGTAAGGTTGCGGAGCGCCTGAAACCCTTGCGTCTCATTTAGTGAGAATGTGAAATGGTGTACACACTCTGGGACACGGCCTGGAAATTTCTTACAAAATTAAGCATACACTCTCTGTGACCTAGCAAGGCATGCCTAGGTATTTGCCCAAAGGGAACAAAAACGTGTGTTCACAAAATACATTACAAGAATGGTCATAACAACTTTATTCAAAATAGTAAAAAAAAAACACACAAAAAAAACCCAACTGGAATCAGTCCATATATCCATCAATAAGAGAAAGGGTAAACCGTGGCATACAATGAACTACAACTCAACAAGAAAAAGGAACAAACTACCAGATGGTGCATGAATCCCAAAACAATGCTGTGTGAAAGAAGCCCTACAAAAGGAGAACATACCATACACATCCTTTTTCATGACATTTTATAACAGGCCAAACAAATCCATGGTAGAAAATGCTCAGAACAGCAGTTGCTTCAGCTATAAGGAACAGAACAGAAAATGCTTTGGAATGATGATAATTTTCTCTGACCTTCATAAGAGTTCGATTTACAGAAATGCATATACTTGAAATACCCCACAAATGTACATGTATGATTTTTTTCATTTCATCATATGTACATTTTATAACAAATGAACAAAACTAAGCAAATAGCAAACTCTACTTAATTATATGCAGGCTGAAGTGTTTTGAATGAAATATACTAATATCCGCCATTTGTTTTGAAATGCCTCAAAAAATAAGAGGGATGAACAGATGGATAGAAAAGCTTAGATAAATGGATAGACAGTGATAAAATAGAGTAAATGTTAAAACTACATGTTTGATATGTGGAAGTTCACTGAAAAATTCTTTCAACTTTAATGTGTGTTTGATTACTTTTGAATATTTAAATATTTTAAATGTTGGGGAAATTATAGTGGTGGCAAAAATCTTTTCCTACCTAAAGGAGCAATGCTTTAACTTTCCTTTTTCTTAAGAGTCTCTCTCTATTAAAGGAAATTATCCCATAGAATTAAAAGAGGGGGTGCTATAGCAAATGTACAATAGCTTGGATTTAAGGAGTAAATGGCCCAAAATATGTCCTGAAAAGACAGAGCTTGTTAAAATTGGGTACCATTCCACCACCTTTTCATTTTCCTGTTTCCTTCTCAGTCTTCTCTTGGTCTGGAGTAAGTCCTATCTTAAAAGGAGGGTTCTGCCCATTTGTGTCCTGACTTGGAAGTTGTTGGGCAAGACTTCCATCTCCATATCAACTAGTTTAAGAGAGAGAAGAAGGTGGAGGATAGCATCAGTTTGCTTTTGCAGAGAGCACGCTTTCAGTGAAATGAGCATGGTGATAGATTTGTGCTTTTACTCTAAAAATTGAAACATCTATATTGCCAGCACATTAATGCAATAAATACTGAGGAAAAGAAAGTGCTTGTTTTTCACTGGCCAAGAATGAAAGCAGTACCATGTATGAAAAATGGAATTTTCCTTTTGTTAACAGGATCTGGTTTTCCATTTTCCACATTAGGTCTAGCTGGCATGGTTATTTATAGGGCCGGGCCCAGACATGCTAGCCATGTGCTGATTTTGATATTTTTTTCTTGTTTAAAATTTACAGCAACATAGAAAAACATACATTATTTTAAAAATAAAATGAGATCTGAAGAAAGCCTCCATGAAAGCAAATTAGGTTGTTCTTTTAGAACTACCCCACGATTTTGCTCTTTATAGATGAGCATGGGATCTGCTTATCTTGGCACAAAGGAAAGGAACTTTGGGCAGAACCAAAGGAAATGACCATATCAGGGTTATAACTCCATAACCCCGACAACACTTGATTTTAATGAACACATGAGTGCAAGTAATTAAGGACAATTGTTAATTTTGCGTTACATAATTTCTAGAATAACACTTTCAGGACATGAAGCTTCTGTTAATGACTTCAAGGAGGCAGCCAATAAGTATTTTCAGGCTTCAATAGCTTTCCCACAAGCCTCTGCTGGGAAGGTGATCAGAAGTCACATTCAAAAGAGAAGCCTAGTGTGACCATCAGATGTGAATACCATTTGAATCACCTGTCATCCAAGATAAGCACCCACTTGGCAGAAGGTTTATCTTTTCAAACTTCTTCAGCTCAGTTCTAGCACTTCGTTAAAGTTCCTTAACAAGGACTAAGCTAACGATTCCAAAATAAATTGCTATAAGGGCACATGAGTAAAAAAAACTTAGCAATTTTGCATCTACCCGAAGAAGACAAAAATCTTTATTGAAGTGCTTTTCTTAATTATCTGGAGATAGCAACTTTGAGACATTATCTTACTAGCCTTCTGCTGCTATTTGCTTTGCCTCATTTTAAAGAGAAGGCATTTAGAAATAAGAATGATTACAAAAATGCATACGACCAACAAATTTAAAAAAAATGTTTGTTCTCATTAGTTATTTAAGGAATATAAATTAAAGCAAGGAAATGTCATTTTTCTCACCTATCAAACTGGCAAAGTTTAAAAATTAGGAAGAGAGCAGAGGCAGTATTCTTATAAACAGCTTGTGTGTAGAGATATACATTTGTTAGAATCTTTGACTATGCTGGTGGGAAGTTTTGTCAATATGGATTAATTGTTTTCAAATATTCTACTTCTAAAATTTTGAACTAAAGAAATAATCAGAGATACACACAATGATTTCTATTTTTTAAAAGTTTATTGCAGATGTTTTATAGTAGCTAGAAGTTGAAAATAATTCAGTATCCATCCATAGGGGCTTGATTAAATAAATGGTGGGACATCCAATATATGAACAATATGCAAAATTATCATGATTTTTTAAAATTACTTTGCAATATGTTTATTATATGCCATTAAATAAAAAGAAAATATGTTTGAAAACTATTTTTATAGTAGTGTTCATATATATATATATATATATATATATATATATATATATATCCTATATAATAAAATGCTAATATGTAAATTGCCCCCTCGAGAGTTTGACTGACCAGGAGTTTGACCGCTCACTATGACATGCACTGACCACCAGGGGGTTGCATGGAATGAAGGAAGGCCTGGCCAGCAGCCAGGGAAGAAGATCCTGATCAGCCCTGAACACTGGCCAGACCTAGGGACTCTACCAATGCAACAGAATTTCATGCACCAGGGCTCTAGTATATATACTAGTGCCGTGGTCGGCAAACTGTAGCTCACAAGCCACATACGACTCTTTGGCCCCTTGAGTGTGGCTCTTCTACAAAATACCATGGCCTGGGTGAGCCTATTTTAAAGAAGTGGCATTAGAAAAGGTTTAAGTTTTAAAAATTTGGCTCTCAAAAAAGAAATTTCAATCGTTGTACTGTTGATATTTGTTCTGTTGACTAATGAGTTTGCTGACCACTATACTAGTATATATGACAGATACTATATATATATATATATATATATATATATATATATATATATATAATTTGTGTATGATGAGACTTTGGGTAATTTTTGTTTTCTCATATTTTCTGTACTATCTGTATTTTCTACAATGACTATGTTATACCAGAGGACAATGAATCAATGCTTTGGATTATACAAAGCAGAATTTGTGCTTTGTTTGGGTCTTGCAGGGCATTGTCAGTCAATTCCATTTGAATGATGGGATAATTTAGTGAAGAAGAAAAAAAACAACAGGCAACCTGGTTGGTTGGCAGTTTGTAGACAAAAGAGTTGGCTAATTTCCCATACTTGTAATTTTTCAACTAGTTGGTTTGGCATCACATAAATACAGCTAAAGCTGGAACATCTGAAACTGAAAGAGCTTTAATGCCAAAAAATCTCTGAGACCTAAATTGAAAAAAGATGAACACTGAATTTTTTTTTCTACTGCAGTTTCTCTCATACATAAAAATGAACTAATAAACCAAATCCCCCATCACCACCAGCTATATTTTGAGAATTTTAAACTGTAAATGTAGTCCTTAACCCCATCTGGCTGCAGAAGAGCTATTTGTAAGGAGTGTGGGGTGGGGAGTGGGGGGCAAGGGTGGTCTATGAGCAGTAAAGCTGCCTCTGACTCAAACATGCTGGGCTTCCTTGCCTTCTCAATTGTAGTCTCATTCTAGTATGTGGCTCTTTCTTTATTGTTCACCTTGGGTGTGGTCAAATTAACCACCAGAGCTATTACTTCAGGGAGATTAGCTGAAGAACTCCCAGGAATGTTCGGGTGTTTTATTCTTTGCAATTCTCGCAACCGCTAAAACAGCCCCTGGTACATAGTAGGCACTCAAATAATTATTGATTGAAAGAACCTACAATTTAATGCCTATAATCCTATAACTCTTCAAATGCTTCTTTGACTTAAAGCTCTGGAAGAAATATCAGAGTAAAAAAAAAGTCCCATTTGTAGATTAGGAGTTTAAATTGTTATCAGTAATTTATAATTTAGTCTGATGAGCCTCAGGTTCTTGAGAATGGGTTATGACTGAGAAAGGAAGTGCAATAATAACATCTTAAGGCACTTAACAGAAGAGAAGGGAACTACTGTTTTTGCAAGTTTTAAATAGCTCAGAGTTCCTAGTAAATATACAAGGAAGGACTGTTCTGAGAGCAAAATAACCTAAAATCTTGCTAGGTGGTCTCACATATTATATCACTTAATTCTTTTTAAAAAAATATATTTCATTGGTATTTTTCAGAGAGGAAGGGAGAGAGAGAGAGAGCTAGAAACGTCGATGAGAGAGAAACATTGACCAGCTGCCTCTTGCACACCCCCTACTGGGGATGTGCCCGCAACCAATGTACATGCCCTTGACCGGAATCGAACCCGGGACCTTTCAGTCCGCAGACTGATGCTCTACCACTGAGCCAAACCGATTTTGACTATATCACTTAATTCTTGCAATGATCTTTCAAGAAAGGCATCTCTTATCCCCACTTTGCAGATACAAAACTGAGGCCCAGACAGATGAGTCTTCTGAAGATCTAACAGCCAGAAAAAGGAAAAGTCTAGATTTCTCTGACTCCAAACCACCTAGGAAAATAAAGGAATTCATTAAATAGGAGGCAGGGAACTCTGTAAAGGAATTTGGTTGTCTTTTCAGTTTTGTTCAGAGCTGCCACTCCAGTGCCACTGCTGGCCACTCTCCCCAGAGATCGGCAGCGTGGGTGGGTTCCTGACAGGAAAAAAAATTAGGGAATGGCTTTCCCAACCAAGCAGGCAAGTTGTCAACCTACTGCCACCTTATCTTTACAAATGCTACAACACAGTTGTACCACCCTCCTGGGCAATAAAGAAAATCCTCCCCAAGCACTTCTAATATCCTTAGATAAATACTGGCAAGTTCCAAGTAAACATCCAGAAAGCAAAGGTTGAACTGAGAGCTAAACAACCTTAAATTATTTAAATTCCTGAATATCAAACGAAAGAACCAGACCCCGGGTAAATTAGTGGATGTTTACACACCAACTGTATAATTTCTAATCTAATTTGCTGTGGCATTTGGAACGCCGCTGACCATTTGAGGTAAATAATATGTTGTCTTAGATTTGGGTGATTCGAATACTTTGCAAGGATCTGCTTTTATTGCACAATACCATCTAGCAAAGGAATATCGCTTTAAGGAGACAACTATTGCTAAACTGGGGATTATTTGTAGAATATACATGGCTGAGGATAATTGTATTTAGTATGAATTTTGTTGCTACACAGAAAGCTCAAACAAAATCTTCTAGATAGTCGCTGAAAGTGAACTAAATATGATTTAGGGTATTTTTATTCCAGGGAGTAATTGCACAGCCTTGGCCAGCAGTTGAGAGCTATAAACCATGTCCGGGAAGTCAGAAACAAATGTTTTAATTTAAGTGAGTAAAAAAATGTGTGGAAAAGCATCTGAGTAGAACAAAACTGCTCTTGAAATCAAGAGTGAAAACTGGCCACTTCCTTACAGGGGCAGCTATCCAGACGAGGGCTTTGAGAATTGGAAACTTGGACTCAATACAGCCAAGCTTCCTCATTTCTGGAGCTCTGGTTTCCTCTGCTGCCAACAGAAAAGCAAGGCATAAAAAATAAAAAGAAAAAGGAAATGTGCACTTTACAGCAAAGCTTGCCAGCTTTCAGCATTGACATGTCTCAGAGAAAAGGGCATGATGGGTAATGGCAATGCTGTGCCTTTTTCAAGAGAGAGATTCTTGGTTTGTACACGTCTTAGAATAATATTTAAGTTTAAGGACCAGTAAGTGGGGTGAAATAAATGTTTATAGCAATGAATTGCTAAATATTATAATTTTAGAACATTGATTAAATACTATATACGTATCTGGTGTCAGAACTCATGGGTGTGGGTCTCTAGATCAACCATGTTCTAATCAATAAGTATTGATTAAGAACTTCTATATGCTTGAATCTAATACCTGCTGTGAAGGACACAATATCATCAGCTATAACTCAAACCTTCTGATAAAGGGGAAGGAAAGGAGATGGGAAATCATCAATAACTACACTACTTACCAAACACAATTCTGCACTTTACATTTAATGCAGCAACTCTTCAAGAGAGATATTGGGATCTCTGTTTTATGAGTGAAGTGCATGAAGGTGCAAAATGATAAAACATAGCATATAATTAAGTCTTATATGAACATCTCCAGGTTCTACAGTGTATGATTCTCAGGTAGTGATATGGAAGCTCCAGAAGGGATAAAATCATTACTAAGTAGAGCAATAGGGCATAGGGCAAACAAGGTCTGAATGGAAAGAGGTTGGGTATTGGAGGCAAGAACCATATAATCAAAAGTAAAAATCCATAAATGAAAATAGTGTGTGAGGCAGAAGTGAATCAATATGGTGGCCAATCTGATAGGAAGAGAAGATGCATTAAGGAGATTCTAGGAGAATGCAATTATATAGAATAGAAGTTATGAATGTTTTGATTCTAGTTGATCAAAATGCAAGGAGAGGCTATTTTATTTTATTTTGTAAGAAGAGGCAATCTTAGATCTTTGAGACCAAATGATGTGACTTCATTCAAATAGTAAATCCGATTATGAGCACATTCCTAGTCAGAGAGGCAGTCCAATGTTTTGTGGCATTGGGACATATCTGCACAGAAAACGCTGTGATGTCATTGATGTCTAATGAAGACATCACTTCGGTCCAGAGACAGGAGAAAACCTAAAACAGGAGATCGCTGTATTTTCTTTCGTTGTAGGGACAATGGTTTGAGCTATGGTTGCCCCAGTAAACAGAGAGAAAAAGAAAAGCCTTTCAGCTACTTTGAAGAAAGAATCTTTAGGCCTCTGTGGTAGATACAGAGTGGCAGAGAGGAAAGCATGAAGATGCTAGGCAAAGAAAGAACCTCTAGCAATGGAGACATAATTTACAATGAAAGCACGTAAAATACAGCTTTTACCTTGTTAGGCTAGCCATAGTGGTTTAACTGATCATATTGTTCAGCCACTAACACACATGCCCATAAGTCAGAGCTACAGCAGGAAGAAGGAATAGAAGGTGGAGAGAATGATTAGTAACTTTTACCTTGTAGTTCAAATGTGTATTTTTCCCTAAGAGAAACCTATATGCCCATCTGACCAAGTGATCGAATGTTAGTGTGAGTACTGTAGCCCCACTGAGCCAATGGGTCTAAAATTGATGTTGATGTTCTCATATCAACCTTGGCCTTCACAGTCTCACCGCCACTCCTGCTTTCTCCTCACTCACTGTTATAAACTATGGGAGATTTATATTTGAGGGCAATAGGACTTGTAGAAAATACTTTGCTGACCTAGGAAAATCACGCTAAAAGCAAGAATGCTGACTAAAATTGAGATTGTGATCCTCAGTGATACAATATGTGTGTGTGGATCTGATGTTCAAATAATGGCTCAGCACTGGTGCAGTATTTGGTACGAAATCTGTGCATAATAAATGTGTGATCAATGAAAAAAACACATTTTCTTATTTTTTTTTTGGGGGGGGGCATTTTATTACCTTTTCTTGAAAACATGCAAAGGCCTGCCTCCATCATTACGGTTCTCTGAAGAATAACAAACTTAGGATGGTGTGAACATTTTGCACCACGTGAAATGGAAGAAGCATTTGGCTCGGGGAGGCCTGGGTCTGAGTCCTGGCTTTACCTTGAATCATCTGTGTGACTTTTACACAAATTACTTACCACTTTAGACCTGTTTCCTAACTAGTAGAAGGATCGGGAGGAATCTCAGGCTTATTCCTAACACCCTCTGAGACTATGCAAGCAAGCTGGAGCTAGCTCAAAGATTACCTAGAGCCCTGCTCAGAACATCCGGTTGGTGATCATTTCTGCTCTCACCTTAAAATATGACTTAGCAAGATTTTCTTTTCATCACCCGATATAGTTCATTTAATGGGTCTTCTGTGACAACCAGAATGAATGTGGCTCTAAGCCCCTTCGAGGTCCTTAAATAAGCAATTAGTTTGTGACATCCATGTGTCACCTGTGAAATTTACCTCACTATGCATATGCTTTGGCAAGAATTATCTGTAAGGCTTTCTCACAGGAAACACCTGCTGAGATGCAGGCTAGCCTAGTGCTCTAAATAAGAAATACTTCTATGCATGTCCCTGTAGAGATAGAGATAAGCAGGCCAACCTTTCAGCAAAACCTCAAATGAAGCCCGCAGCTTCCTCTTCCTTCTCTCATTCTTCCATCAGGGGTCTGCTGTGTCTCCCAGAGACCCCACTTTTTATCTCCTTCCCAGGTGAAAGAGAAAAGGAAACACCCTTAGCATGTGCACTTCTACCAAATTCTACCCAGATTCAATTGTCCAGGTGATATTTGGGTTTTAATATTGGTTCTTTCCCCTTGAAAGCAGTGAGTTAGTAGAGATTTTTCTTGGTGGGAAAGTGGTGAGGGATAGGAAGTGATCAGCACATAACAGTTGGTTAGATCTCTATCTCAGGCTCTATCCTAGCACATGCTTTCCATCAACTCTGTGCAGTTCCAAGACCGGAAGATGTCTTCTTCCCCTTCCCCACACCAACATTTTCCTTTCAACTTTCTGCTCCAACGCTCCCAACTGTCCAATCACCCATGATCCCCCAGTGCTTCCTCCATCCTCCTGTGGCTTTGCCATTGGCCTAGTTTCCCTCTTTTCATTCAGTGCCACTAGTCATTCCTCTTCTCAGGGAATCAAGAGTCTGAGGCCTTAGAGCTATTGCAGCTTCAAGCCCCCTAGAAAGTATGCATCTGAAACATTATTTTTTTAACAAATAGTTATTTAATTAAATATTGATTCAGTGTAAAAATGTGACAGCAAATGAAATGGAGAGTAAGAACAGAAGGCAGATCAAAGACCCCCTCCAGAAGGGTATGGAATAAGGTATATGCTGGATTAAATAGTGTCCCCCAAAAGTTCGTGTCTACCCAAAATCTATCAATGTGACTTTATTTGGAACTATAGCCTTTGCTGATGTAATCAAGTTACGATGAGGTTGTGCTGGATTAGAATGAGCTTTAAATCCAATATGACTGGTATCATAAAAAGAGAAACATCTGAAGCATAGATATACAAGGAGAACACCATGTGACAACAGAGAAGTGATGTAAGCTATGAGGTGCCAAGAATTGCCAGCTACTGTCAGAAGCTGGAAGAGGCAAGGGAGGATCCTCCCCTAGAGCCTTCAGAGAGAGGATGGCCCTGCTGACACTTTGATCGCAGATGTCTGGTCTCCAGGACTGTAAGGGGGTAAATTTATGTTGTTTTAAACCACCAGATTTGTGATTATTTGGTACAGCAGCCTTAGGATATTGATACAACTTATTCCTAGGGTCTAAGTGCTGGTGGACAACTTGAAGCCCTGAGAACATCACCCCTGGACACAGAAAATGGAAGATGGGGACCAAAGTTTCCCCAATGTTGTGAGTTATAGTCAAAGCCTTGCTCTTCCCACATGTGTGGATATCGGAATATTTCAGTGTGCGGGGGAAGATGATGATGGTAACAATGAGGACAACAATGGTTGCTATAACAAAGAAAAGGTCGAGGAACAGAAGAGGGAAGGGGCAAAAGAGGAGAGATATGGAGAAAAGCATGAGTCTCTAGAGAAAAATGGCAACATTTGTTAATGGCTTTATATCAATAACTAAAGGCAAAGGGTAATGAGGAGTGAAACACCAAAATCTGGTTCTGCTGGATAAAATAATATTAATTATGCAAAATGCTTAACATTTATACCTAATAACCTTGCAGCACAATAACAATTATATGTATCATTAAATGTTAGTTTTAAATTATTGTTCATTTTATTTGCTCAAAGCAGTAAACTCTATAAATAGCCTTTATACATAGTGACTCCTCCCAGGTGGTCATTAGCTCACAACCTGAAAAATGAAATTAAAAAAAAAACTATAGGTAGGCAACGGTGCTTCATCTTACTCAAATAAGTCTAAAAAAATATAGCACAACATCATACTATTCATGGCTTTTACCACCCAGGCTTAGATTTAATAATCAAAATTAGGAGAAATGAAGCGTATTATTACATATGAAAGCAAACGCTGACAGAACACAGCGAGTCCTAGGCGGTGATAAGTCATTTTGGTCTCATTGACCAAATAAGAGTAAATGGTATGTTTTCAACAGAGGACCGTTACGCTTTCTTTGGCATACCTTTGACGCGCCTGCTGCCTGCATTATAACAAAGACTGTCACTAACGTGTGCTTGCTGGTTTGTATATAAGTCCCACATACAAAATTTGGTCTCTTTTCATGCTCCCACCAAGACTTAACATAAATATCCTGCAAGTATAAATGCACAATCATGTATAATTGTTGGAATTCAGCTGAACTTCGTCTCTTTCATTTTGAGACCAGGAACACAGTCTCACAGTTTTTCTTTCCTAAATATGCCCAAATTTTTTTTGTTGTTTAATGATCAGTCTGGGTTTAAACAAAATGTAATTTGTTTTTGGAGATATCTGAAACTAAACTAGGAAGTCTTATTATTGGTTTATTGGTCTATAACCAGATTCTTTCCTGTAGAGAGATGTCAACATGTAGTGTGAAACCCACACATAGCAGCACCCTTTCTAGGGATGGGGTGTTGGTGCCCTCTTGAGGAAGAAGGAACAGAAAGTTGAAGGAAGCAGTTGGAAACTAGGAAAAGAATATTTAGGTAGCTCTGTGCTTCGAACAAGCCCGCTCTATCTCGGCATAATTTGGGTCTGCTTAGGATATGTCCAACAAAATTTTTTCATTTTTTTCCTCTCACAAACTCACATATCTTGATTTTATAAGTATAATCTGCTCTTTATTTATAGTGTTTTCCAAAGTAATGCCATCTTGTTGAGGTGCTGCCTCCCTTGCTTTCATATAGCTCACAGTCAAAAAATGTTTTTTTGTTATTAAATCTATACTGTTTCTCTGATGGCATATTTGCCACCCAATCCCTTCTAGCTGCATTTGAGGATCACAAACCTCAAAAAGCTCCATCTATCTTACCCTTGTTCCCCACTCTGGCTTAATCTAACTGTGCACATTTGGCAATTTTACTCTCTCTTTGCTATTCACTTCTGCCAAGCTCCTAATTATTTGTCTTACAATTCTTTGAACTCAGTCCAGTTTTCTGCCTAATTCTGATTCCAAGAATATGGGCTTAAATTTTTTTTTAATAGAGGGCAAGCAATATGTTTAGTTAGCATCTTCACCCTCAACCCCCAAATTAAAAAATCCTTTTAAGAGTTTCCTTGAAATAAAGTTAATTGACTAATGAACAATCCCAGAAACTTTAAGAGATTTTTGGAGCATTTTCCCGGATTCATTCCAAAGAGAGTGTCAGCAACAAATTCTTTGAGGTTCTGATCTAACATTGCAGAATGAAGTTTGTCTTCTCCTAGACACTTAGCACAATCACAGACTTAGAAGCCACCTGTCTGTATTTCTCATCTCTAATTCATTATTATCTTGCAACTAGTTCAAGATAAACATGCAAGTATGTTGGCTTCCAAGAGACGGTATACTCTAGGACTGTGGTCGGCAAATTGCAGCTCACGAGCCACATGTGGCTCTTTGGCTCCTTGAGTGTGGCACTTCTACAAAATACCACGGCCTGAGTGAGTTTATTTTGAAGAAATGGCGTTAGAAGAAGTCTAAGTTTAAAAAATGTGGCCCTCAAAAGAAATTTCAATCAAGGTATGTTGATATTTGGCTCTGTTGACTAATGAGTTTGCCGATCACTGCTCTAGGAAATTAGAGAACCAGTTTTAAAATATATTTTTATTGATTTCAGAGAAGAGAGAGGGAGAGAAAGGTAGAAACATCAATGATGAGAAAAATCATTCATTGGCCACCTCCTGCACGCCCCATACTGGGGATGGAGCCCACAACCTGGCTATGTGCCCAATCTGGAATCCAATCACAACCTCCTAGTTCATAAGTCAACACTCAACCACTGAGCCACACTGGCCAGGCCAGAGAACCAGTTTTTAAATTACATAATCTGAGTTCTGATTGTGTCCTCTGCCATTTTCTAATTATGTAAACGCAGTCAAGTTACTTACCCTCTCAGCTCCTCATTTCCTCAGGAATAAAACAGGGATGGTAGGAGTGCCTTCCTAGGTGAGAAGAACTTGGGTCAATCCTATGAATCCTGGCCAAGGCTACTTTTTGACAATCTGCTAAGTAACAATTGTTCTTAAATCTTCAAATATATCAAATATGCAAATATGCAAGTATTGAAAAAAAGTAGAGCTTAAACCATTCTATTCCAACAAAATGATATATAAAGTGAATATTAGGGAAATAAAACAGAGCCTTGGGTGATATTGCACATTTTTGGCTTTGTTTTGGATTGTTGTGAGACAGTGGTCCTTTTGCATCTGTGCTACTCTAACAGGCTCTCGGTGCTCCAGGGGAGAAGTGCCAGTTGACTCCACTCATGTCAGTCTGCTCGGGTGCCAGGAGGAAGCGGATCACCTCTGGGAGAGAGACATGACTGTGCTTTATCCAGTCTGCTTCTTCATGGGCATTTGTAGCTTTTGCCTGATCTATCCAAGAGATGGTGGAGGAGTCAGGAACAGACCTTCATCGCTATTCAGAACTTTGTAGACCTTCGTCCCTTAAGAAGGGAGATATCGGCATCAGAAAGCTGAAAAGAAAGTCTTCTAGTTTTCTGATTCTTATTCAAGAGGATCTTGAGTAAAAGTAAAGGCAGTTTGCTAAATAAAATAAAATAAAATGTAAATAAATAAATAAATACATACATAAAAATAAAAATAAACAAACAAAAACCCTTCTGACTCTGCTATCTGTCTTACAATTCTGAACCTCCTGTGCTCTGTCATGTAAAAAGAACTTCCTTATCAGCTTGGGACCTGAAAGATGCCTGCCCCTATTTTTTACCTCAAATTCCCCTAAAACATCCTTGTAGAGTGGTTGTGAGGACTAAAGAAGATAACAGCTATAAAGCACTCATTCCAGACCCGGGCTGTGACTTACTCAATAGATACCTATCACTATCATTTCATCTTTGACACTTCTGCTGAGGTCTCAACAAGTGAAATAAAGGACTCAGCTCAGCCTGAGATGACCTCCTGGACACAACACGTATGCATGGGAAGGTTTGTGCCTGGGGTAGGCCTACGGAGGCTTGCAGGGACAGGATTTTGTCCTTTTAGGTCAGGCAAGGTCAGACAAGAGGACTGAAATGTTGTTTCCTGCAGTGCCCACCACATCAAGTCTCTCCTGGCTAGAGTGGGCTCTGGAGTTCTGCGACTGAGAATTCTTTGACGATCTTTGATGTTTTCTATGGCCAGGTGTTCTGTGCTTGTCTCTATTCTGTCTAAAATTAGCTTCTTTTCCTCAAAGAACCTTTGAAGAAGGAACACCTCTTTAAATGTGTATGTCCTTTCCCACCCAACTGCTGACAAACACTGGAGAACTATGCCTATTATTTGTTACTAGAGGCCTGGTGCATGAAAATTCATACATCAGAGGGGTGTCCCTTAGCTCAGCCTGCCTCCTCTCACAGTCCAGGAACCCTCAGGGGCGGGAGGTAACCCAGGGATCAGGAGAAGGCGACACCCCATCATACCTCTGCTGCTGCCACTGCTGGCAGCACAAGCTTCTCTGGTTACCTGAGACTTGGGCGGCTAGGCAGCTGCCTTCTGAGGCTTGCCAGCACCTCAGGCCAGCCATGGGCAGCTGGGCAGTCACTATCTGAGGCTTGCCTATGCCTCAGGCAGGTCCTGGGTGGCTGGAGGACTGCAGGGACTGGGCACTGCCATCTTGTGGCTGTAGGAGCCACCATTTTTGAGAGTGTAGAAGTCAATTAGCATATCCCCTCCTTATTGGCTATGGATGCCACCATCTTTTGCAATGGTGTGAGGGTCAATTAGCATATTCCCTCTTTATTAGATAGGATAAGCAAATGATGCATGATACTGATAGCTTTATTAATGCCATTCAGGATTTTTTTTTTTTAATTCTCACCCAAGGATATTTTTCCATTGATTTTTCAGAGAAAGTGGAAGAGATAGGGAAAGAGAGAAATATCAATGTGAGAGAAACACATCCATTGGTTGTCTCCTGCATGTGCCCCAACCAGGGCCCAGGCCTGGGAGGAGAATGCAACCAAGGTACATGTCCTTAACTGGAATCAAATCCAGGACTTCCTAGTCCACAGGTGGACACTCTATCCATTGAGCTAAACTGGCTAGGGCACCATTCAGCATTCTTAAAGATGTTCCGTAAATAAGATATTTTTCCCCCTTTGAAATAAGGCAAAAAAAATTTTTTTACAGAAGCCTTAAATATTCTTATAATCAAGAATGGTTGGGTTTAGATACAGCATAAACCTTGTGTCTCTCAGATTGTTATTTGTGAATGTATCTTTGTCCATTGGGTTTATTGCTTAAAGGTTAGAAAAGACCCAATTTTGTTGACAATGAGAAATGTCCAATTGTTCTGTTCTTAACCTCCTCATCTCAGTATGGATCAGTCTACTGCAAATCTGACTCATCCTGTGGGTTTAAACTATTTCAAAACAGTAGAGACCATACAAAAGCTACACAGGGTAAGTTTTGTTATGTATCAGTGATACTTGAGGCAAGTAGCCACGAAGATCAGGACAACCACCTTCCAGAATCATCCCCAGAGTCTAACCAACCCATCTGTTTCTCATAAAACCCACAAAAGCAACAGGATTTCCTTTTGCCTCAAGTGGCTCATTAGCTCACATAGGCATCCTTGGGGTTTAAAATACAATCAAGTGCAATTGAAATTTTAACTTATGCAATATGTGCAGGAATAAGGATGTGACAATGGGTTAGGGCATTGATGGGTTTTGTTTTTCTTTTCTCAGACTATCTAGTGTTATTTTTTAATCATCTCTCTACTTTTAATATGTTAAAGCCAAAGATCCAACGTCTCAATTCTGCCCTGTGGACTGTAGAGGTTTCCCTGTTTCAATTATAGGAGTTCCTATAATGTGGTCTCTTCATCATTGCAAATCAGTGATTACATGTATTACATTCTGTGGAAATGTTTATCAAGATTAAGCTTTGTGTTCCTTAACGCTGAATAGCCAGAAAATAAAATTGGCTAACCAGAATCATTTAGATACCATCCATCACAGAGACCAACCAAGGCTAGAGAATTCTATTTTAGTATTTTTTTAGCTTAGTCCCAAATAGATTGTTCATTCTGCAGCCACAGACTCCAAACTATGAACTGAATATAAAAACATTTTAACTTCCATGTTTTAATGATAAGAATGTTGTTGGCATTAATATTTGAACATTTCAACATACCTAGTTCTGAAAGCTATGTCATGGCAGGCTCAGAATCCACTGGCAGCCTTTAAATAAAATCTTTCTATAAATATATGCCAAACCACTAGCAAAATACATTTTTCATCTTCTAAACAGATGGTATAAGAGAAAAGTCATGCATGTATATGATTAATCAAACATGCTTTTGCTCATAGAATTTTCATCACCATTATCAGCATGGGTTTTGTGACATTTCTGCATGTTGTAGTTTCTTTGTGAGAATTAGTTTCTTGAAGAAAATGATTAATATAAATGAAGATGGAACAATGGTAGGCCTTTATGTGTTTGGTTTCTTTAAGGTTCAAAGGGCCTGAGATTTGAGGTTTTATTTTGCAAAGACACAGCCAGGCAGCTCTTGTAAGCCTGTGGTTGAACCACATGCTTAGGCTCTCACCTTACTATCCCAGCCCCCTTCCCCCACACACACACACCTTCACTGGTCATCTGTCAGAACTCATATCTTGTGATGATACTAAGCTTTATTGAAGTCCTTACCCTCCCCAGTATGTGAAATACTAAAAGCAAACAAGAGACTTTTCTGGGGAAATGTTATGACAAAGGCTTTGCTATATTGTAAAATAGCACCAAGAGTAACTGTGACGTAGTCACTAAAGAGCAGGAGCTCCTCTAGATTCCAGACCATCTGGCTTCCAACCCAGCCAAGCGCTATGACAAAGAATGCTGGTTGTCCACCCCTATATGCATTCTTCTATTTCTCATGGTATAGGACACCACAAAATTTTATCTAAGTTTATGCCATCTAGAATATAAGAATATTCTAAAGCTACCCTAGTGGTTAGGTGAGACCATGTAACTAGATTGTGTTTTAGGATTAAATTTTAGCAAAAAAAATATAAGTAGGGTAGATGAGAGGGGAACTGTACCCATTCCAGCTTTTGTTCTGCTCCTATATTACGATGTATATATGTGTGTGATGGCTGGAGATCCAGTAGCCATTTTAGACCATGAAACGAGCATGAGGATAGAACTCAAATCATGTGCATACATTAAGAACTGGAGTCCCTAAAATTACTGAGGATCTACCATATCAGTTCTCATCTGCCTCCTGCTGGGTTCCTTTTATGTGAAAAAACAAAAAAACACACACACAGAAAAAAAATGAAGAGTTATATTATTTAACGTACTGGCTGTGGACCTTTAGGAAACTATGTAAGCTCTCAATACCTTAGTTGCCACACATATAAAAATTAGGATAATCATAGCTTCTCACTCATAAGGTTGTTGTGTGTATTAAATGAGATGATACATGCAAAGTACTTAGACTTGAGGCTGGTACATAGTAAGCACTCTATCAGACTATAGCTCTTATTAAGGATGACTCACATTTGAATATCCAACGATCAGTTTCCATAAGTCAAAAGTGACCTGGGGAGTTCCTCAGCATATTGTCATGTTTCAGTGTTCTGAGCTGTGAATTTGAATCATGCCCTCTGAGAAGGAACAGTCATTTAGCTACTTGGGGACGCTGGCATCTGCCTCTCAGTACTGCTTTGCTGTCCTCTGCTCTGCAGCGCCTCACTCGTGGTATGACTAAAATATTGTTTCTTGGTGAAAACAACTCTGGGGGGGAAAAAGCCAAATGCCAGTATGAGTGACACAATAAAGAAAAGTAATAATGGAATGAAATAGTGTCCTCATTAGAAATTTGACATTTTGGGCAATGGTTCTGAACCATGACATAAATATGCCCACCACATGCCCCATGCAGAGGAAGCTATAGATTATAGACGTCACTTCCAATATGATGATGATTTTCAGATGTCTCTCAATGTATCATTTACATATGTGAAGGGCCTGCTACTGCACAGAATCTACAAGCAAATTCCACAGGTAATAAGAGGATTAAAATTAGAGAATTAAGGGTGAATAGAGCCTGCAGAGTTATGACACTGGGGAGACCCTTTGCTATAGAAGAGCTCTAAGAGTGAAGAAACTGTTTTTATATTTCTCTTCTCCAAAAGACGTAAGGCATTTTTTTATAATAAAAGGCATAGAATCATTAAGACCAGGGGAGAAGAATGAGTAAAGGGGGAGAAAATAGTAATTATACTCAGACAGCCTCGTTCCTAGCTAGAGATGTCACTCTCTGTGATTGTACTTGTATCTAAGGTAATAGTTAGAGAAGGTTCACATAGAGCAGAGAGAGGAATGGCTGCTCTGTAGATTTCCCCCGTATGCCCCTCAGATGCCCTTACCACCCTCGACACCCTCTTCACCCTGCCCATGCCCACGGAGAATGGCCTGCCTATCCATGTTCCCAGGGTCCCCTGCCCTCTGGTTTCTGGTTGGGTTCAGCCAGTGGTGAGACATGGCAGGAGATTTGAGGAAGGGGGAGACTGAGGTCTCAGTATTTATTCTCCAGTTCCCTCCCTGTGAGGTTGCCTTGAATTGCTTATCCTATAGGACTGTCTCCCAACCTGTTCTCTAATCTTCTCTCTTCCCTTTGAGTCTAAGAAAACAGTACTATTTTTAGCAAAGACAAATATAAGATGGTCAGTTATATTTGAATTTCAGATAAACAGTCGTTTAAATATGTTTCATGCAATAGTTAGGACCATATTTAAACTAAGACATTATTCATTCCTTACTTGAAATTCCAATTTAGCGAGTCATCTGTATTTTATCTGGCAATCCTATCGTAAAGGTGCTGTTAGCTGCTAATCCCGGGTTTCTGCTGGTTTCCCTGCACCCTGCTCACACCTTTGGAGCCAGTAACTTTATCTATAAGCTATCCTTGAATTCCTAGGTATACTGCTTAATAATGGTGAATTTTGAAATCAAAGAAAACACGATAATTTCAAGAGAAACATCGAAAGTGTTTTATTCAAAGTAATGTTCATCACTAGCTACACATTTCCCTCATCTTTCAGGTAATTTGTGGATACCGTCCCAATAGAACTTTTCTTGTTTTGAGGCAAACCATTCAGAGACCCAATTTTCCACTTCGTACATTTTGAAGTGCTGCTCAGAAAGTGTGTGTGCCATTGATTGGAACAAGTACTAATCTGAAGGAGCAAGGTCTGGTGAATATGGTGGGTGGGTTAATACTCCCCAGGCAAGATCTTTTAACTTGTTTAACTGGTTTTGAAGTGTATGATGGTGTGTTATCATGAAACAAAATTATTTTGCCTTATCTTCTGGCCCATTCTGGGCATTTCACAGTCAAAGCATGGTCCAGATTGATTGTTTGTTGTTGGTAGCAATCAATCAGTATTAAAGATTTCACCTGGTTTTAGAAGCTCATAATACACCACACCTTCCTGATCCCACCAAACACAGAGCATTGTCTTCTTCCCAAAGTAATTTGGCCTTGCAATTGATGTTGATGATTGACCTGGATCAACCCATGATTTTGTGTATTTGGGATTCTCAAAATAAATCTACTTTCAATCTCCAGTCACAATTTGATGCATAAAAAGACTTTTATGCCATTGAAGCAACAGTTTACTGATGACTTTTCAGTTTTCCATTTGTCTTTCATTCAGTTGATGTGGCACCCATTTTCCTTCCTTTAAAATATTTCCCATTACTTGTAAATTATTGTAAATTGTTTGCTGAGCAACATTTAATCTTTCTGAAAGTTGTTTTTGAGTTTGACATGCATCTCCATCCAATAATGCTTGTAATTTTTGGTATTCAAACTTTTTTGGTTAATCTGTACGTTGTCTTTCACATCGAAATCATCACTTTTAAATTGTTCAAACCAGCATTCACAAGTATCTTGAAATGGAGCATGTTCACCATAAGCTTCCCAAAGTATGTGATAATTTTTTATTCAAAATAATGAATTAAGACTTTCCGCAAATGCTCTTTTTTTGGCACGGAATTCGACATTTTTAAGTGTAAAAATATCTATGATGTTAATGCCTTCAGCAAATTTGACATATGAGGTTTTGAAGCTTGCTGTCAATACAACAAAATAGCATACATATCAAATCACACACACACACACACACACACACACACATATATATATATGTATATATATATATCACATATCAAGATATGTGTAACTCCATCTATTGAAAAAATCTGCATTACTAACTGATAAACCTAGTATTCTGATATACATGTGCCATCTGTTTTCCCTCAGGATCCTGATACAGTCATAATAACCCTTGATTTTCCTCTGTCAAGGTTATTTCCTCTCAACTGCCTCTCATATGTTATTTTCTTCCCGAAGATTTTCACAAGTGTTCTACAGCAGACAAACCAATGAGGTTGAAAAAAGTTTCTTTCTCTCCAGAAAATGGATTGTACAGAGGTGGCAATGCTGACATCTTAGCATGAGACTTAAAGAGCCCAACGTAGATCTTTGTATCTTAGTTTGGCTTTCCCTGAAAGTGGAGTCTGAAAGAAAGGCTTGCTATTGGTAGTTTATTTCTGAATGTGACCTCAGAAATCAGAAGTGCAAGCAGGACAAGCTATGTGAGAAAGTGCTATTGACTATAGGCAATTGGTGTTCAATCCTACCAAGACTTTTTGAAGATCCTCAGACCATATTTGTTTAGGAGTTCAAAGAGGGAAAGCATTTATCAATGATTCCTGTCCCCTAGTAACCTCATGCACATCTGCATTTCCAGGTTAAACATATGGGAGGGAAGAGCCATTTCCTTAGATTTTCATGCTACAACATCAGAGAGGCCTCAAGGTACACACACACACACACACACACACACACACACACACACAAAGAGGGAAATGAGAATAAAGCAGTGTTGTCCAATACTGCCCAGTTGCAACTCACTGAAGATTACCAAAGCATCCATAGCACTGGTTGAAGCCAAAAGGATTCTGAAGGGGTGACCAAGGTCTCCCAGGCCCAGTAGAAGACCAGCCTACTTTTTTGCATGGCGGTAAACTATCAGTTTACCAAGACAAGTGCCAGGACATTAATGAAAACATTCAGAACCTAGTGCAATTGAGGAAACTGTCCTTTGTAAGAAGAGATCTCAGGAGGAACTGCCACAGTTGGCAGCAATTGGATGTCAGACACTGTCAAGCACAGAATGTGCTTGAGTGGAACTTTTTAGTTGAGAGTAGCCAAACCAACCTCCTCCGTGACACCATTACATATCTTTTGTGAATGGTTACAATAGGCCGGACTACCCACAGAGAGTTTCCAAGTGGACTTCTATGGAAAATTCTTGGCTTCTCCAGCACAGATGCAATTAAGAGAAAATTTAGGCACAATCAGAATTTCAAGACCTAGGATCTCTATTAGTTCTGAGTAACGGAATTATTATTTTGTATAGTTACTTAAATAGTTTTGGGCTAGAAGCAGGGCAGAATCTGCTTCTCTGTTCTGGTGGGCACTTTGCTCTACCCACATAGCCAAGACCACCAACCTCAAGAATGTTTCCATGATAAACATGGGTGTAATGGAGAATCATAGCCAATTACTTCTGTCTTTTTCTTGTTTTGGTAAAAAACACTTAAGAAAAAGATGACTTGAACTCAATCTAAGCCATTATTCTTGCTCATTTTTTAATCCAAACCACACTCTATGAGTCTATAATCTAGTATAATGGAAAGACATTATAGTAACAATGTAGGCAGAAAATTCAATGGTTAGATGTGTGTATAATTAGAGAGTGTTACCCAGATAATTTATTCATTAATCACACTATGACTCATAGACCTGTCCAGTGGCTTATTGTGGGGAACAAAGTTCTAGTTCCACTCATTTTCTAGCTTGAGATGAAAAAATGACAGTAGATAACTCTCATAATCTAGTTCAGGATATAACTGCTCCCCACACAGTAAGCCATAATTGGACTTCTAATTGTACACCGTGTAAGCTGTAAATTAGTTCAGATTATTATCATCGTGAGTATAATTCAATTTTTCACTTTGTGACAAGTAAAGAAACATGAGTAGTATTTTTAGTATTTTTCTCCTCCTTGTGAAATGTACTAGTGTGAAATACAGCCACGATAATTTAAAACTGATCCTCTGCTCCTGATAGCTTAACATTTCAAACTTAATTTTACCTAGATACAAAAAAAATCCTTGAAAAAAAGGAATAAAATAATATTTTCAATTAAATGGGAGAGCATGGAGAACTGGGGCTTGAAAATATAAAATGATTCTTTTTTTAAATTACTTTATTGATTAAGGTATCACATATTTGTCCTCATTCCCCCAATTCCCATCCCAAACCCCTCCCCATGCATGCCCCTATCCCCCTGTTGTACATGATCACTGGTTAGGCTCATATGCAAGCACAGAAGTCCTTTGGTTGATCTATCTTAAAATAATGATTCTTTCCTACTTCTTTACACACACTTCCAACATTCAGAGAAGTTGGAAAATGTTAGCCATGAACCCACATGAACTCAAAGATTTAGAAAAAAATAAGTCCCTGCATTTATACCCTTTTCCAGAGTATCTGAGCTTTTGACCTATCAATAGGATTGTGCTCAAATCACACAAATCACACACACTGAGAGAGTTTTACTTCAACCACTGTAGTTAAATGATAAGACTACAGTGGTCAAGATTGCATTTCATCTGCAGAAAGTTTCAATTTGATCTCACCTTTCTTTTTCACCAATATGTCAGTAGCAGATTTCTTCTCCCAAACCACACATTCTGTAAGGTGTCTGAATAAATCACGAGAGGGGGCACCTGCCTGGTCTAAGGGTTGAATATACCCTTGAGTATGATTGGCAGTTCATCTTACTTCAAAGCATCCCAGACATCATGCTCCAAGTGCTCTCAAATTGAATATACCTTGGTGACCAATCATGAAGGTAAAGTATTCAGATTATTTGCCCTTTTGTGATTTGTGATGCCATGTCCCTCTATAAGCGTAGAACTATGAAATAACAAAAAATGGCAAAAAAAATTTACCAAACTGAAGACTGAAGTAAAAGGGGAGAGAAGGGAACAAGTTGTGGATAAATTACTATCAAACAAATTGGTGTTAACAATAAAAGATGTTTTGACTCATCAATAAATGATGTGATTTATAAGTACTGAAGGAAATTTAAGAAGTTGAAGATGCCTTGGTTTATGTCCAGTAAGAATAGAGTGTTGAGCCAAAACCGGTTTGGCTCAGTGGATAGAGCGTCAGCCTGCAGACTGAAAGGTCCCAGGTTCGATTCCGGTCAAGGGCATGTACCTTGGTTGCGGGCACATTCCCAGTAGAGGATGTGCAAGAGGCAGCTGATCGATGATTCTCATCAATGTTTCTAACTCTCTATCCCTCTCTCTTCCTCTCTGTAAAAAATCAATAAAAATATTTTAAAAAGACCTTATTTTAAAAAAAAGAATAGTGTTGAGCCGAGAAGCAACACTTGACTTCCTCCATAAAAGTGTCTAACTCCAGCCTGGCAGTGTAGCTCAGGGTGGAGCATCAACCTGTGAACCAGGAGGTCATGATTTGGTTGCTGGTCTTGGCATATGCCAGGGTCATGAGCTCAATCCCTGTGGGCATGCAAGAAGCAGTCAATCAATGATTCTCATCTTTGATGTTTCTCTCTCTCCCTCTCCATTCCCCTCTGAAATCAATAAAAATATGTGTGTGGTTTTTTTTTTTAAAGTGGCTGGCTCCAGAGACCCAATGAGTCATTAGTATAAGATATGAAGGCTCTGGATATGTTAACTCTCCTTCCTGTTGCATAGAAACCAAGAAACGGGCTTCGGGTTGGGAGAACCAAGAAGGAACTGGCAAATAGGAATTCACTTGTGACTTCTGGCTTCAGCTACGCCATGAAAATAGTTTGGAAGTCATCACTACTGTGCTTATGACAAGAAAAAAATGTTCAAATTAAAAATCGATGTTTTTACTTGGACGTATCAGGAAACTTGGATTGCAGGGTAAACTGCCACTCTGAAATCTGGAGAGATTGGGACATCCAGAGAGACACAGCCAAGATCTGCTGAATTAGCCAAGAACAGAAGTTATTGGAACCATAAGTTGGTAGAAACACTTAAATTGTAATTTTGATGAATTGTTAGAGGCTGAATGTGGAGGAACATGAGAGTGAAAATTCCTGGGGATCATACTCTTAGAGCCGGCCCCTACACCTTCATGGGTTGTCCTTCCAGGAATCCCACCAGGTTCTCAAGATGAAAATCTGAGAAAGATGACCTCTAGATCTGGGGAGGGAAAGAGCCTGCTTCATGAAAAAAAAAAAAAAACTACTCTGTAAGGGAAAAACTTTGCCAGAGCTTCTCCCAGCTGGAGGGAAGGTATTCTTCCCATTCCAGGACCCTCTGACTTAAAGGGAAAATACAAATTTAACAGGGGTCAAAGCATCAATGAAATACATTGGAAAGAAGTAGGATGCAGGGAAATTAAAGCTATACCTTTAGAGAAAAACTTGTGAAGGTCATAGGCCCACTAAAAGACTAAGATTTAACTAGAAGATTATAGAACACTGCCCTTACTGCACATCTTGCCATCACACCACTTTACAGCTGTGGATAACAGCTAAATAAAGCTGTCGGACACAGATTATTTCTGAAGGAGGAATACTTAGGGAATCCCAGAGTTCCAGTCCACAGAGAAACCTTTTAGTCCTATCACAGCAGCAGATGCTGGTCAAATATCTCTGTCCAGACTTGGAATGGGTTGATAATTGGTCTTGTGGATTAACAAAATACCACAGTCTTATAGAATCTACCATCATGTTGTTTTGTAGGAGGACCTGACACACAGTATATATCATCACAATAAGTTGTGATAGACCGAGAGGGAAATTAGAGCCATGCCTGACAATCTTGTCCATTTCTAGTCTTCTGCATGTGGGCCTGGGTTCCCTGGGTTCCCTGGTTTCAAGCTCAAAGTTGCTGGCTGTCTTATGGCACTGGAAGAGTTTTTCATGGTTTTAGTGAACTTGCTTACATGAGTCCTTGAAGAACTTTCTTCCCCTGCTTGCCATGGTTTACTGTTAATCTTAGGATGAGTCTATAAGGTTAACCAGTCTTCTGACCATATAAATGGCTCAGTTGGTGGTCTAGATTGCTGACCTCAGCAGTCCAAACTGATTCATCATGATAGGTCCTAAAGAGCCTTACTTAGAGTTGTATGAACCAGATGCTACTGATTTTGCAAGAGTTATTTGCAAATGTGCATTACATGTATGGAACAGCTGTCTTAATTGAGGCACAAAATGGTAATCTTGGTGCTCCTGGCATGAAAAAAAGTGCTCTTGTGATTCTTCATGATACCTTCAGAAAAAGATCCCAGGCTTCATATGCAAGACAGCCAATTCTAAAAGTCTGAATTCTCTTAGTTACAAGCAACAGAAACTCAACTCAAACTAGTTCAAAGGAAATGGGGAATTTATAGGCTTATGTGACTATGAAGTTGGAGGTAGAACTTGTGTCAGGAATGACTAGGACTTAGATGTAGTCATTTAGTCTAGGTCTGTCTGTCTCTTATTTCTTACTCTCCCCCACCCCCGGCCTCCCACCCCCATCTTTTGCCCTGGCTTCTCTTTCTAAGTAATTCACTTTCTCTCTTTTTTCTATAATGAACATTCTGTTCTAGAGCATTCTGGTAGAAAAACCAGATGTTCTCCCTTAATTCTATAATGAACATTCTGTTCTAGAGCATTCTGGTAGAAAAACCACAGCAGAAAGAGCAAATTATCTCCTAGGTTCCATACAATAATCTCAGGGAAAGGCTGTGACTGCCTTGATTGGTCATATGCCTACTCCTTGTACCAATCAATACTTCTAGGAGGAGGAACATAATGACTATCCAGCCTTGTGTCCAGAGATTACTGTGACCAATAGCTTCAATAGCACCCCATGGAATAGACAGGGTAACTTATCTCATGAAAATCAAGGGAGTTATTGCTAGAAAAAGGGTGAATATATTCTGGATAACATAAACAAAAGATATTCACTATATTCCACCCCTTGATTTCCCAGAATGTTTACTCTTTACTGAATACATTTAATCCCAAAGGTGTCCCTACCTGAGAATTTGATTACCTTCCGAAATCCACATCCACATTTGGCATTTTTGGATCATATACATTGCCTTGTCTATTTCCAGAAATAATATCTCACAATAGTGGAACCAAGAACTAAATAATGAGGTTAACCACCTCAATATACAAAACATAAAATAATAGAAACAGAACAACGGCAATTGAAACTCCTATTTGGTAATAGAGAAGAGAAAAAAATACAAATACCATATGCCATTTCCTGCTGGACAGAAATCATAAGAATGCATGTCCCTAGGGCTACAGGAATTCTATGGGAAAACAATCCCATCCCTAGTCCTACTTATATAGTGGATCCTCCTTGGCCATTGAACTCCATGGCTCTCCCTAATATTGGTGGAGAGGGATATTCTGGGGTCTTGTTAGCAGCCCAATTCCAAGGCAAGGTTATGAGGTCCTGGGTATTGCCTTAGGGGTTGAGCATCACAGGTCCCTTTCTTGGTCTGTGGTTTCTCATATAGGCTAACTCCTTAAAACTCTAGTAAGCTGTTAATGGAATCAATTCTGGAGAAACTCCATTAGGTGAGTACCAGTGCCAGAAATGTTGGCCAGTAACAATTTGTAAATCTGAATCCTGACTTTCAGTTTTTGTGTCTTAGCAACAAAATTTGGTCCTCTGCCCATGCCTCTAGCTATCTTTTATGTATGTCCATCTTGGTCTCTGCTGTAGGACTATACAAGACAATAAATTGCAGTCGTGAGTTAGACCTAATATATCCTTGGCCCTCAGGCCATATCCCATTGGAATATAAGGGTAAATTGGTCATTATTATTTTATTTAGTAGGAGTGACTCAGAGTAGGTAGTATTTAGGAGAAGTTCTCATATTCTCTGGCCTTTTCTGGTTCCAATATAATCTCCTATATTTCTGTGAAGTAAATTGAGAATGGGACAGATATTTTGGCATTTATAATTCCATAAATAAATGACCCTTAGTAGTCTTGGCTTTCTGTCTATGAACAGATATATCTTATCCTTTCACTGTTTTCAACCCACCAACCTGTCCCTTTCTTGAGAGCAATAGTGACTACACAAGTTAGCTAACACCCTCCATCATTCTTATATTTCTCTAACAAATCCCCTACAGCTCCTGGCTTGGTAGGTTCTTAATCTGAGTCCTAAAATACCTAGTTCAAATTCTTAGTGCAAAGCAAAGACTGTATCTTTCCATCCCAGGAAAGAAGACTCATTAAGGTCTTCTACTTCACCTCAACTCAAGTACAAAATTCCATATTATGGGGCCCATCGCTGTCAATACCCTACTTCTAGATACCAATTTCTGTGTTGGTCAAACCCCTGTTACTTGCAAATGACAGAAACCTAATGGAAACTAGCTTACATAAAAAGGAGACTTGCCGAGGCCAGTTTGGCTCAGTGAATAGAGTGTTGGCCTGCAGACTGAAAGGTCCCGGGTTCGATTCCAGTCAAGGGCATGTACCTTGGTTGCAGGCACATTCCCAGTGGGGGGTGTGCAGGAGCCGACTGATTGATGTTTCTCTCTCATCGATGTTTCTAACTCTCTATCCCTCTCCCTTCCTCTCTGTAAAAAAATCAATAAAATATATTAACAAAAAAAGCAGACTTAACTCACTCTTGTAACATAGTTTGAGGAAGCTTCCACCTCAAGCAGATCTGGGGAACAGTGAGGTTCTCCAGTCTCCACCCCTTGGCCTTCTCTCTAAGAGCTGGTCTTGTTCTCTCCTGGAAGATGGTCTCTCCTTGTGTGATGAGGACAAGCTCCTTGGCAATCCTGAGCCCACAGCCTTCTGGAGCAGATATCCCAGCATAATGAGAACCATATTTCTCACAGCATCCAGTTATAGGTCTTATGAAAGGTCTCTGATTGACCCCGGGTAGTTATATACCCAACTTCTAAACTCATCCCTGTTTCCAGGTGAATGGCTTACAATAAAGTGACCTTCTGCGTGGCTAGGGATTTGGTAAAAGAATGTGAATTTTGACTATCAACTCCACCACCACCACCACACCGTCCCTGAAAATAGAATAGATCCTGTTGTTAGAATAACCAGCAAGGAGATACAGGGCAGACAAAAATGATACTGATTTTACTATATAGACTTCCTTGCCTCCGTTGGACTGAGATCCCTAATTAAACTCACACACACACACTGACTTGATGGAGAACTTGAGACTTTAGGATCCATAAAGTATATTGATTCATTTTTTTCTTAAATATTCACCAAAAGAAAAAAGGTTGTGTTACTCATAAATATGTTTGAAGTAGATACTATATGTGAAACCTGGAGGGAGAGTGATATCTCAGGCCACCAAAACAGGACCTGGGAATGTCCAGCACAGAGGCCTCTTGCACTTTTCAGAAACGGCCTTCTCTCTTCATGCCATGTTGGTCCAAACACATGGACTACATAGTAGTTCAATTCAGGTACCATACTTTTGGAATCCTCTTGGAACTCTGATGTTCAAGGCCTTATGTTCTAGTTGTGTTTGAGGGAGCAGAATGAAGGAGCCTGTACCAGATTCAAGTTTCTGTGGACAAGATTTGAATAAGCAGCCTATCAGACTGGAGAGAGTGTAGCCAAAGGGATATATTTTGTTACAGTAAAGGACACTTACAGGTCATAGAGGAGCAAACAGCCCTGACTGCCAGATTCAGAAGGAGTTGAGAAGTGATTAGAGATGGACAAGTGGTTCAGGACTCATGATATGAATGACACTGAAATCTTTCATATATAGTATCTGATTTCATGAAGTGTCCTGAAAATTCATGGGGCTAAAGGATTAGAGGCAAATGTAGGATAATGGATTATGCATCAAATTAATTTTCTAAGCGCCCAATTGCTTTACACTGTTAGGTTTTTTAATGTATATTTTATAGATTATGATTTTCAAATGAAGATGTCTTTTGCATAATGGGTTAGAATGTCTTTGCCTTGAGACTAATATATTGCTTATTTTTATATAATTGACATTCTAAACTTCATAGAGATAATTTTCTTTAAAGCATAGAGGGTTTTATAGAGTACTTAATCCAGTGGTTTTTACTTTAGTTGGGGGGTTTTTAATCACTGGAATTTTTTTTATTTCCCAAATAAAATTTCACAACATTCCAATACAGTGTCATTCCTTTAACAAATATTATGTTCCAGACACTGGGCTCAGAACTGAAATTTCAGGAATCAAATTTTATCTTCAAAGCAGCCTGGAGGATCCCAGGAGCCCTCTCAACTTCTCTGCTGAGCCTGTCACCTCCATCAGCAGCCTTGGTTTTCCTGCGGCTCAGCTCTCAATTTATTCATCCCTGATCTAGGTTCATTTCCTCATTCAGAACAAGGACTCTGAGGTCAAACAGCAAACCATCCTAGTAGCATTTTAGAACTTAAGTATCAGAAAGTTAAATTGCATCTATGACTTTCCTGTTGCTTTCGATCTAAAAGAACATCACAAGTTGCCCACCTTCCTCTTTTAAAAATATAACTATTCCTCCTACATCAACCTTCAGAATTTTTTTGCTTTAAGTAGAGGAACACAATCTCTGTTTTTCTTTTTGTGGTACATCCTTTATACTGTCATTTTGCTTCTTGAAGGAAATTTGCATGGGAGGATGATAGAAGAGTTAAATTGGTACAATCAAGAAAACAAATAATGGTTTCTGCACTGTAGCACCAGATTTGGGGAGGGGAGGGTAAAAAACTAGGAGGTACTGAAGTGTGATTATGATAAAATTACTAGGAAAGGAAGTCCAAAAATTGAAAGTCAACAGAAGAGAAGAAAAAGCCACTCACTGAGGATTCTACATGGATCCCCAGAGCATCAGGGATGGTATCTCTATAACTTGTTCATTAGCGATAAGTTATAGAGACTGAAAGAAGTGTGTATGGGAACATTCCAATGGGAACATATTTTCTTCATGGATAGTCTCCCATCTTATCATCTTTGTGATCAAAGAACCACTCTTGCTGGTCAAACTTGAAACCAACCCATGACATTGAAATAAACTATGATATAACTCAAAATATATTAACTGAGCACCTACCACATGGAAGGTACCATGGCATACAGTGTGAGTCTAAAGGACTGAGAGTTACAGCCCTGCCTCCAAGGAGCTTTCTATATAAAGAGATAGAAAGACCTATAGGCAAATAAACATAACACTGAGTCATTCATTGACCACTATGTACTTACTGCTTAACCTGAGCCAGGCACTAGGCTGGTCAGGCCAGTAGTAATAGGAACATTTCTTCAACTCTTGGCATATGTGGCATGTGAGAGAGGCAGCCAATTGGGTAATCACACAAACAATAGTAGAATTTTCCCTTACATGGCTATAAAGGTGAGGCCTAGGCAGCTATAAGAGTTAAAATGGGGCATTTGACCTAGTCAGATAACTCAAGAAAGTCTCTCTCTCTAGCTAACATCTGAAAGAAAAACAGATGCTGGGTAGGTAAAGAGGGGGAGAAAAGAGCCTTCTATGCAGAAAAAAAAATTAGCTCCATCAAGATCAGAGAGCGATGGGGGAAAGCTAAGTGCAGAATTGGTGAGGTGGGACAGAACCCATGGAGGAACTTATAAGCCACACAGAAGGGTTTTGTCTTTATCCTAAGGGTAGCAAGGAACGTTAAATGTTTTATAAACATCCTATGTAAGAAGGACGATGGGCATAGAGATATTGTAATTAATTCCTCCTGAGGGATGGGGAAGTCTGAAAAAGCTGCTAAGAAGATGTAACATTTGGGCTAGGTCCTGGCAGATATGTGTGTGTTTTTCCAGGTGATAAAATTGGATAAAGCCACCCCAGCGAGTGCCCTATGGCATGAGACAAGGAAAAGGGGGAAATGGAACTTGGCTATGTCAGGGAAACATGGGATAGGACACTTGACATTCTGGTTGTGTTAGCAAATGGAGGTGGCAAGGTGGGGAGGGTGCTTGGGGGTTGCTGAAGGAGGAGTTAGAGATGATGTCAATAAAACAAACTTGGAAAGTGCGGGCATGTGTCATAAAGATAGAGAAGAGAAGAAGGAACAGGTATGAAGGAAAAGACAAAGCCAGCCGGCCCAAAGGCATTGAACTGGAATCTTAGTTTTCTTATACCTGCCAAGAATTGTCTTCTTTCTCCAGTCTAAGTAGTCAGGTAGACTAAATTGCTTCTACCATCATGATTAGGTGCTTGCACTCTGAGAATCTGGCTCTGGCTCTGGGCAGGGTGTTCTCAGAATCCCCAGTTCCCAGCAAGCTACATCCTCTCCTCAGCCCTTGTGCCTTGATCACAATGATTGGTTGCCCAGATTTTTTTTTTTATCTAGGGTTCTCTCTTTTTTTAAAAAAAATACTTTTATTGATTTCAGAGAGGAGAGGGAGAGAGAGATAGAAACATCAATGATGAGAGAGAATAATTGACTGGCTGCCTCCTGCATGCCCCTTACTAGGGACTGAGCTTGAAACCCAGGCATGTGCCCTTGACCATAATTGAACCTTGGACCCTTCAGTTCACAGGCTGACTCACTATGCACTGAGCCAAACCAGCTAGGGCTAGCCTTTTCTTGATCCAATGACCTATGGCCTTCTTACTTACATTTTCAAGTTTCCCATTCTGAGTTTTTGTTCCTCCTATCATTTTCTCATGGTCAACACTGATTCATTTACCTCTGTTCTTTGGACAGTCTGAGGAATGTAGCACCTGGAACATTTTAGACATGACTTTTCAACACCTGAATCAAACAAACAGACATTAAATGATGACATACATTTCTCTGAATCAGCTTCATAGTTCTGGGAAACTGAGTTCAATTGAATACTTTCTTTTTCAAGAAAAATGGGGCCCTTTTAGGGTCTTAAGAGATAATATAAGTAAAAGGCTTAGCCCAATGGCTAACCCATGGCAAGTGCTCATTGAAAGATTGCTACTATTAAATATTTTATAGTGAAAAATATATATTCATATACTTTTATCTCATATTTTCTTGGGATTATTGTATGACAACTAGTTTAGAAGCCAAACAAGAGTAAATGTCTTAGATCGGAGGTCAGCAAACTTTTCCTGTAAAGGGCCAGATAGTATTTTAAGCTTTAGAGACATGTTCTCACAACTCCTCAATGCTGCCTTTGTGAAATAAAACCAGTCAAGGACATAGTAAACAAATGAGTGTGGCTGTGTTTCCATACAATGTTAGTTACAGAAACAGGTGATAGTCCAGTGGGCTATGTACATGGTTGCTTGTGATACCATATTGACTAATGAATTAATGAATTTCTTAATTTGGCAAATAATCATTGAGAACATGCTATGCTGGGTGCTGGGCATACTATGGTTCCTGATCCACAGAGATAACAGCTAAGTGGAAGAGATGGACATTAATCAAATAAGCACACCTATAAAATTACAAATGTGATTTGAGCTATTAAGAAGGGATGTGTGATGCTATGAGACTGACAAAGAGGCATTTGCTTATTTGCATGTTTGGTGGGGGGTGGTTAGGAAAGGTTCTCTGGAAATGTTGCTTGGGCTGAGATCTGAAGGATGAGAATGTTGACTAGATTGAAGAAGTTGTGGAAGGCGTCACAGACACAGGAACTAACGTGTGCAAAGCCTGTAAAGAGAGGAAACATGAATTATCCCCCAAACTGACATAAGCCTTCTGTGGACAAAGCACATGTAACACATGGGTAAAGACATCACTGAGAAACCTTGGTAAAGATATGATCTTTAGCCTGAAAACAATGGCAAGCCAATAACCAGCTTTATACATAGCATGGTTGAGTTTGCATATTGACAAAATATCCCTTCAGCTAAGTTGTTCAAAATGGAGTGAAGAGGTCATGCAACATTTCAATGAAAGAAATTTCCAATAGTGGCTAGATCATTTTTTTTGAAAGAGGGAGAATGTATAGTTTGATGATTTGCAAGTAAAAGTGTCTTTCTGTACCATGGATAAGTCATTTAAACTCATTTTGGGCCGAAACCGGTTTGGCTCAGTGGTAGAGCATCGGTCTGCGGACTGAAAGGTCCCAGGTTCGATTCCGGTCAAGGGCATGTACATTGGCTGAGGGCACATCCCCGGTAGGGGGAGTGCAAGAGGCGGCTGGTCGATGTTTCTCTCTCATCAATGTTTCTAGCTCTCTATCTCTCTCCCTTCCTCTCTGTGAAATATCAATTAAAATATATTTAAAAATAATAAAAATAAACTCATTTTGGTTTATGGAAAATGAAGAAAAAATGAATATTTGTATTTTTATGAGTGCCAACTTTTTATCATCTCCATGGTTCTCTTTCAGCAGCAAAATGCAGATTAATTTGCATAAAGGTTTAATTACACAGTTCTTAATACCTACTGCCTCAACTTGTTTCTCAACTTAACTCATTTTCTACCCGTGAAACATTTGGCTCAGAGAGGAGACACATGTAATAAAACATCTCTCTTGTTGTTTGACCTAGAATACCATTAATCAAAACTATCTGGGAGTAAATTAACTATTTCCAAAGGTGAAAAATTGGTGATCCAACTATTTGTTCAGTTCCCCATAAAATGAGGTTTAAAAATGTATTTAAGTCCAAGCTGGTTTGGCTTATTGGATAGAGTGCCCGCCTATAGACAGAAGAGTCCTGGGTTAGATTCCAGTCAAGGGCACATGCCTGGGTTTGTGGGCTCAGTCATCAGAAGGAGGTGTGCAGGAGTGGGGGAAGTCCCTCAGCCCAGCCTGCACCCTCTCCAATATGGGACCCCACAGGATCAGGCCTAAACTGGCAGCCAGACATTCCTCTCACAATCCAGGACTACTGGCTCCTAACTGCTCACCTGCCTGCCTGTCTGCCTGTCTGCCTGCCTGATAGCCCCTAACCCTTCTGCCTGCAGGCCTGATTGCCCCTAACCACTCTGCCTGCCTTCCTGATGCCCCTAACTGCTCCCCTCCCTGCCTGATTGCCCCTAACCGCCTCTGCCTGCCTGCCTGCCTGATGACCCTAACTGCTCTGCTTACCTGATAACTCCTAACTGCTCTCCCTGGCTGGCCTGATCGCCCCTAACTGCCCTCCCTTGCCAGCCCCTGCCATTGTGGTTTTGTCTGGAAGGATTTCCGGAAGACATCCCATTAGCATATTACCCTCTCATTAGTGTGTGATTAGCCTACTCATTGCACACCAAGTCACATTTATCTGTGTTCCTTTTAACTGTACGAAAAACTCTCACAAGGTCTAGAACAATAGTTCTAAACTGGTAGTTATCTCCCTCTCACCTCTGACCTCTCAGACAAGGGGATGTTTACAATGTTTGGAGACATTTTTGGTCATAGATGGAAAGAGGAGGTTGCTACTGGCATCTAGTGTGGAGAGTCCAGGGATGTTCTTAAACATTCTATTCAAGGCATCTCCCCTACAACAAAGAATTACCCAAACCAGAGTGTTAATTGTGTTAATAGGATGGAGAAATTGGGTCTTGAATAATGTTAAGCAACCAACCCCCTTCAATTCTCTTTGTTCCAGTTCATGCTATAAAATCTTTCTTCTTTTTTTCTTTCTACTGTTTCATTTTTCTTTCTTTCTTTCTTCTTTTTTTCTTCTCTTTCTCCTCCTCCTTTTTCTCCTCCTCCTCCTTTTCCTACTCCTTCTCCTTTGTATTCATCTTTGCTGATTCACCTGCTGTCCATAATCTGAAATGAGATAACTTAGTTTTTACAGAAGTCATAAAATCTTTCATAGATACAGGTCATGTCCATCCTAGTATATCGTGGAATCCAATAATGATTGACTCAGCTCCTATCACAGTGACTTGTGTCCTCAGTATGTCAATTATTATCTCTCACTAGGACTCACTCATCTCCCCCTGCATCCATTCTTCTGTCCTCTCCTTCACCATAAAGCCTTTTAAACATTCAACTTAATCTTGTTTATCTCCTATCTACACACATCAAAATTCAATGACTTCCCAAGAGGAAGTTCAAAAGTTTTATTGGTCAGCAAGACCTTGAATAATCTCTCTCTGTCTCACCACTTCCTAGGTTTTTAGTTTCATCTTGTGCCATTTCTCCCCTTGCTCTGATTTCTCTTAGTTTTGAGGCTATGCTCTGCCTGTCTAACAACCTCTTCCCTCCATCTGGAATGTTGTTCCCTTTATTTATTTGCATAGCTCCTACTTATTCAAGTCTCAATTTAATTACAATTTCTTAAGGAAACCTTTGCTGACTTGCAGACTAGGTATATAACATCAGAACACTCAACAGCAAAATTTAATTACTTATGTATTAGCTTTTGTTTAATGTTTTTGCTGGCCCTCTCCACCAGACTATATACAGCAAACCATGAGTGGGTGTTCAAAAAGAACTTCACATTTGGGGCTGTTTCAAATACTTTTTATCTTTTATTTGTAACCACATGTCACAGACCTACTGTTTTCTTTAAGAAAATAGTGAACTAGGGCAAAATTAGAAATAATCCTGGAATCTCGCTGTAACACTGCACAACAATCCACATTTATCCATCTCAATACATAGTCATTCTGCCTTTACAATTATCCCGAGAACTTTATAAGCTATCCTTTATGTCCCATTTGTGTTTTTCTGGACCACTGTTTAGCCACTGTGGCAACAAGCAGTTGGTATAGCCTTACCTTAGCTGCTCGCATATCTCTACCTTTCAGCCCTAAATGCGATGTATCATTGGATACCTGGGAGAACCTGCCTGGACTCATGCATGTGCAGCTTAGAAGTAAAAGAAATTTAGCACCCTGAAAGGCAACTATTAACAATGATTGATTAAGTTAGTATTCTCCTACCAGCCCTTAAGCAGACTAGTCTGGAGTAAATTCTAAGTCTTCTTCAGAAAGTCCTAGCTGAATCAAGCCCCAGCTGCCAACAATGATGGTCAAGTCAATAACGTATCTTTGAATTGGCTTTGCCTCCCTCTCCCTTTCCTCAATTCATCACTCATGTTCTCAGGAACCACTTCTAAAATAGACCATCTGCACAAAAACTTTTGTCTTGTGCTCTCACTTTATAGGGAACTAATATGCTGCCATATATATATATATATATATATATATATATATATATATATATATATATATATATTGGTTTCAGAGAGAAAGGAAGAGGAAGAGAGAGAGAAACATCAATTATGATAAAGAATCATTGATCAACTGCCTCCTACACATCCCCCAACTGGGGATTGAGCGCCCAACCCGGGCAAATGTCTTTGACCAGAATGGGACCCAGGACCCTTTTAGTGTGCAGTTCAATACTCTATCCACTGAGCCAAACCAACGAGGACTATACTACCTCTTTGAAAGTCAGTTCATTGAATTCCTTTCTTAATAAAAAATTATGGTACCTGCTAATATTTATTAAGCTAAGTAGTTAATAGGACTCAGATTCTGAGCTAATCACTTATTCCCCATTTCCCCCTAATTTTCACAACAACCATATAAGATTGGTACCTATACTATCCAAGATAGTGGATATCATCTATGACCCTCAAATCCATTTTCTCCCTTCTCTACCCTAGGAGGTGAGTCCATATAAAGCACCTCAACTAGCTCTCTTGATCTCTCACTTCTAGTTAGGTTTGGCAACAAGAGATCTGATGGGTGAGTGGGCAGTGAGGTCTCAGCTCTCTCTCTCTCTCTCTCTCTCTCTCTCTCTCTCTCTCTCTCCCTCCCTCCCTCCCTCCCAGGTTACAAAAGGTTGACTGCATTCTTCTCCTACGTTCTCAGATCATGTCAGGTAACTTCTACATAGAACTTGCCTTTGCTCCTGCTATCTCTGGAAATTGTCCCATCACTCACTGCCTTTCCTGAATTCTGCCCACATTTCTGTAAACAACTTTAGATTAAATGCTCCTTGAATTATCCAGTCTGTATGAGCCATCTGATTTCTTCCAGGACCCTGCCCTATAACCTCATATAGCTAAGGAAACTAAGGCCCAGAGTGGTTAAGTAGCTCACACATTTCATCCTAATAAAAAATAACCAAAACATAAGATTAATAATAGAGGGTTCACCTGCTTTTGCAATGGTATGGAGCATTGCTAATGTACTTCCAAACTTGAAGGGGGGAAAAATCAAATTCATTGTTGTTAAAACTTGGTCTGTAGATCACATGCACATTTAATCTGTCTGCATTTTAATGAGGCTGTCTCTCTTAAATGCAGTGTCCTCATTTTGTAGGTGTATCATCAGGTGGTTTTTAATAATATATGCAAATTTTGTAAAAATATATTATTTTTCCATCTTGTTTTGATCATCTAGACACCGCATTTTCCTGTTACACAAACATTTAGACTGTGGTTTGTCCTCAAAGACCATGCCAGTTGAGAGGAAATGTGTCTGAGTTGTCTGAGTTATATATGGCTGTTTTTGATGAAGTCGGCAATTCTAACAGCTGTGTCCTAAATTAAGAAGAAGATGGGCATTTCTCCAGAGATAAACCAATTCATCAAGAACCCATCTTGCACATAATATAAAACTTTAATAATTCAGCCCCACTGGGGGCCTGGCAGGCTGAAACATGTTGTTTAAAGAAATGCAGTTTGATGGCTTTGAAATACAAACAAGAACTTGAACTAGGTAAATAGAATGTGGCCAAGCACACTTCTTAGGAAATCTGCTTGAATGAATATGTAAGAAAAACTATAATTGGTGTATCAATTATTTCTATGGGAGTAGATGTTTTGGTGATGCTTGAGGGTACTTAAAAAGTTGTGTGTTTTTTTCATAAGTAATTTAAATGTTCCTCTTGAAATATTGTTTACACTATTAATTTATTTAGTAAATTAATTACAGAATCATAACATTTTAGAGCCAAAAGAGCCCTCAGAGAACATCCAGTACAACCCTATTTTTGCAAACAGTTTTCTTGGATTATTCCTAGGTCCATGCACACAGAACAAGGGCCAGCCCTCCACATACCCCCTCAGCCCAGCTCCTCCTGAGACACTGGCCCACAGCTGTGTGTCCAGCCCAACTGGCTCCTTCTTGTATGCAAAGGGAGATCAAAACATGGCATAAGCAATGGCATATACAATGCTCCTTTCACTGATTCCCAAAACAGATATTTTGTTCCGGTCTATTCTTTACTCTCTCTCTCTCTCTCTCTCTCTCTCTCTCTCTCTCTCTCTCTCTCTTTCTGATTGTCTTGCCTTGCTAATCTTCCAATCTGAACTCCCTCTCCATCTTTGTGAAATCCCATCCTCTGAAAGGGCTTTTGCCAAGGTCATTAACAACAGAGCTCAAGACCAGTATGATTTGACCATTCTTCGGTAGCATCTGGAATGGTTGATGACTACTCTCATGGAGTTCTCTTCTCCATTAGCTTTTTCCTGACTCAGACTCACTACTCTGATCATTCCTTTCTTGTTTCTTTCGTTGGCTTTCAGTTTGTTGTAATCTTCTCTTCTCATTCCTTTGTTCTGTTAATAGGAAATTGCAATTATCCTACAACTTTCTCAACTACCAATAGACTGTTTACTCTCAGATTTAAGTCCTGGCCCAGATCTTTCTCCTGAGCTCCTAATTAGCTAGTGAATACCTTCGGAAGTTCCACAGGCCCTCCAAACTCAACAGATACAAAATAGAGCTATCCATCCCCAAATGCACTCCCAACTCTTGTTTTGTGTTTTTCCCCCTGTCTGTTAATAATAATATAATTCACAAAGATGTCCAAGCCAGAAATATGGGTATTACTAGATCAGTACATCAGTGGCTTCCCACTGCTCCTAAGATAAAATCCAAACTTCTCAGTATGACATGCAAGGGAGATATGTGGTCACTGCCTATTGCAAAAGCTTCGTCTCTTATAACTCCCTGTCAATTTTCATATCCATTCCAGCTACCATCCTTCCAAAATTTTCAGACTGCCCCTAAGCAGTTTGCCTCAGTGGATGGAGCGTTGACCCACGGACTGAAGGGTCCTGGGTTCAATTCTGGTCAAGGGTATGTTGTGAGCTCAATCCCTAGTAAGGGGCATGCAGGAGGCAGCTAATCGATGTTTCTCTCGCAATGATGTTTCTAACTCTTTCCCTCTCCCTTTCTCTCTGTAAAAAAAATCAATAAAAATATTTTTTAAATCCTCAGACTAATATTGGCTCATATTCCAAGAGTCAGTTAAAAAATGATAACCTCTATAAAGCTTTTTCTCACCAATATCCCCCTCTCTTGAGGATTCATTCACTCCCCTCCTGTGTGCCTCCTCTATGACACTTAGCTGTGCAAAGCCCAAAGATCCTGGACAAGGTTGTTGTCATTGAGAACAGGAAGAAAGAAAAAGTTCTCAAGTCACAAAGAAGAAACAACTGTGTTAAGAAGATCCAAGTTTTCTCAGTTAGGGTGAACTAAGTAACCAGCTCTACAAATGGGAGATGTTCAGAGCTTTTCCCTCTTTAAGGTGTCTTTGCACAAGATGCTTTCTTAAAAATGAAATGGCTCTGTGGCTC
Organism: Vespertilio murinus; assembly: GCA_963924515.1. Taxonomy (NCBI): domain Eukaryota; kingdom Metazoa; phylum Chordata; class Mammalia; order Chiroptera; family Vespertilionidae; genus Vespertilio; species Vespertilio murinus. The sequence goes on along the minus strand of OZ004711.1, from coordinate 74,739,832 downwards.
TGTTTATGTAACAATTCTTCTGCAAAGTTTGTTTAACTTTGGCTACTGACCCTGGAGACAAACATCTCAGAGTGCTGCTAACCAAAACCCGCTAGCAGGGAGTAGAAAGGGGAAGGATGCATGTTCCCTATCTGATGACTTTGATCTTTTAAGGCTAGACATGGGGCAGCTGATGGAGGAGACAAGCTGAAAAACAGAAGATGCCAAAAATTCACAGGTATAAAAGATTTCACAGAACCAATTGCCCAGGTAAAGGTGAAGGCCGGTGTAGTAAGATGGAAAAAAGGATTTGTCTCTGTTCACTTTGAGCTAGGCTAGAGTTGACCATGACCCTTGTATCCACACTGTCTAGCCAAATATCCAGAAATTAATAATATTTTCAAGCTTTTGCAACTCAGCTCAACCTTTGCTTTATTTTTCTCAAATTACCTCCAAGACCTCAAATGACTGAGGTTACTGAAATCAGAATTCTGGCAATAGTAAAGAAGCACTGATATGGTGGTCAGTACCCATACCCTACCATGTCCACAAGTTTATTTATTTTATATTCTATCCTTGAGTGTTTAAATATGTCATGTTTTTATCTAACCTATCTGAACTCCCATGTAAAGATTGATAAAATCAGATTCCTTGCACCTAACGGTAATTAATACATGGTTTCTGGGCTAGAAATAAATTTTCAAAAGTAAGAACTAGAGAAGCAAAGTCTCAACTATCATGTTTACCTGAGTGAGTCTTTTGTAAATTTCTTCTATTAAGCAGCAGGATCAGTGATCTACAATGAAATCAACCAAAGCTGGTATCTTCTGTTTCATTTCGCTGAGGAAAAAGGAGGCAGCTCCACACGTAATTAACAGTATCTGATTGAAATGAGAGTTTCTGAATGATTAAGAAACTAGAACTTGACTAAGTCAGAAACCGTGTGGTCTATAACAGAACACCTTCTAAAGAAAAACAACATACATTTCCAGGTGAAACAAACATGATTTCTGTAACATCATAACCAAGATGAGAACTCCATTTGCCTTTAGTTCTAGACAAAGACCCTGAACCAAGGCCACTCCAGGACAAGGGGGTAAAATGTGTTTTCAATTACTTAGTTTTTTGAGGGCAAGAACTGTGTCTTTTCACTTTATTAAATTTATTGGGTTGACATGAGCTAGTAAAATGTTATAGGTTTCAAGTGTACAATCTATAGCACATCATCTGTATATTGCATTAGGTGGCTTCTTGGGAAGAAAAATTATCTATGAAAAATTTGGCCCTCAAACTTATTTTAATAATGTCTCCACTTTAGTCAGGTGAATGCTGGTGAGTGGAGTGAATTTATAATTGCCTGCTTTGCCAGTTAATATAAATGGTTTGTACTTGTTATATTCTTCTAATGAAAAGGAAAGAACAATTCCCAGCCAATATGGTATAGTGGTTGAGAGCCAAATTATGAACCAGGAGGTAACAGGTTCCATTCCTGTTCCATTCCAAGTCTGGGTTGCACGTCGATCCCCAGAAGGGAGGCAGCCAATACATGATGTTTCTCTCTCATCATTGGTCTCTCCTCCCCACCCCCTCTTCTCCTCCTTTCCTCCCAAAATCAATAAAAATATTTTTTAAAAGAAGAAGAAAGAAAGAAAAGGAAAAGAACACAATCCACACTAAGGGAAAAGGTACTAATATTTTATGGAGTCTGCATAGGCTAGACACAGAGAGGGTTTTTCACATACATTCTCACTTTTAGAAATAGCACCAATAATGAAAGAATTCTATTGGTACATGCACTGAATATCCTCTCCTATTATAGTGTATGAGCTTCTCTGTAAATAATGAACTCCAAACAATGTCTCCCAATGTGAAGACAATCCCTATTGTCACTTGTAGGAACCATGTAACATTGTGAGCCCTCCATTACCTGCATTGTGAGCTCTGAAGCCAGTTGGCTTGGTAATATAGCACCAGTTTATAAATCAAAGGCAGAAGAACCCAAATATTCCAGGCCTGTCTCAGATGCTGTGGGAAGACAGACAAAATTAGGAGAAATTCGTTTGTTTAAAATAGACTGGTCCTTGTGTGTTTATCACCATGATATTATCTGTTTTACTGCTCCAGAATTTGGGCTTCCCATGAATTCTCTTTTTTGATGTGTTTTTGCCCATTATCTGATCTTAATGGTACAAAAAATTTAAGTAGAGTGACCAGAATGGGGTTGGGAACACCATTTCTACCTAAACATTTGGATTTTTTTCCCAATTTGTTTATTAAAAAATGTAATGAGAGTGAGATTCAGAGTATTAGAAGCAACCCTGGTCAGCATCCTCTTTTTAAGAGGCCTGCCAAGATCACACAGCCAGCTAGCAGAAGAACAAAGGTTACAACCCAGAGAACAGGGTATTTTTCTGGTGATCAAAAAAAGGTTTCACGGATATATATCAGAATCAAAATATCTAGCTGTGAATCTTCACCCTACCACTTCTTAGATGTGAGAGGTAGCATAAGTTGCTTAACCATTTCCTCATGGATGTGTGAACATTAAATGAGATAACATGTTTTGTAAAGTAACAAACATTGCACTTGTGCATCGTCTAAGGGCTTGATAAATGTAAACTCCCATCCTTACCAGGTTAGGGCTCTTTTGTTTTTGGACTTTGAGAGGTTCCTCCCAGGTAGCTGACCAAAACCCATGGTTCGCCATTGCCTTTTTCATTTCTATAACAAGGAGACTGATTAGACACCTGGCTTCCTAGGTTAGTGCCCTTTGGTGAATCGTAACCTGAATGCCAGTAGTCACAACTCCAAAATAGAGTAAGGGACAGTGTCTTTGGTGGGCAGAGTGTTTCCTCCAATCCAAAAGATGCTTCATTTGAGTCTTGAAGCCAGTAGTCATCTCAATCCCTGTCATGGTCATCCCAACTGAAGAATCCCTGGTAGATTTCCTAGACAGTATTTTGAACAGAAAGTAAACAACGCTTATTGTTCTCACTTTGGTTCCCAGGGGTGAGAATGAATGTAGTTTGAACTTTCTCTTAGGCCCTAACCACATTACGCTACCAAATACAGCCCAGTACTTTGTAATCAAGTCATATTACATACAATCACAATTTTCCCACTGCAAAATATTGTCTTGACTTTAATAGCATGCCAACTCCTCAAAATCTAACTTTCCTTGCTACCCAAATGTTCTGGCTAAAGAAACATAAGCCTTGCAGAAACGCTTGCTCCAAACTTCCTCCTTTTTCATAGATCATTGGCCGGGGGCATTTTTACATTTTGCTACTTTTCACATTTGCAGTTTCCCAGATACGGGTCTATTTGTTCTAAAACACATTTTCCTCATCTTATAATCTTTTGCCCCTCATTGGCAGTCCTCAAAGTTTTTCCAGAGCCCACTCCTGAAATGATTCACCATCTCAACACCTTTACTCCAGCAACATGGATAAGGGAAAAATCAAGACACTTTCCTTGACAATTAATTACTTTTGAGGGAGGCTATTTAAAAGCCAAACAATAATCTATTACTTCATAGGTGACCTAATGAAAACTACTTAACATCCCTTAGCTTCAGTCCCCCATTGCAAATGAAGATAGTAATAGCACCCATTACATAAGATGGTTTAATAAGAAAGAAAGTGAATATAAAGGGTTTGGTGTAGTGGCTCACATACATAAGTAATCAGCTAGTGCTGGCTATTATTTTTTTTAATATATATATTTTATTGATTTTTTACAGAGAGGAAGAGAGAAGGATAGAGAGTTAGAAACATCGGTAAGAGAGAAACATCGATCAGCTGCCTCTTGCACACCCCCCACTGGGGATGTGCCCACAACCAAGATACTGCCCTTGACCAGAATCAAACCAGGGACCTTTCAGTCCGCAGGCTGAGGCTCTATCCACTGAGCCAAACCAGTTGGGCATTGGCTATTATTTTTGTCATTAGACTATAAGGAGTACAAAGGTACTTAAAATACATTACCAAACCTTAAGGAGCTTATAAGATACTTGTTATGATAAGATATAGCCATGTGACAAGACAACAGCATTATAAGTATTCTAATAAATTATGTGATGCCATTATTTGTCAGATGAGTGAGAGACAGAAAACTGTGGGCTAAAATATAACTGGGAAGACTTCAGTCTGGATGGCAAAATAATAAGCTGGGCCTTGACAGATGAAATATACTGAGATAGGAGCATTTTAGGTAGGAGAAACAATAATAAGTAACATATGGAAATAGGAATGTTTAAGCATTCAGGAGACTATGAGGGACAGGAGAGGAGAATTCATGCCAATGTAGTTTAGAACCAGCTTAAAATGAGCACTGAGTGTAAATGTACGCAGTAGGCATTTGATGTCTTAACACATTGTGGACTGATCATGAGAACTCTCATGTTAAGATGCACAGTTGTGAGAAAAAACCAAGATGGCGGCAGAGGTAAATGCCTAACTGCAGCCTCACTCAACAATTTTTTTAAAATACAACTAAAATATAAAGTGGACATTATCCAGAACTATAGGAAAGTTGACTGACTGGAAATTCTACAACTAGAAGGAAAGAGAAAACCAGAAGGACAATCTGAGGAGCTGTAAAAGCCTAAGGTACAGAAACACGGTGCGCTCGGGGAGAGGACAGAGCCGGAGAGGAGGGGCAGCTGAGTGCCTGGCTGGTGTTCCCTAGAGGGAAGGAGATAAAAGCTCCGGACTGTGCTGAACCCCAACTCCAACTGCACTGAACCCCAGTTCTGGGCAAGACCCTGGGGTCCCAGGCTCATACAGAGAGAATCTGGGCTAAAAGGCAGAAGCTCCGGGGAGCGGCAAAAGGCAGAGCCCCGGAGTCACGCACATTGCACGCAGAGGACAGATGATTGATTGGGTCGCTGGATTGCCATAGCAGGAAGGAGACATAAGCTCCAGACTGCTCTTAACCCCACTTCCAACTGCACTGAACCCCAGTTGCCGGCTCGTTGTGGGAGAGACTAGACTGTCTGGTAGCAGGCGAAACTCTAGGGTGCCTTTCTCTCAGAGGTGCTTGCAGCGAATACCAAGGGACACTGAGCTACATTGAGACTCATGAACCTCAGAAGGCAGGGCTAACGGGAAGCCAAGGCTGTTGACTCCACCCTGAAACTCCGCCCCATCCAAGTTGAACACAGAAGCTTTTGCAGGTTTCCAAGTCTAGTGGAATACAGCTGTCTCCTGGCATAGACACAGCTGATCCTCCCAACCTACCAACTCAGGGAAGCAGTGAAAATGCCGAGACCAGGAAACAGATCACAAATGAAGGAAAAGGCAAGCAAAAAGCAACTGGATATAGAGTTCAAAACCACGCTTATAAGGTTGTTCACAAATCTCTTAGAAAAGGCTTATAAAATAAATGAGACCTATGAGGATATGAAAAGGGAACAACTAGAAATAATAAAGGATCAACAAGAAGTGATAAAAGATCAACAAGAAATTATAAAGGATCAACAAGAAATGATTAAGGATCAGCTAGAAATAAAGAATACATTCTCTGAAATAAAAAATATTATACAGAGTCCTAAAAACAGAATGGAAGATTGCAAGAATCAAGTCAAAGATTTGGAACACAAGAGCCAGAGGACACTCCTCCACAGAAGCAAGAAGACAAGAGAATCCAGAAAGCTGAAGATAGTGTAAGAAACCTCTGGGACAACTTCAAGTGAACCAACATCAGAATTATGGACGTCCCAGAAGATGACAGAGAGCAAGATACCGAAAACATATTGAAAGAAATAGTGACAGAAAACTTCCCCCATCTGGGGAAAGAAATAGACTTACAAGTCCAGGAAACACACAGGACCCCAAACAAAAGGAGGGGGAAATGAGGAACATTTGTAATAATATGAACAATAAAGATTTATTTTTTTTTAAAAAAAAAGATGCACAGTTGTGAGAGCTTCTTCTAGTGGTGACATATGGGATGGGTTTGGGAGAGAGATACTTAGCCATTTGTTCAATAATATAAACATCTTTATCCAGTTATCCATCAATGAATACATTTCAATACTTTGGCTGCAGTTAACATGGGGGGGTGCATATATCTTTTCAAGACAGTAATTTTATTTTCTTCAGATAAATACCCAGAAGAACAATTGCTACATCATATGGTAGGTTTATTTTTTATTTTTTTAGGAACCTTCTTACTGTTTTCCATAATGGCTACACCAATTTATAATGCCACCAACAGTATGCAAGGGTTTTCTTTTCTCCAAATTCCTTTTCTCCCCCTCTCTCCCTCCCTTCCACTCTCTCTAAAAAATCAATGGAAAAAAATATCCTCGAGTGAGGATTAACAAACAAATATATATATACTTCAAAGTTGTTTGGCATTGGCTACAACTTTTTAAACTGCACACAGGATCCAATCTCTTTACAACTATCAGAATTTATTTTTCTTCTAGTAGTTGCTCACCACTTCATTCCATGTACTCCATTTTCCCATACACACACACACACACACACACACACACACACACACAAAACAAAACAAAAAACCCTATCACAATTATCTGAGCATCCCATGATTTTCACCTCCCTCTGCTTTTACACATACTGTATGTTCCGCCTCTTTCATTCCTTGCTACCTAAACTCCATTTTTCAAAGCCCACCTCAAAATGTATCTTCCCTTAGTATAGACTTCTATTTATCATATTATTTATAACACATACCATGACAAAATAAGAAGAGATACATACTGAGATACAGACTATATAGAAAAATAAAATTTATCTAAAATTTAGCAAATGTTAGAAAAATAAGCCTCTGAGGTCCTTATGTGTTTGTGTATCTTACTTTTCCCCTAGACTGTGAGTTCTTGAGGACAAAACATTCATCTTAACCATGTCTGTACCTCCAGGGTCTCAAATGATGTCTAGCACTCATTAAGCACTCAATAAATTATTATTGAATAAATAAGTAAATGAGTGTTTCCACAGATATCATACCAATTTTTATATCCCCTCTTAGTACTGAATAATTTATATATGACATATGAAGTGATAGAGAGTTCAGAGAGAAAATGCAAATACTTGGAAATATGGTCATCCTTTTTAGGGAAAATATATTTAATCTTTAGAAATATGTTGAATGTCAAGAAAAAAAGTGGAAGAAAAGAAATGGAAAAAGAAGCCAGTGACAGAGAGAAAAGATAGCATCACAATAGGAAGGAATAGTAAGAAGATGGGGAAGACAGGAAGAGTGATGAGTCAATAACTCTGAATGTTGAAGAGAAGCAAGCTCTTCTTGAGACTTTTGCATTTCCTGTGCCCTTTACATAATAGGTACTAAATAAACATTGTTAAGTCACAAGTTGGGCAGAGAAACTTTAAAGTGCCAAGTCAGAAGCACAGCGAGGTGAGTGCCTTCCTTGTCCTCAGATTCAGTTAGGGCCTTCATGTGAACACACCTTCATATTATTTGCTACATTTATGTTTATATCAGTTTTAACCCATTCCCTGCTACCTGTGTGTCTAGACCAGCCGTGGGCAAACTACGGCCCGTTCGGCTGTTCTATCTGGCCCGCAGAGCCGAAAGAGCGGAGGGTTCTCTTGCTCTCCCCTCCTCTCCTTCACCAGCAGCCCAAGATAAGAGTGCCAGCATGGTCAGGTTGCTTTTGTTCCAGCCCTCCGGTCCAGTTTAAGAACCCATTGTGGCCCTCGAGTCAAAAAGTTTGCCCACCCCTGGCTAGACTCTATAGAGCTTTCAGAAGCAACCCTTTTAATTACATTTACCTACCCTGGTTGTTAGCTCTTTGAGGAATAGACATTCCTTCCAGATCCCATTTGATTTCTTCATCTGCCTGGCATTCCTGACTTACTCATGTCCTAGGACACAACCTATGGATCCACCTGTCCAATCCTGGTTAGTATCTCACCTCACTCTGTAACTTCATATGCCCGCCTGAGCAGTTACACCATTCAGCAGCTCTCATCTCCTTCTCTGATCCCAGCCCTGACCTCACTTAGATGTGACATATTCAGCGATTAAAATGCTCTTTTTCTCTTGGGCTAAGTGTTTGAAGACTATACTGCTTTGTGTGTGTGTGTGTGTGTGTGTGTGTGTGTGTGTGTGTGTGTGTTTTCCTTTTTTTTCCAATGTAGCTTAACTTAAAATCACTATAAGTTCTTAAAAGACTGACAGTTGGTCGCAAAAGACAATAATTACTTTTAAATACTCTTTCTAAAATCTCTACCATGTTTTGTAAGAAATTACACTCAAATGTTTCTGATTTTAAAATTACTCACTTATAATTGCTATTTAAGTCCAGGAAGCATTTCAACTTCATTTATAACATTTTTTAAAGTTACTTCCCCCTTGAAAATGTCATATCACATATATTCTTATTCTAAAAACTAGGAACTAGGTAGTTATTAATTCAAACATATCCCCCCATTGGATTGCCACTGATAAAACTGCTTCTTTTAGTTTGCAAAGTCAATCCTTGCTACCCATTTTCAAGGGGGCAATCCCCTTCTCTCCATCCAAATACCAAGGGGGGGGAAAGAGGCACAATATAAAAATAAAATGTAAAAATGGGGACTCCCAAATTGAAATAAAAATCTAAACAGACTACCGCTTTCCTAAGCAAGCTGTCAAACAGTAAAAGATGGAGGTAGAAAATATCTTGTTAGTAGAGTAGTTTTCACAGTGACAGAATTTCCCAGAAATTAGAGAAGTACATTGTTAAATCCCTGACTGTGCGGCTTTAAGTACAAGACTTTAGTGAGCAACGTTTTAAATATAAAGTCATCTTGTGAATGTAATTATTGCACTTTCGCATACAAGGGTTCTTCTGTTAACCAACTGAAGAAAATAAAGACCTGAACTACAAGTGTTCAGCAGTGAACGAAAACAACACAGAATCCGATCATCTTTAAAATTATCACCAGGAAAGATTTTAAGAAATGCTAACATTTAAGTGCTGGGGATGGAGCTTAAACATTTTTAAATACTAGAGTAGTAAAATTGTAAAGGTCTAAGAAAAAGCGGAAACTATTTTGTAAATGAGAGAAATGAGACCTCAAGTGTCTATCTGGCTGTCAGTGAAATGATTGGAGTTGTGGGGTGATAGGTGCCCAGACAATGAGGAAAATGATGTGTGAAGGTTAAAACCAAATGGGATTCGGTATAATTGTGATGCAATTACAAAGTGGCCTCACCTGCAAGGACCCTAAGCTTCAGTCCAGCCTCCCCCAGAGCACACTCCTAGCTCCCTCTCTCTGAGTGCAAAGAAGCTGGCAACAATGAAGGTGATAGTATTTTTTTTTAAACTGGAAAATTCAAAGCTAGTGGTAACAGTGGGAAAATGAAGAGCTGTGAGGTGTGAAAGCCAAAGAGCTCATGTTAATTATAAGAATAAAAAATAGACTAATTTTAGACAGATTATTAGTAAAAAGTGTATAAGCACATTATAAACTTTTTTTTCAAGCATATAATTAAAAAGCACGTCGTAACCTATTTTTTAAAGTGTCTTTTTTTTAATTCAGTTTTGCCTTTTGTAAAGATTCATGTTAATTCAATCTACAGCAACAGTTAAGTGCCACTTCTTTAGAAAAGCAAATTATACTATTTTTTAAAAAAAATGCTTAGCAAGAGCTTTTGTTTTGCTCTTTGTTGGGGTGACAGAGCTTCTAGATTATGGGCACCAGAACTCGGTCACATTATCTCTCTGTGCACTGTGTTCTGCCTTTGCTACGCTTCTTAGTAAATGGCCCTCAGTTGCACCCCCATCCACAGCCAGCTGTGGTTCAAGGTGCTTAGCAGGCAGAGTTTGAGTTGGGTGGGGTGCTTGAAATTGTACTATTCAGTGCCTTCAGGCACCAGAGTTTGCTGTTGAGAATGAAAGAAGGGGAAAACCCAAGACTTCAAATAAGCCTCAACATCAGAAGTTTCAAAACTCAGAGGCTGGTAATTTAAGGTAAGGATCTTTTATGGGCTGAACTTGACTTAATGTCCCACCCCTGCTTTACTGATAATTCATTCAAGAGAGGAAATTGAAACCATCTTTTGGAAACCAGATGAAGGGGGGAAAAAATAGTTCCATTTGGCCTAAAGAAGAAAAGGTAGAGAAGAGATTTGCTAATGATATCATGAGAGGGTTGGTGGACTTATCCTAACAGGCATTCATTAATAGTGTGAGTTATTTTCTTTAACAAATGAAGAAAATGGGTTAGATTTGAAAAAACAATAAGCACATTCTAGTGAAAATTACTGAAAGTGAACTATATCCATCTATGAATACTTTAACAATTAAATAGAAGACAGGAGCATAGATGATACTTCTTCTCGAGGTCATATCATGTATGAGCACATCAAAGTTCCTCTTACATATTGTTCTTGGATACCTCTAGGATTATATGGAAGAAAAGCTATGGTATTTGTTTTGTGTTCCCAAATTCCTAACATATTTTCCACTGAGAACTGAGGAAAGCTCTCTGTGGCCACTAGCTTTTCTTGCTGACCCTACGAGCAGCAGAGGATGAAGGAGGCGGGATGAGAAGCCTAGGAGAATAGAAGAAAGGATACATGAGAGTGCTCAGAATTAAAGACAGTCATCTCAACCCAAGGAAACACATGACCCCAGAGTCAAGTAGATATCAGGGACTCATCCTCCATCATAGCCTAAGCTGCCCCATCTGAGGAATATGACTTCTGGGAACCTGAATTGAAAGGTAAAGATAGCAGATACCATCTCTGACTGTCCTAATCCTTGTCATCTGAGCCTGTTTGTGGAACCCCTGCCACCCCAAGAAGATCTATCTTTCTTGAAAAAGCTCAAGTCTGCCCTAGCCAGTTTGGCTCAGTGAATAGAGCATCAGACTGTGGACCAAAGGGTCCCAGGTTCGATTCCAGTCAAGGGCACTGGAATGTCTGGGTTGCAAGCTCAAACCCCCAGTAGGGGGCAAGCAGGAAGCGGCCAATCAAAGATTATCTCATCATTGATGTTCTTATCTCTTTCTTCCTCTCTGAAATCAATACAAATATATATATTAATTCCAATAGAAATAAATAAAGCTTAATTCCAAATAGAAAACATGATTTCTGGAATTTATTCCTTATTACATTAACCAAAATATATTTTTCAAACTTTTCCTCTTTCCCTGAAGCTACCAGACTCTCTAAAACTTGGGAAGAATAATGACATCTGAACTATAAAATCTCAACTATAAATTCTCTAGAAAGCCATCCCTAAATACCACCTACTGCTCCATTGGTATCCTCCTGAGGAAGCCTAAAAGTGCTCCCAGACAGTACATTCATTAGATAAATTCCAAAGCTACACCTCATCCATGGCTGAGATTTTGCTCCCTTTTCTATTTCCCATCCCAAATTATACCCAACTACACTGCCCAATATATGTCTTCAGAGGTTAGGTGTTACAATTCACTGGCAACACTAATATATTCCACTAACACATTTCCAACAACATAAGTATGCCCAAAATTTGCATAGTAACTCCCTTCCTTTGTTAAGTTCCCAGAAGAAATTGTGAAGTCCAAAGATTACATTCTCTTGCATGTTCAAGTTCTAATAATTTAATGTGCAAACGAATTAAGACCCTTAATTCTTCCTCCTCAAGTTCTTATTCTACTTAGGCTCAGCTAAAGGACTTAGTCTCAAATATCTGGTAGAATCTGGGTTCTTTCAACCACTTCTGACTGGGATTTTTATCACTGAAATAAATGTTATTTCTCGTGTTCCCCAACATTTCAAGAATCCAAAGATACACCTAGATTATCATGACAGCCAGTACTATGGTTGTAAAATTTAAAGCAAAACAAAACCCAGCTCCTAGAAAGTTTCTCAGGTGAAACTATTTCTTGAACATAATACTTCGTAGACCCACATTTATGTGGCCAAAGAACCATAGCAATGAATTATGGCACTGAGGAAAGAAGAACAGTCAGAAAGAAGACCTCAATGGTAGTCTTGCCCAAGATGTCAGTCATCTTATGTCAGTTATCTAAAGTTCATGACTATAAAATTAAACCCAATTGGGAGAAATTTCTACAAAGAGATTAATTTCTCCTAATATCACATTTGAGGGACAATCCCAGCAAATACTACTTTTTCCGTCAGAGAGAGGTGTAGGAGATGTGGTAGCCTTCTTAGAAAGTGTAGAAACTTACAGTGGTTACAGTACCAGTCCCAAGATATTTGTATCCCCCCTTCAAATCTTGTATTTCCGGTGCCCGGGTGCCATACCTAGTGTGGTATCTATGTGAACCATCATTATCACACCAATTTCAGAGCAAACATCTTCAGTCCTATGACATAATGCCTGCTACTCCTATCTCTTAAAGTAGAATTTCTTGGGCTTGTGAAACCTGTTTTATAGAAATGATATTACCTTACTTAGTACATTTTTTTTCCTGCTGAAGTCTCACCCCCAGTAGATCTCTGAACTGAAGCTCCTATCATGTTTCAGAATATTTTCCTCCTAAGTATCTTGTCAAAGCTGGGTTTTTGTTTTTTGTTTTTTTACCTGTATCCTCAAAGCATATTGTCTTCCCTCAGATTTTGAATAGTCAAGGCTTTTAGTGGAATTTCATCATTCATTCATTCTTCTTATTTTCAATCATAGGACCTATTTCTGGGGGTTCATTTTTCTATAAATTTTTCCTCAAAGGCCCAGTTGAGATTCTATTAAACCTAACACTTAAATGGATCATTTTCTTACCACAAATAGGAGTACTATGATTTTTGGACTTGAGTATTAGCAGTTAAGGGCCATTTTGGATGTTGCCATTTTTTAGTTATTATGAACTAGAGGCCCGATGTATAAAATTTGTGCAAAGAACTGGGCCCCAGCCACCGCAGCGGCTGCCTCTGCCTTGGCCCCCATCACCGCAGCTTCGTAGGGAAGGACATCTGGTCTAATTAGCATATTACACTTTTATTATCATAGATAATGCTGCCATAAACATTTGCTTACAGGTTTTTGTGAAAATTTGTATTTTCATTTATTTTGGGATGATTCCCACTAGTGGAATTGCTAGGTCATATGGTAAGGGTACACTAAATTTACAATAAATTGCCAAACTATTTTCTAAAGTGGTGTTACCATTTTGCACTCACACTAGCAATGAATGCTTGTTGCAGTTACTCCTTATCTGGCCACGCTTTAATCTTGGCTGTACCAGTGAGTGGGTAGTGCCATATTGTTGTGGTTTTAATTTCTATTGTCCTGAAAAATAGCTATGCTGAACAGATTTTTTTGTATTTATTATATTTGTTTCGTATATCCAAACTAGTGGCAGACCCAGAGCCTAAAACTGGACCATACTCTGACTGGTAGTTAGGCAGGTGGATGACACCAGCTGGATTCATGATAGCACAGTAAAATACGGATTCTGATAAGTTTGGTGTGAAGTTCTGAAACTTTAGTGACTAACTGTAACTACATCTCTTATATAAATGCTCACCAGAAGGAACCTTAAAGGCAAAGGTTATTGATATCAAGTCATTTTCTTGCTGGAGTAATGAGGAGGTAATTACCTTACTTACAGGTTTTAGCAATGATGATTAGTAGAGCTGTAAATAAACAGAAAATTTAGTGGGAAGTAAAAGGATATGTTCTGAGTCCCAGAACTCAGATATCTAGCCCTCAATTCCACTGACCCTTTCATCCCAAAACAGTTTTAGTCATAGCTTCTCATGTGTGGTTAAAACTTGGATGACGAAGGGGGTTGTATCATTGTCTCAGGGGTCAGGGGCAGAGTGGAGTGTTGGGAGAATGCTGGAGGATAAGTAGGGAGTTTGGAGGTAGGGAAGAGTCTTGATGAAGAGGGAGAAGAATGAAAAGGAAATGAATTGACAAACCTCCTTCCATAGAAAGTTCTCCTTCACTTGCTGCCCATCCTTCTTTATCCTCTTCAGTCTTCTTTGTGGGAGGAGGAAGATGGATGATATAAGGGGAAAATGAATGTTTATGGGAAGGATATAGGGTATTTGAATTTGGATTGAGTAGAATTATAATCAATAGGAAGTCATTTTACTTCTTCAGATTATCTATAAAGTTAGACTGTGGATCTTTGGAGACTCTGTGGTTGGAGAGCTTGTAGAGATTCTGTGACTGTTCTGCTGAACTTTATAAACACCTTTCTTTGTGATAATATTTGATACCTTAGACCTTGCCTCCACTCACTTGAAATGGATTATTCTAGACATTTGTAAATCTGGACAGTGGAATTTCTGCAACATTTTTCTGAAATACAAAATTCAACATCTCTTTAGGGTGAATGAGTTGGGTTTTAGTCAGTGAAGAGAAGGGTATTTGCAGGTAGGTATTTTGACCATTTTAAATCACTCCTTTGCTCATAACATACCAATAGAATTTACTCTCAAAGCTCTGTTTGAGCAATGTTAGGCTGGATCTAAGCTTCAACTGGAAGACAGTGGATGGTTCCCATATTTTTTATGTTAATTCACTTGGGTTTCTTTACATTAAAAGAGGAATGCTTCCCAGAAATAGCCATTTATCTTGACTGTTTCTAGGAAATAAATTCAGACTCCACAGCATTTAATATATACCAAGGGATGGAGGGAAATAGAAGATGACCACCCTGATTTCCATTAAAGAGAAAACTCTGACCCAAAACAATTTAATTAAGTCTAGTTCACTTTCCACATTAATAAAATGAACAGCCATTAAACACTAATGTCAACTTCTCTTAGGATTCTGGCAGGTCCTATCAGGTAAAGCAAGAAAACAATTTTATTTCACAGTGACATGGACCCAGTGGCACAAAAACAGGATGGGCTTGTGGCTTAGTGAGACAATTGAGTCTTTTCTTAACATGGGTTCAAAATGTACTGATTTCCAAGTATAGACTGTTCTTAAGGAATATGTCCATTATAATGGACCAACTAGCAAACAACCAGTGGGATTTTCCATAAACATCAGATAAAGGAAACTAGAATTGACAAAGTTGAGGTCACCATTGTGCACAGAACTGAAGTTCACACTGACCTGTTCTCTCGCCACCTTAGCATTTACTCTGCTAAGAGTAATGAGTGTGAGCCATTGAGTGGGCTGAAGTCTAAACCTAAGCATGACTTAGAGCAGTGTTTCCCAAACTTCTCTCATGATGAGAATCACCTGGTGGGATTGTTAAAATACAGATTCCTGAATCCCAACTAAGAAGTGCTAAACTAGAATTTTTGGGAACATATAGGTAAAATTGTATACTTAATAGTGCTCTAAGCTTTCTATGAACATTGAAGCTTTTTTTTTTTTTTTGCGGCCCACATAAATGTAAACCTTCTTTATTTGGCCATGTTAGCCTCTGTGCTTGACATGCTGCTTTAGGAGAAGGAAAGGAAGAAGGAGATGTTCAAGAGTTGCCTCCAGGCATGTAGGCAACTGATGATGAGGAAAAGGATTGTGTGTGTGTGTGTGTGTGTGTGTGTGTGTGTGTGTGTGTTAATGAAGTTTTGCTGTGCTTTGCAAATTAAACCTATCCCCATTTTAGCATGTTCTCAAAAGACTGGGAAAAGATATATTTTCTGTTAAAACTTATTTCTAATTGAAAGTCATTTCTTTCCATGTAACTCATGTGAAGAATGTGAATTTAACAAAGTAAAAGCTATAAGAAGGTGAGGATTTTCACTTATTTGAATTCAAGTTGATGTTCCTAAAGAAGGAGGTCAGTTCCTAGAAGGACTCTGGGTCTCAGCAGGGGAATGGAGCAGGAACAGGCCATGTCTGGGTGTGATTTAATCAGAGCCTCTACAGAAATCAGTAATAACCTAAAGGTTAGGAGGTCAATGAAGAGATGGTTTCCAAAGATACAGATAAAATCAAGGAACAAACAAAAGAAGATGAAGCACCAGCGGAAAACCACTGGTGCCTCTGGGTCTGGAGGGACAAAGGGTATGTGGCTCGGAGTTTCCCCAGAACAGAGGCTGAGACAAGCGGCTTATGTCGGGATTTAAAGAAGAACCAATAGGGAAGTAAGCAGTTTATGTGAGAAGTGAAAGAAATATCAATGGGGAAGTAATAAAGGGACACATAGAAGGAATGGCTGCCAATAAATAGTATCAAACTAATAATCATTTACAGGCAATTGGAACTTAACACAGGCCATAAGGTTAGCCACCCCAGGCCAAAAGAGCCACGGTGGCCCTGAGCTAGGGATGGAAAGACCACCCACCCTAAGGCATTATAGCCCAAACAGGTTGAGAAAGGAATCCATGGGGTGGGAGAGCCAAGCCTGGAGAGGCAGAGCCCAACCCACTTCCAGGAGTGTGCACTGGATGGAGGAGTCAGAGCCAACACTGAGAGAGGAGGCTACCACATAGGGGAGGGGTACTACCAAAATGGGAGATTGATTTATACTGAGACATTGTGCAAATAAGTAAACATATTAAGGATAATGAGCCCCAGCTAAGTGGCTCAGTTGGTTGGAGCATCATCCCACACACCAAAAAAGGTGCAGATTCGATCTCCAGACAAGGTGCCTACAAGAGGCATTCAATCAATGTCTCTCTCTCACATTGATGTTTTTCTCTCCCTTCCTCTCTTTCTAAAATAAATGAAAATATATAGTTGAATGAGGGGAAAAGGGTGAGAATCAGCTTTCTCACTGTCATTAGAGGGACAAATAATAGAAAGGAATAAATGTAGGCTGAACCCTGTAGGTTTGTATTGGAGTTAAACGCATGAGTATGAACATATGGATTTCAACATATATTGATAGTTATTGATATAAATATAGATGTAAATGTAAACATACCCATAAAGATGTGTGTGTGTGTGTGTGTGTGTGTGTGTGTGTGTGTGTGTCCCAGTTCTGTTCGCTCAGGAGCCTAGGAGCAGGGAAATACCAATAGTAATAAGCATAACTAATGCCTAGACCGTGGCTGCTAAAAATTATTGCTTACTCGAAAGATGCCAGGGTTCCTTGGAGAAACTGTGGATTCCAGCTCTGGGACAGGGAAAACATGAGCTTAGTCTGGAATGCCTAATTCTGCCAAAAAGCAAGGAAGTGCTGAAAGAATGATGGGGACTTGTTAGAAGAACACAAGAACACAAGTTTGAACAGTTTCCCACTGGCCAAGGATGGGACAATGTATGCTTAAAAGTAAAATGATGATAGTAACACATGTCTATCCATTGGCAGGGAATTTTGATGAAAAAACAGAAGAGTTATGAAATTTCAAAGTACCTCTGCAAGAAAGAGGAAAGAGTACTTTTCAGTGGAGAACTCGACTAACACCACCCCAGTTAACTGACCAAAATCAACATTAAAAGAACATAGCGTCACTTCTTTGTTATTTTTGCCAAAGATCAATCACCCGTTGTTGTTGTTTTTTTAATTATGAAGAAACATCAAACTGAATCAAATCAAGGAACATTCTACAAAATAATGGTTCATAATCTTCAAAAGAGCCAAGACCGTGAAAGTATAGATAGAGGAATTGTCCACAGTGAAGGACACGAGAGAGATGTGAAAAATAATTGCAGGGGAAGATTCTGCTATAAATGGAATATTTTGCTATAAAAAATATTATGGGAGCATCTGGAAAAACTTGAATGCAGTTTGAGGATCAGATGGTAGCACTGTGTCAATATGAACTTCCCAATGTTGATAGATTGTGGTTATAAAAAGAAGTATGCTTGCTTATAGGAAATAGATACTATTAGTCACAGGTGATAGGGCATTAGGTCAGAAACTTCCTCAAGAAAAGAATAGTAGTTTGGCTGTACTTCCAACTTTTTATAAGTTTGTGGTTGTTACAAAAAATTTAATAAGTCAGTTAGAGAAGAATAAGTGTTACATGATCTCACTCATCTGTGGAATATAATGAACAACAAAAATTATTGAACAAAAATAGATCCAGAGACATAGAAACACCAAACAGACCATCAAACCTCAGAGGACCAATCAAAAGACTTGTATGCATGCTTATAAGAATAACCAATAGATACAGACAGTAGGGGGGGGGCATGGACTGGGAAGGGGGGTTGGGAGTGGCCAGGGAGTGGACAATGGGGTAAAAAAGGAGACATATGTAATATTTTCAACAATAAAAAATTTAAATAAATAAATAGATAGATAGATAGATAGATAGATAGATATAAAGGAAAGAAGAAAAAAGAAAATGAAAAGATTGGCAATAGAACTATCTTCAAGAAGAAGGGGAAAGGACTTAAATAGACACTTTTCAAAAGAGGACATACAGAAGGCAAGAGACATATGAAAACATGCTCAAAGTCATTAATCATCTGAGAAATGCAAGTCAAAATGACAATGGGGTACCCATCTCACACCTGTCAGGATAGCTATCATCAACAAATCAACAAACAAGTGCTGGCTAGGATGTGGAGAAAAATGGAACCCTCGTGCACTGCTAATGGGAATGCAGATGGTACAGCCTCTGTGGAGAACAGTATGGTGTTTCCTCAATATCCTAAAAATGGAATCCCCACTTGACCCAGTAATCCCAATTCTAGAAATATATCCCACGAAATCAGAAACACCAATCAGAAAAGATATGTGCACCCCTATGTTCATAGCAGCACAATTTACAATAGCTAAGATTTGGAAACAGCCTAAGTGCCCACCAACAGACGAGTTGATTAAAAGACAGTGGTACGTCTACACAATGGAATACTACGCTGCGGTAAAAAAGAAGGAATTCTTACCATTCGCAACAGCATGGATGGACAGGGAGAGCATTATGCTAAGCGTTAAATAAGCCATTTGGAAAAAGACAAATATCACATGATCTCACTCATTTGTGGAATATAATGAACAACACGAACTGATGAACAAAAATAGATCCAAAGACAGACTGTCAAACTTCAGAAGGAAGACAGGAGAGGGTATGTGTTGGGGAGAAGAGGGTGGGAAAGAGATCAACCAAAGGACTCATATGCATGCATATAAGCATAGCCAATGGACACATAAAGTAGGGGGGTGAGGGCATGGGCTGGGGGGGTCAAAGTGGCCAGGGAGAGGTCAATTGGGGGGAAAGGAGACATATGTAATACTTTAAACAATAAAGAATCCAAAAATAAATAACACCAAAAAAAAGGAAGAAGAAGAAGGGGAAATGTGCTAAGATAATCATTTCCCTCCCCCAAGAAAACACTGAGAGGTATTTTTAGTGGATGAATATCAAATGTTTATTATTTAGTTTTCTACTGCTGTTAAAACCCATTTTATAAGCTGTTCCTCTTAAAGCCAGCTTTTATTTCACAGAAATGTTATCCTCCAGCACTTCACTTTGAAATGTGCCATGCCGGGGATAGGGATGCTTCAGGGCACAGCTTGGGCAACCACGTCACAAGAAGGGTCTTCCCACCCTGATCCCCGACACAGAAAGCTGCCAATAACTCAGGAAACACTTCTGCAGAGCCAGCCAGGTTGTCCGAGTCAGCTGGAAACAGAGAACACCATACTTGATTCAAATTACAAATTCAGTATTGTACTGTACACATCCAGCATTACACATGCTTAAAATAATATAAGCATGCCTAATGACAAATCAGATTTCACTTTTAAAAAAAATAAACCATAAGCAGGCAACTACACATATTAAAACTACCTTTCCGCATTTCCACCTACAGTTAAAGCTATTGTTGAATACGCACTGGCTGTTTCAGAAGTCTTTGGCACGCACACAGGAAGTAGAGAAAATGTCCAGGCTCAGAGTAACCACGTTACACATATCTAAGAATCCCCCAACCAAATCTATCTTGAAGGGCCAGGCCAGCTTCCGAGTGGCATGGTTTCTAGGAGAGGCCATCACGCTGATGCTTCTTCACAAATCCTGGAGGTACAAATGCAGGTTCACGCACTGTGGTCCCAGGATGACATCAGCCTCTGAGGGCAGCAGCGCCTGGTTGGCCCTCGCTCAGGGGAGTCTCTCAAGCCGTGGAATTCCATCCGGGTCTGGATGGCTATCCCAGGCTGACGGGGCTCATTTCAGCCAGTGGAGCCCAGAGGCAGCAGGGCCGGAGTTTGATGCTGAATAGATCCATTGTCTCTACCCCAGGACCTGGATTACAAAAATAGCCTAACCTGTAATTAATAGCACCTTGAAAATATAGGTAATGGTAAAAAACAGGATCATAAGATGAAGTCACTTCCCATTCTGACCAATGTTTCCTACCACTAATAGCAAGTCAAGAAAATATACCATTTTAACTGAATCTATGGGGGGGGGGGGAGATGTCATTTTGGAGAAAAAATATTCTTGTGGGAAGTATATAGGTAAACCATATTCATCAGATTGTTTATATATATATACATTTTTATATATATATTGTTTATATATATATATTGTTTATATATATTTTATGGAGCAGTAGAGAAAAAATATAGACAGAGCTTCCTCCTCAGAGTGTCTGTCAAATATTAAAGTATTTTTAAAAGGAAAATTGAGAGCAGACGGTATCTAAACTCTCGGTGGAGTGGCGTACTGGGGCTCGGAAGTTGGACAAGAGTACTGTGCACTAGTGCATTCGTACAACATAGTCACACGTTGACACTTCAGAAATAAAATACCTACAGATTTGAAGCAACTCCTCTACTGTCTGATTTAACAAAGGGAAGCTCACCCTACAAGAAGAGGTAGTCTGTTAGTACTTTGGGGACACATGCTGGCCGTCGGCTGCCTGTTTGCTTTGTAGGCTCAGTGCCCTTGGCGTATGGTAACAATGTTTGTAGATGTGTGTGTTTTACTGGCTAGAAGCAGATGTGAAAGTGACCCAGTCCCAGCCAGGTCTGTTTGTGGGCACACATGACCCCGGCTTTCTATAAGGTTGCAAGAGGGTGTTTGTTTCCATCGCACTCAACAGCTCTGAGGCAGTCTGTTACTATCTGCGTTGACTGATAGAGTTACTGGTCCGGTTTGAACAAAGCTTCAGTAGAAGGTGTATGTAGTCAAATGAAGCCAGACTCTCCAGGGTCCAGGAAAGGAGGAACTCAAGTAGGGGGGAGGTGGCCAACGTGGTTCATGCCTGGGTGCCAGAGAGTCCCAAGTTATGAGCAACATCTGTAACAAAAAGGTAGCATCAATTCTGTAAAAGCTCTCCGTGCGCCAGTTCCCTTCCTCAAGTTTCCCCCCCTTTTCTACCTCTTATAATCATGTGCACACGCACACATGCATATACACACCCACAGACACAACCCATCCAAACTTTTCTTGATAAGTCAATGCCCAGCACCAGTTCCACATCTTCCATACAGTTTTACTCAGCCCACTCTCAACTCCTACGTAACAGATTATATCTGAAATGTGCACCTCGCAATTACGTACTTTTGACACTAACACGTAACTCCACCCTCTGTGTAAACATATCACCTCTCCCAATGACAATTACAAACTGAAAACAAGGACTGCCTTGGGTCTTTCCTCCCTCTGCCCAGTACACTGCTATTCACATAATCCTTCAATAAATATTTGACAGAGGTGCTGGGTCAGGCTCTGCTTGGAATTGGGTATATGTATTGCTTTCAGAATACAGAGAAGGAAGGTCCTGCTTCCCCTCAAGAAGCTTACTCTCTGGCCATTTGCATGGTTATTTGTTTAAATCCAATTGGAAGAGATATACTAGGCTTGGTAGGTGGAACATGAAACCACCCACCTCTGATTTCAGCCTCAGGGGGATGGACACCTCTGTGCATGCCGAGGGTTCTAGCACAAAAGCCCATGGTGCATTTCTCTGCTTTTCTGCCTTGGGGCTTTCTCTGAAGACTTCTGAGCCAACTCATCCCAAGCACAGGACACAGCTTAGGGATGTGGGAGATTAAGGTGCTCTGTAGGCAACCCTATACCGGGGGGGGGGGGGGGGGGTTGGGGGTTGGGGGGGAGCCAGTGAATAATGCCAGTGAATAATGTAATTGATATTCAGTAAATTGTATGATGTAATGGACTTTTTTTTTTAACAAGGAAGGCTTTGAATCACCTCAATTTTTAAAATATCGATTGGAAAAGTTATTTGATACAACAGTGATTTATGAACTTGTTTGCTTAGTTTTAATATTGTTTATGACCTTCTTTATTTTCAATACACTGGAGAAAAACATAAAATCAGGTAAAATAAGAGTTCATTTTTGCACAGAAAATACGAAAAGTCAGACTTAGAGGCATTATTACTCCTTTTAAAATCATAAATTAAGCCCGGTGTGGCTCAGTGATTGTGCATGGACCTATGAACCAGGAGGTCAGGGTTCAATTCCCAGTCAGGGCACATGCCCAACCAGGGAGTGTGCAGGAGGCAGCGGATCAATGACTTTCTCTCATCATTGATGTTTCTATCTCTCTCTCCCTCTCCCTTCCTCTCTGAAATCAATAAAAAATATATTTTTTTTAAATCATAAATGAAAATTCCAGGCTTACTATGAATACAGCTCTTCTTTTCCTGAAGCCCTAAATGTCGCTGTACCCTTGAGCCCAGGCTTCTTGGCCGTGTTCACCGCTGCCATGAACATGTACTCACTGTTGGCATCGTGCACACTGGCTCGATGCTTCTGAAAGAGAAAGTCGGACAACAGGTCGGTCATCTGCTCTCTCCCATCCCCATCCCTGTTATTTGTGTGTTTGTTTTGGTTTTTGGTTTATTTGTTTACTGTTTTCTATTCTTTGTTGGACTGGTATGTGACAAATGCTATAATGGGACGTAGGGTCCTGGCTTTTGGCTAAGTAGGAGGACAAAACGAAAAGGGCTTTAAATAAAAAGAGCTGACTTCCTCATTTTGGCCTTTATTGCCCTTCCCTCCGTAGAATTAGATCTAGATCGTGGGCTCTATCTCATTCTCTTCCTTCTTTATATCCTTTTTCATATTCCATTTGGCACAAATATACTCACCGCTACACCTGGATATTAGCAGACTTGCCTCATATGCAGGGAGGTATCAGTTCTTTGAGAACTTGTATTGCAAAAGACTAAAAAGAATATTCTCAGCACAGATTTCTGTTGTTGTCATGATTGTTGTTGTTTTGTCATTCTGCATAGCCTTTCAGCGGTTCTCCATCAAAAATAAGGAGCCCTAATAATTTACTATGGAAACAAGCTGGCCATTTATTTCTCAGCTATCACTGGTACCTTATAAGGTTTTATCACTGATTATTTTCTTAATTAATCAATGGAGTAAAATAGAACGGTTCCATCGTTGTCTCGGCTCTTGGGAAGCTTAGGATAAAATGTGCAGCACACATTAAATAATTTTTAAAAGCAAGAAGCATCTATTTTTATGTCCCTCCTCCTGACTTTTTGTCTTTTATGGACTTCAATTATCTCATCTTTGTTGACTAATAATAACAACATATCTCTTTGTAAGCCATTGAATAAGTTTTGAAATGAAGCAGTTGTAAAGTAAGCTTAATTTAGTTAGTAGGTATATCTTGAGAGAAAAGAAAATATAGTCTACCTATTGATTCTTGTACTCTGGTAAGAGTAATATGTACTTTGATGAGTAAATGACCACTGATGTTCCTCAGTAAAGTTGATTCAAGAAAAGATAGACATTGCTCACCTTATTTTTAAGCCAACATAAAAATGTGCATCCAAAAATGTAGAGGACACCAAAAGCTACACATCCTATGGGTAGCCAGAACTTCAGCTGGCAACAAAGCTGTGATTCTGGGTTAGAAAAAAAGAGATGTTAAGAACAAATTCTAAAAATCAAATCTCCTCTTTCAGGGCTGAATCCCAATGTGTTTTTGTTTGTTTTTTTAAAACAAATTTAAAAGAACAATTTAATCAAATGAGCTTGTCTTCATTGCAACCATAAAACCCAGTAAGTAGTAAACATCATTTTAGTATTATAGCAAGGATCCAAAAACTAAAACCTAAAAGACTGTACGCACAAATATGTTTGAATCAAACTGCGACTTCCTTGTTCACAGGTCGAACCACTGAGCCATGCCAGCTGGGCGATGGCTTATTTGTTTTAGAGACAATATGATCTATTTCTAATTCAGCAATCTACATTATCAAATGGCATATTATTGATTAATATCTATTATTATTATTATTATTAATAAACTAGAGGCCCGGTGCATGAAATTTGTGCACTGGGGGTGGGGAGTACCTCAGCCCAGCCTGCCCCCTCTCACAGTTTGGGAGCCCTCAGCAAGGAGTGGGCCTAAGCCACAGTCTGGCCTCCCTCTGCAGGAGGTGACCAGGCTGATCAGGGGAAGGCGCCACCCCCATCACTCCGCGGCTGCTGCCACTGCCAGCCACCACAGCTGCCAAGCTGTTTTCATCAACACGGACTGCAGTCCCTTCACCATCAAAAAATGACAGCTTTCTTTAGGCATTTTCAAGATGTGCCTTTCATAGGATAGGTTTCCATTGATTTTTAGAGAGCTTGGAAAAGAGAGGGAAAGACAGAAACATCAATATGAGAGGGACACTTTGATTGGTTGCCTCCTGCATGAGCCCTGACCTTGGCACTGGCCAAGGAGGAGCCTGCAACCTAGGTGCATGGCCTGGATCAGAATCCAACGGGACCCTGTAGTCAGCAGGCCGAGGCTCTGTCCACGGAAACAAACTGGCTAGAGAAGGATATGACATTTCTTAGCCCCTCCAGCAGTGGACTTTCATTTTTTCCTCCAGGAGTGAGGTGGAAAAACCCTAGATCACCTTCTTGGATTCTTCTTACCCAAGTTACCCAAGAACACTGCAAGTGGCGGTGTTCAGGGAGCTTAGCCAATGAGTGGTCAGAAAAGGTGTAAAAGGTGTTTTTCTCTGCAGCGCATACACAGAGGCCCCCCTCTGTGTGTCCGCTGGGGTGGGGCATGCTCCGAGCTGTACCACAGGCTGCTGGGAGCAGTCCCCCACCCCTGTGTGTGTCCACTGGGGGCCTGCTCCCAGCCATGCTGTGGTGGCTCAGAGCAGGCACCCCTATGTGTTGTGTCTCTGCTCCGGCCCATCCCCATCCCAGCCTTCCCACGGCTGCTGGGGCTGGGGTGTACACAGTCCCCTCCTATCCATCTGCTCACCAGCTGCCTCCTGAGCCAGTCATGATGCCTTAAGGCACCCCAGCTAATTTGCATATTACCCCCCCTCTCTCAATTGCACCTAAATGAACCCCAGCCCAAAATATACTTATTTTTTTCATTAGCAAGAAAAGTTGTCAAAATGCATATGTACATTTACATACAGAAGATGAAAACAATATCTTACCGTAAATATGCAAATATTCGCTCTTGACCTTCATTTGAAAAGGAGGAGGATTAAAAATTGATAGTTTGCAGGAGTAATAGCTGTTGTGAGAACTGTCCAAGTTATTCAGAAAATAAGAGACACTGTTATTGGATGATTGACAGGATTCCAAACTCTGATTGAAGTTTCCGTTTTCATTTCCCTTACTGAAATCACAGATTATTTGCTCCCCTTTCCACAACTCCATTCTAAATTGCTGGACATTTTCAGGGCATCTGCATAACATTTGTACACCTCCATTTTGAAATGTAAATATTTTAGACTCTGCAAAATCATCGATTTTTTCTGGATAAAAAGGAAGAAAAAGCAACATTTAGGAATAGGTTGCCCTAATAATTATATTTGAATACAAAAGTAATCTCTTCATAAAGTCACCTCTAGTGTATAGAAATGGAAAAAAACTTCACAACAATAAAGAACATAATAGTTAAAACTGTGCCCTAGAAGAAGCATAACCTGAAGCTTGTTTGTCATATATGAATTTATAATATGCAGCATATTAGACAATTCATTTACAGAGTATGAATGAAACAGATATGGTTCCTGCCCTTTGGCAACTTCCATATTGGAAAAAGATGGTAAACAAATAAATATGTAGCAATGCACCATAATTTGTGTAAGGAATGGAGAACTAATTGAATAAAGGTGGTGATATTGGTTCTAATTTTTATTGAAAAATCAAAAAATGCCATTTTTTGGCTGGTGTGGTTCAGTGGTTGAGCATCGACTTATGAACCAGGAGGTCACGGTTATATTCCCAGTCCGGGCATATGCCTAGGTTGTGGGCTTGATCCTCAGTAGGGGGCATCCAGGAGGCAGCCAATCAAATATTCTCCCTCATCAGTGATATTTCTATCTCTCTCTCCCACTCCCTTCTTCTCTGATAGCAGTAAAAATATTGTTTTAAATAAGAAAATGCTACTTTGAGGAAATTATTTTTAATATTGAAATTGAGGGAGGATTTGCACTTAGTCAAACAAGGAGAGAGTTTTGGGAAGATATTTTGGGAATGATGCAGTTATGAAAAAATTTTTAAAAGTACAAATAGCTTACACTAAAAATAAGTGATTATATTTAAATATACATTGATAGTATACCCTCTTGCTAGAGTGTAAAAGAACAGATGCATCATTTTCAAATGATAGAAATGTGTGTCTTCTCAAAACCTCATCCATTGAAAACTAATTAAGGTCTGATGAAAAAGGTAAGGCCCCAAATATTTATTTACTGTATCATTTTTTAAATTAATTTTAATCTTCTAGGAAGCCAAGGTTGTTTTTGTGAGCTACATAGGAACCACAGAAGGAGGAGACTGAGATAGTTTTGGCCTGGCTACAGATTCTGAGTTATTAGATTACTCAGCTCAGCCCGCGCCCTTTTGCAGCCTGGGAGCCCTTGGGGGATGTCCAACTGACAGCTTAGGCCTGGCTTGTGGCTGAGCAGCGCTCCCCCTGTGGGAGTGCACTGGCCACCAGGGGACAGCTCCTGCACTGAGCATCATAATGACCTGTCATTTTGTCATTTGGTTAATTTGCATATTACTCTTTTATTATATAGGATAAGTTCAAACTGCTCATTGCCTTCTTTTTTTTCTTCTTCCTTTTGTTTTTAAATGTGAGAAAGTTTTATGCTGAAATTGTTTTTGGGAAAATATTATCATGAAAGTTTTCTACTTGTTTTAAAATCTCTATCTATATTCTGAGATATTAGTGTATTTTTGTTTTTTTTCATCCATACACATACTTGTTTTATATAGCAAACATATTATTTTGTTTTCCTCCATTGTCATTTAATGATATATCATAAATGTTCCATTTTGACATAGTCATCATAGTTATCCTTTTTATGGTGGTATAAAAGGCCATAATGTTAATCTATCATAATTTGTTGAAGCATCTACTAATGTTGAAAGAACTGCTCCAATTTATAATATGACTAGCATTATGCAAGAAGATTCATTTACTATAACTCTACTTGCACAAATTTTATTTAAAACTTTACTTAAGATTTTTTATTAATTTTATTTAAGGTTTGCCACAGTTAGTTATTTTTCTTAATATATGCAGGCTTCGATGTATATCTATCATATTACTTCGGAATAGATTTTCAACTTGGGGTTTGCGTGTGAATATACACACAGGTATTCTAGCTTTCAGTATGGCAGTCCAGGTTGTTCAAAATCACCCCATACCCCAACAACTAAAATGCTGAACAAAATGTCTTGAAATGTTATTAAAAGAGAAGAAAGTAGCTTAAAGGTACTAGGTTAAATTTAAAGAACCAGAACTCAGAGATATAAGCAGAGCTTAGGAGCTAATTTTACTCTGAAAGCATTTGCTCTTCTCCCAGATTCAAATTTTGTTTTCATGTTTCAACTCCCAGAGTGTGAAAAGTGAGAAATCCAGTAGAAGACCTTTTCCTCAATAAGCTGGGATCCCAAAAGGTTACATCCTCGGAGTACAAGTAAACCAGCCCTCCTGCAGATTATAACCCACCTTTGAATCTCTTCAATAGTGTATCTCAATTCTTACATTTTGTTTAAAGTGATTTTGGATTATTATTACCCAGAGGCTTTTGAAAATAAAAATGCAAACTATTCTAGGAAGAAAAAATTTACATCTCAGGCCTCAAATCATATTTACAAATAATAATTGAATACAATGACAAACATTCCATAAAAAAATAATCAGACACAAAGGGAAACCTAACAGAAACAAAAGACTACAAAAACAAATCCACAAACAATTATATATTTGAATTATCAGACCCACAAAATAAAACAATTGAGCTTAGTACATTTAAGGAAACAAAAGACAAAGTTATAATAATAATATCTGCAGAGCACAGAAAACTCAGAAAAGATAAACTAATTTGGAAAAAACAACAACAACAACTAATACTGGCAAAAACCACACAGATTAAAAACTCAGTGGAAAGGTTGAGTATTAAAGGTAAAGAGAAAGCTGATAAACTGAAAAATAGGCTAGAAAATTTATTCACAGTGCAATCATAATCCACAGATTCAAGAATCCCAACAAATCACTAGCAGGTGTTTTCAAAATACTTGCATCTACACATAGCATAATGAAAATCCTAAAAACAGCAAGAAAGAGGAGAGAGAGAGAGAGAGAACAGACTGATTATCTTCAAAGAAGCACCTATTAGATTGACAGGTGATGCTGCAACAAACATAAAAGCCATGATACAGTGAAATTATGTCTTATATCTTCAACGTGGTAAAAGAAACCACCTATAAACCTAGAACACACTGTCTAGATTCTAGAAGGACAGTCAAGGTAAATGTAACTTAAAATTTTGATAAGTGAAGTATGTATGTCATGATAATGACTAAAAGGATAGATAGAAACAGAATATATAACCTCAGTGAATATCACAAAGTTCAGTCTAAAAGGGGAGAAGAGTTGGAATAATTGACATTAGGAAGGAAAATACAGCCATAGGAGACTTCTATGTGCTGACAATGTTTTATTTACTGAAGTGTAGTGGTTGTAGGAATGAGGTAATATGCTTTATAACTTATTCATCAACAGGACATTTATATTTGCTCACTTTTCTTTATAGATGTTTTGTTCTAGAATTAAATTTTTTAAAGTATAGAAAAACAATGCTTATTTCATTTTAAAAATAGAGGGAATAAATACAAGCAAAGGGGAAAGAATCAATAGCATGAGTATAGAAAAGATGAAGTCTGTATTATATGAAAATGAAAGTTGTTTTGCTTGGGGACTTACTTGTCTGAGTAAATTATGCTGCTACTATTGTTTTGATGCTTATGTCTCTACTGCTCTACTATCTGCTGTAGAAGATAAAAGCAGTGGGCTGGTTCTCAGTTCTTTTAGAAATGATCATAGTAAATTTCCCAGGGACTTTACAATGGCACTAAGTAAACCACAAAGACATCTTGGAGTAAAAGTTTCTGCAGCCACTGTGTGTACAAACAGACATAAATGCATTGCTCTCTATTTCTGACGATGACTTTGTCATCATATTTTTTCCCCTTTTGTGTCTACACAAATGGTTAGCGGTACAAGATGGAAGAAGTCCAATTCAGTAGTTCCCAAGGAAACCAGAGGCAAATTCTGGCTCTGGCATTAGCAAGCCTCTGTGACTAGAGTACCCCCTCTTTACTTCAGCCTCTTCATCTGTGAAAGGGTTAGTGTCGTGGTTATGGTTAGGGTTAGGAAGTGAGACCAAAACATCTTAAAGTGTTTTCTAACCATTAGTCTCCATGGATCCAGGATCAGAACATACCATCTGAGACTGCAAATAACCGAGAAAGCTATTACTTTGCTGTTGGGTCTTCCAGAGAAGAAACCATGTTCCTATAATCCCTCTCTGCCCCAGCATCTTAGTGGGCTGTTTCAGGGAGTTAGGAAAAATATAAATGAATGAGACTATCTTATTTGCCCATAAAAGTATTTTGGTAGGGTTAGGAAGACTACCTCGAGTTTTCTTGAGTGACAGTGCCAAGGGTTTGTGCCATTGACATCAAAGGAGTAACTGGAGATATCCTTCTAAGTGTCATTTCTACTGGACATGCTTAATTTTTTTTATTTTATCATAATTCATGTAAAAATTACTGGTCACCTCTTTATTATCAAACTAGAGGCCCAGTGCAGATTCATACATGGATCCCTTGGCCTGGTCTGCGGAAATTGGGGCGAAACCAGCTCTCCAACATTCCCTGAAGGATCCCAGGTTGCAAGAAGGTGACTCACCCAGGAATCTGGCTCCTTCCTCTCTGGTTCCAGGTGTGTTACCCAAGAACTGCAGCTGCCAAGTCATTGCATCTTGGCAGCTCCTGCATGGAGCATCTGCCCCTTGGTGGTCAGTGCATGTCATAGCTACCAGTTGGATGGTCAAATGAACAGAAGATTGCTTAAGCTTTTATATATATAGATGTAGTGATAAAAAGCCTGACTTAAGTTTCTACATATTCAGTGCTTAAGTTCTCCATCTGGAAAACCACTTGGCAAATCTGTTTGCAATTTGAATGGTTTCAACTAAAGAAACTAGGTATGGCATTTAATGGATTGCTTCATAATTATTTTGGCATCTACAGAACAGATATTTAATCACAAATGCTCCCTAATCTTTGGTGACATTTGAAAAACAGTATCAAAAAGGAGGTTATACCTATAACCAAGACTGAAGTATTTAATGGATAGATAGACACTTTAAGGAAAATCTGTACATCACTTTGCACAACAAGAGAAGCAGCTAGAATCTTTTCTTCACCCTCCCTGGATGTTCTTTTTTTTATTGCCAAGTCTAATTAATATTCAACCACCATTTTTATAACCAGTGCTTGGGTGTCATTTCTGCTTGATCAGTTCCTCTCCCACATCAATAATTAAAAATTGCAAGTGTCCCTTTCACCAATCTCTTTCATCTTGCCCTTTGTTCCTTTCTCTCATGCTTGAATTTTCTCCAGATACCAAATCTTAATATTAAATCATCCTTCCAAATGTCCTCGCCCACACTATCCTCATTCTCCCTAATATATCCTCTCCATCTCAAATACCCATACATTCTCACAAACATTGCTTGTCTATGTTTCAGACACCCTTGTACCAGTAAATACCCCCACACTCATACATATTTTCTGTAACATCAACCTCTACCCAGCATCATATGTAGTCAGACCTGGTAAACTTAGAAATCATACATCAAGTCTGATTCTTCCATGTACAGACAACTGACGGCTTAGGCAGTTTAGATTTTTTGTCTATAAGGTCACACAACTTCTTGGGTGCATGAAATATTTGGGGTTTAATTTAAGGTTGGAGTGCCAC
This sequence comes from Vespertilio murinus, assembly GCA_963924515.1. Taxonomy (NCBI): domain Eukaryota; kingdom Metazoa; phylum Chordata; class Mammalia; order Chiroptera; family Vespertilionidae; genus Vespertilio; species Vespertilio murinus. Next base: position 74,708,821 of record OZ004711.1, on the reverse strand, counting down.
TAGAAACAACCAAGGGAAGGGTTATGGAAGCAGACAGCCATATGAAGCTAAACAGTGTTCACTGCAGACCGAGTCTTACAAGACCACTGTTAAAATCTGTCTACAGGAAGAAAGTCTAATTTCCTGTTTTATGCCCAGTAGAATGTATCACTTCTCCTCCATCTAAACTACAACTGTCCAAACCACCATCATCTCTCCCTGGGACTATAAGAGCTTCCTAACTCTCTGTTGTCATTCTTTCCCACTTACCATACATTTTCCTCAAGAAAACCAATATGATTTTCTAACACACAAAATTGGATAGTGCCATTGCCATGCCTGTAAAACATGTATGGCCTTCCCATTTCACTTAGAATAAAATCTAACTCCTTACCTTGGTTTCAATGACACATGTGACCCACCCTATTTCTCTGAATTGCAGTCACGTTGCTCTTTTTCCTATTCCTCAAGCATAAGAAGTTGGTCCCTTAGGGCTTTGAAATTGTTGTCTCTTTGCCTGGAATGTTCTCTCTGATCTTCATATACTTCTTTCTTCTCCAGGAACCATTGACCATTCAATTCAAAACACACCCCAAGTCATTTTGTAGCATAACTACATGAATTTGGGCATGAATTTGTGCACAGGTGGGGTACTTGGTCTGGCTGGCCATCTCACCCAGTCTGGGGGAAGGGACCACGGGAGGTTGGCTGTGAGAGTGCACTGACCACCAGGGGGCAGCTCCTGCATTGAACATCTGCCTCCTTGTGGTCAGTGTGCATCATAACGACCGGTCATAACAGTTGCTTAGGTTTTTATATATAGAGATTACCTGGGATGAAGTATTTATCACTATCTGAAATTATCTGGTTTATTTGTTTACTTGTTTATTGTCTAGTTATCCCACCATAATGTAATCTTTAAAATCAGGGGCTGTGTTCATCTTATTATAGAGATACATCCCAAGTTTCTGTAACAGCACCTGGTAGGTAGTACCGTGTTTCCCGGAAAATAAGACATCCTCTGAAAATAAGACCTACTTACAGGTTTCCTTCTGAGTGAAATATAAGGCATCCCCCCGAAAATAAGGCCCCCAGGCTCTGTCTCAGAATGAAAATTAATTTACCGTAAACTGGTCCCTAGGGCCGCCCAGACTGGCGTCTAGAAACCAGTAACGTTACGCGGAGTTCTGACGTCACTGCTGTGTGAATTGAGAGAAATCAGTGTGGAAACTTTGTGAAACCTAAACTGCAAGAAGTTGTGACTTGGGTGAAGAATTCATGGGAGAAAATCACTGACAGTTGCATTGCAAATGCACTGCGAGCAGGCTACCTTGACAAGAAGTACTCATTTAAAGACAGTGCTATTGCTAAACATGAGAGATTTAGTCCACTGATTCTGAAAGAAATGGAGTCACAAGAAATTCACCAGGAAATTCAGGAATTGGATTGTTATGATGATGTTCCAGAAGATGATGACATGATTGTCATTGAATAAATGAGTAAATTCTTGATACTGTAGGATTCACAGTTTGTCTGGTTTGTGTTGACAACTACTGTACTACCGTACCATATACAGGTAATAATTTTCCTTTATTTTCATTTAACAATAAATGTGTACCGTATTCTTCTTCATGGAAAAATAAGACATCCCCTAAAAATAATACCTAGCACATCTTTGGGAGCAAAATTAATATAATACACTGTCTTATTTTCGGAGAAACAGGGTAGATCACAGGAAATGCCTTGTGGGTGGGTGGATGGATGGATGGATGGATGGATAAATATGTAGATATTTATAAATCTGGGGATATGAGGCATTGACTATAGAATGAAAGAGCCAATAGGCTCCAGTTAAGCCTTTCATTTTACATTTACATTTATCAAGCTAAACTGGAGTCAAAAAAGGAATCATCTTGCCCGTGATTATAGCTCATTGGTGGGATATGATCCCAAGGTTAGCTATACCATGTTGCCTTTCTTCTGGAAACAAGGACATGCAAAAAACAATCAAGCATAAAAGACACCTCTTCAACCAGGGTATCAGATTCTAATGTAAATTATCTGTTTGAACTTCAAAGAAACAGGTTCTTTACCTGTGAGTATCTCTCAAGTTCATAAAGATGTATTTAGATGATTAATGACTTTCTTGGCTCTTTAATGTCTTTATAGGGAAGGTCAGGTTTAAATTTGGCTGGTTATTAGGACCGCCAGAGTGCACAGTCATTACATTTGTCCAACATACAGGGATTCTGAGGCCATTGAGTATTTAACACACCTAGATGTTTCATAACCACAGCATGTGAGTAATTTCTGATACAATCACCATGCTATATCTTTTAACATTTAATACATTATTAAAAATAGGAATATGTTCTCTTGAATCCTGGTAAGGAGTCTTAAAATCTGGTTATTAATTCTTAGGTTTTTTTGTTGATATTATATCTGTTTAGCTCTTGTTGGGACTCTCAGATTATAAATACTGTAGAGCAGTGATTCTCAACCTTTTTCATTTCATGGCACACATAAACTAATTACTAAAATTCTGTGGTGCACCAAAATATATATTTTTGCCAGTCTTACAAAATAAAGGTTTAATTTTGACTCATTCACCCCAGATGGCTATTGTTGTGCTGGCTGTTGTCATTTTTTATTTCACAATCTAAGGGAAAGAGGTCAATGTCCCTGACTAAATAGTCAGGTATTACACATTTTAAAAATTCTTGTGGCACACCAGCTGAAAATCGCTGCTCTGCAGTGTTTCCCAAAGTGTTGTGCGCGTACCCCCAGGGGTACGGGAAGAGTTTGGTGGGGGTATGCACTGCACCGTGCTTAGCTGCGCCTAATTCTACATTCTCATGAGTCAAGTCAAGACATCTTGTGAGGCGTGAGATGGTCCGGTATGCAAATAAATGTTATTTATAATATAACTTTTCTTTATATTTTATTATGAATAATTTTATTTTTTGTTTATTATTATTTTGTTTATGTACCAAAAAAACAAATAAATAAATATATTTTGGTTGTTATTAAAATACATCCATTTTTTTGACGAGGGGTACTCAGTGTTATGAAAATTATAGAAGGGGTACACATATGTCAAAAGTTTGGGAAACACTGCTCTAGAGGACAGGTACTATATCTTCTTAATAATGTTGACTACATGTCTGTAGGGTACAACCTTTCCCAAAGAGGTTCAAACCTGTTGACTACTGCTAACTATGACTTATATAATATTATTATTGATATCCATGGACTAATGTTTTCAAGAGAAAAAAACAGAAAGCATTTGCATCTTTGTTTTGGGGGAGCTGTTAAGAAAATTCTCTGAAGAAAAATGTATTCACCTGGGAAGTGCCTGTGGTCTAAAAGTTTATTTGCAAGTTGATTCATTTAATATCTAAACTATTACATTTCTTCAGTATAAGACAGTCTTGTCTGAATCCATCATGCCACGACTCTTTGTAAGCAGATGTATTATCCCCAGTTGAAAATCTTTTGACAAAAACATTCAGAAAATCCACACAGGGCAGGGATGTGAGACAAATCAGCAATTTGACTTTGTTCTCCTTAGCTCAGACTTCTAACCACAAATCTCCCAAAGGTGTCGGGTGATAGAAAGATAAGATCTCCTGAGTTCACATTATTGATAGTGCTTATTAAACACATTTTCTTTAATCATACCATGATAAGCTTTAGCTGAGCACAGCACAGGAATGTGACATAGAGGCAAGTTCTAAAAATTGCAATGCTTATTTTAGGCTTCTGTTACATTTTATCTTTTACTAAGAAATTCTAAAAATGTGCGTTCTAACACTTTTTTTCCTCCTTTCATAAAAGCATTGTCACTTCTTATGAGTTCTACTAGCTAAAAATTTAATATATAGATCATTTTTATATTCGTATTATTATTCAAAGGCACCCATAAGTGATTGAAATCAGTAGGAAGAGTAGGCAAAATAAACCAAATCCAAACACTTAACATTAACTAGTGAAAAGGCCAAAAATGTGGAAAAGGAGGAAATGTAAAATAAAAAATACACAGAGGGGGAGAGAGAGAGAGAGAGAGAGAGAGAGAGAGAGAGAGAGAGAGAGAGAGAGAGAACTTGTGAATTGGGAACTTTATACTGGGGAATAAAACATAAAACAAGCCTCTAAGTCAAATGAAAGAATTATTTTCTTCTAGTAAAAACCGATTTTCTTCAGGAAAATTGAAAAATCCCAGAGGTGATATAAAACTTTGCAGCAAATACTCACTAAATAATTAATTTGCAAACAAGTTACTTCTATAGTTATTTCATTGCCATTGATTTGAAATTGTCCTCCTAGGAAGATCACATGAGATTAAAATAGACCCAACTCTCTCCCAGGGAGAGGGAGCGAGGGTTTTGTCAGTACTCATGAATATCCACATACTTCCCGTCCTTCAACGCTGGGCAAAGCCCTCAGGGCACGCAGACAACGCGTTCACTGGGTGAACTTGTTTACATTTAAGGCTCCAGTGACTGGCGCTTTTTTCTCAAGCCCACCCCTTCCCTTGGTTCCAGGGAATATTTCCAATTTCCTTTCAACATCTCCACCTGGAAATCCCCTGACACCCCAAAATTAGCATTTCCCCAAACTGAATTCAATATTTACTCACAAAACCCAAAAACCTCATGCTTTGAGGGAGTTATTTGTTGGACTCTCAGAAACTCAGAGTCCTCCTATTTTTTCCCCCTCTGACTCTCCTAATCCAAATGGTCACCACAGTGTCTTTGGAGTCCCATTGTTTACCTCCCCTCCCATTGCCAATCCTGGTCTTTCAATGTCTTTCCTCATCTGTGGAAGCATTTTCTTGGTTGTCTTTCTCAATAGCAGTCTCCCCCCTCTGAATACCTTCTCCTCCGGGTTGCTCCCAAAATTGTATTTCCAAAAAGCATTTCACTCCCCAGCTTAAAAGGTTCTACTACATTGTTGCTTATGAGGTAAAAATAGTCAAAAATGTTTGCGATGATACAAAATCCTTTGACAATCTCAGACAGTATATTTAAGCCAGACCAAAAATTTTAGCCATTCTTTTTACATTGTTACTTCCATTTCCAGAGAATAGGATATCCTATTACCCCTTTATCTGCCCAGAAACCCTCATTCATTCTTTAAGAACCATTTTGAATTGGTCCCTGAGATACACACCACCACCTCCACCACCACCACCACCCCCCACCAAAAAAAATACTCCTGTTTCTATTCTATCAATAGTATTTTTCTTACACCAATATATTTGTAATTCATTTGTGTTTAGAGCATCATTATTTTTGCCCATCTTTCTCATTTAACCATGAGCTTCACAAGGACTGCTGCCGTGTCAGTGTGGCTCAGTGGTTAAGGGTCAATCTATGAACCAGGAGGGCACTGCTTGATTCCCTGTCAGGACACATGCCCTGGATTCAGTCTTGCTTGATCCCAGTAGGGGGCGTGCAGGGGGCAACCGATCAATAATTCTCATCACTGATGCTTCTATCGCTCTCTCCCTCTCCCTTCTTCTCTGAAATCAATGAAAATATATATATTTTAATAAGAGAATAAGGTTCCCAAAATAACCCCAGGACCTGGAACCTATTAGAAGCTCAATGATATTAAATGAATGAATACATAGAAAAATATAGAGGATAAGCATGGTGGCAACTGACCTGCAATGGGCTGAGCAGAGCAAGAAAGGCAGGGCAAGAGACCCTATTTACCGTCGGAGGACACTTGTTTCCCAGTCCAAAGACTCATAATGATGGGAAACTCAAGATTTTAAAAATCTTAGCTTTAGTCATTTCGTCAGTGGGCCTGGTCATCAATGCATGTAGAAAGCTATTGTTCCAGGGACTGGAAAGTATGACTGGACCTGCCCTGACTTCCGGAGGCCTGCCAGCAATTCGACCTCTGTGGCCCCTGAGGACTGCAAGGGACCAAGAGGGACCAAGAGGATATCTGAGTCATGTGCTCCAGGGAGAGAACATCAGCCCCCCGGGACCCAGATGAAGAATCACCAGTCACCAGATGAAGGGATGCTCGGAAAACCTCCAGATTGAAGCTCTTATCTGATTAACCATTTTCCCTGAATCCCAAACCCCTTCCCAATCGTTTTCCTGAATCCCAAACCCTTTACCTGCTCTTTCTTCTCATAAAAAGGGTCAGCTTGAGATGAGTTGGGAGACAGTATTTAGGGTGTATAACACGCCATCTTCTCCGATCCCTGTCCACCTGAATAAAGCGCCACAGAGATTCAAGCCCTGTCGCCACTTAACTGGTTCTGTTAGTGACAGGTAGCACGAACACAGGCTTTTCTGGTTTCAGTGCTGAATGATTCCAAACCAGTTCTCGGAAGCTCAATAGGTCTAGAAGTTATATAAATATCTAAGCTTTCAAAAGCTTCCAAAAATAACAGCAGTAACTTATGAGCATGGAGTGCTTCTTATGTATTGAGTACTGTGTTAAATGCATTGCACGTATTTGTTGTTCATAACAGCCTTTTCAGTCAGGTATTTTTATCCTTGCTTTACAGATGAAGAAACTGTGGTTTTAAATTACTGGCCCATGGTTATAGAGCCATTATATGGTTAAGCCATCATTTGGACTAAATAATAAAAAAAAAAAAAAAAAACAGGATCCACACTCTTAAAGAGCCACTTAGTGCAGTGGTCGGCAAACCGCGGCTCTCGAACCACATGCGGCTCTTTGGCCCCTTGAGTGTGGCTCTTCCACAAAATACCACTGTGGGTGTGCACATCTGCACATGGGCCACGAAGATTGAAATTTCATGGCCCATGTGCAGAAGTTGGTTTTCGGCTCTCAAAAGAAATTTCAATTGTTGTACTGTGGATATTTGGCTCTGTTGACTAATGAGTTTGCTGACCACTGACTTAGAGCATTAGGCTAGGTTTGGAAGGTATTTTCAGATATTTATTTTCCTTCAGGATATATTGGGTATATAATTGTCCCAAACACTTAAAGTAGTCACGTTGTTGTCACATGTATGTTGTGATTGTAATTTCTTAGATATGAAATTATATGTGCTTAATACATTGATCCTGCAACAACGTCTGGATCTTTGCTCTAACAGGGTGTAAATTCATAATGATTATTCTGTCACCTGCCTGTAGAAATATAAAAATATGAATTCACATATACAAGAAATTCTCATCATATTTAAATAAGTGCAAACAGATACTACTATGAGATTTTTGCTTTAGACCTATATAGTACAAAATAAAAAGACTTTTAATCGTGAGGGCAATAGAGGTGTTGGTGATGGTGGCAGTGTTGAGTCTTCCATGGATGGATTTTTTTGGTGCTGAGCCCAAGGAGAATATAAAGTTGTCTGCTAAAAGTTTGACTTCTCACATTCAAAACAGTTACATTTAAACGCTCTTTAAATGGATTATTGCAGGTCCCACGTCTATGTCAACATGGCTCAAACAAAAGAGTCTATCAGAACTGGTGGTTGACAGAATCAAAACTCTTGAGTCTGTCTTCCTCTTTTTATTTTTGATATAAAAACTAGAAGGGACATTCAAGTTTCAAGGCTCCACATTGAACTAAAAAACAAAGAAGTCATCCTCAGCATATGAAGGTAACTCCAGGAAGTAGAAGCCTTCTATTTGTATTCAGATACACCTATGCACAAAAGAATTTAATGTTCCTACAGAAAAAAAAAAATCAGAAAAAATATTTTTTCGAAAAGTAACAAGTTATTTCAAGACTCCCACAGCCTCACCTAAGGACAAAAAACACATTTGACTTATTTCCCTATGTGGCTTTAATTTTTTTTTAATTTTTTTTTGTCTTTTATTTATTTTTTTTAAGTGTCCAGTGCAGGAAAGGTCTTGCAAAATGTTCATAGACCTAAAATGTGCGAGTTAGTTCTTTCTATAGGCAGCCATGTTGGGATTCTGCTTTCCTTCCCAAACTCATCTTGCATCATCCCCCAGGCCTTCCTTCTGTGTACTCGGGCACATTGCCTTCTTCCGGTTCCCCGGCCTTACCTTATTCCCTCCCGCCACTGGTCCGTAGCACTTACTTCCTCACGTTATGGAATGTTCCTCCCAACCCTCACACCATTCTCCCCATTTACTCCTACTTGCCCTTCACATATCAGTACCACTTCACATAAGTACCACTTCCACACAATGAAGTCTCCAATGAACCATGCTCCCCAACACCACCTCCACACCCACCCAGTCTAGATAGGCTTCTTTATTATATTCTATGAGAGAACTGAGTCCTACCTGTAATTATCATTAGTTCATGGGATTAGATGATTAGTCCCTCTCTCCCAACCATTCATTTAGCTTCATGAGAGCAGGGGCTGACCTAGTTTTGCTCATCATTGTATGTGCAGCAGCTGGCATAGTACCTCCTGCATAGCAAGTGCTTGGTGCAGTATGGATAAATTGATGAGTGAGTGAATGAATGAATGCATTTAATTCTGACGCTATTTGTTTGTTGTTTATGTCACTAAATGATCCCACTGAGTTGTAGAAAAACCGTAGTTAGATAAGCAAGTTGTGGCAAACTGCCCTTGGGGTTTATAAGCAGATCCTATTTCCTCATTCCTCATTCTTCTTTACGGGAGCATTCAGGCCACCTTGAGCCACAGGAAGTCAAACATATTGGCCAATCTACTTTTGCGTGTGTGGTGTTTCTTGTTTTGTTTTGTTTTTAAATTAGTCTATTTCTTTGTACCACTAAAACAATTTATCATTTATAGATAAGGTTATACCTACTAAAAGTGGTGATTTCACTCTTAGTGTTAATAGAACTCCCCAACTTAATATAATTTCACTTTTCTTTTTCCAGCCTCAAAAACGTGGTTCAGAGTTAAGGATAAAATAAATGTAATACTAAATAAAACGTGCAGAGTAAGAAGCAGTAGGCACACATATATTAGTTCAGTTGTAGATCGTATTATTTAAATTGTTTAAATAGAGTCTGACATATGCCACCCGAGAGAAAGAATGAGAACTTCAGAGATATTATTTTTTAATGTCTACAAGGGCTGGGGTGTGTTTTTACATCATCCACTACTCCTCGGCCTTTTAGAGGGACTCTCATACTTGGTGTTGAGAAAACTCTGTGGAGGCCTGGGTATTTCTGATAATAAGACCATCCAGATAAGATTAAAACAAAAATCCTTATTTTCAAAGTCCTTCCACTTCATTTTCTCCTTCAGAAATAATTCCCAGCCCAATGTCAGGACTTTTCATTCTCATCCCATTGTTACAAGTCGTTCTGCCTTTCACCTTTCTCTGAGAATAGTAGGCCACTCTTCTACTTTATCCAATGAAAGGTAACTCCAAGCAGGTAATTAAAAACTTTAATGGACCGGTGAAACCTTTTTCTTTATCTTAAAACATAATACCAAAGGAAGCAGTACAAACTCAGTGCCGTCAACAGTGACATGAGTGACAAATGCCCTTAGCCATCCATGTATATGGGCCCTTCTGCAATTGTTCTTACTTTCAAAAAAAAATTTTTTTTTCTGTTTGATGGATACATTTTCTACCTTTGATTTTTCTTACTGTCACTTATTATAGTTATAACCTAAGAAATATTCAATAGACCACTTACCTGTTAGAACTTCAACTTGGAAGCAGAAGAGAAAGAAATACCAAAGGTCCAACTTCATCTTGGGCAGGACAGATAAAATCCTCTTCTACAGAGCTGAAAACAAATAACAGCAAAATTCATGTTCCTAGATGTTTTTCTACTTGCTGGAAAGGAAGTGGCTTTGTGGGGGTTGATGCAATGTCACACTTACCCTCAAGGCAAGGATGTGACTTTTTTTTTTAAATTTATCTTTATTGTTGAAAGTACTAAAATGCCCCCCTTTTGTCCAATGACCCCTCCACCCCACTCGCACCCACCTCCCTAGGTAAGGATGTGACTTTTAATTGATGGCAGTGGCTGTACCAGAGGTATTATTGCTACTGGGGGTGCGCGCTAAGCATAACTTGTGGATTGTCAATGATTTTGATGACACAGGAAAAGTCTACCGTCACTCTGGTTCCAGTAAAACAAGTGAAAGAGACAATGCCTATTCTTTTCAGAACCACCCTACTTTTCTGAAAAATAGCTATTGGGATACCAGAATTTAAAAACAGACACATGATGAATAACATATTTTGGCACATTTCTGTCTTCCATTTGCCTGAGAGATAGAAAGCCTTTGAAATAAGACAAGAAATAAATGACATTACAGAAATGGAAATGAAGATATATGAAAGAAGTGTAACATAGTAAGCTGAGAAATAATATTTACATGGCATTCATTGTTAATGATCATTTTCCAAAGGATGGAGTCAGTTTTAATCCAACACAAGCCTTGCTCTGCATGTTACAAAGGAGTCTGTAGAAACCAAGACTTTACATGTATAACCTCAGATGAAAGCAAGAAAATGGAAAAGCCAACCCATGATTTCTCTATCCCTGTAGGGAGCTAGAGTAAGCAATCACAACAGTAATAATAATATAAATAATAATATTTGCATGTACACAAATGTCTTATGTGAAAGAATACATGGTCATACAAAACATGTATAAAATTAAGTACAAAGTTGTAAATAATACATTTAACATGCATAAAATATAATATAACTATAGATAATATTTTTACATTGTCTCACAAGTATTTCAGTGAATTAGTTGTGTATATTTATATTATGCTTTATGCATCTACTAATCTATTTAATCCTCTTAACCATCTTATGAAATGGGAACTACTAATCACCCATTTTACAGATAAGGAAAACTGGGGCACAAGACTGGAAAGTACCTGACCTACCTTGTATGATTAGTAAGTGGCAGGGCTGGGAGGTGACGAGCCACTGGCTCCAGGGTCACTGGCTCCAGAGTACTCAGTCTTAACCAAACAGGTGGAACCATTAACCATTAATGCCAAGGCTTCTTACTTTCAAAAAAATACCATCCAGGGGTCTAGACCAGCTTCCAGTAGGTTGAATCCATGCTGGGTTTCTGAGAAATGCCAGGGCTGAACCAACTCTTAGCCTGCAGAGGTGACATCCGGTTAAGTTGGAATCCATTGGGCAGGGCAGCCAAGGTGTCAGTCTAAAATATCCAGACTTTAAAGTAGAACCCAGGTTTGGGGTTCTAACCCTAATTACTGCAGAAGAGTAGTAATTAGGGAGGCTGGACCAGAGCCAAGGGGTTCCAAAGAGCAAGTAGGAGGCTGATTCTGCAGTGATTTCCCTAAGCTGCTGCTGTTTTCCCAGGCACAATTTTTAGGGCTTATGGGCCTCAGTAGTGGGTGTGAAAGAAGCTATTTGAGAGACTGAGCTAGCCTGAACAGTGAAGACTTGGACCCCCAGGACCCCTCAGGAACTGTTACCCTGATTTCTTCTTCTCCCTTCCACTGTACCCCAGACAGCATCAAGAGGAAATGCCTCCAGGGGCATTGTCATTGCATTGGAGTCTTTTTCCAGCAAAGACACAGGCAGTGAAGAATAACTGACTTTTTCTAACCTTCCTGTGGCCTACCTCTAGAACTAAGCACAGTGTGGAGAGTTTTTACTTTATTTGATAAAAGCTGCCACAGATCTAGCAATCACGGGGGGGGGGGGGGGGGGATGAGGTGGACAGGGAGGAATGAGCATTTACCGGGCACATGCTCTGTGTCAGACATCGTGCCTCACACAATTATCTCATTTAGTTCTCACCGCTATAAGACAGACCCATTACTCCCATTTCAGAGGTGAGGAAACTGATAGAGAAATTACCGTAAGTAACTTGCCTCAGATCACATAGTCAATAGGTGATTGAACCACGATGTCAATTCCAGATAAGGAAACTCTGAATTCCAACGCTCTTACTTACCACACTATACTCTCATGTTAGTCTTCAGTTGTCTAGCCAGAAATTACTGATAACATGATTCTTTTTGGTCTCATATTTTTTAAAAAATATAGATTTTATTGATTTTTTACAGAGAGGAAGGGAGCTGGATAGAGAGTTAAGAAACATCGATCAGCTGCCTACCCCACACCCCTACTGGGGATGTGCCCGCAACCAAGGTACATGTCCTTGACTGGAATAGAACCTGAGACCCTTCAGTCTACAAGCCTATGATTTATCCACAGAGCCAAACCAGTCAGGTCTGGCCTCATATTTTAATGAAAGAAGGGTACCCTTAGGTCCTAGACGAAGTTCCAAAATATTTGAACGCAAGAGATTTTCGAACAAAATTTAGGTGTGACATTTCTACCTCAAGAGGAGAAAATTATACAACTATAAACACAATTACTTACGGTTTTAGATATTCAGAACTACTTTTTGTGTGTCTGCAAAATAAAATGGGCAAAAAAATTTCCATTCACCGCACAGGAAGCACTCTTGTTTGCTTTTATGTTATTTTTTTAAATTATTCCATGACTTAAGAAGGTTTTGATTTGTGTGTGCAGATGCCTGTGTGTGCAAAGGTGGAGAATGGAAAGTCTGTTACATTAAAAGTAGAACGTTTATTATGACTTATCTTGTGGGCACCACAGTTCAAGATAGTGTGTGCTTGCTTTTCTGAAGTTTCACCGGTAAATATCTTTCTTTTGCTTTGCTTGAAACTCATGGAAAGCAACATTTGCCCACACAGAGAGGTCATTGAGTCCAAACAATGGGTGAAAAAGCAGCTGTGTGTCACCTGACCTTGGCTTGCCTTTTTGAGATAGAAAAGCCCAGAAAGAGAGGGTTCTTCCTCATCAAAATTGCTTCTCTTTACTCATTCCCTTGATTGTTGAGTGGCAACACCAGCCAGTCACTTAGCCAGGAATCCCTGTGTCAGCCCTCTTCACTCTCCACTAATCTATTTATATAAAAGGCTAATATGCAAAGTGTCCCTTCAGGAGTTCTACTGGGAGGCCAGGAGTTTGATTGCTCACTATGACACGCACTGACCACCAGGGAGCGGCACAGAAGGAAGAGAGGCCCAGGCCTAGCAGCTGGAAGGCCCCAATCAGCCCTGATCACCGGCCAGGCCTAGGGACCCTACCTGTTCATGAATTTCATACACCAGGCCTCTAGTTTACCAATAAGCCCCATTCTTCTATTTTCTTCTGTCTGCCACGTGTTTTTCTCTCTCTCTTGCCAGGGTCACTGCCTTAGATCAGGCCTCCAGCATGTCTCTCCTGGTCTTTCCGTCCCCTCTCTTGTTCCATTTCAACCCTCCTTCACACCAACCAGAGAAAGTAATCTTTGTACAGTGTAAATCTAATTCATCTGTGCTTCCCTGCTTAGCGTCCTCTCAGTCTAAGATAAGGCCCAAACTCCTTATAGGACCCTTGACGATGGGCCTCCAGCTCCTCTCCTGACACATTTGACACATTTGTTCCTTCTTCCTCCTGCACTGACAGTGTCAGAACTATTGAATGATGCTGCCTTCCCCACATTCCCAAGCTAAGGCCTCCCCCACCTGCCAAGAGCCCTCTTCTTGTCCCCACGCCCCCTCCTCACCAGACCAGCTTCTTCTTTTCTTCTGCAGAAATCCCACCATTCTTCAGATCTTTGCTTACATGCCCATCACTTCATCAAAAAAAAAGCCTTTCCTGATCCACTCGTTTCACTTCCAGCCACTTCCATAACTAGTGTCCATTACGTAGCTTTTCTGCATCCTCCTAGGGCCCCTCTGTGTCCCCCATTCTAGAACTCATCATGCTACTGTAAAGGCCTATTGGCTTTCTTGCAGCCCCTACTGTGAGCAGCATCAGAACAAAGACCAAAGATGCCTTCTTTGCAGCCAAATCCGCAATGCCCAACACAGTGCCTGGGACATAGCAGATGCTCCATAACTATCTCAACTGAATGAGTAGTTTGAAGAATTTTTGACTTTTGAAGGAACTATTGCCAACTAGCACTTTGCTCTTTGAATCATAATGCATAATGTGAGGGCAGAAAATTCTCAAGATGTTTCTGTATTTCACGTTGAAATTTATCCAACAAATATTAAAAAATAACCATCCTCATTTAGCTCTTATCTGATCATTTGTCCATCCAAGTCATCAAACAAATGAACCTCCTATTTTAACAGCCAAATCATATTTTCTCATTTAAAAGTTATTAATTAACCTATAAAGTTCTGAAAACCAGTTGTACATTTCCACAAATGATAAATAAATCACTGCGTAAGGTATGAATATAAAGTGATATGATTGATACTTTTAACACAAATATCCAACTTAGTCACATTGGCAGCAAAGCTTTCATTCTGATGATGGTGCCATTGCTCAAACCATCATGAAACAGCCCTGGACCCCATTTCCTCAGCTCTGTCTTTTGATCCTGGATTGCCTTCCTAGAGCTCCTTCCTTCATTTATAAATCCTCTGATGATAGAATTTATCTAATTCTTAACACATACAAGCACATTTCCTCAGATACTATAACCCCTGTCACAGGCATTTCTCTCTTCTTTCTTAATAAGGTCAAGTCCGCACTCAGTCTCTGCCCCTCGGTGCTTCCTAGATGCTCCTCAAACCACTGTAGATGGGTTTCTGTCTCTGTCATTCTACGGAACCTGCCTTCCCAAAGCCCACTCTATGGATTCCACATTGCCAACTTCAACCAGCACTCTCTATCCTCCCCTTCCTTGACCTCTGTGAATCACTTGATGCTATACTTGTTTTAAGTTGTTGTTATACTTTATCTTGAAACAGTTCCACCCACTCCTGACTGTTACTAGAACTAAAGACCATTCTGCTTATTTTAGGTTGCTTTGTATACCTCTACTCTGACTCATTCTATGTTAAATTTAAAATCTATGCTCTCAGAAAAAAATCTTTATCCTCTTAATTTCAAACAATACTTCATTGGAGCTACTCTTTGGTCCCATGTATGACCAGACTCTCTTCTTTTTAACTCCCATCGCTTAGACCCCTTCCAGCTTGGGTGTTCCTGCCAGTTGTAATTTCTCTCGTCTCCTAAATGTTGACGTTGATATTCCCTAGAAATTGAGCTTCTATTCCTCAGATTTCCTCATTCTATCTACTCTTTCTGAGTGACCAAGCAGATAAAGTCACTTGTTAATTTAAAAAAATTAAACAGGCTAAAATACTGTCCCAATTATGCCCCAATTAATTGATTATTTGTTTAGACTTAGTGGGACAAATGCAGGTGACCAGGAGTCAGCAATACGGTCTCTCCCTGGTACTTCAATGTCTAGACAGCTGAGCTGAACCTGAACACATAACACATAAGATAGAACTAGTATGCAGTCACACAGCGTTTATTGACCTATTCCTAGTGGGCCCCAGGCTCAAAGGCCACCTGGTGATGCACACTGAAGGACATACAATGAAAACAGACAGGCAGGCGGCCACAGTTGGTTCAGGCTCACACAGCAGAGCAATCAGGGGCTTGTCTCTCGGAGCGATGTGGAGTCCTCCTCTCATCGGGCAGGAGACTACAACTGAAGCTGATCCCGGGGTTATATAGACGGTGGTAAACATCTTGTGTCCTTACCAGCATGGGCCAGACGGTGTGCCTTATGCTGGGAGCAGGGTGTTTACACTTTAAGGGCTCAGAGCTTTTACATCAAGATAGTGTTCATTAATTTTGGAAGGTGCAGAATTTGGGGGTTTCCTTACAGCAAACACTTCACACAATAATTATTTTATACATTAGAGGGCTTACATTATTATAACAAATACCAACACCATTTTTCTTCTGTGACTCATAATCTGATTTTAAAAGCTATTTCAAAAATGTTTTGAACCACAATAACATTGTTAAAATGAGTACATGATCCTTCCGAAAGACTAAAACTCATAAAAGGCTCATAAACTTATATATATACAAGGGCCAGGTGGATAAAGAAAAATGAATGAAGTAGACCAGCTATAAGGCAATAGGGGGTGCTGGAAATTAGGACAAATTACAGAGCACACAAATTAAGAGAAGCAGCCAATCAGATCCAGTGTCCATTGCCACAAGGGAATGTGAGTCCAATATAGCCAGATCTTCTGATTTTTTTCCAAATATGAAAGTCAAGTCTTTGTGGGAAATATCCCAATATTTACTTTTTGCAACTTATTCAAAACACATAGGAAAGCTCTGAAGAAACATTGCATGACAGCAAAGTAATCTAGTTAGTATAATCACAGTTTATTGACTTAAAATGCCATGGCTCTTTAATAATTTTTTGATGTTTTAAAATATCTTATTACATTTTGACTCATCTTGAATTTTTATACATGGAATTAAGATTGGCAAACCTCTTACAGAAAAGCATAACAGTAGCTTTACTTGCTTTCTTTGGATGGCTATTCAGTGTAGGATTTTAATAACCTCTTAGAGTAATTGATGTACTTTTAGGAAATAAAATGATCACTCCAAGCCTATGAAATGCATTCCATTTCAAAACTTTCTCTCTCTCTCTCTCTCTCTCTCTCTCTCTCTCTCTCTCTCTCTCTCTCTCTTCTCTCTCTCTCTCTCTCTCTCTCTCTCTCTCTCTCTCTCTCTCTCTTTCTCTCTCCCTCTTTCTCTCTCTCTCTCACACACACATAGAGGGAATCTCTTCCCAGTGGCTCAGATCAGCTACAACATAATACTGGAATTAGTAGATAGTACAGAGGTTAAGATATATTCTGTTAATAATTATATTCAATTTCCTGGGTGAGCTTTTTGTGAATGATGACACCTGCTGGTGGAAAAACTGCCTTTTCTTTTTAAGAAAAAAAAGTAATCTTCATCTTTTAAGCCCCCCCCCCAAAAAAAAATAAAGAGAGAGAGGTTATATCCAGCAGACTCCAACGCTATCAAAAGTATAACTGCCACATGTACAAATTAAATTTTTTTTGAAATCAGGAGAAAATGTTTATGATACAGTAAGTGGAAAAGCAAGTTATATGTATTACACATATATTATATATAGTATGTTATATATTGTATATTATGTATTATATATTATATATATAATTTCTGCATAAAAATTTACCAACAAAAATATATAATGCTATAAATAAAAACTATACATAGAAAAAATTCAAAGGATAGGCACCAGAATATTAATTTGCTAGCATTATAAGTGATTAGATTTCAAAATTATAAGTTGACAAAGTCTATCTCGGGTACACAAAGTCTTTCCCCCCATGGATCCTTCATGTGCTGTCACCATTTTCTTTATGCTTATCAGACACCATTTTCTTTATGCTTATCAGACATCATTTTCTTTATGCTTATCCCTCTATCACCAGTGTTATCTTTCAAGAAAGAATCTGATATCAATCATTTACAGAGTGAAGAAATTTTAAAACAGGGAGGTTTGCACATTACGTTCCTCTCCTTAATATTGTACTGAAAGGCTTTCTCTCTGTTTCCAGGAAATTCACCCATCAGTGAGTACCATCAGTAGGTGAGGGATGGGGTGAGATAAAGTCCTCTCCTTGCCTTACTCCTGAACTAACAATACATACATAGTATTTACTATTAATTTCTTTACAAAATTGGCCCTCAGATCTGTGAGGCACCTCCCCTCCTCTAAGGAAATAGGCAGTAAACTCAAGCAGGAGTACCTGAAGAAAGTGTAATAAAAGGGTTATTTGAAAGGCATACGCAGGGTTAAAGAAAACCAGAGCACGATGGAGAAGCATTACCAGGGCAAGCAACAGAAGGAAGCCATTGCCAGCTCCAGATCTGAAGGTCAAGGAGAGGGAGCCTTACCAGAAGCCATCATTGGAGGAGCAGCTGTAGCTGTGAGAAGGGCTTTCTGACGGAAGATGCGGTTTTGAAGGGAGGCCTAGGTGCTAACTACTCAACTTTACTCCCCTCCTGCCCTACACTCTCCCACCAGAGTTCTCACAGCTGACAGCTAATGGAAACCAGAGGTTGAAGTGGTCAGTAGGTCCAACCTCCCAAAACACAGAGCAGAGTGGAAAAGGTCCTTCTCACTCGAAGTGTTTCATTTTTGGTTGCAAATGGGGTTAACTATTCACAGCCTTGGAACAGTGAGTGTTAGTTGTAAGCTCTCTTTTTTCTCCTTCTCCGTTTCATTGATGAAATGACCAAGGAAAAGCTTCTGTTAATCACTGTCAGTGATCTAGTCTAAATGCCCGGCTATGCAGCCTATCCCAGCGAGTTTTCATACTGGGTCTCAAGCACTTATTTTGTCCCCGGTGTCAAGATGAAGGCAGCATCTTCCCACTTTGCAGACTTCCGCTGCTTTCGTCTGCCCAGTGTTCCTTCCCCTCTTTTCTGGTAACAGCACCTGAATGGGTGGGAACAACCACTCAGTGGTCTAAAGCTATTCTTCCACAGACTCTTAAACAGAAAATGGAAATACGGTTGAGAGAAAATAAACTTACTAACAAAAGTATTTCATTAAAATGAAAGCCAAGTATTGAGACCTGGAATAGATCCTTTCCTCATGGCTCTCAGAAGAAGCCTATCCCGCCAACACTTTGATCTTGGACTTAGAGTGTCCAGATTGTGAGAAATTTCTATTGGTTAAGCCACCCAGTGTGTGGCACATTGTTATGGCAACCCTAGCAAACTAACACACCCACCTTCATGGTTTCTAAGGTAAAGACTTCTCTTCAGGGGTGGGGGAAATGCCTCCTCCAACAGACCAAGGAAACCAAATCAATCGTTTTAGCATCACGAAGCTGTAACTTAGGCATATAAATCCTAAAGGGGGATAACCACGTTTTAAAACCTATCCACCAATATGTGTCATCAGATCTATTAGTTTAGGCAGCAAAATTGCCAGTGCATTTATTTCCTCCCCCACCCTTTTTTAAAAAAAATTAAATTATGTCTGGACTACTTGCCCATCCTACCAAATATTAGGACAAAGATCCCTTTCTAAACAAGGATTTGGCATTTTAGGGCTTAATATGTTATCTCTTCTCACACAATGATACTTGCAAGGATCACTGAACACAGAGTATGGAAATTCACCCAATGTGAGGAGCAAGAAATAAAATAGGGAAGGTAGGATGCCTGGAGTGTAGAGGGTAGTTCCATAGCTAACCAGTAGATGGTGCTACTCCAACAAAGTTTATTTAGAAAGCCTTACCTAAAATTCTGAGTCCTCTTGCGTTCATAACCTGACCTACCCCAAATCCCTTAATTTGTAGGAGTTGTTTGCTAAAGATGGGTCTATCCAGTTTGTTGTTGGAAGTATCTTACATAAACAGGAAAAGTCGATCTAAACAGCAACAGAAAGCAAAGCAAAGCAAGGGCCCCACACAGTCACATTTTCTCCTTCCCTCTAAATTCTGCCGGGATACCCCCTACTTCCAACGCAATTATTAAAAAGTAATAGAATTCTCCTTTGATATTTGTCCTTGGGAACTCATTGCCTTAGAAACAAATGTAAAAGCACCACGTAGGTTTGGGGCGGATTAAAAAACATGGAAAACGAAAACCAAAATGCTGAGGTTTTAGAGAACTCAGACCCAAAGACGGAATACCATATGTGATAGAAGCCCTATTAATGGAGTCGTTTCGCTGTCTCATTTTAGTTCCAAATTCCAGAGTTTTTCACTTGTATTTAGTTTAGTGAGGCTCCATGATCTTAACAATCATTTACAGGAGTGAGTTTTTCTTCCAAGTACATAAAATTAGACATTTTGCTGCATTCTGAGGTGGGATGTTTTTTGCACCCTCTGCCCAGAAATTTTTGAAGTAAAACACAACTTGATTCAGAGACACAAGAACTGGATTCCTTTCACAGACTCTTGTTGGCTACAAACTGTCGGAACAACAGTGCTTCGTCCAGAAATGGAGAGCTGGGCTTCTTGGATCTGAACCCAAGCTTCTGGTTTTACTAGCTGCTGGCCCGTGGGTGAGTGACAGAACTAAGTTAAGTTTTTTTCATCTGCAAAATGAAGACAATGACAGTACCTGCCTTGTTCGTTTGTTGTGGGAATTAAATAACTTAACACAAGCAAAGTACTTCCTCTAGTATCTAATATGGTTTTCTTGCTCAGTAGATATTGGCTGCCACTGGTGTTAAGGGACCAGAGAAATAGCATGAGTTCTCACCCTGAGCTGCAGGCCTCAGCTCTACCTCCTACACCCGTCAAGCAGTCAATGAGGGGACTGAGAGGGCGTGTGTGAATTGAGGGGTGACCAGCGTGGTTAGCTCAGGGGGCCCGAGCTGAGCCTGTGGTGGCGGTGAGGTTTTGTGGCACCACCTTGCTTGGTGGGTTTTGTTTTAAAGCTGTAGAGGTTAATTACTTTCAAACAACAACAAATTACTTCAAACTTTCTCTCCCTTGACCTGTAAGACTTCATAAAAATGTTAAAGTATTTTTTCCGTATGTGTGCTCAAAAGCTAAACATAAAAAGGATGACTGATACGAAATGTAAGAAAGGAGAAGAGTCCTCAAAGAAGCTAAAAGCAAGACTTGACATAATTTTCAGATCCGAGGTATTATACTACCTCATAGTGGGGAGACCTCCACTGACTCTTTCCTTCCTATCAAATTTCAGCCAGAACAATGGGAGAAGAGAGGGGAAAATCACTTTTCCCCAAATCATTTCCAAATTGACTGCCTTGTTGGTATTAGTTAGTTTGGATATATTGGCAGTGTTTTCCCTACATTTCCCCAGAATTTGATGCAATAATATCCTTCAAGAACATAAATCATCCAAGTTATACTCTAGAAGTTTCATCCTGCTGCCCCTTGGTGCATAAAATAGGAAAAACCATGAACACCCTACCCTACCTGTCTGATCCAAGGAAGTTATGGGAAATGTTCCCCTCCATGGAGAATAGAACCTTCCAGTTGTCCAGAATTTTAACCCAGAATTTGGTAGCAAAACCTTAAAGGGATTAAAAAAAATATCCAGGAAATGCCTCGTGTATACCTGGGTCCTCTTTGGAAGATACCACAAGGAAGCCCATAGCCCAAGGATTCAAAAGCTGCATTCTGATTGGCCAGCTGTCAGAAGACGTGTCAGAAGTGAGCGGTGATTAGTGGGAGAGGGGAGCCAAAACTGTTGGCTGCAGGGTGGGAAATAAATGAGGAGGCCAGGAGAGGAAGCAGGTGAGAAGGATGAGAAATAATGTGAAAGGGGGAAGGAGAGACAACAACCAGAGGAAGAGAGGACTGGAAGAAGAAAAACAATCTTTCTAAGGAAAGATTTAATGAAGGAGCTGATTTATTGAAACACCCCATTCTGCCTCCAGACTTTATTGTTTTCTTAGAAGTTTCTGTAAGGGGGGGACCTCTGAGACTTGATCTACAAGCTCCCCAAATTTCAGACATTTTTGTGGCCACTTGATGATATGGGGAGGGCAATTTGGATTTGTTTTTGTTTCTGTTTTTGCTGTTTCTCAGGGCCACTTCGGTTACAATTATCTTTATATTTGTATGTTTATCAAATGTTTCTATATTTATATTTTTTATTTAAAACTTAAAGAAATTTCTTATCAGTCATTAAATGGGAAGCGGAGATTATTCTCCATAAATAAAAGGTGATGACAAAGATAAATGAGCAAGAAACAAGTATTGCATTGAATTCTAGCCAGAGAGAGTGTGAGATTAGCAAACCTTGGGATGTGCTAAGATATAAGGGCACCAAATGAGAATTGATCCCAGGTGTAATCAAAAGGAATGAAAAGAGCCCTAGCCAGTTTGGTCCTGGGTTCAATTCCAGTCAACAGCACCTACCTTGGTTGCAGGCTCCTCCCAGACCCGAGCCCTGGTCAGGGCTCATGCAGGAGGCAACCAATCAATGTACGGTATTTCTCTCACATCGATGCTTCTGTCTTTCCCTCTCTCTTCCGCTCTACCTAAAGTCAATGGGAAAATATTCTCGGCTGAGGATTTTTTAAAAAAATGAATGAAAAGAGAATTTAAATAGAAAGAAAAAAATGTTCTCACTCTGTGAGTCAATGTAATCGAATGAAATGTCCAAGTACAATCCGAAGTCATTTTTCGTACACCCCTCTTTAAACTAGTGGTCTTTCTCCCATGCTTTAGCAAGCTCTGGGGCTGTGAGCATTTCATTCCCTAGAAAGGAGCACGCTCTTTACAAATTAATGCATGTTCTCATGAGACCAGACAGCAGTGTTAGGCCAGAAATGAACCTGAGCCCTCCTCAGTCCCAGGGGCTAATACCTCTATGAGTAAAAAGGAAGGACCAGGATGAGAAACCAGAGAAATGCTAACCACAATTGAAGTACCCCTAGATGATACCCCATCACTGCATCACTGCATCTACCCATGTGCTATCAAATTTGGCTGCTTCCAGACACACATGGTTACTGAGCACTTGAAAATGGCTAGTCCAAATTGAGATGCTCTGTCAGTATAAAATACACCCGATTTTTGAAGACAGTGCAAAAAATATATAAAATGTCTTAGTAACAACATTATGCTGATTACATGTTTAAATGATATTTTGGACATGTTTGCTTAAATAAAATGTTAAAACTGAATTACTTGGTTTTTTTTTAACTTTTAAACTATTTTATTTTGAGCCAATATTAGACTTATGGGAAAGTTGCAAAATGTCAGAGCTTCCATATACTCTTCAGCTAATTTTCTCTCGGGTTAATATATTACATAACCATGGTACAGTTACCAACACCAAGAAATTAACATTGAGGCAATGCTATGAACTAAACAACAATATGTAGTCAACTTGCATGCTTTTTTCCACCGATGTCCTTTTTGTGGTTTCAGGGTCCAAGCCGAGATACCACATCAAACTTAGTCGTCATCTTCCCATAGTCTCTGCCAATCAATGCCAACTCCTCGGTCTTTCCTTGTCACTCATGATGTTGATGCTTATGAAGAGTACTTGCCTGTTATCTTACAGAATGTGCCTCAAATTAGGTTGGTGATTCCTTATATTTTATTATGATTGGAATAAGGTTATGGCTTTTAGGAAAGAAAAACCGCATCTGAGGAAAGTCCTTATCAGTGCACCCTGTCAAGGAGTTCATGATGTCACCATGTCTTGTTACTGCTGGTTTTTAATTTTACTGAACACTAGAGGCCTGGTGTACGAGATTTGTGCACTCAGGGGGTCCTTCAGCCTGGCCTGCACCCTCTCGCAGTCCAGGAGCCCTTGGGGGATGTCTGACTAATGGCTTAGGCCCTTGCCCTAAGGGAAGTGGACCTAACCTGACAGTCAGACTTCCTTAGTGCTGCCATGTAGGCTGGAGAGGCTTCTGCCATTCCTGCTGTGCTAGCCAGCAGTGAGCCCGGCTTCTGGCCAAGTGGGGCTCCCCCAGTGGGAGCACACTGACCACCAGGGGGCAGCTCCTGCATTGAGCATTTGCCTCCTGGTGGTCAGTGCGCCATAGGACTGGTTGTTCCATCGTTTGGTAGATTTACATATTAGCTTTTTGTTATGTAGGATGGCTACTATAAACATTGTACTTACGTAAGTAGCTCACAATACTATTATATCACACAGTGCTGGTTGATACCATACATAAGATAATAAATATGTGACTTATAAGAGCATGTTCATAACAGAAATATATGGGTTTGACTGTGTTTTTTTCTAGATCCTTTTGACGCATTTTACCTTTTAATACTAACAACAACTAACATTTATTGAGGACCTACTCTACATCAGACTCCTTTGTAAACACGTTCCTCTGTTAAATCATTTAATCCCTAAACCTTCTGATAAGGTAGATGCTGTCATAATTTCCGCTTTCTAGCCAAGGAGCCTAAGCAGCAAAGAGATTTTATGCTGCGCAAGGTCCCTTGGCTTGGTCAGTAGCAGATCCAGAATTTGAAGAGGAGGATACATCCAGGATTATAACTGCTACACTTTTTTAAAGCCATAGCATCAGTTAACTCAAATCCACAAGTCATGCTCTCTGAAGAGTAAACTCTGTTTTAGCTTTGCTCTCTTTTGCTATGTGACATTCCATGGGAGAACTGACATTTAAGTTTCTATACACTATGCTAAGAATTCAATCCACATTATCTCATTGAATGCTTACAGCAGTTCCATTTCACAGGCAAGAAAACTGAGGCTCAAGAAAACAGCAAGGGATTAACATAATTCACTCACTCTCCTTCCATTGTACTCACACATTCTCCAGTTGGCTCAACTGCTTAAGTGTTCCATTTTGTCATATTTTTAATGTTTAGTTTTTTTAAAAAAATAAACAAATCAGTGCTATACTGTAGAGATGTATCCATCCGCAGACTTTTTGATAAAAGGTAATGACCCTAAGGTGCCTATTCAGTTACCAAAGGGAGAAAATGGCGACACTTCAGTACAAAGTACAAAATGGGTTAGGCTACAAGTGTGAGAACCCTTGTCATCTGTGTAGGAATGGAGAAGCCAGAGCATTGGACTTATGTGTAATTATCTGGGATGATTCCTTTTGCAAATCGTCTGAATGCTCAGCGTCCAAAGCAAGGAATCAAAATGGAACTGTCTGTGGTTGAATACTGTGTTCATCAAGACCCACCACAACGGCTGACTAACAGAATCTTCTTTAATAAAAGAGTAGAACTGGGCATCACTAACTTGGGCTGTGCTGCTTAAATGGGACAGAAAGACATGTGGCCCAGATGGAGTATTTCAGTGATTCCTGGGCCCAAAGCAGAGTGATCCAATTGTTTCTCTTTGTTCAATTCAGTTGCCTTTTAAAAAAGTAATGAGCCAATTAAAAAGAGTTTTATGTAATTAAACATACTTGGAATGCTTGGGCATAGCTCTTATTACTATGTGTTAAAAAGGGGGGGAAAGGATTTCTGTGTCTTTCTGCTTTGAGGTCCCAAGATTCCTTTACATCTCAGAGCCTTCTACAGTTCCCAATTGTGGCCACTAGGGGGTGCTGCTGAACCATACTTCATGGAAAATTCACAGCTTTATATAGTGCTTTGTTTCTTTTCTGGTGGGAGGAAACTAATCTCATAGGCACTGTGTTCAGTGCAGTGTTAAGGGGCAAGATTTGAGGGGAAAACCAGTTTCAATACAGACCCATAGAGCAAATTTCTTGAATTCCTATATTGCCATCAGGAGCAAGCAAATCTCAGCAAGAAGAGAAGAGATGGACAAATTATCGGATGCAGTGAATTATTCTCTTGAAAGTATTTTGTTTGCTTTGAAGGAGATGGACGCCTATGCATGTTTTGTCTTGTCTTGCTTTACTTGGGGTGGAGAGTTGTGAGAGGGCTTTTCTGCAGATTTTTTTTTTTTTTTTTGTAAGGAAACGGAAATATCCTTGGAGAACTCCATATCTTGTTAGAGCAAGAAAGCCAGCTGAAATTGATACCCATCCACCAGGCTCATCTTGGTCCCATTCCCACATCCTTTAAGTGAAAACACAGCTTATCTTTCTCATGGGCCTGTCTGGCCAGCAGTAAACCTGTACCCCACAGAGCAAGATATGTAACTTGAAATAAGATGCATATTCTCACATGCAAAAAAGAAACAAAAGGAGGTAGCAGAGGCTGCTGATAACAGCATGTCCCCAGTGTCTGAACCACTTGAAGAGAATGGACAGTCAGGAAGCAGGCGTGCCCCAGGTAAATGGAGACGTACATTCTGAGGTATTGAGAGAACTATGAAGGATGACACAATCGCATCCCACCCATAGGTGGGGCTATAACTAACATGGACGGAGGGAAGCAGACTGCCCTGGGTTTGAACTATTTGCCTCTACCACCAACCATACCTTACCTTATTTTACTCTCAAAGCAATGCTTTAAGGGGGAATGACTATCCTTGTTTTACAGATGAAGATTGGGATTAGAGGGCTCATCAAGACTCACCCCAAATCACACAGCCAGCAAATGGCAGAGATAAGCCAATTGGCTTCCAAGCTGTGCCCTTTCACTTACTCACCTGTTCCTATGGAGGGCTTCCAGTGTACCAGGCACCCGCTCACGTGTGTCACATGCATCATTTCATTTCATGATGGGTGGGAGGGATAGGTCCTGTTATTCTGTCCATTTTTAAAATGAGGCAATTGAAGCACAACTTGTGCAAGGTAACAACGTCGTGAAGAGAAAGTCATGCAGCATGGGTTCAAAACCAGGCCTGAGGCTCCAGAACCAAACACCCCCCAGGGCACCCTCACGGCATTGCAGCAAGTTCTCAGACATTGGCTGAGCTGTAAATCACCAGGCCCACACCACAACTTCCAAAAGGGAAAGGAGAGCATTGCTCTCCCCAAGGTGGGCCTGAGATTAAGTAACACTTGTTCGGAGCCTGCTACCTGCCATGTTCCATGGTTACTGCTTTATGTATATGGTATCAACTGGTTCTCACAGTGGACCTGGGACAAAGGGGTAATTATCCTCTTGTACCAGAAAGGTTACTGACCTTACCCAAGGACATGCAATTAATAAGTAGCAAGGGCAAGACTAAAAGGTGACATCTGTTTAACTCGGGGAATTTCCATGAAGTATTGCTGTGTGAGAAAAGCAAATTCCAAAACAGAATAGACAATGCACGTATGTAAAGGATGAAAAAAGATGGAAGGATACATATTAGATTGCTAATCAAGGTTATAGGAGAAAAGTTGGTAACGATGTAAAAAGTACACACATTATAATTTATGCATCTCTGAAAATTATGCATCTGTGTAGGTAAATATATACATAAATAGTTTGAAATTTAAACAAAGGTTACAATAAATAAAATTAAATAATTTAAATTCATAGATATATGATAAAATTCAATAGTCATTTATAATAAAGGCTTTCAGTATACTTAATTCTTATATATGTGTCTTTCTAATCCTGGATTATTAACAGAAATAAAAGTAAGCATTACATTTAAGATTAAAACTACAGATGTATTCAAATTAAAGTCAGGAACAGGGCTTGAAATCCAACTATTATTCTCTCTTATCCTAGTGAAGTGATAGTTTATGTAATAACACAAGAAAAATTTGCCGAGGTCGGTTTGGCTCAGTGGTAGAGCGTCGGTCTGTGGACTGAAAGGTCCCGGGTTTGATTCCGGCCAAGGGCATGTACATTGGTTGCGGGCACATCCCCGATGGGGGGTGTGCAAGAGGCAGCTGGTCGATGTTTCTCTCTCATTGACATTTCTGGCTCTCTATCTCTCTCCCTTCCTCTCTGTAAAATATCAATAAAATATATTTTTTTAAAAAACACAAGAAAAATTTAGAGCGGGAGTTTTTAATTTTAATGAGGGAATCTATCATATTCTATTATTATACTAGGTAATCATTTTTTTTTCATGGATTATGCCTTTGATGTTGTATCTAATAAGTCACTGCCATACCCAAAATCATTCAGGTTTTTCCTCCATATTATTTTCTAGCACTTTTATAGTTTTATGTTTTACATTTAGGTCTATGATCTATTTTTAGTTAATTTTTGTAAAGTCTTAAAGTCTGTGTCTAGGTTAATTTTTACCATGGGGATGTCCAGTTGTTCCAGCATCATTTATTGAACAATTATTTTTGCTCCATGGATGGCCTTTGCTACTTTGTCAAAGACCTTTTGACTACATTTATGTGGGTCTCTATGGGATCTCCATCCCATTCCATTGATCTACAGTCATGTGCTGAACAATTAAGGTTTACCTTCTGAGAGATGCATCATTAGACGTTTTTGTTCTTGAGGAAGCACCATAGAATATACTTACACAAACCTAGTGTTATAGCATACTACACACCTAGGACATGGCTCATAGACCACAAGCCTGTACAACTTGTTACTGTACAAAACAACACAAAATTAAATCTAGCACAAGAGAACATGATGCAATCAAGAGATGTGAGAAAGACAAGTATCCCATGATCTAACCCATGAGGAATCTAATGAACAAAATAAATGGATGAGGAAAATAGATCCAGAGACATAGAAGCATGGAACAGCCTATCGAATCTCAGAGGGATACAGGGATAGGTGAGTGGGTAGGAAGAGATCTACCAAAGAACTTGTATGTATATTTGCATAGCCCATGAACACAGACAATACTATGGTGAAGGCCTGGGGTGGGAGGCAAGGCAAGCTAGAGGAGTCAGGGATCCCAGAAGAAAAAGGGGGAACAAAAGAGGACATCTGTAATATTTTCAACAATAAAGATTTAAATAATGATAACTATAAAGAGAGGTGATAAATATAAGATGTCTGGGGCTGCAGTGTAACACAGCATACTGGTTCATAGCAAACTTTTTTATTTTATTTATTTATTTTAAAATATATTTTATTGATTTTTTACAGAGAGGAAGAGAAAATGATAGAGTTAGAAACATCGATGAGAGAGGATCATCGATCAGCTGCCTCTTGCACAACCCCTACTGGGGATGTGCCTGCAACCAAGGTACATGCCCTTGACTGGAATCGAACCTGGGACCTTTAAGTCCACAGGCCGACACCCTATCCACTGAGCCAAACCAGTCCCGGCGCAACTTTTTTTTAAATATATTTTTATTTATTTCAGAAAGAAGAAGGGAGAGGGAGAGGTAAAAAAAAAATCAATGAGAGAGAATCATTGATCATTGATTAGCTGCCTCCTGCACACCCCTTACTGGGGATTGAGCCTGCAACCAGAACATGTGCCCTGACTGGGAATTGAACCCTGACCTCCTGGTTTCTGGGTCAACACTCAACCACTGAGCCACACCTGCCAGGTGCAGGTATGGCTCAGTAGAGAGTACACTCTGAAATAATGACAAAAATGTACAGTACAGTACAGTAAATACAAAATCAGTGACACTGTCATCTACTATAATTATAAAGTATAACAAACTGCTTGATTCAATCTACCAATCTAAATCTTCACCTCATTCAAAAACACCTACCAGACATGCCCAGGATAATGTGTGTCTAAAAATCTCAGCACTTAGGGCCTGATCAAACTGACACATAAAATTAACCATCACAACTGTATGGGCATAGGAAAAATTGTCCTTGCTATGCCTCTACCTTCAGAATCAGCGTCGAGTAGTTCCTGCTTTCATGGTACCTGCCCTCTTTCCTGTGTCTCTGAACCCACAGATGTGTTACAAGCTCCAGGTGTTTTGTTAAAGGGGGTTCTGAGGCAACAGCAGCAGGGGATTAACACTGCTGGCTGCCGTGAAAATGAATCATTTCTCAGTAGAAACAGAGATGAAATAAGATCCAAAATGTAAGGACCACATGGAACATTAACATGTTAAGGGTGATAAGGAATGCCCATACTTATTTACATATACAAACTTCTATATGTGTGCCTTTTACACATCATACAAATAATTAAAAAATATTGAAGGCCAAGCATGTAGCAAAAGGAAATTTTTTTAAAAATGTAATCCGATTCTAACTGTCAGAGAGAAAGGAAAATATATTCCCTACAACTTCTTATTCATCCGAATGAGAAAATCGGATGGCATTGGACTACTGTGCCAATGATAATATGTCTTCAAAGTTCTAAAGAAAAATTATTTTTAACTTATATATGCATAATCAGGTATAGGGGCCAAAGTTTTTCAGACTTGCAAAAGGATCAAGTATTTGCCTTACACACAGCCTTCCTTACGAATTTATTTGATAGCATAACCAATATATAGACACTGGCACTGGTGTGGTGGAGGCTTGTCCTGGGGGGTGAGAGTGTCTGGGGAGGGTCGATGGGGGTAAAAGGAGACAAATGTAATACTTTAAGCAATGAGAAGAAGAAGAAGAAGAATTTACTTGAGGGTATAATTTAAGAAAATAAAGGTATGTTCTCAGTTTCCTCGGAGGTAAAATGAGGGCCAAAGACCGGGCCTTTGATCTTTAAACTGCTAACCATGGAGCCCAATACTCTAACACAGAGGTTCCTGGGAGTGAGGAATGACAGGAAGACTGATACAGCCCCCATCTCCTGTTCCCCTCTCAATGGGAGGAGCTTCGCTCGGAAGTGCCTTTTAGAATGAACTTCTATGGAATCTTTCAGTTGAAAAAAAGAGTTCTGCAGCTTGGAGTCCTTTGGAAGCTTCTAGATTAGAATCTCAAAAGTTCCCAGGTTCCAACACTTCCCAAGCCTGTGAACCCAGGTGAGTTTGAGCAAACAATATCACTTGTTGAAATGTGGAGTGCTGGAGTTCCCTTTTGCAAACCAAATCATGGCATCCTTGGTCAAAAATAGAAAGATGTGCACAATTTCTTTCACCTGCTTTCTTTCACTTCCTCTTTAAAGGTTTTTTTTTATTATTATTATTATTCCAGAGCACAAATCCTGACAGTTTGATGATATGGAAAGAGTAATAGGCTAGAAATCATGAAATCTGGCTTCTAATCTTTATTGCATTACCTTAAGCAAGAGAGTTAACCTCTATGGACCTTCTTTCCTTCACTTCCATAGAGACTTGGGGAGGACATTTTCTCAGCTCAAAAAGAACAAAGCAGAGTGCCCATTCAGAGCACTTATTGGTTCTAAGTCTAATGATGTGAAAATATATAACTTTTTAGATAAAGAATATGTTTGAAAAAATACTTAACCTTTTATTTCACTTTGCTGAAGACACAGAAATCTCCAAAGATTTGAAGTGAAGACACTTCGGAATCTCCAAAGCTTTTGTTGGCTTCCCTGCAGAAGGTTTTCGGGCTTTTATCATTATGAACAAGATAACCATAAAATAATTTAAGTCAACAGAACATTGAAAACGAAGTACTTCAAACTCTGGCTACAGGTTTTTAGGTATATTTGCTTGTTTGCTTGTCACTTTATTGGTTGTAGCAGACATCTTTCAGCCCCTGGGTCAGTGCTGATGTACAAACCTTATTTGAAAAACTTGGAAAGTTCGAGAGCACATGTGGTGATGTAAAAAGCATGCATTAATGTCGGGTGAGTCATCAAAATGTTGTGTAATTAGATAGCTGGGGTGATTCTCAGAGGTTACCAGGCCAAGCTTTAACATCTGAAACTTGGACAGATGTTAATTGACCTGGTCGGCATTCCACAGAGTGAAAACTCCAAACTGGATCTCAGTAGGCTGTTCCAAGGTTAAGAACTGTTCCATTTCATGAATTCCTTCCTGTTGCTCAACAATTTCAACCCAGTTCTTCCTATTTTATTGACTAAAAATATTTAAGGTCCATACTCTTCACATTACAACTTCTCTATTTCTGAGGAATGATATTAAGACTCCAAGTTAAGCAATCTCGAACCCTTCAAGCTATTTTCTGGTTCTTCCCACCCCAACATTCCCCTAGTTCATAATAAAATTGAGAAGACTAGCTTATTAGATAAACTAAAAAGAGGAAGAGAAGGAGGAAAATGAGACTAGCAAAGAGGAGAGATACAGTTGAGAGGAGAGCCCTAAAAACAAAAACAAAAAAGCTAATGTAATTTCCACATATGATTTCTAGAGTCTTGAGTTTGACAAAGTACATTTTCAAAGTAAATTGATTGAACTTTGTTAGCTTTCACTTTGCCAGGTAATAAAGTTAAGTAAATAGTTTTTTAAACAACTAACATCATAGTATAAGCTACCAGACAAATTCATAAGAACATATTCTTAAAGTAACAAAAGTTATTTAAGTGGAATTAAAAGTATACTACATCAATCATGTTTTTCTCATCTAACTTCAGACAAGTGAAACTTTGTCAAAGAAAAGTACTCCTCCTTCTAGATCTGACATTTGAAAACCACTAGATTACTTTATTGTGAACAAGAAATTAGACAGAAAAGCTCAAAATGCTGCAGGCAGAGGGTGGTTTCAAGTACTACATAGGAAGCGCCATGGCATGTGGAACTGAAGAGCCTTCTTAGAATACCCATCAGAAAGTGATTGTATTTTCCAAAAGAAGCAAACTACCAATCTTCATCATGCTTTGAGTAGACACAACAGAATTTTGTATGTTAATCGTATATACTGCAACCTTGCTGAATTTATATATTAGCGCTGTTGATTCCTTGAGGATTCTTAAGGTTTTCTATATATATATGATTGTGTCATATTCAAATGAGAGAGTTTTATTTCTTCCTTTCCAATCTGGGTGCTTGTATTCCTTTTTTTCCTTAATTTCTCTGGCTAACATGTCCAGTACAATGTTGATTAGAAGACACATCCTTGTCTTCTCCTGTTCTTTGGAGAAGAATTTTTGGTCTTTCACTGTTAAGTACGATGTTTTTCATGAATGACCTTCATCAGGTTGAGGAAGCTCCCTTTTGTTATTAGTTTGTTATGTGTTTTTATCATGAAATATATTCGATTTTGTCAAATGTTTTTTCTGCATCTATTGAGACAACACTTTATTCCATTAACATGGTTCATTACATTGATTGATTGATTTTTGTGTGGTGAATCAACTTCACAGTCCTGTGATAAATCTCACTTAGTCCCAGGGTGTGATCCTTCCTATATAGTGGTGCTTTCATTTTTCTATTACTTTGCTAAAGATGTTACAAATATCCCTTATATTTGTAAGGGGTATCAGTCTGTAGTTTTCCTTTCTTGTGATCCCTTTGTCAAGTGTTGGTGTTTCAGTGATACTGACCTCTTAAAATGGGATAGAAAACGTTCCTTGGGGAAATACTGAAGCAAGAAATGATGGGCAGAAGCAAGGGAAAGGTCTCAGGTGAGATACAAAAATAAAGAGAAGTTGTGCCTTATTAAACAAACAGCTGGCAGCAGGCATTTTGTAGGCTATACCATAACCAAATGGATTTTCAGAAAACATGAATTTTACATAATTGGTAGATATAAGATAGGAGCTAGAGAAAAGGAAATAACAATTGTAGCACAGAAAATGACTGATTTTGACTACCTCATAATGGGGGGAAATTAATTTTAAGTTATTTCTTAAACATCATCATGCTCAAGTTAACTGTATAGAGAATATATATATATAATATAACTATATATATATATATATATATATATATATATATATAGTTTTCATTTCATAGTCATAGTTCAGTTGTTTTCAATCATTCTTTGTGACAGAGATTGCTAAGTGTCTCTCATAACCTTGTCCCTTTTTCATTTTTAGTAATAGTAAAATTTAGCTGGACACCTAACTACACAACCAAAGCCTACATTTCTCAGTTACCCTGGCACCTAGGTGTGGCCATGAGACTAGGCCATGGTAAATAGGATGTGTGATGTACAACTCACAGGTCACACCCTTAAAAAGATAGAAATATTATCCTCTTCCCTATTTGTGGGAACCCCTTTCACAACCCGCATGGTTCAGGGTTCAGGTTCAGGATTCGGGTTCTGGAGAAAGCCACACATGAATGAAAGAGAGTAGAAAAGTATTAATTTGGGAATATTGGAGGCCAGGCAGGAGCCCACCACTAAAGGGAGGACTACGCCCTGCTCTGGCTTTGCTATCCCTTTTATTAAGATTATGGGATACACTCATATCCTTTAGCAGGAAATTCCAATAATAGTTAATCAGCAAGAATTTACATAAGACTAATAGGTGGAGGCTGCTTTTGCTACCAATGAGTGAATAGCTCTGACCTTTCAGAACAATTAAGATTGAACAGCCTTCTGGGTTTCCTGTCCACATCTTTCTATTAGTGAAACAATGATCTGTTTCCAGCACCTATTCCTATTTGTTTGAAGTCATGGTGGAAGTTAGTGAAGCCGTCATAGACCACAAGATGGAAGCCATGTGCTGAGCATGGTAGAGCAAGAAGAACCCAACATTATTGGTCATCTTGACTTCCTTCACTAAGACCATTAAGTAAGAGGAATTCTCATATTGTTTGAGCCATTACTATTTTGGCCTGTGTTACAGCTGCCAAATTGGCATCCTAACCAATACAATCTTTGTCTAAAATTGCAGGTTTAAAAAAAATACAACTTAGAGAGTTGTTGAAAACTAGTACTTTTATCTAATAGGCTGTATATTTTAGTTATAGCCATGATATTGGCATTGCAGAATAAATTAACAAAAAGACCAAGTAATATCCTTAACTGAATGTTGCCTTGATACTGACTTACTATTAGTATTATTATTATTATTGCCATATATTTCTCTCTATTCACTCTATCTTGAACATGCTTCAGTCAAGTTCTTTCTCCCTACCCCTCCATCAAAACTTATTTTATCAAGATCAACAATGACCTCCATTTCATGAAATTCTATGGTTAATTCTGAACCCTCATTGTACTCACCTGTTAGTACGATGTTTTTGTGTATTTTCTTCTCTTTCAAACACTTCACTTAATTTACAAAACACCTCACTCTCTTGGATTTCCTCCATCCTCACTAGCATCCTCACTGCATATTATTGGAATGCTCTCAGCCCTTAGAAATCTCTAGTCTATCTATATTCCCTTTCTTGGTGATATTATCCAGTCTCATACCTTTAAACCCATATAGATACTGCAACTCCCAAATGTTTTTCCAGCCTACTGAGTGTAAATCCTACAAGGCTAGGAATCCTTGTCTGCTTCTTTCCTAATGCAAATTCAGTGCCTAGAACCGGACCCGCCATGTATTGGTGAAGCAAATAAATATTTGTTGAGTGAATGAATAAATAGCAAGAAGATGCTTTGCTTTATAAATAATCTCTTTAAAGTATTTAATACTTACGTTCCTCTTGAATGTCTTATTAGAGGGCAGGTAAAACCATATCCTTGCCCAACATACTGAGCATATGCTGAATAAATTTCAACTACAAATTTCTTGTGGCATAGCCAGGCTATTTCACTCTCACTATTCTTGGCCAGCTATACAGCGACTGTGATAACGATGGATGTCCTCGGTTGGCTTTACGAATTTATAGCACTGCAGGATAGGGAGTGATATGCCAAAGTCAAGAATAAGCTTACAGAAAATAAGTGCTTATTAGTATTCAACTTTTCATGTCTGTGAATTTCAATCCTTAAAATTAACTCTTTTAGGGTCAAAAACAATGTTCAAAGACCAACATTTCAAAGGGTGTTAAGAGGGTCTTCTATGCTTCTGAGCATATTTAACAACCAATTATACTCAGTGGGATACTAGGAACTCAGAAAAGAGCACATGTGCCTAATTAGAAGTATTATCAGTTAAATGCAGGCTCAGATAGTCCTAATACAGCCTCGGCTGAACCAAAACTAAACCAGGACCTGAAGTTAGCTTTTCCCTTGAAAATCCATGATAATAGTGTGCACACATTTATTGAATGGTCTTTGAGTGAGCAGTTCCAGAGAGTGTCTCTTTTTATGTCTTTCTATATGTCAGTGTGTGAATCTGTGTGTGAGAGTGTGTGCCTCCGAGAGTGCCTATGAGCATACTCTCTTCTGATCTCCAGAGGAAAAGCAGAGCTTACTATTACCTGAAAATCTGTGTATAAGCAGGAAAAAAAACATTCAGGAGACAAAATACTTTCTATCTGGGAACCTAAATTCTCAGAAATGCTTTCTTCAGATCTTGTATTTTCCAGGTCATTTCCAGTGCTTCATTTTGTTAGTGAAGACAGTGGAACTGTCTTATTTGCAGATGACATGATATTGTACATAGATAACCTTTAAGACTCCACCAAAAAGCTACTAGATTTAATAAATGAATTCAGCAACATAGCAGGGTACATAATTAACACTCAGAAATTGATGGCATTTTTATACACAAATAATGAACTCTCAGAAATAGAAACTAAAAAATAATTTCTTTACCATTGAAACAAAACAAAAAAATTAAGATACTTAGGAATAAACTTAACCAAGGAGGCAAAAGACCTATACTCAGAAAACTACAGGATGTTGAAAAAAAGAGATAGAGAAATATATAAGCAAGTAGAAGAATATACAGTGTTCATGGATTGGTAGAATCAACCTCATTAAAATGTCCATACCACCCAAAGTAATCTATAGATTCAACACAATCCCGATTCAAAAACCAACAGCAGACTTCACAGGTCTAGAACAAACATTCCAAAATTTTATATGGAACCTAAAAAGACCCCGAATAGCCACAGCAATCTTGAGAAAGAAGAACAAGGTTGGAGGAATCACAATATCAGATATCAGGTCATACTACAAAGCCACTGTACTCAAATAGCCTGGTACAGGCACAAGAATAGGCATATATGCATAACCCATAGACACAGACAATAGTGTGGAGAAGGCCTGGGAGAGGCAGGTACAAGGTGAAGGGGATCAACAGATTAAAACACACACACACACACACACACACACGCACACGCACACGCACACAACAGCAACACAAAGGGGAAACCTGTAATACTTTCAACAATTAAGATAATTTTTAAAAGAATGAAATAAAAAATATAATAAAAAGGAAAGATGTGGTTTAAAGAAGTGTGTTCTTAAATCGCAAGGATTTTGGAAAGGTGGAGAGTTTTATGAGACCAGAACTATGTTTTTGTGGGTTTTCTGGAAAGCAAAAGTCCCCATGAGATTTTATGTCAGAAGCCATTTTGCATTTCCCCAAACTCCTGTGTTCTCGCAAGTATCATGCAGACAGAAGGGGAAAAGCCATAATATGGAATAGAATGGAGGAAGGGGCTCTTCCTAAATGATTGGAATTTTGGCAACCCACAGAGCTCTCTGCTCGTGGTTGTAAAGACCATAGGTTCCCCGCTATGAAAAGATTAAAAGCCTATGGTTGCAGTTCATTGGTGCTGACACCCAACACCCTACAAATGTTAAAACACACACACACACACACACACACACACACACACACACACACACACAATAACAGGAAGGAAAAGTAAGAAAGAGCTCTAAAGAAGTCACGAGTAATAAATATACAAAAATTTTAAAGCAATGTCAGCACTTTCTAATGGGAAGTGAAAGACAGATGAAGAATTCACTATTTAAAGAAATCGAGAGAGGCTCATGAAAATGAAGGCTCCGTTCACCGCCTTACATTAAATGTCCTCTCAAACTTTTGAGAGATGAACTGGATTGATTTTTAGGAAAAGCACATATTGCCATTTCATTGCCTGGAAGGAGGCGGCGTGGCCATTATTTGAGAATGTGATTCTATGGCTTGTGCCAGCGCCTATGCTAGAACACCCAATAATACCACAAATGTAACACACCTGAGCAGCAATATCCTGTTTTTAAAAATTAAAGAGAAGTCGGTTAATTACCACATTTTTTAGATCAAATCTGGTTCCACCCTTCTAGGCTTTTAACCTTTTCTACCAAATAATGTATTTGGAAACCTCCCAAAAAAAGGTTCATGGGGCCTCCATCCTACCTGAGAATTTATCTCTTCATCTTCTGCCAGATCAAAAACAGAAAAGGGGGGTGAGGAGGGTGGGATCTGATTTTTGAGACCCCAGACTTGGCATATTATTATCCTGGCCTCCTTCAGAACTGTAGCAAGGGATAGAAAGATTAGAGGCAACATATTTGGAAATGGGCTAAAAATGAAAAAAAAAAAAAGAACCAGAAGTATAAACGCCCAGTATATCTACTTATTATCCAGGCCATTGTCAAGGAACTGAAGTATTATCGGTTTAGCAGAGTTAGCCACTCGAAATTCCCTCCTCTGGAGTAATCTCACCACCTGCATAACTGGCACATATCTCCAGGGACCAGCAGGGTGAATCACAGGCCTTAAGCAAAGGGAAGTGAATGGTTGGTCGGGGAAGTTGTGGTAGGGGGTAGGAAGGGACGCTGTCAGAAATCTTGGGGGATGGTTTCGCAAGCCATATCATTACAGTAAATTACACACACACACACACACACACACACACACACCGTATTTTTCGCACCATAAGACACACCCGACCATAAGACGCACCTGGTTTTTAGAGGAGAAAAATAGGGGAAAAAATATTCTGAACCAAATAGTGTAATAAAATATTTAATAAAGTATAACAGAATAATATTTGAACCATATAAACTGAACAGCAGTCAACAGTGGCATTGAGAACCATTATCACTGTCATTAACACATAAAGACAAAGGTTTGAGTACTCTAGTCTTCTGAAAACCCCAAGAACTCTTCTTCGCTAGAGTCAGAATTCATGAAGCTCATTTGGTATGACATTTTACCTCAGAAGCCGATGACTGGAGTGAGGGGCATGCGCACTGCTGTGTACTGTAACACTGCCTACTACATGCTATCCTCCAATAGCATAGGGCGGTGACACAGTACAGCAGCATCGCGCCTTCCTGCACACATCGGCTTCCGTAAGGAAGGTGAGGGAGGACCCGCTGCCACTCTGCCAGTATCTCAGTGGACTACTGAGAAGCCTGGATACGGGGCGGGGGAGGGATGATGCAGTCCCCAGGGACACGGAAGGTCCCGGGGGACCCGCTGACGCTCTGCAACTCGGACCATAAGACGCAGGCACTTCTTCTATTCGGACTATAGACGCAGGCACTTTTCCTCCCACTATTTGGTGAAGAAAAAGTGCGTCTTATGGTCCGAAAAATACGGTATATATTAGAGGCCTGGTCCATGAAATTCATGCACTTGGGGGGTAGCCTCAGCCCGGATTGTGAAAGGGCAGAGGCCAGGCCGAGGGACCCCACCGGTACACGACAGGGGCCAGGGAGGGGTGTGGGAGGTTTATCATCAGAGGAGGGAATACAGGAGGGCTCCAGGGTGTGTCCAGCCCATCTTGCTCAGTCCCAATCCACCAGACCCCAGCGGAACCCAGCTAACCTACCAGTTGACTGTCTTCCCTGGTGGTCAGCACACATCATAGCAAGTTGTTGAGCAGCCTTAGCATATCATTAGCATATTACACTTTGATTGGTTGAATGGTTGACTGGATGACTGGACACTTGGCATATTAGAGTTTTATTATATAGGATATTAACCTTAGGAAATGAGGATGGTTTGGGGTTTTTTACAATAATTAAATACTATGGTGTTTGGGGACATGATTGTATAAATTTTATATGCTAAAAAAAATCTTTCATAATCTGCGGAAACCAGTTTGGCTCAGTGGATAAAGCATCGGCCTACAGACTGAAAGGTCCTGGGTTCGATTCCGGTCAAAGGCATGTATGTACCTTGGTTGCGGGCAGAGGGGTTGTGCAAGAGGCAGCTGATCAATCATTCTCTCTCATTGATGTTTCTAACTCTCTATCCCTCTCTCTTCCTCTCTGTAAAAATAATCAAATATATATATATATATATATATATATATATATATATATATATAATATTTCATGATCTGACTGCTTAAAATACTTAAAATTATTGACAAGCCCAAAGGCAGTACTACACTGCATCCACACAATAACATCGGATGATAGGAATAATGATCTTCTCTGTCCTTTATAGAAGAAAGGAAAGTGGGACTCAGAAATGAATCAAACTGCCAAGCAGTAGTTTAGAGGTTTGGCTGGGAGGTAAGGCTGAGCTTCTGATTCCAGAGGGTTTAGATTATTCCTCCAGTTATTGTTACACTTTTTTTCAAAATTGAGAAATAGAATAAGAAAGGGGAAGGAAAAAAACAGGAAACTGTTTCATTTTACTTGGGGTTTTTCCTAGAATTTTTAAATTGCCTAGAAAAATGCCGGACATTTTATAAATAATAACAGTTAATATGCATATGTGTAAGCAATCTAGTGCTAATGATAGCCTACATTTTTAAACAATCCCTAAAATAACTGCTTATCTATGAAGTTTTCTTTTTTTCAATGTCAAAAGTATAGAGAAAATACATCTACAGCTTTCTTTTGCTTCACTAACAAATGTGCTCCACTAAAGATGACTTTAAAGGAACTATCACTCTTACATCTGTTGGTCTTCATGGTAGCCAGTGAGAGAGAGTCAGTCCCGTGAGAAAGGAAATGTGGGAGAAGCTGAGTCTATACCCCTTAGCAGGAAAGGTGTTATGTGCTGTCTCTGCAGTCTTAGGCTGGCCAGTGTCAGTCCAGTGTATTCAGTGCCTGAGCCAGCACCAGTTCTCAAAGGGACCAGTTGAGGTGTCTGATTTTTGGCCAGCAAGGTGCAGATGATGGGCTGGGAATAGGGCCTTCTGCCAGCAAGACCAGCTAGTCTCATTGACAAAGGATGACAAACTAGATCTTGGAGCTAATAGGTATTTGGAAGGATAGGCAAAGGCGGTTCAGGAAAAGAGCACTGAATTAAGTAATTCTCTGTGTACATGTGAGACAAGGACTGGCTCTTGACACACTCAAGTCCCCATGTTTGGTGCTTCAGAACATGATGCGTTTTAGGTGGAAGAGAGACTATAACCATCATACTCTGGCTCCTCCTCTTGGCAGATCACTCCCCATCTAAAGGATCTTGCTTGTACTGAAAGGATGGAGGCTCAGAAATGGTGTGAACGAGGCTGATCACATCCTCAGCTCAGCTGGAGCTTAGTCAGAAAAGAGGTGGTTCCTCCTGTAGAGAAGCAAGAACTTAGAGTACACGTCCTCAGTGACCCAGGACAAAGAAAAGGGGACTCAGCTGTGCCATCGCTGATGTTGCTGAGTTGTCTTCAAGCTTTGGAGTCTCTCTTCCTGACTCACAGTCATCAGCCTTTACTAACCAATGTTTTCTTTTTTGCTGGAGTGTCCTCTAAGCCATTCCATAGTTCCCAGCATCCTTCTTTCTTTGACTGGACCTATTTATCAAGCCTAATAAACCAGAACTGCAACGCCCCATTTGACCAGATCATATAATAATAGATGATGTAACCAATTCCTTATGTTCAACATTTCTGGTGCTGAAAAGTGAAATTATATTTTTCCTCACTTCTCCAAATCCACATTTTTAATATTTTCTTTCCTATCAAGCAAGAGCTTGACCTTTTCATTTATTTCCTTCGTTACAAATTTATTTCATTTCTCACATTTGCGGAATGCTTTGGATGTTCCAAAACACTTTCCCATCTCACGTATATTTGGTCATTACAATACCTTTTATGGATGGGGGAACCCAAGGCTCAGGGCTAGCATGAGGTTCCTCAAGCAAAGTTTCTGACTCTAAATCCAGTGCTTGTTCTTTCCTTTATTTCTTTTCTGGACAAGAAACCAATCATTTCAAAGTAGGTTTCTTCCCTTTCCTTATCCTTCCCCTTTCCCCATATCTGTGTGGGAATAGGTCTCAGACTTGAGTATGGGTAAACCGGGTTGGATCTGATTTTCTCAGTGTGAAACCTCAGGCTCATCCTGAAACCTTCTTAGTCTCCAGTTCTGTGACCATAAAGTGGGGATGGCCATGTCTATTTTGCTGAGCTGGGTTGTCAAATTGTGGTGTCTGAAACAGCAGTAGCATCATCACTTTTAGCTTTTCATAATCCAAGCCCACATTTTTAAATTAGTTACTTTAAGAAGGAGTCTGGGAACATGAGGAGGAAACACAGAAGCATTACCCTCCCAGCTTTATGCCACAGTTGTCCGTGACAATAAAGGTTCCATTGTCCATGAGAACGTGTTCTGATTGAGCACTTGATCTGCGGTTCTCAGCCCTGGCTACACATTAGAATCACCTGGGGAGCTTCTACAAACTAGTGCCTGTGTCCCAGCCCTGGTGGATCTGATTCCGGTTGGTCTGAGTTGGAACCCAAGCAACAACAGTTTTTGAAAGATCCCCCAGGTGGCTGTAATGAACAGCCCAGGCTGAGAACCACTGCTAGCTCCTCAACAGTGCCTCACTGAATTCATTTTTATGAGTCAGAATTCTTTGTTCATCTCTGAGCAAAGTGCCTCAGAGGAGATATTTCCTTGATTCATGGGCTGCTCTCGCCTGTCACGTACATGTTCTTCACAATTGACTTAGATGAGTACTATGACTCATTTCTCAAAAGTCACAAAAAGCCCAAATTCCATTTTAGGTAGATCTGAACAACTACAACCATTTTCATTTATCTTGCTTTTGAAAAGCGCATTGTACTTTACAGATCATTTTCCTGACGCTCCCATTCGATCCTAACCCAATCCTGAGGTAAACAAGTCAGCTGTTATGCTCCCGTTTTAAAGATGAGGAGATCAATGCCTAAAGACAGGGGGTGATTTCCCCAGCGTTACACTGAGGGGAAGTGGCAGGAATGGGTCTAAACCAGGTCTCCTCTCTCAGTCTGGTTGTCCTCCCATCCCCCTCTGCTGCCCCCAACCCCTACCAAATTTGCTCTCTAATCCCACTGACCCGGTAATGCAACCTAATTTTGTCTACCTTTTACCATGCTCCTCAGTCCTAAGGTGCATATGAATCACCTGGCATCTTGGTGAAAATGCAGAATCTGAGTCACTAGGTTTGGGGGTGCAGCCCGATACTCTGCATTTCTAACCTGCTCCACGTGACCCTGAGAATGCTGGTCCATGAACCATACTTTGAATAAGAAAATCATAACAAAAATCACAAATTATGTCCCTTC
The DNA here is from genome assembly GCA_963924515.1 of Vespertilio murinus. Classification (NCBI taxonomy): domain Eukaryota; kingdom Metazoa; phylum Chordata; class Mammalia; order Chiroptera; family Vespertilionidae; genus Vespertilio; species Vespertilio murinus. The sequence goes on along the minus strand of OZ004711.1, from coordinate 74,666,680 downwards.
AAATACTACTGGAGAAAAGAAGCAAATTGAGCTTTACCTATTTTATGATGGCTCATGAGACAACACACACTTATTGAAGTAAATGATCAGATGCTTGAGAGTTCTCCCTCTGGCTAGAACATGTGTTATACTTTTGGCAGCCAAATCATTATGGTGCTCATGTCTGGAATTGGATCAACAGCTGGGATTGCAGCAGCCACTGGCCATAATTTCTCTCTTTCTCTGCTCTGCTCTGCTCTAGTTCTCAGGCCAATAAGATAGTCCCAGTGGGGCCACCAGGCCATCTGGCCATGCAGCTGGCCTGGGCTTCCGAGTCTGAGAACACAGTGGTGATTCACCGCATGAAATCCAAGTCCTTAGATGACATCTTCAGTTCCTGGAAATAAACCCCAAGGAACAGTTATAGTGACAAGGGGTTTTATATTGAAAACTGTAGAAATAGTATTGTATTGACATTGATAATGTTATTTTTCAGTTTGTTCTTATCCTTAAAAATTTAAGTTAATTGTTAAATACCTTTACAATATACAAGAATATCCTAGGGAGCACAAAAACAGAAGGAAAAGGACTAAATGATTTAGTTTCATTTTTGCCATGGACTAGACTAGACAACTTGGGTAAATGCTATGACCTTTGCATATTTCAAGAAATTAAATGATGAAACTGTAGGCTCTTCAACAATCTTTTTTAGTACTGATATTGTATGATTCAGTGGTTCTATCTTCACAAAGTGAAAGGAGATATCATTTTAATGAAATTTTATCTCTCTTCTTTCTACTTAACTCATCCCCCGCAAATGTATCCTACATTCCAATTGCCCCACAGGCCACTTAATCATTGCTCAGATGTCCTTATATCCCCAACAGTTGCCCCTCTCCACCCAGACCCCACCCCACTCCAGCCTTCCCCACTATTGTCTATGTCCATAGATTATGTATGTATGGATAGACATTGTTTGGTTAATCTCTCCGCACACCCGCTCTTCCCCTCTGAGATCTCTCACTCTGTTACATGCATCTATGCCGTAGACCTATTTTGTGCATTAGCTTATTTTGTTCATTAGATTTCACATATAAGTGAGATCATGTGATATTTGTCTTTCTGTAACTGGCTTATTTTGCTTATATAATAGTCTCCAGGTCCATCCATGTTGACTCAAAAGGGTAAGAGCTCCTTCATTTTTACGACTGTGTAGTATTCCATTGTATAAATGTACCACAACTTTTTATCCACTCATCTACTGATGGGCACTTGGACTGTTTCCAGATCTTAGCTATTGTAAATAATGCTGCTATGAACATAGGGGTGCATATATTCTTTCTGATAAATGTTTCAGGATTCTTAGGATATATTCCCCAGAAGTGGGATTAGTGGATCAAGGAAAGTTCCATTTTTTATTTTCTGAGGAAATTCCATACTATCTTCCACAGTGGCTGCACCAGTCATTTTTAAGAGCTGCCCATTTTATGCCATCCAACTTTAAAAGCACCACTGAGGATACACTGAGAAGGCTATGTCTGAACACACAGCGATCCTCTGTTTGAGTTGGATTCTCCTTTCCTCCAAGTCCCCTTTGCCCCTCCCCATGCAGGCTTTTTGAGGAGCATATACATTCACTTCCATGGGGTCGTTAAAGGCTAACATCTACACTAATAAAAGAGAAACATGCAAATTGGCTGTACTTCTGCTACGGCCACAAGCCTAGCTCACCAGCCAATCCAAAACAAGTATGCAAATTAGCCCAATCAAGATGGCTGCAGCCACAGAATGAGCAAGAGGCTTGGGTTTCCTCAACAATGGAGGAAGCCAAGCTTCCCATCCAGCCTGGCCTGCCCTGGCCTCTGTTCAAGGCTACCAAGTTTCAATTATAGAAGATAAATAAATCTCAGATAGCAGGGCCTCCACTTGGATCATGCAGGGGGTGGTGCAGGGGGGATATGGCCAGCCTGAAAACCACCAAGGCCCCTTGCTCAGGTCACCCCACACCCCAAGGGACCCCCCACCCTGATCCAGAACACCCTTCAGGGCAAATCAGCCAGCCTCTATGCACCAGGCTCTATCCTATATAATAAAATAGTAATATGCAAATTGACAATAACTCCACACACAAGATGGCTTCCCCCATGTGGACACAAGATGGCCACCACAAGATGGCCAGAAGGGGAGGGCAGTTGGGGGTGATCAGGCTGCAAGGGAGGGAAGTTAGGGGCAATCAGGCTGTCAGGGGAGTAGTTAGGGATGATCAGGCTGGCACTCAGAAGTGGTTAGGGGCAATCAGGAAGGCAGGCAGGCTAGCAGTTGGGAGCCAGCATTCCTAGATTGTGAAAGGGATATCTGACTGCCCATTTAGGCCTGATCGTGGTAGTCAGACATCCCTCAAGGGGTCCAAGATTGGAGAGGGTGCAGGCTGAGCTGAGGGACATACACACCCTGTGCACAAATTTTGTGCACTGGGCCTTTAGTTTTTATATACTAGTTTACTTTCCTTCCCAGCATTATTCCCTCTCACTTCTCTCTACCCCCTTTGCAGGTTCCCATAATTTGCTCTTCTTTGCCTCAGGGAAAGAGTGTGCCAGAGGAAAAGGTAGAACTACTCTCATTAGTCTTTCTGCCTTTTGTTTAACAAAATCCTTGAAGTAAGGAAGTCTCTCAAAGAAATCCGAACATAAAAGGTTGTTCTTCAGCCCCTATAGAGACTTCCCCAACAGTAAGGGGGAGAGAGAGTAGGTCAGGAAGCAAGAGGTACCTATACTTCACCCCTGGGTGCACTCACCTAAAAGGCAAAAAGACCTCAGAGAAAAAAAGAATGACTGTAGGCTGTACAAAGAGACTAGAGACAGCCTCACTCAAAATACCCCAGCCCCAAACTGAGTGGGTGGGAGTCACTATTCCTGAAGGGTGAAGAAGACAGCAACAATGGCACTGGGCAGGTGTGAGAGGACCTAATGACAACCTACCCCAGTCCTCTTAACATTGCACAAGATGCAGAAGCGTAACACAATCCTGGGGAGAGATGGGGAAACCCCCCGCAAGGGCTGAGGTTAAAGTTTCTTTCCACTAGCCTAGCAAAATGAAGTGTACAGTCAGAAATTAAAGCTTGAAATTGATCTATGACCATAAACTGAAATATAAAGATCCCTTTCTTAAATTTATACTTGCCCTACATCCATAGAGTATTGTATTGCTTTGTCTTGCACAAGCAAATCCAGTTGGAATCGACTCTTCGAACTCCTGGGGGATCCGATGATTGTTCATTCAGCATTCCTTGCAAGCCAGGTGTCCTTGAAGCACGTAGAACAATGCATGGTGTACAGCAGCCTTGATGAGTATTGCTTCCTGGCTGAAAAGACCAGCATACTTACTGAAGGACTGAAATGACTCCTTTATTTTATTGTGCTAGTTTAAATAGGGAAGGATAGAAAACTATTTGAATCAGGAAAATGTGAGCTAAGAGTGAACCCTTAATAATAGCTTTCTCCAGATTCATTTCCTCAGATTACTCCAAAGATCTAGCCTGCAAACAATACCATCATTTTCACCAGAGAATTAGCCCTGGACGGCAGACTGCTACTATATGTGGTTTCACAAGTACTGTAAGGGCATTCACAGTTTGGAAGCCCTAGGGCCACTGTGAAATCTGGGATGCTACATTTTGAAGTGAGAAGTCTACCTTTGACAGCTGTGCTAGAACCAGGCATGACCGGGTGTTATCTGAAATTGAAAATAGCTTTTTCAACAGCCCTAGGTCCTCATTATTTTTAACATTATAGTTCATGTTGCTAAAATTATTCCCAGGTCTCTTCCTTTAGATAATTAGGAAGGGGCGGTATTGTATTGGGAAATAGTTGAATAATAACCAATAAACCCCAGTGAAGGCTCAGATGCCCTCTGAGTGGCAGCCATCCTGGATTCTGTCTGTGGCTGCAGAGGTCTCTCTCCTCCTGGCCAAGATACACTTCAAACAAGAGCTTCTACATCTCTTCTCATCTGAAAGTGACATGATTTTTCATATTTCAGATTTGTAACAGTCACTACTTCAAAGTAACTCACCACCCACGAATCCTGTTTTGCTGCTTCCTTTCTCTTGACAAATATTGCTTTTATTGGGGCTTGGAATTTAAAGTGTAAGCAAGAAAACAGGGAAGGGGATATGATTTCCATCCTCAATCACGAATGTCAGGGTTTTGATCCTGGATCTTATTTCCATGTGAATCCCCATGCCTTATGAGAATGCCTTCCTTACTAGAGTTTCAAACACTACCTATATTTAGCTCACTGAACAGAAGACTTTATTGGTTTCTGTATACATTAAACCCAAAGTAAAAAGATGGAAGGAGAGAGATCAATGTTTACTCCCCACTTTTAGTAGAATGCAAAGGGCTCCACGGGTACTAAATGGCTAACAAGAACCTCCTGTCTAAGTTTCAAAGGGGCAACTCAAAAAGGAAGAGCCATAGACCCAAGAATTTCTAACAGGTCAGAAACCTGAAGATTGGTTATGGGATAAGAATAGGAATGCTGTCAACATACCTCACCTAGATGCTCTTACACAGCCTAGTTAGGTCATTTGAAATTAGTTGTCCTGCTCTGATGCCCAACACAGTCACACAGCTCTTTACTCTATGTGTGATGTCCACCACAACTCCCAATCTGATATTACAAATTTCTACCTCATCTTATAAAGATAAACTAAATAATTTAATTTCAAAGGTTGAAAACAGGTTTTGGTGCCGAGCTACACTAAATATTTGTAATTATTATCCCTAAAGACTCGGAAAGATTTTCCTTAAACACACTCAGAAACAAAGATACCACTTGCCAACATTATAGAAATGTCATTTTCAATAGATATATCATGACTATTTCAGAACCTGTAGGTTAATTACATGTTCTTCATGTAATTAAGAAGTCCCTTGGACAGGACTTGTGATTACCCACGCTGTTTCTTTTTAAAAAAATATTTTTTATTGATTCCAGAGATGAAGGAAGAGGGAGAGAGAGACACACACATCAATGATGAGAAACACTGGTCAGTTGTTGCCTGCACACTAGGAATCGAGCTTGCAACCCAGGCATATGACCTGACCAGGAATCAAACCATGATCCCTAGTTCATAGGTTGAAGCTCAATCACTGAGCCACGCCAGTCAGGAGTCACTTATTATTTCTTTATCAAACAGTCAATAAGAAATTCATAGGTGTCACAATTAAATCTATTTTAATTAAATCTGCCCCATTGACGCAGAAGCCATCCCTCTAGTCCCAGTCTGAGAAAGTGCTGTCTGTCAACCAATGAGCAACAATAGAAAATGCTGACTCTGCAACTGGACAGAGACAATTCAGGGTTCTTCAATTTCATGCATAATCAGTGAGGAGGTGGCTAACAAAGATTTTTCAGGTGGGCCTTTACTGGTAGAAGCTATCCCAGAGACTCACAAAGCATGGCTGCATCTCAACACAAGTGGCCAGTGTGTGTCTCCTCTTCTCTTTTTGCCCTCTTCGCTTAAACTAAGACTTGGAACCAAACAGACTACCAAGAGTTATAACAGCAGTAGATTTCTATGTCAGGGAAGCTATAATTCCCACTTCAAAGTGGTTGTTAAAATAAATAGAACATTTATAGAGTTGGACAGATATCACACCTCCAAGGTGATCATAGAAATTGAGCTTGTTGCTATTAAAAAATGACTGCTAGCACCTTGAGTAGACCCCATATGTTCCCAGTCCAACTTTTTGCAAGTTTCCAAGAGTTCCAGACTATTCATTTATGACAAAGATTTGATAGTGTTTTTTTATTGTGGCTTATCTCTCGGCTCCTTCTGATCCTGAAATCAGAACATTTCATTTTATACCTCCATGTGGACCAAATACAATAGTTTAGGCAAGCAGCCACAAATTACTAAATGATCTCTTCTTGCTCACTCCCCTCAACATTCCTCACTCCATTAGCCCCATCTCAGTTCTTCTCTTCCTTCTACAAGATCACATGCCTTTGCTTTTTCTCTATCATCCCCAGTCCCAAAGCTGTCTTGCTTAATGGCTTTGTGGAGGTAGATAATCAGATTGTGTATAAGCTTCTCAACAGAAAGAAGTTATTAAGAATATGTTTGTTCAACATGTTTTTATTAAGCATTATACAGTACTTATTCTGATAGTGCTAGGCTAGATATTATAGGAAATACAGGAGAAATATAAGGCATGAGCTTGACCTTAGGGAGTTAATAACCATTTTTAATCTTCTTTAATCCACAACACCTTCCACTTTCCTATGCTCTAAGAAAATGGTTAGTAATTCCATGTGTATAGAATGATATTATGGTATAATATACTGACAATAAGTGGATGCTAAATAAATTCCCCACTTTCGCAACCCCAGCCCAGCAAAAGCATTAAGGATCTCCAATAATTAGTGGGTCTTTGAATGAGAAAAGCCATCAAATCACACGATGGGGCTATCAAATGCATATATATACACAAATGAATTGGAGGCTTTTATCTAAATTATGAATTTGAAATCATCTTGCTAATTTTTGACAAATGGGCCAAGTTCAGGGTATGTGTCTTTTAAAAAACTCACATATGTTTCTTGTAATTTATTAAGTGGCAAAATGCCACTCAACTGGTTCTATATTCCTATTGTTTAACTTGGCTCTGTTTTCAGCAGTCTGGAGTCCCCTCAGATGGACAATGCGTTTATTCATGTAGTGGTAGCTATTCTCCTATTAGAAACAGAATTATAATGTCTGGAAAGAAGGAAAATGCTTAGAAGAAAAAAAATAAGCAGATACCACTTTTTTCTTAATGCTCTTTCCCCCTTACACAAATATTAAACAATCATACTCCTCAGAACATCTTTATAGAAAGTATAGTTACAAAAAGAATAGAAGACTATTCCAAGATTGAGTCTAGGTGGACAAGATTCTAGTCCTTATTGCTCTAACATTGATATACCTTCATCTGATGCCTCTGCCATTACAGAAGACAGAATAATGCTTTTGCTCATCTTATAATGCTGAAAATGGCAAAACAAGCCCTCCAGTTCAAAGAAAAAATGGTTTGGTTATCATAATTTTAACACAATATCATTGCATTCAAGGCAAACTATTTTGAATGGCACTATGGAAAGAAATTAGAGAGCACTTCCTGATGGAATATTTTAACAGAAATAAAGAGGATTGTTGAGTCTACCTGATAAGGGTTCAAGATGGGAAAACTGAATGACTACTCTTGGGAGAAGGGACTTTAGCTATGATTTCTTGAGCCCCCCTTCAAGCTCTTGTGTTAAACGATTCCATCATAATAACGTGACTCTGTTTCTCTCTTAAAAAATACTGTGGTGACCAGATTTGCTAAGGAGATAACACAAAGGAAAAACTGAGTAACGAGTGAAGCTGCCTGTCAATCATAAGGAATTCAATAGGTGAAACAGAAAGAGATCTCTTGAGAAATGGTTGGCCACAGGGTACGACACCTCATCAAATTTCTGGTTGTCGAAACCCTCTTGCTTTGCTGAGAAGGGCTCGTTTGCTGAGCTTTCACAGATGTAGAAATATGGACTCAGCAGGTTGTAAAGCCAATTGGCAGTTTCAGTCGTGTCACTTACAAGAAGAATTTTGATAACCAATTCAGAAATGAATTGTGCTCCTTTCCTTCCTTGATTAGCACACCTCACCAACCCCATTCTGACTGTTCCAAGTGTGCGGTCATGAATCTAATTTGTTGTGGAGCTTATGTGTTGAGTTCTTTCCAGAAAGCAAAACTCTGAGGTTTGGGGGTTGGAGCAGGGTGGTGATGGGGGGAGCAAGGGGGGGTGCAGGAGGGGGATAAGGGCATCTATCAAAAATCACATGACTTTCCTTTCATTCAATAATAAAAAGTAACATTCTACAAGAAGGAACTAGAGCCCTAGCCAGTTTGGCTCAGTGGATAGAACATCAGCCTGTGAACTGAAGGGTCCCAGGTTTGATTCTAGTCAAGGGCACATTGCCTGGGTTGTGGCTCAATCCCCAGTGGGGGTGTACAGGAGGCAGTAGATCAATGATTCTCTCTCATCATTGATGTTTCTATCTCTTTCTCCCTCTCCCTTCCTCTCTGAAATCAATAAAAATATTTTTTAAGAAAGAAGGTACTAGGAATACAGCCTTTGTTGAATATACTTTACTTGCCTATTTTAGAACTTATAGGAAAATAATCATATTAACATTTATGTTCTTTATCAAATATCTCATAGAAATAGTACCACAATAATAAAGCTGAAAAGAGATTGAACAATTAAAAGCATCCTATAAAAAGGTCTGTGATTCTTAGTTTCTAAATAAGTTAATTAACATCCCTAAACCTTGACCTTCTTGTCTATAAATCATGACCAACCTGGCACTCCCAACTTCTTATGGCAGTTATGATGGTCAAAGGAACTACCAATTCCTTTGATTACTGCCTTTCGTAACATACATAAAAATGCTTTTATAATAGAAAGGTGTCCCTCGTGTGGAAGGTATTGAGAAAATTCAGGACCAGAGGTTAAATGGCTGGAATGAAACTGGCCGCTAATTATTGATGGGTCTAGGACTCCAGTCTTTGTTATCCAGCAGTATTTCCTCACTAGGTTCTATTAACTTTCCAGTTTTTCCTTTGCACCAATTGTGTTATCAATATAGCAGTTTTAAGACTTGGTTTAAAAACAAGCACTATACCCAAGCCTTTATCACCTGAAAGGAATTGAAGGAGTTTAACATCAAAATGTAAAACAGACCTATTTGAATGATCCTCTTCTTAATAAAATGACTGAATATCTGAAACCAAAGTTTGTGTTACAGAACAAAAAGAGTTTGTCCAACCTGGCACTAGCAGAGCCAACACCAAACACTGAGACTTGCAGTAGAGAAATAGTGACTCTTTTATTATTAATGGCATCATCCAGGAGAAGAGGAGGTTAAATTCGCAAAAGCCCTAACAGATTATATAAGTTAAGATCACAAGACACAGTGGGTCAGGGGTTTGGAGTGGTGCTGGGAGCTGATTCTTTGGGAGTGAGGTAAGGGTGATGAATCATGTCTTCAGGTCTTAAGGACAGCTTTTCCATCATCCCTCTGTCAGTTTCCTGGGATTGGGAGTGAAAAAGTTGGAGGGGGCAAGGGTAATGGGAGGGAGTCCCACTTTAGGGCTCAGGGAAAAGGCTAAGGTCTCTGAGGGGCATCAACAGAGAGACATACAATTTCTAGAGCTAGGATTTACAACTTATTTCATTCAAGTCATAAGGACCCTTGGTTTTAATTGGGGAACACATAGACACAGACCTGGGTTGTCCTTCTATGAGTGACATATCCTCCTCCCTAAATCATTCACGAAGGAGGCATGTGAATTTCTGCCCACTCCCCTCTCTACCTAACTCCTCATCTGGAATAGGTCACAGGCCAGGTCGGCTTCCAGCTGCTTGAGGAATGTTATTGATGGAATTCTGTAGATGAGATTTACTCTGAAAAATATGCAGAATTCAGAATAGAGCTTATTCTTATACCATTTCCTGAGAAGTAGGTATGGGTTCATATCTAGTAACTAAATACTCTATAACCCTTTGAGGTTTGCTCCGTATATTGATCTTAAGTTTATTCAATGGTGTTTTTAGCACCTATTTTCATGTTTACTAAAGAACTTTTTCTATCAGAGATAGTCATTGGAAACTTACTCTATGCCTACCTGCTCAGTAATGCCTAAGTGGTTATAGTAGGGAAAAAGTTGGCAGAGTGAAAAGAATATGTTTTCAAGACCCTAAGACTACCAGTGAGAAACCCATTAACAACATACAAATCCCTAACCATTATAATTTATGAATATCCGGAATTATACTCATAATTAACCAATGTTCAACTTGCTCAACATATAGTTTATTTTAGCCTATGTTCATCTTATTACAAAAGTCCTATTTACCTAATGAAGAAATACTGAAGAAAAAATGAAAAAAAAATGTGAAAAAAGAAGGCAAGTAGAAAAAAAGGTAGAACTGTATCAAGGATCTGTATGAGGGCTCACAAAGAAATAATAAAAATAAAAGTATAAAAGTATTCTGTAGTAAATACAGTAATTAATATATGGATAGATAGATGATAGATAGATAGATAGATAGATAGATAGAATACAGTGTTTACCCCTCAAAGCACTTTATATACACTAACTCACTTAATCTGCAACCTCATTCTACAGATGAGGAAACAGAGACATAGGATGACTCAGTCCCCTTGCTGCAGATGTCATATTTTAACCACTATTCCACACTGCTTCTAGAAAGCAAAAGAAGTCCCTCACAGAAGCTAGTAGGTACTGAGGAGATAGTAATAGCAATGCATGAGAACTTAATTATGATTGTTAAACAATAGCAAATTACATCTTTACAAGACAGCATAGAAATTAGTCCAGGAGGTCAGCCTGGCCTGGAGCAATCAGCAAAGAGACCCAGTGACCATCAAACAGTGTCTAAACCAGAAATGGCTTCAGGCAACTGCAAACCTGCTAGGGCAGAGCCCAGGGCAGAACCACCTCTCTTGAATGAGGATTACTACTCCTCTTCCCTTTGACTATTCACTTTCTGAGCTCTACAGAAGTTTTTTCTGGGACAAGGATCCAAAGTTCAGACCTGGTACCTCACCCCACAAACCTAAGATGTCATCTTGGCTAGAATCTTGCCCTCCTGCCAGGATATATTGATATGCCTTTGTGCCAAAGAAAGCAACTTTTGTGCACCATTTGCTAGTCTGTGGAAAAGGCAGGGATCAATATTTTTAAGGAACTGAACATAGACTTATACATCTATGCACAGGAAAACATTCAAACAATAGCATATAAGCAAAGAAAGACGAACCCTGTTCACATTACACAATTGTCTCTATTATCATCACTTTTGAGTACAATTTAGATTCTTGGAGTGAATGAGTACAATTACTTTCTTTACTATCTGTCTCTTAGAAACTCACAATCTTATATAATAAAAGACTAATATGCAAATCAACCGAATGGTAAAAAACGACCAGTCACTATGATATGCACTGACCACCAGGGGGGCAGATGCTTAATGCAGCAACTGGCCCCTGGTGGTCAGTGTGCCCCTATGGGGGGAGCACTGCTCAGCCAGAAGTCAGGCAGGCTTACAGGCTGGTAAAGCCTCTCCCCAAGTGCATGAATTTTGTGCACTGGGCCTCTAGTATTTAATAAAAATATTAACAGGGATTTTTTTTTTATTCAAGGACAAAGCAAGTAGTTTTCTTTATACTTGCTCATGCATTTTGACTTTGAAGGGAATAAACACCACATTTGGTTTTATAATGTTACTGTGTGGTTTTCAATTCGGTTTCTCTTATGTTCTACAAACAGAAAAACCAGCCTGTGCCTAATTTAATACCTATAAATTTCCACAGATGGTCGCAGAATATTGAGTAGTCTAGTGGATAAAGATTCTGCTGCATGTTTTCCAATTCGTGACTTAAAATTGTATTTTTACCACATTTTTTATTAAAAATTTCCATTGACTATTTTTTTTCCGGCGAGTATGATTATAAAATAATTCTCTCAGTTTCACTAGGCATAAAGACATCTGATTTGAAAAAGTTTGTGGGTTAGGCAGCCAAGTTAGACAAAAATAGTTCAGCTGCAGCTGAATAAAGGCAATAGTGTTAGGATGGTTGTCAAAAGTCAGATTCATCAAGACTAGTTTGATCTCAGTTTATATAATGCACCACAGAAAATGGAAGTTACTGAGGGTGGAGCCAAGGACACCACTTTCAGAGCAGTCATGAAATTCCTTATATGTCTGTGAATGCTCACAAATGAAGCCTTGTTCTCCCTCTACCTAAGCCGGTGCCAATGTGCTGAAGGGCACACCATTGAGTGCAGGGTTTAATGAAAAGAGCAGAGGGTTTAAACAAAGACTGACTTGAATGTGAATCCGTCTCTACCACTTTTTTGTGATGAGATCTTGGCCAAGTTATCTAACAAAAATAGAAATGATATCTTCCCATGAAAGACTGGGCAGACAAATTTGAGAAGGGTTCTCCCATTGCCCACAGTGAGCTCCAGTGAGAGAAGAGAAAAGCCAATAAACAAATGTTGATTCTGCAGAAGGCTAAATAGCTAAAAGAAGAAGAACCACCACGTGCATTAAAATGTACCCACATGTGAGGGTTTAGGAAGGCTTTTCAGAGGAAAGGACAGTTGAGCTGAGTTCTGGAAAAGGTAAAAGTGGTTAAAATCCCTGAGGTCTCCCATGACACCTTGAATGCTATCTGCCCTGACTCTCTGTGATTCCCTAGAGAACTGTGCTGAAAAGGAATTTGAGGTTATTCCCATGATCAGTGGCCTAGTAGTTAAGCCCAGTCCCACTCTGCAGCAGTATCTCTAGGCAAGGTCTCAAGGATAATATAGTCCTCCTGGACTAACCTGGACTATGGCCTCAGTTTACTTGCTCAGAATGCCAATTCTCCCAACACCTTCCTAGCCTTCCCCAAGCCTGGGGTCCTAGTCTCTGTAGCTCCAAATGTCTGAAGGAGTCTCAGTGTGAACCAGCAGACCCTTCAGCACATTAATAGCCATCTGGCTCTGGGTATTTTCTACCATATCATTTTCTGCTACGGCACCTGCCTGCCAGGTTAGACCTCCATGGACAGGGATGCCTACCTTAATGGAGCCTGACATGTCACAAGTCCCAGATGCAGCCTCGGAAGTGCTGCCTGCCCAGCAGGAGCTGATGTTTCTACATCAGGTCTATTTCCCCACCAAATCCCCTGATTTTTCCCCCTTCTCCACCAGCTGAGGAATCAGCAAACCAGTCTGCAATATCACCAAATAAAATGCACTCTCCCTGTCTCTGAACCCAAGTCTTCATAGAGGAAGAAAAATCACGCAAATCCCCCTTTCGATCATGTTCTCTTGTGGAGCACGAGAGCTGAGTGCCCCAGGAAACCCACAAAGCCAACGTAAAGCCTCTTTCGTATGACAGCCCTTCACATCTTGAAAACAGATATCATGCCCTCCATGAGTCACCTTTTCAGGCACAAATTACAAACATTATAAACACTCAGCCTAGCACAAGTGCAGGCTATGCTGCTCAGCCTTGCACAGGATTAAAGCACTCCGCAGTTGCTTTGTGACGATCCTTGACACTACTCCCCCAAATCAGCTTTCACCCCTGCACAGTGCCCACCCCCTCACCACACACACACACACACACACACACACACACAACACACACACACACACCTACCTCCACTGCCACCTGCCCATTGCCTTTAATGCCCATTCCTGTCAAAGATTATCTTTTTTTTTTGCCCTAGATATTCCCACACTTTGACTTTTAGTAGAAATTACTTGTGTGCAGCTACCTCAATCACAGTCTCTGCTGGATAATCCCCTGGTTCTGACCTGGGCTTCTCCCAATCATCAGTTTTCTATGTGGCATTGAGCCTTGCTTGATCTTTTTTTTTTTTTTTTTTTTTTTTAAGAATACCAGCCCACTTCATTTTTTTAAATTGCCACTGGGGGATCTTCAGGCCTGTCTTCTGTTTTTGTTCCCTACTTTTTTTCCACAAAGGACTCATTTCTATTTTTTCCAGTATCCCTCAATCCCAACTCGGATTCTCCCTTCTCTTTACCTCTACCTCTCAACCTCATCTACTGCTCTAGGTTGATTATTATTCTTTTATAAACTAGCCCTATTCCAAGGGTCACAGATTCCTATGCAAGGTAACTCCCACTGATTTTCATTGGTCACTGCTTTTTATTCCCTCCAGCCTGTTTTGAATTAGGAATGGCCCCATTTACAGGAAACATACTATGGGTAAGATGAAAATCAAAGCTTGCCATTGGCTTTATCAATGGTTTCCATTTCCATGTGTCTACGTGGGAAGCCATGTTGCTCACTGGTTTTGGCACCAATGAATGGGAAACAGCTCCGGCTAACCGTGTGGGTTGAAGCCAGTGGCCCACTTGTACATGTCTTCCATTCCTGTTTTCTTCTTCCACTGGTTACACCTCTCAGCTGCTGGAGGTAATCTCAGCATGAGCATCTTCAAAAAAACCTTCCAAAACATTTGTCCAAAGATTATTTGCTTATTCCAACACCCGTTTGTAACCTCCATGATGCATGCTTTACTTCTCTAGCACTTTCCATTCACTCTTCATTTCCCCCTTTCCCTTCTGCAAGTAGCCTTCTGGACACGGTCATTTGAAAAAAGAGTATGGGCTTTGGAATTCAACATCAGTTCTGCTCTTAATTCTGCTAGCTACCAGCTGCATGGCTTTGGGAAAATAATAAAACCCCCTGAGCCTCAGTTTCGTCACCTATAAAATGAGGACGATGGCAGCACTTTTCCTGCAGGGTTCTTGTGAGAATTGCTTTAGCTATGTACACCCATGCAGTGCCAAAGGCTTCCACGTCAGTTTCCTCTCCCACTTCATTCAGAATAAGATGCTCATGAACTGAATTCATCATGGTGGCTTCCTGAGTAGGAAAGGAATACTAGATAATACTAGTCCTTATTCACAGATCCAAGATTTCTGTCCTTGAAGACTAGTCATAAAGATAACTTTGATGTGCCAGGCACAAAGGAAATTTTCCCAGGAGACTAGAGACACTATCTGAGTTGTAGTCAACTACAAAGAGGAAAGCGTGCCTCATTTTCAACAAGGTGAAGAAAATAAGTTACCCCTAAGACGACTGCAGGGTGCAGCAAAATGTTGCCGAGGGGAAGCAAGAAGAAAAAGGAAACCTCCTAAAGGGAAGGGCTGCTGTACGTGAGAACTTGCTTGCATTGCTGTCTAAAATTTCAAACCACCTCCTGAAATGTATTTCCTAAATTTCTTCCCAGAGAGAGCCTCCTTTGTTGTTGTTCTTCGAATAGATTAAGTCACTAATGTGTTTTTGAAAACAGTGTTGGTTGCTATGGTGACCTGACTGCCTGTGATAAAGAGCATGTGTCCTTCTCCTGGGCTGTTTCATGACTCCCAGCAGAATTTAGACCCCTTCCTGCAGGCATCACTGACAGACAGTTGGCCAGTGTTGGTTTTGTGTTTTCCTCTGCAGTAGGACGGCTGAGGACAGGCGGAGTCACCTGGAATTTCTCGCTAGAGCCCAGTAAGGTTAAGGAGGAGAGAGAAAAGATAGGGCCAACATCGGCCGGAAACAATGGCAGTGGTCTCACCGAGGCTTAAAACCACAGCCGGGATGGAGGTGAGAGGGAAAGCTGCTTAAAAAGAACATCTCCTGGGCAGACAGTTCAGAGTGTCACCCACAACAGAGCCCTGATGTGAAAATCAACAGACCTGGCCTCTCAGCCTGGCGCCAGTCCTGCCTCCCTCTGTGACCCTGGACAAGTTTCTTAATGTCTCTGAGCCTCATTTTCTTCTAAAATACGTTCCAAGCTTCCCTCTCTAGTCCTAATCATCTATGATGGTAGGCTCCTGGGTTAGATCAGGGCTTCTGAAAATATGATCCAAGACTCATTGGAGAATTAAAAAACCTCCATTCCCTGCCTCCAATCTTACAAATGAAAAGCTCTGTGTCTGAGGCACCTCAATCTGCATGTCTCCCAAGTGCTCCAGACAATCACTGTGCACAGTAAATGAAAGAGCACCTATAAGAGAGTGTACCCGTGAAAGTAACCATTTCCAAGAAAAGGCTGAATGTCAGACTTCTTGCCATATAGACCAGAGCAGGTTGAATTCTTCTAAGGAAATTTTTCTTTTTTTTCTGCTCCTTATTTTTTTTATTAATTTCTTTATTGATTAAGGTATTACATATTTGTCCTCAACCCCCCATTCCAATTCCCCACCCCTCCCCACTCATGCCCTCACCCCCCTATTGTCCTTGACCACTGGTTAGGCTCATGTGTGTGCACATAAGTCCTTTGGTTGATCTCTCCCTTTTATCCCCACCTTCCCTTTGAGGTTTAACAGTCTGACCCATGGCTCCTTATCTCTGGGTCTGTTCTTGTTCATCAGTCTATGTAGTTCACCATTTCCCCTAGATGAGTGATTGCTTGTCTCATTTTTGACTCTCAGAAAATTTTTTTAAAAGATTAATAGCTTCCGCCCTTTGCAGGAACCATTAGACCTGTACAAACATTTTGCAAGTTCGCACTTTGGAGGGGTGGGCCAGCATTCAGGGTGCCTCCAAAACTCCAACCGGCTCCCTTTGATGTGCAAGCAGCATGTCCAACATGGGGGTGGGTTGAAGGGCTGTGGCAGCTCCAGGCTTCCTGATGCCAGGTCCTACCATGGACAATCAGGGAACACTGGGGAGTTTCCCCCGTTGGCCAAGATGTTGCAAGGGAATGTTCTTATACCAAGCGTGCCAAAAGCTACAAAGATGAATGGACAAGGCCCTAGTATGACAAAAGTTAATAAGATACTTGAACAGGAAAAACAGCCGTCCCTTCCTATCCTTAGAAGAACCACCTGTGAGCAGGAAGGAGGTGGTGGGGAGAGTAGGAAGGTGGTTTTTGAGATGGGTGTCCACCATTCTCCCAGGTCGAGGCACCTGAATAAATCTCTTTTATATAAAATAAAACAAAGCCTTTAAGACTCCTAACCAGGTGCCAAAAAAAAAGTGAAGCAATAGGAATAACTTTCCATGGAAAGTCATATTTCTGCTTTGCTTTGAGACCTCCCTAAAGAGTAACTTAAATTTGTAAATTCTCAAACTGGCTTTGCTTCAATTAACAACACAATGACAGCAACATTTTGCAAGTTCAGTTCCAAGTAAATTGAGTGTGTAGCAACTGAGGAGATGGAAGAAAGTTCAGACTTTATATAAAAATATAGTCAGTTTTAGTAAAAACCCCAGAGTTCAAAAGAGACAGAGAGAGTAAAAATGAGCATTTTTGCCTTTACACACACACACAAGATTAGAAGAAACTGGATTCTGGATTGAGATAAAGGTAGGATGTGGGGACAGGGTAGCCAGCTGGAGGTCACATTCCAGAGTCTTAAAGGTTTAAGCCAAGAGATAAATTGACCTGCACTTAGTTCTGCTGGTCAAAGGGGATAGGGAAAAAAATATTAGGCTAAAGCCACCTAAGAAAACACAGCCATGTTCTGAGAGAAAGAAAAAAAGAAAAAAGAAAAAAAAAAGACAGTTGTCCTTCCCATAATCCCAGATATCCTAGCTCCCCAAGTCTCCAAGAAATTTACTTGAGCATCTATTGTGTGCCTAAAGCTCTAATGATTCTTATTTTGGAGATGTTTCCCCTGAAGCTAGGGAGAAAAGACATGCACATTTGAAATTAAAGATGAAATCAAGTATAGTTGCCATACAGAAGGGGAGAAATCCACGTGGGCTTGAAATACCAGCAAATATAATGGAGGAGGCGACACCTGAGATGAGTCTGAGTGGATGTAAAAATAAGGGGTAAAGATATTTGGGGGTAAAATATGTGGAAACAAGAAGTAGCAGAAATGGGAGTCCCATGTTGAAAGAAAAAGGAAGGTGAGCAGAGGTATATGCTGGGAGCTGATAGGAGTTGGGGCTGACCCAGGTAGCTCTATCCTGCTTCCCTTGTCTTCCGCAGTCCTACCTTGGACCAGTGGTTCCAGTGAGAAAGGTTATAGTGCCCAGACTCCCCCTCCATTGTAAAACAAGCCCCACGTAGATGAGCAGAATCTTTGGGTTTTTGCAGAACCCTGATCACAGAGATGGAGATAGTGATGAAGGTTGGAATGCCATGAAACAGTTGTGGGCAGTGATTTTAGGGCCAATGAATCTCTGACTATTGCAAGCAAAGGACCTGTAATATACGCTTTTAAACAAACTGGGAATTAGAAGGGACTCTCATCTAGGGACCAGATGCCCTCACCCCATATTTTCTTTCTCCTCTTTCAATGGAATCTCAGGACATACTCTTTCTTGCCCATTCTTCTGCCATAGGGAAAATTTTGAGATAAAGTGTACTTTACTTTTTTGAGACTAAATGAAGAGGATAATGCTTAACTCAATGAATAACTGATAGTAGAATTTCAAGTAATGGTATAGGCTATACTAAGCTTAAATAAGTAGTCCATCATCTAATGGTGTCTGAAATATACCTGAGAGGACCTCTCTGTCATTTAGATTGGCCATCAACTATGAAAAAGAATTATCTCTAAATACATTTGGAGGAACAGAAATGATATCATACTATCTATTGGAGGCTCCTACACTGTGTGTTTCTTTATGGCTTCCAACCAAAAGCCAAGGGAGCTAGAGTTAACCTCAACAGAGTAAGAGCTCGTTCTAGGTAACTGCTATTACCATATATTGAAAGATGTGTTCATTTTTATTTAACAATCTTTATGGAATGTATGGAATGCTCACTATGCGCAGTCTCATTTGTTTGTTAGCATTTGTTGAGAGAGAGAGAGAGAGAGAGAGAGAGAGAGAGAGAGAGAGAAGAAATGTCTAAGCAGTGATTCTCAAATTCCTGGCTCCGTTGTCCAAGTTTCTGATTCAGTACATCTGAAGTTAAGCACTTGAATCAATATTTTTGAGCAAGTTTTTTCAGTTAGTGGTGGTCCCTGGCCACACTGAGAAACATTTCACAAGACAAAAACAGGATGTGGAGGTCAAGAATGAGAAACCTTGTATGAAAACCGAGCAGGCTGAGGCTACAATTGGTTAACCAAGAATCACAGAAGGCTCAATGGGCCAGGCCTGCTAACTGATAGTAACACAGGTATGTTTTCCCCACATTTGTGAAATAGTTCATTTGGAAGCTTCAAGGAAAAGTTCTGTTTGTTATGGAAGCAGATCAAAGTGGGTACAATGGGCATGGTTCACAACACTGGAGTTGCCATGACAAGTGTAATGGGCAGCCCAGTAGAGTTGAGAAAGCTGTGGGTAAGAAGGAAGAGGTGAAAACCCTGTGCTAAAGAAAGTGCAGTGTGATTTATCCAGAACTGCTAAACCTGTGGTAGCCCGCTTAATATCTCAAATAGTTGTGAAGAAATCAAAAGGACTGGGGCTGAATTCTTCCAAGAATGGCTTACAGGTAATGGGCTGGTACAGTGGTCGGCAAACTCAGTCAACAGAGCCAAATATCAACAGTACAATGATGGAAATTTCTTTTGAGAGCCAAATTTTTAAACGTAAATTTCTTTTAATGCCACTTCTTCAAAACAGACTCGCCCAGGCTGTGGTATTCTGTGGAAGAGCCACACTCAAGGGGCCAAAGAGCCACATGTGGCTCACAAGCCACAGTTTGCCAACCACGGGGCTGATGGATAGCTAACTCTTGAAGCATTTGCCCTTTGGAATTTTTTTCATTTTGTTTCCAGTATGTCTAATGTTGGAGGCCCCACCTACTGCTGAATGAATCAATCAAAAACAAATTCAAATATAATACTCAAATACAGGGAAAATAAGAACAACTCTGAAAAACGACCACCACCAATTTTATTTAATTAAAAATATTATACATGTTGTTGCATTTTCATGGAAAATATTGAGTTAAAAAACACCAACAGTGTTAGTTTTCAGAACCTTAATGCACCCCATTCTGCTACATGCTTTTTTGTTCTGTCCATGGCATTAACTGTGCGTATAACTGGAGCTCCCCTGAAGCTCATACCCATAGGACTCCTGGAATGAGCCATTTTCTTGACAGTGGTGTTCCATCAAGTTAACTCTGGTTTCCCTGAAAACCATTAACAGGAGCTGGCATAAAAGCCCAAAGCACATGTCAACACCAATTTAGCCCAACATGTCTGCAAGAATCTGCTATGACCGTATCCAGTTTCCAGGCTAGTTAGTAGGTGATCTTATAGTCTATCTGGTGTATTAGTGTCCTGAGCCCCTTCACCAAGCTTCCCCTGAACTCACGGTGGGAAGACACTGCCATATAGTGTTTATATTCAAACTATCAGCAAGTACACAAAAGCACGTGTGGCCCCCATGCACGTTACTAGCAAATTAAAAAATACATACTGCTACAATACAACCCTTGGAATCACTGGCTCAAATACAGCCATGTGAGTATTCTTAAACTACTATTTAATTATACACCTGTTAGGAAAAACACCACAGCATAAAAACTTAACTTGAAAATATCATTTCAGCTAGAAACGTCTCACATGGAAATCCTTTGCTTTCCCAGGACTGTACCATTCCTTAACTTACTTCCTTGATTCCACACCATAATGCTGCATCTGCATATTGCTCCCAAGTGGTGCTTCTACTAAAATTGGGTCTGATGTGACAGAAATATCCTGGTTCTGTTTTTCTGCTCCTTTGCTTTAAATTGTAGTATACCTAATGTGGGCTCTGCATCCCGCTTTACATTAAAGAGAGATGAATCCCCCCCAAAGTACACAAACAAATGAAAATAACTGGATAGCAAAAAGGTGGAATTGCTTCAGCACTTAGAAATCAGAAAATAGATTTCCTCTTCGTAAACGGTCTCTCAATTGATGGGAATAAAATACGGCTGGAATTGCTTTTCACACTCTGGCTCGGAGGGGGGCATTTTCACATAGACCCCTGTAGTAAGAGGACTTCTTTTCTTTAGCTGCCAAACAGAACAAGAAACGGTAGTTATTCTTGAGGAATACAGAAGTCCCTTCGAACCATAATAGGACTCAGCAACTATGGGGTTCCTTCCCTGTTGAAAATGAATGTTCACAGCATACAGAATTATAAGCCGCGGGAGATTTTTCTTGATTGAGCCATTAAAACTCAGTTTAGATAAATAACTCTGTGCTATGAACGCAAAAGAGCAATTATTTTCCCTGGCTGAAAGATAGAAGAAAAAAGATTTTGAGAAAGCTTCAGAAAAAAAACAAAAAAAAACAAAACCCAAATGTGTATGATTAGTCACTGGATGTTGTCTGTGGGGGAATGAGTTTGATAAGATAATGAACTTTAGCTATTCTGTTTGAGAGCTGCATTTCTCATTTCTAGTCCTCATATACTTTTTATTACTTTCTGTCTGTCCACATCCGTTCCCAGTTTTTAACATCTAGTAAATTAAGCCCCAGGTTCAGCAAACTATTCTGTGAGGTGATTTGTAGCAAATGGGGTAGGAAGAAACTACAGCAACAGAAGAGGTTGAAGAGGATTTTAGGAGAGAGAGAAAGGGGATGGGGAGGAAGGAGGAAGTGAGCAGAGAGAAAGGCAGGGAGAGAAAGAGAATGATGGAGAGAGGGAGGGAGGGAGGGAGGGAGGGAGACAGGGAGGGAGGCAGGGAGGGAGACAGGAAGGGAGGAAGGGAGGAAGGGAGGGAGGAAGGGAGGGAGGAAGGGAGGAAAATGAGGGAGAAGTTTGTGACCAAGCCAGCCATAGGCAGAGGTGGCTGAAAATGACTGTCAGAAAGAAATCCTGAGAGGGGGCCAGATTCTATACCTTCTCTTCTATAACAACAAATTGTGGTAAATAAAAAAATGGGGTTCACTTTTGCTGGGCTGGAAGGGAGAGAGGGGTCAAGACTTCCCAAAGTTTCCCAGTTAAGCTGACTGGGAAA
Source organism: Vespertilio murinus (assembly GCA_963924515.1). Classification (NCBI taxonomy): domain Eukaryota; kingdom Metazoa; phylum Chordata; class Mammalia; order Chiroptera; family Vespertilionidae; genus Vespertilio; species Vespertilio murinus. Next base: position 74,645,208 of record OZ004711.1, on the reverse strand, counting down.
CAGAGAGCCCTAGAGAAGCGTTCTGTGAACAGCTACAGTGTGGACAAGGAAGACACAAGTTGGGTTCACAGAGACAGGGCTTCCTGGTGAAGAAGAGGGATGGTAAGGGAGAGAGTGAAATTCTTCCAGATGGATGGTCTTCTCTAGCAGCATTTTGCTCAACTTAACCTTGGGTTTCAGGGTTATTAACCAGAGCACATTGTCATGAAGATACAGAGCAAAACAACTGCCCCGTGTTGTTCAAACGGTTACTCAAACTGAAACCTTCTTCAGAAGCACACAAACATTCGATGTCAAATACACTCATCTAAAATATTACTCATCCTGAAACCTCAAAGGCCAGTGCCTCAGGTTCTAGTGTGCTCTTTGCCACTGTCCTTCGCCTTTCTCATTTATTGCTTCATCTCAAGAAAAGGAAAAGCGTCATCTGGTCAGTTGCTATCACTAAAGGTAGCCCATCCAAATTGGTGCAGTTGTCAGCAATCACACTCACCATTTTGCTCAAAGAAACAGCTGTGATGAGGAAACTGTAAAAAAATAACCCCGAACTAACTGCTGCAAGGATCCAGAGGAGGAAGTCAGAATCCGGGCATGGTTCTGGATCTGCAACAGAAAGCAAAGCAGAACCTCCCTGAGCCGCTGTTTAAACATTTGGACCTGACTTCCATTGATGAGAAGCTGAAGAAATTTGAGCTCCCAGACTTTAATAATAGGGCTACCCTTCGATTAAGTCCAACTGCTCAGGGCTACTGTCCCAGGAGTGTCATATCAGAGGCATAAGAGTAAACTGGATGGTGGTTATCCCTCCAGATTGAGTGCCCCCACCTGCCAAGGGAAAAAAAATACCTTCTCCAAGCCATTTTAGTTTACAGTCAAAATGCTGTTTGGGTTGCCGCCCGTGCTATCAAAAAGGCTACCAGGTAGTATGCCAGAGAACTCTTAAAGAGAATTTTCACAATCCTGTAAAATGAACCACCTGACATTAAGGAGCGAACCTATTTTCATGCAAAGAAGACAGCAAGTAGGAAAGGTGTTAGGGTAGGGATGTGGCTTTGCTCACCAATGACATAAATCTGGGTTCCATTGCCCATGCCCACGTAGTAGGGAGGCGGGTACAGGAGCTCCACCTTGCAGATGTAGAGGCCCATGTCCATGGCCGTCAGCCCCTGGATGGTGAGGTTCACTTTGTTTCCACTGGAAGTGCCAGCGCAGGTGGAATCATCTAGGAAGTTCAAGTCCTTCTCCACCATGTACGTCGTGGCGCAGACTTCAGTCATCTGGCTGCCAGCCTGCCGCAGCACTGTCACCCGGACCTCGGCAGCTTTGCCTGAAGACTCATACTCACACACAAAGCTGGCCACACCCCGGCTGCTGGCCAGCACCACTGCAGGCTGGGCCACGTGCATCCCTAACATGGAAAAACCAAAGAAACTCTGTGAAAACCAGGTTCACCCACCACCAGGCCCAAGTAAAAGCCAGAGAAGATTTATCTTTGATAGGCACCCTCCCATTAGCTTTTAGTTATTCTCTTCTCCTTAAAACAGCCCGTCACCACCGGCTATCCCTTCCCTTTTCCATCCCTCTCCCCCTCCCTCTCCTCCCCCCCTCCTCGACACCTTTCCCTCTATTTCTCAGCCATCTTCCAGCTGCTCTCCACAAAGGTGTTTCTTATTGGCCCTGGCTGGTTTGGCTCAGCGAATAGAGGACTGAGGACTGACAGGGTACCTATGTTGGCCTGGGAACTGAAGGACCCCATTCCAGTTAAGGGCACATGTCTGGGTTGCAGGCTTGATCCCCAGTGTGGGGCGTGCAAGAGGCAGACAGTCAATGATTCTCTCTCATCATTGATGTTTTTTATCTCTCCCTCCCTTTCCCTTCATCTCTGAAATCAATAAAAATATGTATTTTAAAGGGTGTTTCTTATTTGAAAATAGGTGTGTGTTTTTTAAGGCAGTTGGTTGTGCCAGAAAGAACATGGAAGTGACAGACGGAAGACCTGGCTCTTCCATGAAATATATGACTTGTCATGCCTTCCCTATGGACTTCATTTTCCCTCACATGTAGGAAAAGGGGAATGGCTTGATAGTATCAGAGTGCCTTCCAACTCTGGCATTCTGAGATTAAAATACAACTAGAGAAACTATAGTTGAGGAACTATGGGTAGTAGAGAAAATGTTGGAGGATGAGGTTCAGAATATTGCCTTATATCTTTTAATCATCCCTCAAAAACGTTTGCCTACATTTCCCTGGCCCTATACCGCTATTACCCATGAGCAGCTAGCTGCACGCTGGTTCACTGTATCGGCCACCCCCTTGCCTGGCATTATTATCAGAGAACGAGGGATGCCATAGATGAAGAAAGCCACAGAGCAGAGGGCACCGGGTTGTTTCCTCTCCGGGCCAAGGCATCCCTGCTGTTAACTTCTGTGGGCTTTTCCTGCCACTGCCACCACACCTTCCGCCACCCTCTCTTCTCGCTTGAGCATCCTCACCTGTGCTCTTTTTCTCTCTGGTTTCTATAGGATAAGAGAGGCCAGTTCTTCATCCAAGCATACAAGTGACACCCAATACTAAAATTAAACCATCATGTCACTCATTCTGCTCAAACTTTTTTAAAGATGATTTTGTAGTGATTTTTTGAAAGAGAAAGAGGAAAGGAGAGGGAGAGAGTGTGAAACATCGATCAGCCTCTTGCACACTCCCACTGGGTATCTCTCAACGCGGGCATGTGCCCTGACTGGGAATTGAACCAGCAACCCTTCAGTGCATGTACAGAACAATTCCCAACTAACTGAGCCACCCTGGCCAGTGTTCTGCCCAAACTTTTTGATGCTTACATAGCACTTACTACAAAAACAAACAAGGTAAATAACATTTCATAGCCTTCATGATCTAATCCCACCCTATCATTTCAGTCTGAAATTCCAGGATACTGCTTCCTGTATATACACTACTCTGTATTGAAGGTGCTAGTCTTTTTCCTCAGGAACTTGTACTGGACAACATCCGTCCTCAGAAGAGACAGCAATATAGCAGCAGCCATGGCCATAGGTAATCCAGCAGCCTTGATTAGACAATAGTCTCCTTCCTCAGCCCTCATCTTCATCTCTCAGAGAATCCCTTCTGAACACCCTCTGCGCTGCGTAACTTGATTACAGAAATTAAGTTCTGTAATAAAGCTCTGCATTAAACTTTTGTGCACTAATAACACCTCCCCCAGCTTGTGAGCGTTCTTGAGAGCATCCACTATATCCTGCCCAGATGGACACTCGGTAACCATTAGTGAGTTGACTCTAAGCCAAAAGAAGACCACGTTTCCTGCCCCACCCCAGGCAAACTCCCAAAGGTCACTCCTAAGCCTGGTCACATTCAATTTCCCAGTGTCCACCCTGGGAAGATGTCAGTGACAGTTTGAGATGCATGTCCTCAAAAGGAACTTTGACTATTTCTAAGGGTATTTAATCTTTAATGTGAAATAATAAAAGGCATATGAGTATTCCTAATTCAGTAAAAATTAAATTGTTAAACATCTTCGACTCAATGCAAACTACATGGTTCCTTAGCGAGAAGGCCTAGCGAGAGATAAGATTGAAATTTAATGGGAATGCCCCTCATTCTACACCGAATAACCCGGCTTCATCCTCTGAAAAGCTTTATCTCATCTGAAAACTGGAGAATCTGCTTCTGAAGTCCACTGGTAGGAGGTAGTCAGGCAGCACTTAAGCATCTTACGCAAGACTGATGGCTTGATTCCTTTTTTTTTGTTTTACCATTTCAAACTGCTTTCCCTTTTAAGTTAGCTAAGTAATTTACAGAGTTGATTAAGGGGACCTTAAAATCTGGACGAGAGTAAAGAAGGCTTAAATGTTAAACAAGCTGGCTCATTGGTTTATAAAATTGAATTTGAGGACCTTAAACCCTTGAGTCAGGCAGGGAAGAAGAAACTTGCTATGATTTTTGTTCCAATTAGTGTATTGTGCTGTTTTGTTTTTTTAAAGAAAATTCCTCACTTGTCCTGATTCCAAGCCCAGATGAGCCCAGGACTGCAGGTATCTTTTCTCTCTTAAATCACTCCATTAGCGTTGCAGTCTTTCCTAAGTGCCTGAAAAACCAGCTCAGAGGGGTTCATCCTCTCTATGCAGCGCCTGGCACCTGCGCTTGTGCCACGGAGCCTGGAGGTTGCAGTGTTACCTGCAGTTTCTGGCTTTGCTAGAAATCACTGCCCTCGACTGCTGAGAGAAATGAAAGCCGGGCGGGAGAAACACCTCCTCCACCTTCGCGTGCACTCACCTTTGGAGAGGGCAGGGATGAGAAGGAGAGAGAGCAGCGCGGTGCAGGGCCAGGTCCTGGGGGGCAGGTGCCCCGGGGCCCCGCGGCCCCGGGATCCAAAGCCAGCCATGGCGCTGCGGGAGCCGAGCTCGGGCCTTCAGGAAGCAGAGCGAAACCTTTCGAGATCCCGAGGCTTTGAAATGCGTTTGAACCCACACAGAATCACGGACTTTATATAGCTGGCTTCCCCATTCAGCACAGGTAAGAGGGCATCTGAATAAGAGAAGGCTTTTTGTTTTGGTTTTACGAGAAAGGAAGCGGTGGGTTTAGCTGTTACGTCGAAACGATAACCTCAAACACTCAAAGTAAAACTGAACAAAACAAGCCAATCTACAGGTGGAAAATGTACTCACTTTGAAACTGAAGCCTCTTCTTCGCTTTGAGGATAACTCAGTGGAGACTTGGAAAATTTCCTGGAGTGCAGGGGTCCCCCTGGATCCCAATGGTCACCAATTGTGTAGGCATCCATTGGCATCCAACACATTTCAGCAATTACCCCCCCCCCAGACTGCCAGCTGCCCACCCCAAAGCCAAGGGCAGAATCAGTCTGGAGACATCATCAGTAAACGCTCCGCATCCTACCTGGGAGGCACCATCCCTGGCTTTACAAATAGGAGTTCTCATTTCTACAAGCTCCATGTAACATTTTCTTTGAAAGTAAAATTCCAAAATAAAAAATAATAAACTGCTCTGCCTCTGGTTTTGCGGATTAGAAAAGAATCCGGGTGCCCCCACTCCACAAAGAGGAACCGGAGTTGGAGGAGGTCCAGAAAAAGCCCCAGAGATTCACGCCTTCCCTAAGGGGTCAGACAGTTGTTTTAATGGGATTTTTTTTTTCAAGCAGAAAATCCAAGGACTAAGGTTAAATATGACTGAAGTTCTTCAGCTTATGAAACAGGGCACATGTTCATCTTTCAAGAGAATAAGTACTGAGCCCTGAGGACGCTTCCTTAAAACGAGGGCATTGTCACCTATGTCAATGGTGAAATATTGATTGAAAAATCCATGATATTCCAGAAAGGGTGTGTGCACTGAGGATGGAATAATGACAAGATGAAAACAGAGGCGGTGCTCCAAGAGACTCGCAGAAGGCTGACAGGCTAACAGACCACGGGGAACGTGGGGTGGCCTGCACACACCTCAGCAAGCAGGGGGCTCTAGAGTGTGCATCCAATGCCTCCCTTTTCACCCCATCTCCCAGCATCCCCTCACCGTGTCTCCTTCCTCTCCTTGTCTCCAACACACCTCCTCACTGCCTTTTTTTTCTCCTCTCATCTTGTTTATCCTCCTTTCCATCATCTAGGACAGTGGTCTGCAAACTCTTAGTCCACAGATCCAAATCTCAACAGTGCAACGATTGACATTTCTTTTGAGAGCCAAATTTTTTTAAACGTAAACTTCTTCTGATGTCACTTCTTCAAAATAGATTCACCCAGGCTGTGGTATTTTGTGGAAAAGCCACACACAAGGGGCCAAAGAGCCCCATGTGGCTCGTGAGCCGTTGTTTGCCAACCACTGCTCGAGGATTTAGTAAAACCTGAGCTTATTATTGAGGACAAAGGCAAGGGGTATGTCTTCAGACAAAAAGAACAGCATGTGCCAAGGTTGGAAAGAGCATAAAGCATTCAGTAAGGCCGGAGGTCAGGGCCAATGCAGGGATCAGCCATAGATGGAAGCTGATGTTTTTAGGAGTGAGAGACAATGCACCTACCTTATGGAGCAAATTGGCATGGATGAACTTGCATTTTTTAGAAATTCCCCCTCACACAGGGAGAGGAATGGGGAGGATGGGTTCAGGTATAAGATGAGGTATATTGATGAAATATAAAATATAACCAGGAAATCCAGGGAGGAGACTATTGCAATACCCCAGGAATTGGCAAGCTTTTCCTGTAAAGGGCCAGACAGTCAATACATTAGACTTTGCAGGCCCTCTGATTGCTGTTCCCACTACTTAACTCTGCTTGTGGAGGGTGAAGGCAGCCACAGAAAATATGCAAATGAGTGAGTCCAGTTGTGTTCTAATAAAACATTATTTGCAATGTCAGTTATGCCTCAACTTACAAAAACAAACATATAATTTACTAAAACAGGTGGAGGCTGGGTTTGGCCCACGGGCCATGGTTTACCAACTTCTGGTCTAAACTAAAGCAAAGACAGCATTAATGAAAGGTCCCTAAGGAGAGTAATCCACAAGCAGTGAGTGGGTAGAAAAGTTTAGGATGAGACAAGACTTATGGTTTAGGAGGTAATGTGGTGTTGCCAATAATTATTTTACTGTTTGTCAAGTTTAATCTCATTCAAGTCCCAAAATAATACTACAAGGTAGGGATTATTGTTTTTCTCAATTTATAAACCAAGGCACTGGCTGTTAAAGAGACTTAGCTAATCCCCCACTGAAGCAAAGACTTTAAAGTCAAAGAGAAGTAAATTTGAATCCCAGCACAAAGACTTGCTCGCTGATGATCTGGGGCTGAGAGCCCAATGTCCTCCAGAAAATGGTGCCTACTTCTCAATGTTTTTGCAAGGATTAAATGAGATAATGCATGTAACATGCATAAAAGACCTATTTTGGCAGCTGGCCATTCAATAAATAGGAGTCCTTTTTATTTCAGTCACTGAGGAAAAAGATGTGCAATTTACTGGAATAGAAAACACAAGAAGAATATATTGAATATGATGAGTACAATTTGGGCATTTGAGTTTAAGGTATCGATAGATGATCAGATGGAGAGATATAAAAGCAATTGCCAGTATGGATCTGGAACACAGGATAAAGATCCAATCCGAAGACACTAGTGTAGGCAACAATGAAGCAACTGATGAAAACTTCAGAAGGCCAAGGCACTCTACAAACATTTTTTAAATGAAGAGATAAATGGATGAAAATATTTAACATAAAAAGAGATAAGGGTTGTAATAGGAACTTTCAAAGAAGTCTTGCAATGTCCCCCAATTATATTTTTATGAAGCTACTAGAGGCCCAGAGCATGAAATTTTGCACGGGTAGGGTGCCTAGGCCTAACCTATGATCAGGGCCATCTTTTGCCCACTCGCCAGTCCCCAATCCCGCCCCGCCACATCACCCCAGGTCCCCGTGGTTCCCCACTTGCCATCCAGCTACTGGAGCCTGAGAGCAAGGGGGAGAGACCAAGATGTCTGCCTTCCACCTGCTTGCCAGTCCCCAGACCTGCCCCACCACTATCTCCAGTGATCAGTGATCGGAGCCCATGGGATGCTGGGAGGGGTCAATGCACCTCATAGTGACTGGTCAATTGGTCATTCCAGTTGTTACGCCATTATGATTGCTGGCCTTTTATTATATAGGATATCTGCCATAGCAAGAAAATTCAATGGTTGTGAAAACCACTGGGCGAAAGAATGTTGTTGAAAAATATATATTCACATATCTTATCCCATAGACTACTTGATAATTACAAAGGGGGGAAAAATAAAGGATAAATCTAGCAGCTAGTGGGCATGCAGGAGGCAGCCAACCAGTGATTCTCTCCCATCATCAATGTTTTTGTCTCTCTCCCCCTCTCGCTTCTTCACTGAAATCAATAAAAATATATTTTTTTTAAATATAGCAGTATTGTGTTAACCTAGCAATCAAAGATCACCCATGATGAGACATTCTGACACGATGTGCCTCCAGACACAAAGCACTGAGGAGGACACTGCACCTCTGCAGTGTAATTGCAGCAGTGTTTAAGCTAGATCTAATCATGAAAAACAATTGGATAAATCCACATTGGGATCTTTCTGCAGAAAAACTGACCACAGAATTGGGCTTTGATTCCTCAAAAATGTTAATATTGTAAAAGATTAAAAAGAAAAAAAAAACTTTAAAAACTATCTTAGTTCAAAGGAGGTTAAGAAGATACAAAACAAAATTGGATGTGTGATCCTTGATTGAAAAAAAAATTACAAAGTACATTATATTGAGACACTTGGGAAATTTGAATTATACTATATTTGATAATAGCATTGTATTAATGTTAAATTTGCTGAGTATGGTCATTGTATTTGGGTTATCCAAGGAAACATTTTTGGTTTTAGGTGATATTTATTTAAGTACTAGAGGCCCATTGCAGGAAGATTCCTGCTAGACTTCCAGTGGGCTTTCCTCCCATCATCGCCACCTCTCCTGTCCTTCCATCTCTCCCTCTGCGGCAGGGCTGGGTGGGCAGGGTATGCAATGGTGGCCACCGCTGTGCACCCTGCCCTGCCCGCCCACCCCGCCACGCACAGGCCAACCACCACAGCCGCCACAGCCACCCCACTGCCACAGTGCGCATAATCGACCACTGTGCACCCCACCCTGCCCAGCCCACCCCACCTCATCCAGTGCTGCTGCTGCCTCAGAGGCCACACCCACAGCCAACACTTTCCCTCCAGCAGCCGCCTTGCTTTCCACTTTCCCACCCTCTCCCTTCTATGCTGTCTTCAGTCTTCCACTCCTCCCTCCCTCAGCATATGCAAATTAACTGCCATCTTTGTTGGGTTAATTTGCATACTCGCTCTGATTGGCTGTGGTCGTCGTGAAGGTATGGTCAATTAGCATTTTTCTCTTTTATTAGTATAGATTAGAAATAAAGTCTCAGGATGCTGGCAAATAACTCTCAAATGGTTCAACAAAAGTATGTGTGTATGTTTGTGTTAGTAGAGGGGGAAACAGTAACAAAATGTTAACAACTGGTGAATGTGGGGAAAGAGTATATCTGTGTGTTCATGGTACTATTCTTATAAATTCTTTGTAAAATTGAGGGTTTTTGAAATAGGAAGTGGAAAGTAAAAATTACAAGGTCACTATTAATATGGTAGGCATCAAAAAACACACTGAAATTTACAAAGAAGAAGTGGCTTGCTCAAAGTTATTCTTCCTTCTCCTTCCTCACATCTGTTCTCCACCTGGCAGACAGAACCTCATGGGAGAAGCCCCTTGTGGACAATTGGGTTCCCTGGCATGTTGGCCTTTGGGAGGGATCAGCTGATGGGAGGCACCAACAGATCAGAGGCCATGAGAATGGAGGTCAGGGTATTTCTTCCCTGCTCTCTCCCATATTCAGGGGGCTGTCTCTGGCAGTAACGGCAGCTCTGCTCAATGATAGCTCTTGTTGGGTGGCCTCTAACTTACTTCTCTGATACTAGTTCTCATTATTTTTCCCCCTGATCCTTTGACTTCTGAAAATGGCATTACTTCCCACTACTGATAGAACCTCAGTGCATTAACATCGTCTGCCCCTTACCCTCTTTAAACCTCTCAAAATGCAGTCCTTTCACTGAGTATCTTAATTGAACCACGTGTGTCCTGTAAGTTCCTGATTGATCCAGTCCTGCAACTTTTAAGTGGCAAAAACAAAATTTGAGTTCTGATCTCATTCCCATGCAGTACCTATTTTTTTCCCTATGACCATAAATGCAGTAACGTGTTGTATCATATGGGTGTATTTCAGCCAGTCATGTGGAATTCTGTCTCCCCTATTTCAAATTCTATTTCCATGGCACTCACACCCTTACCTCTCACATAGCATTTAAGTAGGACCTCCTTTGTTTATAACAGGTGACTGAGAATTTCTGCTTTTCTATTTAGAACCTGAGTGCATTAGCTTTTTTTATTTTTTATTTATTTTTATTTCTCTTGCATCTCATTTCCAACTCTAGGGAAAGTGTTAATAAGTAAGGATTCAATGAGAAGACAGAGAAGCAATAATGAGCCCAGCACAGTGGATAAGAGCATTACTGGAGTCAGACAGACATGAGTTCAAGCCCCGGCTCTACTGCTTACTAAATGTGTGGTCTGGGATGAGGTTTTTGCACTCCTCTTATCCTCAGTTTCCTCACCTGTGACGTATACTAATTATGGTAACTATCTTATAGGGTTATTGTAATGATTCAATGAGACTATACCAATAAAATATTGAAAACTGTGTCAAGTATGTTCTCAGTAACATGTTAACTTACATATTAAATACAGAGAAAAAGTTCAACTATTATATAAACCCTTATTTTTTCATACTCTCTAGTGAAAGGATGGTAAGTTACACTAAAAATCAGATACTATTTGAATACTCACACATTTACTGAATTTATGCCTCGTCAGTGTCTCCAAATAGCTCAGTATGTATTATAACTCTAAATAACTTAATATTTGCCTCCTTATTGAGTCTAAAAAAAATCACAATTCAAGATGTAATCTAAGAATAATGTATTGGTTCTCAATTATTAATATTATATATATTAATGTAATATAAATCTCAATTACCGTATTTGCCGGCGTATAAGATGATTTTTTGGCCCTGAAAAATACGTATTTGCCGGCGTATAAGACGACTGGGCGTATAAGACGACCCCCCTAACATTTCCACTAAAAATACAGAGTTTGTTATATACTCGCCATATAAGACTACCCCCAACTAGGAGGCATATTTTTCAGGGCCAAAAAATCGTCTTATACGCCGGCAAATACGGTATTTAGTGGTCAAATATTCAAATGTCTGAAGGTATCACATTCTTGGATAGTTTCATTTCAAAATAGGAAGGAAAAAGTCAAGTTTTACTTTTAGTACTCCAATTTAAAGTACAGTAAAGTACGTGAAAATAATTAGCTAAAATTAGGGCTAAGGGATTCACTGTGATTTCATTTTCTTACTATCTTAGATCCTACTGGGTTGAGTAAACCCCAAATTGGTTTGTAGTATTCTTAGTGGTTTCTGGATTTGAAAGATCTCTCAAATTTGCATAATTCACAGTGATGCCTACAATGTAGTGTCTCCAGAATTCCAGATGTGATTTGATTTCAGCAGGGTAACTGGGTTGTTTTACTCAGTTATGAAACTCTGAATTTGTAAAGTTAATTCAGAGCTTAATTAAACTATACTGTTTTTAAAGCTTTTTTTTTCTAAATGCCCTCATATTATCCTTTCCCCAATGAGTACACCCAAAAAACCAACCTTTTGTTGAAAGATTTGCACCTGGCATTGACTGTGGTACCTACTGCAAAACATCCTTTGCTTGATGGTTTCAGATGTAACGGGAAGAATGAAAAGTCCAATATTTGCATAGCGTGCAGTTTCAGGACATCCCATTACGTTGAGCCTATAATCATGCCTAATTAAGGTTATATACTCTGTGTTTTTGTGCTAATTAGCTCATCACAGTACAACTCCTCTCAAACTGACTTCAAAGGAAAAAGAAAATCATCCAGCAAAGTAAATGATAGCTGTAAGAAGGTTCTATCAATCATCTCATTTCAGAGAGTTAAAGAGAAAGGAAATGATATGCAAAGTGACTGGAAAGAAACTTTAGCTTCATTACCATTAAAGGGTGAAACTATGGGCTGGTCAAGAATTCACTTAAATAAATGTAGTAGATGAATTTTCAGTGCCTACAAAGCTGTAATGAATGTAATTAAGTCAAGTAAAAATAAATGCTTTTGACCTGTGGACTTTATGACAATCCTTGGGTGGGGAAGTAGCTACTCCTGGCTTTTTGGTCTTCATTGTCCCATCGCTGAAGGATAAAGTGGAAAATGTGGTCAAGATAGCCAAGGTTTATTTGCTGATCTGGAAATGAAATGCAAAGGTCCCTTCAGGTGAAGGTTAATCCTTACCTCTCAGAGCTGAATTAATGTAGAGATGAAAACAAAGAGTATCTTTGAATGAAGAAATGACAAAGTCAACTGTGGTCACAAAGCAATTTGTAGGATGATCGACATTGCCAAGCTCCTTACTTTATATGATAAGCTCTTGGATATCTCATCTCCATTTATGATTAAGAGTTTCTGATGATATTTCTGGTTTTAGCCATTATCATCTCTGATTATTTCTCAATCTCTTTAGTTTCTCATATCTACAAGTAAAAATTAAAGTTGGACTGTGTTTTATGGTTAATCCTTCACCCCTGTTGTAACAGAAGCAGCTACAAGTAAATTCAGGTAAGTGAATTTATCAAAGGCCAAGAAAATACCGGTATGTTTTCAAAAAAGGTAACCCCTGTATCGTATCGTACAGATTCGAAGACTGATGCTGAGGTTAATTGACTTTCCCAGAGTCATACATTTAAATTTTAGTCTTTTACATTTAGATCTTATATCACCATCAAAGAGAAATGGTCAGAAAAGGAAGGGTAAATAGCTCATTACTTGACCTATGACATACCCCAGCTCACGTCACCTGCATGATATAATCAGGGTGTATGGGTTCTTTTTAGAACAAGTTGAGACGGCCTAGTTCAATCTCCATTTTACAAAAGAGGAAACTTCACAAGTCATTAATGTTATCTGGCCTTAATGTAAAGAAGAGGAAACCTTGGAGAGTAACTGGAGTTTTTTTTGTTTTTTGTTTTGTTTTGTTTTGTTTGTTTTTTTTTTTGTTTTTTTTTACTGTTGAATAACCCACTAACCCAATCCCCAAAAGTTATTAGCCATCTAACTATAAGGAATGACATTGAAAATGTCAAATACTGCCGAAACCGGTTTGGCTCAGTGGTAGAGCGTCAGTCCTCGGACTGAAAGGTCCCAGGTTCGATTCCGGTCAAGGGCATGTACCTTGGTTACCAGCACATCCCCAGTAGGGGGTGTGCAAGAGGCAGCTGGTCGATGTTTCTCTCTCATCGACGTTTCTAGCTCTCTAGCTCTCTCCCTTCCTCTCTGTAAAATATCAATAAAATATATTTTTTAAAAGAAAATGTCAAATATTTGATGAAACTCATTTCTCCCATGATATTTGTGACCAGTGTAATCTCAGCCTCAAGCACTCATTTCAGTTTCTTAGTTAGAGACAATCACTGTTCTCTTATTTTGAGCTGTGTTATTTCAAGCCCTGCTGCTACTGCAGCATCTGAGTGATTTCAGGCCATGACCCCTTCACACCTTCAGTTCACAAGAAACTGTGATGTTCACACCCTGAGTACAGAAAAGCAGCATCTCCACTCCTTTGCAGTGCTAGTGATAGCAGTGGTGGCGGTGGAGAAAAGTGTGTTAGATAATGAGGAATACAGTTTCTTCTTCTCCTGAAGAGAGAAGAAACTTAATGAGTTCTGCTCTCCCAGTTTATGGATGGGGAAACAAAGACTAAGGGATGTGAAATTATCTACTCAAAATCACATGCACAGCCTGTTGATGGCAGAACAGAACTAAGATCAGAGCCCCAAAATCCTTAACTCAAGTTTAGTTTTCATCTCACTATTTGCTTTTACCATCATTCATTATCTTCCCAAGACCTGTAAAACTAACATGGCTTCCGGCTCTAATTGCCTGCTAGTTTGTAACTTAAAACCCAGAACTACCAAGGGGTTTGGCAGGTCTTGGGCACCCACAAACCCAAATCTGTAAATCATATTTTATTTAAGTAAAAAAAAAGTTATGGTCTCATTGCAGCACTAATCACAACAGCCAAAAGATGGAAAAAACCCAAGTGTTTATCAACTGATGAATAGATTTTTAAAAATGTGTTCTATCCATACAATGGAATGTTATTCAGCCATTAAAATAAATGAAGTATTAATGCATTATATAACATGGATGAATATTAAAAACATTATATTGTGTGAAAGAAGCAAGACACAAAAGGTCATATGATTCCCTTTATGTTAACTATCCAGAATAGGCAAGGCCATAGAGACAGAGGGCAGACTATTAATTATCCGAACTGGGAAGAGGAGTGAATGGAGAATGACTGATGGGTATGGGATTTCTTATGGTGAAAATGTGTTTGAATTAGATAGAGGTGATGGTTACACAACTTAGAGACTGTGCTAAATACCAATGAATTATACAGTTTTAAATGTTTAATGTGGTATATTTTATGTTACATGTGCTTTAGCACACATACACACACACAAAATATATGGCCATGCTGATGGATTTAGTAGACATCCACCATCCTAAAAAATATACCATTGGTCTTACAGTATGCATTCACTATACTTTTTGATCTTCTCTAAATGTAATCTAGAAAAAGCTACAGCCAAATTCACTTCTTTCCAAATATAACAAGAGTGAACTGGTAAACATATCCTCAATGGCTGAGGCAAAAGAGAAAGATTCTGGTTATTTCTCATCATCTACCATTCTGAACGCACATCACACTGAGCCAGAATCTGAGATATGGATCATTTGGCTCTACCCTCAACTAGGAACAGATTTCTAACTGGTTACTCAGATGTGGAGAAACTAAATGAGATGGAGGGAGGCCATGTTAGGAAACTTAGGCTCAGTGATCAGTGAGCACACTTTAGGAGAATATAATTTAGAAGCAGCTGGTTACATTTAGCAGCTTTCCTTGGCAGGCCCCATTTCATGGATTATGCTTTAAGAAGAAAATCTCTAGGCTAGTGCTTCACTCATGAGTAGGAAACTAAATAATTGTACTTACACGGTCACATCAGGGCATGCTGAAGGTAGTAAGAGTAATGCACTGTAACTAAAATGCAGGGTTTTTAGTTTTTATGTGGCCAGTGTAGAAAGAAAGTCCAATCTCTGTCCTCATCTAAGAGAATCATGTTACTATAATGACATTGCCTTTAAAACGCTGAGGAATCCATTGTCACAATTCTTGTGATTTTTCAACATTATTTCAATCAGACTGATCACATGAAGTCCTTGACTCATGTAAATTTTGCAGTTCCAGACATTTCTGTTACGTTGGTTAAGAAATGTTGACAGGTAGAATATATCAGAAACATTTGCTTCCTGTCCTCCAAAAAATATAAGCAAGTCAATAAGGAGGAAAATGAGAAACATTGAACTACAGCCCTGTATTTTACCCTTTGGATAAAATAGACAAATGTGTGTTTAAGAACAAATGAAAATCTTAACTCATGACATTTTTATAAAGTTAAAGGAATTTATAATTTTTAAAAATTTAAATCTTTGCTACTCTCCTGATTGATAAGTTAAACTTAGTAACCAAGTTTATAATAATGTGGAGTAAATGCATTTCCTTTCTCATCGTTTAGAACCACTGTTTTCATTTAAGAAAATAAATAACTTCCAAATCCTCTGGCTCTCTTTAGAGATCCAAGCCTTCTTTTAATTAGTGTCATAAAATGTTTGCATAAGTGAACGTCATTTGTATGATCTGAATATATCCATTGACTTCAATATCTCCTATAGCAAAGAAAAACTGGGAGAAATCCTCAAGATTTTCTTTTTAAACCTCATCAAGGATATATTTCCATCGATTTTTAGAGAAAGTGAAAGAGAGAGAGAACTATTGATGTGAGAGACACACATTGATTGGTTACTTCCTGCATGAGCTCTGATCAGGCCCTGGACCATGGAGCAGCCTGCAATGAGGTACCTGCTCTTGACTGGAATCGAACCCAGGACCCTTCGATCCGCAGGCCGACGCTCTATCCACTGACCCAACCAGGTTATGACCTTTAAGAGAACTGGAATAAGGAGGAATACAAGAAGAGAGTAGAATAAGAGAAAAAAAAGAAACAAACGAAGAAGAGGGGAAAAAAAGACAAAACAGAAACCTTAAATGAAGGATAATTTGCATATATTCAAAGACTTACCAATTCTGACCCATCTGACAGAATTAATCAATGATAAAAGAATCTTGGTTTTGATTGTGGGTGGTACTGTCACAAAACCCCAAAAAGATGTTCTGCTAGATATTTCTATACAAAGACTGTACAGAGAATGTCACTCTAGTCCTAAATTTAGTAGATAAAATTGATTGTGATTGATAAAACTCATAGAATATTTTTAGAAAGTCTTTAACTGAAATTACTGCAGAGTAAATGGGTTTTTTAAGTCACTAACTTAAAAGTCAGGAAACTCTTACTTAGATTTAACCATTATTTCTATCGACACTGGGTTAGATAGTAACTTTTTATAGATTTCTAGAAGTCTGGGGTGTTGCCAAGATGCAATGCCTCAAATCCCTTATTTCTGCAGAGGCCTCAATTTGAAGCTTTAAAGTTTAAAAAAGCAGGTCCTAGCTGGTTTGGCACAGAGGATAGAGTGTCGCCTGCTGACTGAAGAGTCCTGGTTCCATTCTGGTCAAGGACACATGCCCAGGCTGGGGGCTCAATCCTCAGTAGAGGGCACGTAAGACGCAGCAGGTCAATAATTCCCATCACTGATGTTTCCATCTCTCTCTCCCTCTTCCTTCCTCTCTGAAATCAATAAAAATATATTTTTTTAAGAAATAAAAAATAGATAAAGATTGAAAAACAACAACAAAATACACAAATTATTTCCTCTATAATGGGACAGAACAATACAGTTAAAACAACTCAGTCCTCTGAGGCCCAGACAGAGGGACTTAGAGGAAAGCTGGGCCCTACCTGAGTGTGAAGGGAATCCAGGGACCATTTCTCAACGTGAGAACCCAGTGGTCAGAACTTTCTTGGGTCAAAGTTCTGTTTAGTGAGCAATGCTAAACCTCATTCAATGAGGGACTGAAACTTTTTAAATGCTTGTAACTTCATTTAGGACTGAGGTACAGCCGAGCCTGTAGGTGAGAACACAGATGAAAGAAACTGATCAAAATAGTGATAACAGGCATAATTAAGGGCTTGGATGGCCAATGTCACTTTCTGAAGAGACCAACACTCATAAATTCTGATACATTTATTTATCTATCCCCTTACAAATGTCATTCTTCCTTTCCCTCTAGGCCTACTGTCCTTAGGAAATTGCTATTGTATTCCATAGATTAATGGGATTTTCCAGTCACTATTTTTTACAATTAAATATCCAAGTTTAGTTGGGTTGAAACCAGACCATGGTTTTTAAAGAGCAGACAAATTGAGACCAGACTATTCTAAACTCCCCCACGTTCTGGTTTCATTACGTTTTTGAAACCCAGATCAACTTTATTAAAAGAGTTGGTAAAAAACTGCTTCTTAGCAAACCTGACCCAGTTAAAACTTAAGGTTGGAGTGAATTCAGCTTGAATTTGAGGTTCAATGCTAAGAGTAGAAGTGAAACTAAATATGGGCAAATATGTAAAAACTGAAGAAGAGGAAAAAATTATTAAATGATAAATTTATTAACCCAAATCGCTGAGCAATGAGTGGACAAGAGCTGGTAAGAAAAAATATTTCCATATCTAAAAGCCCAGAAATTACTTGATGATTATAATTCTAAAATAACTTTTCTGATTAGGTTCAAACTTTCCAAGAACATTCACCCTTTATCCAAAAATAAACCATGAGAACTTTCAAGCTAAAAGCATTGCAAACTGCTTGCATAAGAATTATGTTTTCATGGTGGAACTATGGAGTAATCATTGTCATTTACTAACTACAATATTGAAGCAAGAAAAAAAAGTCACTGAGGCCAGAAAAGAGAGGGAGAAAGGGGCAGGGGTATGGAGAGAGAAGAAATGGATAATTCAAAGAACAAAGGAGGAAGGGAAGAAGGAAGGAAGGTAGAAAGGAAGGAAGGGAGGGAGAAAAGGAGGGAGGAAGGGAGAGAGGGAGGAAAGGAGGGAAGAAGGGAGGAAGAGAGAGAGGGAGGGAAGAAGGGAGGAAAGGAAGGAGGAAGGAAGGGAGGGAGGGAGGGAGGAAAGGAGGAAAGATTCCTCTCAAAGATGCCTATATCCCCTTCAGTAGCAGGTTGGACCTACTGAGGACTAATCTAGAGATCTAATTGTTGGAGTTACAGAGCTGCAAAGACGTGAATCCTCAGTCAAGGCAGGTCTATCATGCACATGTTAGGGGTCTGATGGGAAATATGGAGTACTCAAACATGGGATGAGGACAGCTGGGGTGACCAAAGATGAAGGCTGGTTAATGTAACTGGCCAAATCATTTTGTCCACTTATGTGAGGCTCAAGAATTTACCCCAGGCCTCCTTTTCTCCGGTCTTCCAATCATTTTCCTTCCAAATCCTTGATCAGATATCCAAGACATTGGCAACTTTTCAAGGTCTCTAATATCACTTTAGACCACTTATTCTTCCCTACAACGTGGATGGCTGGGAGAGGCTCACCGATCTGCCCACTGGGGAGATTTTTCCTCTCATAGCCCTTCAGAGCCACCTCTTAATAAACAGAGCCACCTGTAAACAAAACTCTGGCCTTTTTTCTCCTTTTTTGGTTCATCATACTGGAACATCCATGTGGTTATAGGTGCACTACTTCAGCTGTAGTAGATGACATGGGATCTGGGCCATCTGCTCATGCAGCTTACTCCTGCCCTCTAGTTCTTCTTGGCCGAATTCTGGATGGATCAATTTTATCTCATGATAGACTGCTTTTGGCTTTAGAGCTTGGTGGATCTAACAGAACTCATCTCATAGTGGGCAGTTCCAGACCTATAGACACTTGGAGTCTGATGACTATTTATCAAAAGGTAAGTTACAAAAGACATGCCCTTATTCTAGAATCCCAGAGGCCTGCATGCTGGAACTAGCAAAAAAACTCCATGCTGCATCTTTTCCTGCCACTGATACCTTCTGCACCATAGGGTCTGTCGAATCATGTGACCCAAGGGGCAGGACAGATCTGCTACAGTGCCCTTTGTGTTTTGAACTGTACTCAACGCTGGAGTTTTCCATGTCACCTGGTACAAGGGTGGTAACAATATCCCTACATATGGGGTGTGTTGTCTGTAGAACTCTGAAAGAAGCCCTCCAGATCTCAAACTCTCTCTGATAAGAGATGCAAGATGCGGACACTTGTCTTACTTCACCCCTGAGCACCGAGCCCCTAGATCATTACTAAAGTGACTGTCCCTGAATCTTCCCACTAGAGCATATATGGTTTACCAAAGTCCTGCATGCTAGTCACCTCTTGCTCAACCTGTCCAATCATCCCGATGTCACTGAAATACAGAGGGTCCCTGACTTAATATTGTTTGACTTTACAATGGTGTGAAAACAATATGCATTTAGTAGAAACCATTCATCAAATTATGAATTTTGATCTTTTCCAGAGTTAGCAATGTGCAGTAAGATACTCTCTCATGATTTGAGGCAGCAGCACCAAGATGATTTTGCCCAACTTTAGGGCTAATATAAGTGTTCTGAGTATGTTTAAAGTAGACTAAGCTAAGCTATGATGTTTGGTGGTTAGGTGTATTAAGTTCATTTTCAGCTCATGCTATTTCCCGCTTACAATGAGTTTTTCTCTATGGAACCCTATCACAAGTTGAGGAGCATTTGTAGATGACTGTGATATTCTGTGTGAAGCACAGGCAGTCCACAGCTCTTCAGACTATTGTATAACAGAGGACAAGACAAATATAGGCCTGAGGCAAAATTGTAAATGAATATTGTTGTCTACCCCAGGTGATGCAAGCTATTTCTGGTCCTCTTTTCAAAATTGAAAAGACTGCCGAAACCGGTTTGGCTCAGTGGTAGAGCGTCGGTCTGCAGACTAAAGGGTCCCGGGTTCGATTCCGGTCAAGGGCATGTACATTGGTTGCGGGCACATTCCCAGTAGGGGATGTGCAAGAGGCAGCTGGTCGATGTTTCTCTCTCATCGACGTTTCTAGCTCTCTATCTCTCTCCCTTCCTCTCTGTAAAATATCAATAAAATATATTTCAAAATTGAAAAGACTGTATCCGCCAAGACAATGGCTGTAGGCGATGAGCCTGGAACGTTTATTAATCTGTTCTAGGAATGATTCCATATCTGTTACAGCAGCTGCTTTGAGAGTGTTATCACTATGGTAGTCTATAGAACTATCAGGACCCAACACTAGTGAACTAAATGGAGATATAATAGGAACCACCGACCCTGCATCCTTTATGCCTTCAGTGATGGCCCTAATCTCCATCATTCCCTTACCCCAAGATATAATTTTTTGGTCTATTATCTTGAATGGAGTGGAGAAGTCTGGGAGAGCCATCAGATATGCAAATCTAACTGTGAGTGGAGGAGAGGGCAGGAGGATTAAATGGAAGTACCTTCCATGGCTCCACGGAGCAAAGCCTCTGGAGAATCCTAAAGACAGCTGTCAAAGGAGTCCTGTATCTCCCCAAAAGGGGCCTGTATCTCCCCAAAAGAGGCCTACCTCAATATCCCTGCCACATCTTTTCATTGGATGGAAGCAGCCATGAAGTGTGGCTTCAGCACAAATGCATGATGGACTTCAGAGTGAAGCATCTGGGGACTCTTGTGGTTGAAGGTCTGGACACCTGGAAGTTTGTAATGATTTTGCTCATCTTCCATGGAGTTGGTTACTTGGCATTCCAGGGCATTCAGATGTGGAGATATCCCTATCCCATCCAGCTATTTCTAGTTTGCTTCTGCTGGAACCCTAAGTATTAGATAAAAAACACTTCTAATATTATCTCTTGGTTTGGTTTACTTACTCCACGTAGCTAGTTTTAATTAAAACACCACACACTTATATGTAGGCTGCCTTGCAGCTTCTCCAAACAAGGAATCATTTTCCTCATCTCTGCTTCATGTGTGGGTGTGACCGTTATTTATGCTCCTACATGTATGAAAGAAACCAAGTCCCAGATTTTATTTTAAAATTAAGTATTATTTTTTTTCCTTTTAGATTAAGTTCCAGCAGTGGGGCTACGTGTAAGGATTTTTATGGCTTTTGACATACATATATAAAATCCTAGACAAATGTGCCAATTTACATTCTCATCATTAGTACATAGATTCTGCAGCTTTTCTGGCATGCCTATCTTTTTAGAAAATATTTATGCTACTTTCATAAATGTGAAAACCATTTTTAGCTTATTTTTGTTAATTAGTTTTTGTCATAAAACTGAGCATTGAGTGTTTAAAGAGCAACAACAACCTGAGGTGCTGCTGCCTGGGGAATGTTTAATGATACTCCACACAAAGGCCAGGAGGGTGGAGGTCTGCTATTTCTGAAGGTTCTGCCTGACTCTTGAATCTTCCCTCCTCTTGCACTCGGCTCTTTCATCAGACCAATCTTTGAACCTACCAGGATTCTTGGGACTTGTAACTCCTTCTGCCTGAGCTTCCCTGTCTTTTTTTTTAATTATTTTTAGCCTAGTGAATACTTTCTTTTTCCCCAGAAAGTCTTTCCTCTGTTCCTCCTCCCTCATCCCCATCCCAGTAGATTAACCAACTCCTCCTTCTGCCACTGCTGTGCCTTATAGATACTTCTATCAGCATCCACAACACTCCACTGCCTTTGCTAGTTTGTAGGTCTTCTCCTCATATTTTATTCCTTAAAGTCAGGGACCATATCACTTTTATCTTCAGCCATTGGCATTTTGAACACTAAGTGTGCATATAATAAATTAATAACTTGCTTCAGAATGATCTCCAGGAGAAGAGAAAACAAACATAATATAGCTTTATATTCATGTTCAGTTTTTTCCCCTCACATTTTCTCTTTGCATTTCTTTTCTTTGGTCAGCCAGCGCACTCAGATGTCCATCCATCCTACCAGACTGCCTTTCATTATGATGGCTTCTCAAAGACAACAATGAAGTCTTTGCAAATGTGTAAACAGTCTGAGTTCACATGTTTTGGATGCTTCTGGCAGGTATCAAAAATCACAATGAATATTCCAACAGTCAAGCACCTAGACTTTTTAAAAATCTAGATGTGGAGTGAATTGAAAAACATTGATGTCAAATCAGAACTTTCCATTTAAACTGGATACAGCCCTACTTCTACTAGGGAGCTGGAAGGAATGTGCTAAAGATCACAGCTGCTCTTGTGAATTTGCAACTTCCAAATTGCTTTAGAGTTGAAGCACTTGTGGAGCCTCCAGTATGTATAAGATGGAAGTCCTAAATAGTTTCCAGATGTCTGTTGAAAATACCCTCCATGGCTTTGGGCTGAGAAATGGGTTAAATAATAATAGAACACTATTGGGGGTTTTTAAAGATTTTTTTATTGACTTTTAAAGAAAGAGGAAGGGAGAGAGAAACTTTGATGTGAGAGTGAAACATCGATTGACTGCTTCCTGCAAATACCCTACCATGACCAGGAATCAAACCAGCAACCCGTTTAGGACAATGTCCAACCAACTACACCAGCCAGAGCTAAAATACTATTCTTAAGATTCCTGCATCACAACCGCTTTCTAGGTGAAAAGAACCCTGAAGTGAAGTTATCATTCCCATGAACACACACACACCCTGGTCACACACAGCGAACATCTCAGCAATGTTTTCTCTCTCATTCCCAGAATAGTCATAGCTTAATAGTGAGCATGAGCTGTGGGAGGGAGCTCCAAGGAAAAGCCCTTCACCCCTCTTACCACTACATTCTCCCCCAGCTCTAAGCCTTCACACTTGTCTGGAAGAACACGAGGCTTACCATATGCTTGACTAAAGTCCACATTTAACATTAGAAATGCAAGAGGAACGGGGTCTGCTGGAAGGAAATCAAACAAAGGCATTTGTGAGTTGAAAATATGTTGAAGGCATATTACAACGTGATAACCTAGGGTGGCTTTGCTAAGCCAGAAAAGAAGGAAAGAAAATGTGTTTCCCATTTTTAGATTTGCATTTTCTGGAGTAGCAGAATACTTATCCAAAAGATTTCCTCAGTTCTCAGGCTCCGATAAAAGTTGAATTTAAAAGGGGAGGGGGGGCACCTTCTCAGTCTTCCTATTCTATATAATAAATAGGTAATATGCAAATTGACCCTCACAAGATGGTTGCCTACAACCAAGCTGGCAGGGGGGTTAGTGAGGGATGACCAAACGACTGAACAGCAGGCTGCATGGGATGACTAGGCCGATGGGGGGGAGGGAGGGAACAGTCAGTAGAGGGTACGGGGGGGGGGGAGTTGGGGGCAATCAGGCCGGCAGAGGGGAGCAGTTAGGAGTGACCCAGCTGGCTGGAATGGGACAGTTTGGGGCAAGCTGGATGGCAATGGGGGGCAGTTAGAGGCAACTAGGCCTAAACTGGTAGTCAGACACCCCCCAGGGGGTCCCAGATTAGAGAAGGTGCAGGCTGGGCACAAATTTCATGCACAGGGCCTCTAGTGGCTTATAAAATTGAGGGTTATTGAAATTATGTCTATAAACAAGAGTCTTTAAAGCATGTCTGTCAGAAGAAAGGGGGAAGGCAAAAGGGCTGCCTGATTCAA
This sequence comes from Vespertilio murinus, assembly GCA_963924515.1. Taxonomy (NCBI): domain Eukaryota; kingdom Metazoa; phylum Chordata; class Mammalia; order Chiroptera; family Vespertilionidae; genus Vespertilio; species Vespertilio murinus. The sequence continues at coordinate 74,621,872 of OZ004711.1, read as the reverse complement.
TTCCTGCTTCTGCTCTTTCACTCCATGGCCTGCCTCTTTCTTAGCCAATACATTCAAGTTCAAGTGCTTACCTATTAAAGTCACTTGGTTATCTTTAGTTCCCATTCAGCTTTGTTTGGTCTTAGGAGACAGACTAGTCAGAATCGGACATAAAATCGCAGGAGTACTCACCACTATAGACCTGCTTGAAGTATGCTGAGACCTATTGCTGCTGACTCCTGTCTCCTTTACTAGGAATTATTACTCATTTGTACCTTGTAGTCTGAACTAGAAAAATACACCACAGTGGAGATGAGGCAATAGGAAAAAATTGTTGTAAATAATACTTGTTCAAGCACATATTTATATGGCCATATCCTATGTAATAAAACATTACATAGGATAAAAGTGTAGTAGGCAAATTGTCCCCTCAAGTGGGAGTTCATTTGGCCAGGGGGCACTACCAGTGCACAAATTTCATGCACTGGGCCTCTAATATAGTATAAGAGCAATAAATTAAATGAACTTGACTTCTCTTCACACATAGTGGGAATATGACTGATGACTTGGATATAGTAAAGAAAGAGTAGACCATGGTCCAAAGAAATCAGTGTAAAAGAAGATAAGGAGAAAAAAAACTCTGTTAAAAATGTAAGGCTCTGGCCAGTTTGGCTCAATGGATAGAGTGTTGGCCTGTGGACTAAAGGGTCTCAAGTTTGATTCTGGGTCGCGGGCTGGATCCCCAGTAGGGGGCTTGCATGAGGCAACCAATCAATGATTCCATCTCATCATTGATGTTTCTATCTCCCTCTCCCTTCCTCTCTGAAATCAATATATATTTTTTAATTTAGGCACTGACAAGAAACATGATTCATAAAATCAAAGGTATATGTGAGGAATCAATTATATTCCATTTGAATTGTTTTTATTATAAAAAACAATGCATGTTAATTACATGTGAGTTAAAATTCATATGAGCAATAGGAATTCTTGTATCCATAAATAGTGTGCAACATAATAAATGATATATGTATATAAACTAGACTCTGTACAAAGGATCCTATCAATCAGTCTTGTTCACCAGTGTTAACTCAATGAATATCCTTTGGATGAATGAATTTGAGAGATTTTTCTATGCATATATACATATAAAATGAAATTATCCATACACTATTTTGCATTTGACAATGTATCTAGATACATTTCATGTCAATATATATTCATCTACAGCATTTGATTGCTGTGTTTTATCATGGTGATTTGTACCATAGTTTACATAATGGATTCCTTTTTCGTCTGAACTCACTGGTATGAGGCCTATTTTTTTTTATTCTCCTAATCAAGACCATTGCTCTTCCCTCTGTTCCTTCTTTTTCTTGAACTCTAATAAAAGTATTCTTAAACTTTTATGGGCATTATGATTTCCTGAAAAACTGGTTAAACATTCAGACTCCTGAGGCCCACCCCTACAAATCTCAGTTCATTTGAAGTACATCATGGGAACCTGTGCATTTAAAAAAGGATTCCAGATTATTTGTGAGACTACACAAATAATGATAATCACCATTTTGCCAAACTACAAATGTGGAGAGCATATTTTCACTCTTTCTCATTATTTGCAATCCCCTACCCCACTCCCAACCCCATAGTCCCCCCCGCCTAACACACACACACACACACACACACACACACACGCGCGCGCATCTTTTGAAGTCTTGGCCATGTTTTCAGAAGATATAATAAGGTCTACTGCTCCCACAACCCAGAGTTCTAAATTAAAGGACTCTGCATATAGATTCTTAGCCAAAGGATGGGTCAATATATAGTCAGTTAGAAATACTTAGCGCTTGTCACTTGTGTGTCTTCTGAAACACAGCCTAGCATTTGGGACAAACCAGTGACACCAGGACCCTCCCAGGAAGCTCCAATAAAATTTTAACCTAACTCCAATTTTACAGATGCCTCTGTGTATATTTTCGTTTACACTGTACCTCCAATTAGCCCACAAAAGTCCAAAAAGGTCAGAAAATGTACTAGGAATCTCCTTTGTTGTTTGTCTCATTGAGTTGTCCTTCCTTCCACCACTGCCCCTCACCTCAATCTTTGGTATGGTGATGGGAAGGGGCTGGCAGAGAAAGGGAGATGGACAAGTGCCACTTATGGAGTCTTTGAGTATGTTTCTCTTCCACAGTCAATCTTGGAATCCCATGGCTTATTGGAAGTCAAATAACAAAACAAAAAACTGTCCAAGCAGTCCCTGGTCACACTCTAAAGCTCTCTGTTTAACTCTGTCAAGGATGAGTGGAAAACACGATGGCAGTAAATGAGGTCTGATTTCTATGACAAGGATGGCAATGGACCTGGAATGGGATAGGAGGAGCAGGAATGACCAGAGCAGCCCTCTGGTAGGTGCCTTTGCCTCTGCTAGTCCCCCTCACCTCTTCTGCAGAGAATTACAAATATGATCATGTGAAGTGCCTTCCCTCCACACATGCACACACACCTACTATGTGCTCCACTGATAACCACTCCTTTCAGATTCTAGGATTCACCACACATCTTGCCGCTGGATCTTTGCCATGCACTATTGTCTTTGCCTGGAACATTCTGGCCACTCTTGCCACCTCTCCTCTTGAAAACCTTCTTCTTATCTTTATGTCTCAGTTTAGACATTGCTTCCTCTAGGAAGCCTTCTTTCATGCTTACTCCTCCATCATGGGTAAAATAATAGCCACTACAGATATTATGTCTGAATCCCTGGAATGTCCTTATTTGAAAAAAAAAAAGAGACTTTGCAAATGTGATTAAGTTAAAGATTTTGTGATGACAAGAAGGTTGCGGGCCCTCAATGTGGGCCCTTGATGTCATCATAAGTGTCCTTATAAGAGAGAAGCAAAGAGAGATAACATAAGGACACACAGAGGAGCAGGACATGTGAAGAGGGACACAGAGATTGGAGTGAGGAGGCCACAAACTCAGGAATTCTGGGATACCCACCAGAAGCTGGAAGAGGCAAGGAACAGATTCGCTCCTAGCACCCCCATAGATAGTGCCACCCTGCCAGATTCTAGCCTCCTGAACAGTGAAAAAATAAATTTTTTATTGTTTTAAGCCATCGGGTTTATGGTCATTTGTTAAAATAACCTCCAGACACAAACACACTCTCCAATCCAAAAGAATTCTCCCTTCCTTCTTCTCCCACGGCACACCCAGTGTAGCACTCAACTGTCCGCACTCAATATCTCCTGTTAACTTGTCTTTAGTGCCTTCTGAATTCACATTCAATGTGATGACCTTTCATTTTGGAAATATTAACAATTTATTATATGCATAAATCATCACCACCAAGATTTAAAATTGTTTTCTTAGTTGTTCATCAATTTAAATATTTGCTTTCCCCAACCAGACACACAAACATATGTATTACATTTTTTCTTTTAATGTCATTTTCTAAGTTAATATAAAATAAAATGTACTTTTTAAATCCATGTACTGTTTTATGAATTTTTACACAGATATAGATTCATATAACCATCTCTACCATCACAATACAGAACAATTTTCATCATCTCAAAAAAAAAAATGCCTCATACTGTCCTCTGAGAGCCACGCCTTCTGCTCTGCCCTAACCATGGGCAAACACTCACTCCATCACTACAGTATTGTCTTTCGGTGAATGTCTAATAAATAGCATCATACATTATGTAACCTCTTGAGACCGGCTTCTTCTACTTAGCCAGCAATTTGAGATCATCCAAATTGTTTGTGTATCTGTTTTTTACTTTTTATTGCTAAGTAGCATTCCATTGCACAGATGTTCCACAGATCAACCATTCACCCATTGGAGGACATTTAAGTTGTTTCAATTTTTGGTGATTATGAATAGAACTGCTATGAACATTTATGTACAGATTTGTATGTAAACATAAGTTTTCATTTTTCTAGAATAAATACCCAGGAGTTATTTGCTGGGTCATATAAAAAGTTAGTGTCTAACCTCATTTAAAAAAAAATGTCAAACTGACTGTACCATTTTGCTTTTCTCCCAGTAAGATATGAGAGCTCTGGTTGCTTTGCATGTTAACCAGCCCTGGGCATTGTTAGTACTTTTTATTCTAGCCAGCATAATAGGTGCATCGTGATATCTCCTTTCTATTTAGGTTTTTGTAACATTACTAATGGGCTAATTCCATTAAAGTTGAGGAGGAGGGTTATCTAGCAGAACATATAGTTATGTTCCCCATAACCACATTTTTTGATACACGAAGTGTATAAGGTAGTAGTTGCCTTATAAAATATTCCAAGCTTACGCTCAGAATTATATTATCATTTTCTCAAATTATATTTGAGGTTCATAGTTTAGTAATAGAGTAACTAGGAGCTCCAACTGCACCTAAGCAGGAATCAAACAGACACAACATAAAATGCGGTTAGTACCAGCACAGGAAAAAGGCAAGTGGTGCAGAGTGTGGAAGAGGGAAGGAACCCTTCTATGCCGTTACCTCAGGGCTGGGTTCTTCCTCATAGGCCCCTTGATCTCTACACTTCAGCCATGCTTAGCCAAATTCATCCCCACGTGAGGGCGTTAGCGCAATTTGTCCCCCCTCTGCCTGAAATGCTCTTTTGTGATACTTCAGCAAGGTTGGTTCTTTGTTATCATTCACTTTCTACTTATATCATCTCATGAATGACATCATTGACTACTATCCCAATGCAGGCCCAGGAGTCACTCCTTATTTTCATCACAGTACTATCGTTGCCTGACATTATCTTATTTATTTATGATCTAACTCTCCCTATTAACCCAATAGTTCTGGAGCCTAGCAGAGCGATTTTCAACCCTTTTCATCTCATGACACACATAAAGTAAAACTAAAATTCTGCAGCACACCAAAATGTATATTCTATTTTTTTGCTGATCTGACAAAAAAAGATATAGGTATAATTTTGACTCGTTCACACCAGATAGCCATTGTTGTGTTGTCTGTTGTCATTTTTTTCTTTGACAATCTAAGGCAAAAGAGTTCGGTGTCCCTGACTAGAAGTCAGGTATTGCATGTTTTAAAAATTCTTGCAGCACACCAGTGTGCGTTGTCACACCAGTTGAAAATCTCTGGCCTAAAACAAGACTTTAGACTTAGTAAACACTCAGTAAATGTGTGTTGACTTAGTGGATAATTGAATGGTTAAACATGCTTTTAAGAAACTTACTTCTTGCAGAGACCGTAGGGCTGATGTGCTACTCATGGTACTTTAAGCCTTCACGCTGACCGTAAGTTAGTCTTCAATCTTTGAGCATTGATGGGAAGGGTAAAAAACATCCCTGAAATGGAACCACGGATTTCAATGTTGTAAGCACTTTGCTCTCTTTCAAGGTGAAGACTCAAAAGAATCTTTGATACAGATCAACCTGTTGTTCTGGGAAAATCACTGGAGAATGCCTTTCGTTTATAGAACAGACCCTCATCATAAATACAGATGTCTGAGATGATGTCACACCAGGAAAGCAAACTGTTCTTCTGAGAATATAAAAGGTTGTCTGTATGGTGGTCAGACCATGCTTTCTTTGAAGATATGTTTCTTTTCTAAGAATGAGCTCAGATGATTCTGAGCCTGCACACTTGCCCTGGTTCCCATGGAGCAGTGTTTTGTACGAAGCAAGGCATGCAGAAGGTCTGTTACTGGAACCTTGAAAATGCAGGATGTACATATTTTATTTCACTTCATGTAAAAGTAAACTAGCCAGGGCTAAAAGGCACACAACCGGGACTCTACCACTACAAGCCAACTTGTGGTGCTATTAAAGCCAGAGTGACCCAGGCTTTGAGAAAGGTTCGGATGGATGGATGGATGGATGGATGGATGGATGGATGGATGAACGGGTGATGCATAGGAGGGAGGGGAGGGAGGGAAAGGGGAGAAGAAAGAGAAGTAAGGAAGGAAGAAAAGAAGGAAGGAAGAAAAGGAGGGAGGGAGGGAAGAAGGGAGGGAGAAAGGGAGAAAGAGAGAAAGAGAGGAGGAAGGAAGGAAGGAAGGAAGGAAGGAAGGAAGGAAGGAAGGAAGGAAGGAAGGAAGGAAGGAAGAAAGAAAGGAAGGAAGGAAGAGCAGCCTTTTACTTCTGGAATGTACAAAGGGAAAATGTAAGACCTCACACATACACATCCTCTGTATGTACACTATCTATAGCAATACAGGCCTATTGTGTTCTGTTGTCATTACCTATAATCAACCCAGTGGATGAGGTGATCTCCTCTAGAAATAAGCCAATGTAGGACATTAAAGAAGCACAGGGAAACTGAACGTTGGAATGAGATGCAAAGGAAAAGTCTCCCACTGTTTGGAACACAGTGCCTTAAACCTAGACCCTAAAAATTTGACATTTTCAGAGTGCTCCTATCAACTGATTTTTCCTTATAATGAAATGACAGTTGTCGCAGCAATATCATCCTGAATTGTGATAATAAATCCTTCATCCTCACAAAATAATTTGGTTTAACCATTCAGCCAAATGATAAATATTTGTTGAGTGCCTACTACCTGACAGACACCTTGTAGGCACTGAGAAAATAGTAGTGTGCAAAACAGATATTTATCCCTACACTTCTGTTGCTCATAATATAGTGAGGAAACAGACATTAGTCAAATGCAACAATCCAATTTCAAATCATGAAAAGAATCAAGGGAGCCTGGAAATGTTTAGACTATAGAGACGTTATCTAGACTAGGAAGCAAAGGCACTCTTCTAAAAAAAATTATTATTCTTAAGCTGAGATATCAGCATTGAACAGGACAAAAGTGGGCAAAGAGGAGGGGAAGAACATTCCAGGCACAGGGAGTAGTAAGTGCAAAAGCCCGGGAAAAGAAGAGAATGTGGCCCATTCAAGGATTGGAGGGGAGGCCAAAAAGGCTGCAGAGAGATAGTGGTCCAGGATGTGTGTGAAGGAGGCAAATCACGCAAGGTCTATGGGTCACGGTAGGGATCTTTGCCTTTATCCTGAGATCCTAGGAAGCTTTGTAGGGCTTTGGAAAGATTACTGTGGTGCAAGGTAGAGCTCCCATTGGAAAAGGCCAGCAGTGATTCAAGAGAGGCATTTAGAAGCTGTGCCAGTCATTAAGTTACAGTCTCTCGGCTCAACTCAATTCAAACTCAACGCAACTCTCCTATGTGTTGTGACGCTGAGGCTAGGAGTCTGAGAACTACATTTCTACTTCTGACAACCAGATCCATGATAGGCTCTGCCAATAGAAGGTGCTAGAAGAAGACTGCAAGGCTGAAGCAGGGAGAAGGGACTTGCTCTTTCCTGTCTGCTCCATGTTTGTGTGAACATCACCCCAGACTCATTTCCATTAGCATCAGCTAAATCTGCTTGGCAATTTTCTCCCCAAGACTTACGGAACCAGCTTCATTGCCCCAACCCCCATTCCCCAGAGTTAGCAATTCTTTATGTATCAATCTCTCTGCTCAAATAGTTGGTGTGGTTTCTGTTCCTTGACAGATGACTGACCATAGCAGCAGACAGGGGAAGGGATGGCAAGAAAATGGGGAAATGTAGCTTTGCATCTGAAGTTTCTAAAATAACTTCATTGCTTCATAATTATTTGTGTGTTTTTTTTTCTTTAAGATTATGAGGAGATCCCAGGTGACATGGCTTAGTGGTTGAGCATCGACCTATGAACTAGGAAGTCACAGTTCCATTCCCGGTCAGGGCACATGCCTGAGTTGTGGGGGCATGTAGGAGGCAGCCAATCAATAATTCTCTCTCATTATTGATGTTTCTATCTCTCTCCCTTCTTATCTGAAGTCAATAAGAAATAAATAAAAAAGATTATGAGAAGAGGGACTGTCTTCCTTGCAAGTAGTTGGTAGAAACTGTATCCACAAAAGGTACCTAATAAATATTATTGGATAAATTTTAATGGGCTTTATGAGAGTTTACAGGATCCTTGTGACATTGTTATAATTTCTAATTAATTCTACCATCTTGAAATATAAGATATATCCATGTATGTTTAGAAGTGGAGATATCTAGAAATAAGAGTCTTAAATTTTTATGGTCCAGTTTACTGTGTTAAAATAACATGTGAATATTGTCTAATAATTTTAATGCAGGATTTTTGTGAAAAATCCTTTAATAATACTACTGATTTATATGAGGCACAAGTTATTTTGCCCACTTGATAACAGATTCATTTTCAAATACTGCTTTCTCGGCAGAAATAGAACACACAGCTGTTGTTTGATTTAGGGCACAGCTTTAAATGCCTTGAGAGAATGAAAGCCACAATAATTCATTTTGGGTTATGAAAAAGCAAAGTTATATCCTGAATGCTATTAATAAAATATTTAAACTGCACAATACATTTGTGAACATTGTGCTCTTCAAATAATGAAACTTTTATTCAATGTTTAACTCGATTTAATTTAAAATTGCAACGATGTCTTTCTGTGAACTGATAGCAAAATCAAAGCTATCAGTTCACAGAATCATGATTGTATGTCAAGTTAGCCAATGTTTTTCCTTGAAATATATTAATTTTTCATTAGAAAATTAGTTTATTAGAGTCTGGCTCATTTCTGTGAAATTCCACATTATAGTACTTCAAGCCATGTCATTTTCTCTTATCAGGTGCCAAATCTTATCTATTTTACTTTTCAGCTCTTTCTCTTCTATCAGTTTCCTCTTACAGTGCACTGGTTGGCCTTTTTTTATCTCTTGCTTGCAGCAGCCTCCCAAATTGGGTTGCCAGATTTGAAAAGAAAAAAAAATACAGGACATGCAAATAAATATGAATTTTAGATAAATTATAAACACATTTTTAAAAATATGGTTTTTAATATATCTTTATTGCTGAAAATATTACACTGTCCCCATTTTCCCCCATTGGCCCTCTACACTCCACTCCACACCTGCCCCCCAGACTTTCCCCACATGAAAGAACTTATATACATACAAGAGGCCCAGTGTAAAAAATTCCCCTCAACCCAGCCTATACCCTCTCCAATCTGGGACCCCTTGGGGGATGTCCAACTGCCGATTTAGGCCTGATCCCAGAGATCGAGCCTAAACAGGCAGTTGGATATCCCTATCACAATCTTAGACCACTGGCTCCTAATTGCTCACCTGCCTGCCTGTCTGGTCGCCTCTAACTGCTTCTCCCTCCCCCACTCCCTCACCATCCTGATCACCCCTCATTGCCTCTGCATGCCTGCCTGATCATCCCTAACTGTCCCCCCTGTAGGTCTGGTCACCCCTAACTGCCCCTTCTCACCAGCCTGGTTACCCCTAACTGCCCCCCTAACCATCCTGGTCACTGTTTACTGACCCCCCATGCTGGCCTGGTTGCCCTCAACTGTCCCCATCTGCTGGCCTGGTTTCCCCCAAATGAGCCCCCCCACCCACCCCCGCCGGCCTAGTCACCCCTCCTGTTCTCCTGCCAGCCTAATTGCCCCCAACTTGCCCCACTGCCAGCCTAGTCACCTCCAACTTCACCCCTGCCCCTCTGGCCTGGTCTCCCCTAACTGCCCACCCCCCATTGGCCTGGTTGCCTCTTACTGCTCCTTCCCCCACCCCCCTCTGCTGGCCCATCCCCAACTTCCCCCCTGCCAGCCTGGTCACCCCATGCAGCCTGCTTGTTCAGTCGTTTGGTTGTTCCTCACTAACCTCCCTGCCAGCCTGGTTGCTCCACGCAGCCTGCTGTTCAGTTGTCTGGTCATTCCTCACTAACCTCCCTGCTGGCCTGGTCATAGGCAGCCATCTTTGAGGGCATGAGGGTTAATTTGCATATTACCTCTTTATTATATAGGATATGCATAATCATGGACACAGACAATAAATATGCTTTTATTTATTTCATAGAAAGAGGAAGAGAGAAGGAGAGATAGAAACATCGGTGAAAAACATTGACCAATTGCCTCCTGCATACCCTCTACTGTGAAGCGAGCCTGCAACCTGAGCATGTGCCTTGACCAAGAACTGAACTGATGACTTCTCTTTGCATAGGGCAATGCTCAACTAACTGAGCCACAATGGCCAGGGCCAAATACTTGTTTGGTATAGTAAATATATGCCAAATATTTCTCAAATATCACATGGGACATATTTATTGTTAAAAATATATATATGTATTGAGCCCTGACCAGTCTGGCTCAGTGGATAGAGTGTCAGCCTGGGGACTCAACTGTCCCAGGTTCAATTCCAGTCAAGGACATGTGCCTTGGTAGAGGGTGTGCAGGAGACAGCTGATTGATATTTCTCTCTCATCGGTGTTTCTAACTCTCTCTCCCTTCCTTTCTGTAAAAAGTCAATAAAATATATTTTTTAAAATATGTGTTGCTTATCTGAAATTTAAATATAACCAGGACTTCTCTATTTTACCTGATGACCTAACTCATCTCTTTTTTCTCTGATTGCCCATATCTACCACTTATATATTTCCACATATATCTAAAATATATTCTCTTGATCCTATCACACCATCACTACTACCTTCTCCCTCCTTTTAACTTTTCAGACAAAAGGAAATTACTGATGATTTTAAAATGCAAGCACTTTATACTAGCATTCAAGGCTATCATAATATCCTCTTAAAATATTTTGACATTTTAACCTGGTTGTTCATGATTAAATTTCACTGACCTTATAACACCATGTTTTCCTGTTTCCATATCTTATCAATCTTGGTCAAATTCTAGAATATCATTTCATCCTTAAATGTTCATATCAGAAACAAAGAGTAATAATACCCATACAAAAAGTACTTGATAATTTTATTCTTATTGTAATTGTATGATTATAATTATCAACATTGTCTTGAGACTTTAAGCAACAACATGAAAGTGAATGAGATTTTTATATTGGAGCAAAATATTGATCTGATTCTTACTATCCATATACAATATTGGACCCAAAAGCTCCAACCTAGAAAAGGATATATTTTTCTATAATAAATGTAGAAACTAACTCACAATGTGCAAAACCCTTGACACATGAGAAATCAATTAGAGTTGTCTAAAATGGAAAAACTTAGAAGCAAACTACCTGGCACCAGTACATTTGTGAAATGGGAACACCCTCACCCATACCCAGGCTGTTCCAAAAATAAACTACAGCTGTTTTCTACTTTCTCCTTACATCATAATTTGTTCATTCTATTTATGTTGTACATCCATTTTGAAATTCTGAGCTTGTCCTTTATTCCAAAACTTGGGTATGTAGCTTGAAATATTATTAAACACACATTTTAATTTTCTAAATGTGATTTAAAAATAAATAAAGTAAGTAATCTCAAAAAATCCCAAATAAATTTTATCATAACTACACACACACACACACACACACACACACACACACACACACATCCATCAGGACCCCAGGGGACATCTGTAATACTTTCAACAATAAAGATCAAGCCTGGCCAGCATGGTTCAGTGGTTGAGTGTCAACCTATAAACTAGGAAGTCATATGCCCAGGTTGTGGGCTTAATCCCCAGTCTGGGGCGTGCAGAAGGCAGCCGATCAATGATTTTCTCTCATCATTGATGTTTCTATCTCTCTCCCCATCTCCCTTCCTCTCTGAAATCAATAAAAATATATTTTTAAAAAAATTAAAAATAATTTTAAAAATTCCAATTGGGTACAATATTAAGTAGCGAAATATTAACTTAATTTTAATGGTACTTTTTAAACACCAATAATAATAGTTGCAATTATGCTTTTTCCCCCCCTTCATATCACCTTATATGGAAACTTAACCGGAGAAAAAAATATTGGCTTCTGAGAAATGATATAAAGCAACTTACAGTATATGAGTTCCATGACTCAAGATAATGAGGTAGAGACAACCTACTCCTTGCTCTCTAGTTTTACCAGTTTAAATTACTCTACATAGATTTTTTTTGACATTATAAAATCTTCAAAAAAAATGTTCTTCCCACTTTGAGAACAGTTACATTCTATTAAGAAGACCAGGTGCTAGTCATAATGGAATCCCCAGTATCGCTGGAGGGCCCTGGGAGAATGAAGCGTGGACGTGGTTAGGGGTGCGACCTCATACAACTGGGAAATGACTGGCTCTCACCGGGGTCATTCGGTCCCCGTGCTAATAAATAGATGAGCTAGCACCTTCCCCTCTTAGCATTGCTGAATGGGCCTCCAGGAAATGAAATGTCTCCACCAACACCAAACCCCAAACCAACGAGAGGAGCAGCATTTCTGGCCTAATCATATCCCCACTCAGCTCTATGGAAACAAGACTGCCGGCTTGCGAAGAAACCAGAAATGATATTTCCTCTACCGATTCAGGCAAGTGCCGTGAGACACCTTGAGGGGTTATTGGGTTCTTGCTTCTCTACCTAGAACTACATCTTATTGACAGAGTATTTCAGAGGCTTGCACCCTGGGCTGAGGAAAGGAAAAGAGTGCTGAGAAAGGAACTATAAGCTCCACCGTATTCATCACTGTGTCTCCGGCCCTGAACACAGTCCTGGCACAAATAAGAGTTCGCCCAGTGGGTACTAAAGCTGGTTCCACCTGCCCAAAAGATCTGACGGTTAGCTTCTCTTCCCGAATCCCCATCCAGTGACGCTTGAAGTTAGCCATGGTGGGAGGCTGGAGGAAAATTGTCAAATGCTACAAGTTCACCTCCTCTCCTCCCACAGAGAGCCAGTTGCCAACCTTTTATCAGCCCACCACTAGGCTCAATTAATGCTTGTTGTTGAAATTTATGGAGTTCTCATTGTATTCCAGGTGTTTTTACACATGCCATCTCACCTGATCATCACAACCTTAAAAGGTGGAAATAAGGGACAGATGTGAGTGGAAAGTAGCTTTGGTATCTGCCATTGCTTTGAGTGCCAGGTTGTGGGCTAAATCCCTACAATCATGGTTGCCTTCAGTTGACTCACAGGTAAAGAGATAAGACTCCATGCAACTAAGTAACCTGTCCCAGGTCACACCAAAAAATTGGAGCATATCCAGGACTTGAACCAAGACTGGCTGAAATGAAAGCCCCAGTGCTCTCTGTCAACACCTCTGCTGGTCAGGACAAACCTCAACAGGACATTGAGTTTCCCTCTGTAGAGATATTACACAAAGAAAAAGAAAGTTAAGCTCCTATCAGCTTATGCTAGAAGCAGCACTGCCTTGCCCTAGAACCAGGCAAGCAGGGTCTCTACCCTGGCCATCTACCCTGCAATTTGGAATGCCTTCCTTGAGTTCTCCTCCATTGTCTGGGAATAACCAGAATCATCAGTACAATCCAGGAAGGAGCCCAGACAGGAGCTATTGGCCCCTGTTCCAATTTCTACCTTTGGGGATATTCTCCCAACTTTCTAACCCTCTACCCTCACCCACTACCCACATGAGAAGTGGACCACGTGGTCCAATGAGCTCTGGGATCATGCCCATGCGCAAGCCTCATTCCAAGAGGGTGGCCTGGCAGGTGGGTTTTCCCTGCTAGCCAATCTTTGTGGTGAGCAGAATAATGTTTCCCAAGGATGTTCAGATTCCAATCCCTGGAACCCCTAAATCCGTCATGTTACATGGCAGAAGGGACTTTGCAGATATAACTAAGGTACAGACCTTAACTAGGGAGAGTGTCCCAGATCATCCAGTGGGCCCAATCTAATCTCATGCATCCTTAAAAGCAGAGACCTTCCTCCCACTGGAAGCAGAAGAGAAATGCAGAGGCAGAAGGGAAAATCAGATAGATTCAAAGTATGAGGATTCAGCCTGGTGTGCTGGCTTTGAAGGCCACCAGGTAATGCAGGTGGCCTCCAGAAGCTGAGACTGACTCCTGGTCAGCTGCAAGCAAGGAAATGGGAGTCCCATTCTTATAACTGCATGGGACTGAATTTTGCCAACAATCTGAATGAGCTTGTAAGTGGATTCATCTCCAAAGTCTGCAGAAAGGAACAGCCCTGCCCACGTTTTGATTTTGGACCTATGAAGTCCGGAAGAGAGAACCAGCCAAGCCATGTTTTCCCGGACTTCTGACCCATGTGACTGTGGGATAATAGATGAGTGCTGTTTTAAACGACTAAGTACGTGGTTATTTGTTATGGCAGCAACAGAAAACAATACAGACCACCACTGAACTGGGGTCTGAGCCACATGTACAGGCCCATGCAAGGGATCTAACCTGTGCACCATCTGACCAAAGTGCTGCCTCCAGTTACAGCACTGAGGGAAGCAGGAGTGGAAGCAGGTGTGCTTTATCTTGTGCACCCCCTCCCACCACCAACCGGCAATTCCCAGAGATGTCATCCCTGTCTCCAGTTGATGTGGTGACATCATACTCTCCTGGGTCAGTGTTAAGCTTTGCCTGGCATGGGATACGCACTCCTTCATGAATGAGACCACTCCACCACTCTTCTCTATCTGCCCAGGAGATCTTCGCCTCCCCTCCCAGCGTGGGTGGGGTACGGAAGACAGAGATGCAGTCATTGCTGGAGGAGATCATATTCTAGAAATGCAGTGTTAATGACCTCAAAAATTCAAAAGAAAACACACTTGACAGGTGTGCTATTTCACCTTGTGCTATAAAATTCTGCACATGACCAAAAACCAAATTAGCACTCACATTTTCCTGCTCGCCCTGAGGATGACTTTGCATTTGTGTTCACCCTCAGTGAGGCACAGTAACAACCTCTGAACCAGTCATCGGAAGCCAATATGTATCGGCAGCATGATGGATGATACAGGGTCATGAGTAATGCTGCAATCAGCATTGAACAAATGGGATTGGAGGACTGCAGAGGCTGAGAGATCGGTATTGTTTCAACGCAAATAGGCTCTGAGTAGACATGGCATTGTGAGTACTAACAGTGTTGGTACCTTTCCTCATGGGAAATACAAACTTATCCAAGAACAGAATGTTTTGCAATAAAGACCACAAGGAAATGATTCCCACACCTGGACAGGGATCCTCAAGTGCACTAATTAGACAATAAGTAAATACATATGTACCTCTTGTCTACCCACTGTTCTAAATCTTTACTGACAAGTCATATGGGCCTCACGTGGATCCATAGGTATGTGTGATATGTTTTTAATCAAAATCTTCATATATACAGGGGCTCTGCAAGAAAAATTAGCCCAGGCCCTTGCATATCCATGGAAGCCTTGGATAAACCCTTCAGCAACTGTACTGATGACCAAGGTGGTTGTTCTCCTCAATGAAATATTTAATTGCCAACCCTCAGCCAGACAATTCCTCACAACCTAGCCAACGAATGGAAACGGCAACATGGGGCAGAGGCAGGGCCTCCTTCCAGCCCCACAACTCCCCTGTCTGGAATGGAACCTACACCAAGTCTCTCAGGCATCCATCACCTGTTGGGTGGGAATCCACATACATAACTATGGAGTGGTGTATAGGACCTTCTCATAGTCCTGACAACTGGTCTTGACTGACAACTTCTGGTTGACTTTTCTGTAGAGGTTAAAGCCAGGCCACGTAACTAGGATGTAATTTAATGCAAACCACCTGAGAGAATCATCTGCCCCAAAGACCACAAGTAGCATATTAGCGTACTGAGGCCCAAAGAGCTCAGGTGAGTTTCTCAAGTCTCCGCAGGGCAGATCCAGGTGTCTGTGCCCAGTGCTGGCAGATGGTAGAAGAACAGGAGCCACGTGGCATGGTAGTTAGGGGCTTGGGCTTTGGAGTCAGATTACCTATGCTTGAAACTATAGCTCAGTTTCTCCAAAAGATAAATGAGCATCACAATACTGCTGCCTTAATTCATACGATTGCTATGAAAATTACATGAGAAAATATATGTAAAGGGTTTAGCACAATGCCTGGCACCTAGAAAGCTCTAAATAAATGTTGTTCATACTACTGTAAAAGGCTGCCTTACTAGTTAGGTAAGGTTGACCTAACTCAATACCTAAATTAGTAGCATAGCAGAGTATGGCCCTTCAGCAGTGTTTTGGTGAACCTGCTGGGAGCCACCTACTGTGCTCATCCTTGGGGAGTCTGCACAAAATGGTTTACCTGACACAGATAGTAGGAGCTACCAAATTCCTGGAGGCTTGCATGTAAGACATGTGCTCCCTCTTCTTGCTCATCCTTAAACTCATTGCAGTCTGTCTTCCAGCCTAGGCACTTCCTTGCTCTTGCCAAGTTCACAGGATTGCCAAATTCAAAGAACACATGTCAACCCTTATCTATGTTGATATTTGTTGTTCCTTAAACAGTCCTTGAAACTCTCTCCTCTCTTGGGTTATTAGTGTCCTCATAAGAAGGTGAAGAGACACCAGAGATCTCTTTCTCATTCTCTTCATGCAGAGAGAAAAGGCTATGTGCGGACACAGAGATGGTGCTATGTGCATATCAGAAAGAGAGGCCTAACCCTGCCAATACTTTGGACACCCAGCCTCCAGAACTATAAGAAAATAAATTTTTGTTGTTTTAGCCATGCATATTGCCAAACAAAATACTGCCATGCCAACAGGCTCTCACACCTCCAGGCCTGCACAAATGCTCTTCCTGTGGAAACATCTTGGTCATCCTTCGTGGATGAGCTCAAGTTTTTTTTTTACAAAAAGCCTTCCTTAATACCCTCCCATCCAGACCCTGAGCCAGGTTAGAATCTCTCCTTTAGGCTCCTGTTTATAATAGTGTTATAGGATGGACACAGGGGTGGGCAATCTTTTTGACCCGAGGGCCAAAATGGGTTCTTAAACTGGACCGGAGGGCCAGAACAAAAGCATGGATGGAGTGTTTGTGTGAACTAATATAAATTCAAAGTAAACATCATTACATAAAAGGGTACGGTCTTTTTTTTGGTTTTTTTTTTGTTTTTTTAATTCAATAGTTTTACTCACTGGATCCAGCCCGCAGGCCGTAGTTTGCCCAGCCCTGGCATGTCTCTTTTCTTTTATAATATCCACCCACCACTGAGGGTAAACACTGTCTTTCAGTCACCTCACTATCCAAAGCACTAAAAATCATGAGAGACAGTGAGTAGAATCACAGGTTTTGGTGTCAAAATGATATGGATTCAAATCTTCCTCTGCCTCTTAAGCTCTCTGAGCCTCCATTTTCTTGTCTCTCCAACGAGGGAAAAAATTAGATCTATTTCATGGGTTGTTAGAGGGATCTTAAATGGTGTGATAAATGTAAAGCACTTAGTGTAGCACTCATACACACAAGGGTCTTAATAAATGATTATACAGTGAATTGATTAACTGACTAATTAAACCATGATGGAAACTTAGTATAGAAGGTAATGGTCCTCTATCTTATTGACCTACTCCCTATGTTACCTTGGTCGAGATTTGCTATCGTCAGTGGAAAAATGAAAATCGTATTAGAACAATCCCCAATTCATTCGTTGCAGTAGTGTTGGGACTATGCTGAGATGTCTGAAATAACTGGACCAATATCAGAAGGATTAAGACAGGTAGGTGCTCTCTGGGGGGTAAAATGGCTCATCCAATACGATTCAGGAAGCTCCCTGGCTTCTCACTCTTCATACCACATCACTCTCTCCTTTTCCCACCAATATGCCACAGTCCCTGCTCTCTGAGACTGCATGTCTGTGTGAGAGTGAAATGAAATAAACTGGAAACCTCCGGTGACAAAGCGACGCAGTACAAATCTAGTGAGATATGATGCCTTGCTATTTTAATCTAAGTAGAAGTGCCCCATTTGGCTCTATTTCTCATTTCTTATAGATACCAGAAATGCTGGCTAAATTGGCTTAAGGAAAAGCTGATTATCCCCACAAAGGTATGAAGGACTGACGCTCTCCAGTTTGGAAGTTTTTAGAAACATAATCACTATATTCAAATTTGAGATCTCCATAAGTGAAAAGTAATCCATTCCAATTGCACCCTAATAACATAGGCTTCCAGAAAGGGAAAAATAAAAAGCCAAACTTCTTTAAAGATGATATTTGAATGAAGCTGAAAGCTCCTAATCTAGTTGACTTTAAACAATTACATTTTAAATAATTCTCACAATAGGGAGGATGTTCAAGATAAGCAATAATGGGATAAAGAACCTCCTGGTGCCATGGTTATTATTGGCAGTTTTTGTTTTGTGTTGGGATGGTTTTTAATTATCTGTGTTTATCAAGGTTATCCTCTTTCTGGAAGGTTGGGTAGTTTATTTCATAACAGGGACAATTGTCATTCCTTTTGGCTGCTTACTACTTTTTTTTAAATATTTTTTATTGGTTTCAGAGAAGAAGGAGAGAGAGAAACATCAACGATGAAAGAGAATCATTGATTGGCTGCCTCCTGCATGCCCCACACTGGGCATTGAACGTGAATTGAATGGGATCCTCTTGGTTTATAGGTCTACACTGTGCCATGTTGGTCAGCTGGCTGCCTACTATTTGAATGTCCCTCCTCTACTTGAAGAATTTCCTTTATTTGGAGCCTTTCTCAGAGGCAGAGCCCACTTTCCACTGTAAAAGCTGAAACACCAGACACTACCTTCCCCAGCATCCCTTGCTAGTAGTTATGGGGAATAGGATGCAGGATCCACCAATCAGAAGCAGCCATTCTGGAGTTTGAATCAGGTGCTGGTGACACAAGCACTGATCCTGAAGCCCTCAGTCAAGGTGGCAGCGGCTGCAGCAGGATCGTGTTTCCATGGCAGCAGCGTTTGCAAGCTTTTTCCCCAGCCTGCACCTGGGGCAGACGTGATGCTGCTTCAGTGAAGGAGTCCGGCGTCTGGCAAGGGCGGTGGCAGTGGCATCCTCAGCCGCACACCACGTGGCATGACTGCAGGCAGTGTGTGTGCCCTGTCACTGTGGCTGCAGGCCTGGTTTTCCAGCTCCCCTGGCAACCCTGCAAGCAACTCGGTGTCATTTTAATAAACGAGGTTATGTCAGCTGGAGCCTGCTTGTGTTGCCTACAACTAAGAATTTTGACAAATTCTGAAGGCGTCAGGGGAAAACGAAAAGATTCAGAAAGCTGGAGCGGGACTGTTCCCACTCTGGGGAGCCTCGGGCAGGTAGTGATGTCTCCTGTTCAGACCCACCGCGGAGAGCAGGCTCAGTGAAGCGCAAAAGAAAGCAAGTCAACGCCGGGAACGGTGCTGCGCTGAATGTGGGAGTACCAAGAGGGCGAGCCATAGGTGCCCATGCGCTGTGACTGCTTGAAACCACAAGCTGAAAATCTGTGCTCCCGTGGGCCTTTCCTTAGTCTGTTTTGAATAAAGCTCCCATTTCTGTGAAGGTGGCTCTAGAGCAATTCAAATATGTGGTTCCGGTTATTCATTTAAAAAATTAATTCAACAAAATTTTAACAAGGATGTACATTGTACAGTGTGGGGTTTGTCAGTAATTCAGAAGTGAATTAATGCCAAAACTGGTTTGGCTCAGTGGATAGAGCGTTGGCCTGCGGACCAAAAGGTCCCAGGTTCGATTCTGATCAAGAGCATGCACCTTGGTTGCGGTTACATCCCCAGTAGGGGGTGTGCAAGAGGCAGCTGATCAATGTTTCTCTCGCATCGATGTTTCTAACTATCTATCCCTCTCTCTTCCTCTCTGTAAAAAAAAATCAATAAAATAATTTTTTAAAAGAAGTGAATCAACATGTATGCATTTACCATGTATGCATTTACACATACTCATTTCTAAATGTTAGATGCTTCTGATACTTCTTATGGATAAATATGTTTTCACTAGGAAGATAATCCTATTTCTTAAATGCTTCCAAAGTGCATAAAAAGTTTATCCTCCTTTATAGATAACGTATATTTATGCAATATTGTATGCACTTACACAATGACTTCCCAGATATTCTGGAAAATCGAGTATTCTGGATATGGAAAAATATCTAGCCCAAAGATTACGCACTTTCAAGAACAGAAAACTATAAAATGCACCTACTCTTTAAAAGATTTGTGTTCTCTGGGAATTCGGAAGATTCCTTCGGGATAAGGGGGAGTTCAGGCAGAGGTGGGCAGCAGACACAGAAGCACCTAGAGATGGAGAGAATGGTGCTTCCCAGGAACTAAAAGAGATCAGTGTGATTGGACCAGGGAGGGTCTGAGGGAGCCAAGTGGGGAGATAGGCAGGTGAATGAAAGGAATATATATGGAGGATGAAAGAAAGAAGCTTGAAATGAGAGAACCATTTGAGAAATCCATTTCCTCTTTCCACATGAAGTTGTCTAAAACTGCAGACACAGAATACGGAGGACAGAGGGGCTTCTTCCCCAGCCCATTCCCCCTTCCAGTAACTCTCATCTACACTAATAAAAAAGAAACATGCAAATTGACCTTACCTCCCATATGCCCACAAGCCATGTCCATAAGCCAATTAGGAGCAAGTATGCAAATTAACCCACCTGAGCTGGAGCAAACAGGAGGCTTGGGTTTCCCCCAGCGATGGAGGAAGCCAAGCTTCCTGTCCACCCTGGCTGACCCTGGTCTTTGCTCAGTGAGGCATTAAAAAAAAGAAAAAAAGGATGGGCTGGGAGCTTGTGTCACCCAGGGTGATCAGGCCATGATGGGACGGCAGTTGTGGGTGATCAGGCCATTAGGGGTAAGCAGACCTGCAGGGGGGCCAGTTGGGGTTGACCAGAACAGTGGGGGAGGAGTAGTTTGGAGTGAGCAGGCCAGCAGGGGGGGGGGGTGTTAGTTGGGGGTGAGCAGGCCAGTGGGGAGGGAAGATGGGGGTAAGAAGGCCATCAGGTGAGGCAGTTGTGGGTGAGTAGGCTGGTGCGGGGGGGGGGGGGCATTTGGGGATGAGCAGGCTGGTGGCAGGGGACAGTTGGTGGCAAGGAAGCCAGCAGGCAAAGTGGTTAGGGGCAGTCAGACAGGCAGGTGAGTGGCTGGAGCCAGCAGTCTCAGATTATGAGAGGAATGTCTGATTGCCGGTTTAGGCCTGATCCCTGTAAACTGGCAGTAGGACATCCTTTGAGGGGTCCCAGATTGGAGAGGGTGCAGGCTGGTCTGAGGAACACCCCCACCCAGTGCATGAATTTCATGCACTGGGCCATTAGTTTATTTAAAAATTCAGAACCCACATCACCCCACCAAAAAGCACTCCCTGACTTTTTTGTCCTGCCCTCCACAGTACTTAGGGTTCCCTTTGTCCCAGTCAGTGGTGTTCCCTATACTGGCTGGTACTAAAAATAAAACACTTGGACAATAGAAAGCAGAAATCACTCCTGACTCCTAGTCCATCCCTCTTCCAACAAGAGAAGGGGAAATACAGGCTTCATGGGGATTTTTGAAATGACGACTTTGTCTTGTAATGCGGAGGGAAGGATTTCCTGCATTAGAAATACACCAGCCCATGGAATCCAGTCCTTCCTCATGCATATCTACATCTCCAGGCAAAATTCCTCCCCTTGTTCCAAACACAGAATTGTTGAGAATGGCTGTGTCGCATCTACAAAAAAATAAATATTTTTTTTAAAAAAGCCTCCTCCCCAAATGAGAATTGCTTTCGTGAGCAAAAAGGAGGTGTGACTAGTTTTTACAATCAAATCCACCCTATTGTGTCTGAAGGTATCACAGCCTATGCTCCTGAAAATGCAATAAAACATAGTGCCCATAGATGGCGCCAGGTGACTGCTAAATGGAGACCTAGTTCCACTTTACCTCAGTCAGGCGGAACCCAGCTGTGGAAAGCCTGGAGGAGAGCTTTCAGTGCATCTCCAAGGTTGCTGCCAGCATTAGCTGTGTGGCTCCCATGTCTCCAGTACAGTTGGGTGATCACAGAGGAGGACTCAGACCATGTTCTTCAAGAACTCTTTCTGGTATTTTAAGATCACAGAGGAGGACTCAGGCTTTGCCATGTTCTTCAAGAACTCTCTCTGGTATTTTAAGTTCAAAGCTGCAGGAAATTAGCCCAGATTTCTCAGACTCTGGCGCAGTTCATCCTACCCCCATCTTTGTGAACAGAAATCAATCGGGTCCAACTGAACTAAATGGGAATTCCAGCTCTTCCTAATGTCTGTCCTCGGCTTCTGGGACTTCTCCGTGTTTTCCACAACCTCCCTGGCTTTCAGTGCCAAGACCTGGTCACAAACACCAAATTCATTTAGACAGAGATAATAGGAGCTAAGGGGCTACTTCAGGTTGTCCATCTAAGACTTTACATGTGTTTAGCGACAGCAGTTTACAATGCCTTATCTCTGCCTCCATAAGCCCTCGCGGTGATACAATGAATGTAGGACAGTTATCTCCCATTTGGAAGCGAGAGGCAAATTTAACAGGCCAAGTGGCTAGCCTTTTCTCAGCGTATGACATCAGGCCAAGATAGTCAACGTCCAGTGACTTTTTCAACCCACCTGGCTGTGTCTTGCCATGTTCTGTTCATGTGTGGGCTCCTAATTTTATTCCTTTTTTAAAAAATTGCCGAAACCGGTTTGGCTCAGTGGTAGAGCGGTCTGCAGACTGAGAGGTCCTGGGTTTGATTCCGGTCAAGGGCATGTACATTGGTTGCGGGCACATCTCCGGTAGGGGGTGTGCAAACGGCAGCTGGTCGATGTTTCTCTCTCATAGACATTTCTAGCTCTCTATCTCTCTCCCTTCCTCTCTGTAAAATATCAATAAAATATACATTTTTTTAAATTACTAGAACTACAATGGTGATCCGTATCAGTGTGCCATTTATTGCGGTTTAGAGAATTAACATTTCCCACGGATACTCATAATGTCAGTACCACTAATGCCACCCCAAGCACCTTTCTAAAGTTCTTTGCTTAAACATGTCTACTCAGGTGACCCTCTAGCAATCACATGAAATAAATGAAGCACTGTTATTAATCCCCAACTTATAGATGAGGCAGCTGAGGCACTGAGAAGTTAAATAGTTCCAGTGAAGATCACACAACAAACGATAGAGCTGGGGTCTGAACACAAGCCATCTGGCTCTGAGGCCATGCTCTTGCCAACGGTACTAATGTGCACTTAGAACAGCCGTGGGCAAACTACGGCCCAAGGGCCGCATCCGGCCCGTTCAGCAGTTTTATCCAGCCAGAGGAGCCGAAAGAGCAGAGGGTTCTCTTGCTCTCCCCTCCGCTCCTTCACCAGCAGCCCGAGATGAGAGTGCCAGCATGGTCAGGTTGCTTTTGTTCCAGCCCTCCGGTCCAGTTTAAGAACCCATGTGGCCCTCGCATCAAAAAGTTTGCCCACTCCTGACTTAGAACCATTACTGGTGTGTATAGCAGCGTTATTCACAGTAGCCAAAAGCAGGAAGCAACCTGCAGGGGTCGGAATACCTGTGCTTCTGCAAAACCCATATGTGGAAATCCTAATGTCCAATGTGATGGCCTTCGAAGACTGGACCTTTGGGGGGTGATGCGGTTATGAGGGGAAATGAACGGTGGGCGATGGTTACATAGCACAGTGAATTACTTAAAACCATTACATTGTACAGTTTTAAATGGTGAATTTATGTGGTGTCTACTTTGCCACAATAAAAATAATTTTAATATAAAGTGCTTAGGCTATCAGGGACAGACTGGAGAAGCCTAGCCAATACCCATTCTCTTTTTCTCTATCAGCACAACCTCCGTTTGTGTGTTTCCAGACTCCCTGAGAGAGGGGTGATGGCGTGACTCTAAGTTGTGTAATTGGATGTAAACTCCAGTTCCTGAGGGTGGATTCTGGGAAAGTCCATTACAAGGTCAGGCTGGGGGGAGCTGATTCCTCCGCCACGCTCCCTTTTGCCTTTGACTCTGTTAAAGAGAAAACCATAGGCCCCAAACGGTGTCGCTGTAACTAAAGCCCGGGATACCAAACCTAGATTTAATACCTGGCCTAATTGCCGGTTCATCCTCTCTCTGAGACAGAAGCCTCATCACCCAGCCTGGAATTTTCTGGTCAACGCCAATGAGGCAGTGTGTCACAGGGGCCTCTCCATCCAGCCCCCACCCCATAGCGGGAAATGTCATCTGCATGATAAAAAAATAAAAAATAAAAGATTTAAAAACAAACAAACAAAAAATCTTTCCCTACTCTATTCCCTCCCCCCCCATCTCCCCCCAAAAAAAGACGGCCTGGTCCCAAATAATCTTTGGCTAATAGTTCCCTTCTTTTCTATGCAAACCTTCCATTTTATAACCCTCTAATTGCCAGATGGGAAGATGCCTGATCCATGCATTGCTTAAGAAAGCCAATTAGAAGTCCAAATTTACTCAGTTGAATTTTGTGGGGGCTTTTTTTGTTTGTTTTGTTTTGTTTTTAACAGTCCTTCCGGTCTTCCAGCATGGAACATAAGCAAGAGAGCTAGAACTCCAGCAGCCCTCTTGAAACCATGAGGGTAGAATGAGCCTCTGGGGAGGCAGAGCAGAAAGAGAGAAGCCCGAGGTGTGAAGGCGCTGTGGGGCTGCTGTGCCTTTTGTGGAAGGCTTGTCCCTGGACTTCGTGTTACAGGAGAGCAGAGAGCATCCATCTCTGGTTTACACCAGGACTTAAACTGCCTGCTGCTGAACACAGTTCCCAACTGGTTCAGCTCGTTTGCCTCAATTAATATTATTGCTGTTACTGGTTTTATGATCAAGCAAGGGGCACCACCTACTTAAAGCCAGAGGATCAGGGAGCACAGCCCTGCCAGTCTCACTGTCCCAGATGCCACAGGAAAAACTGGAGCCATCACTGTGTGTCCCCCGGGGCACCATGTGGACTGATATGCTACCTCCTCCTCGAGCTTGAGGGTGGGAAGGACTGGGAGCCATCCCGTGTCTTTTCCCTTCCAGAGCTTACAGGAATCTGAATATATCTCTAATCACATTTCACAAGCTCGTGACAACTCGCCAGAATGGACTGGCTGTCTTGTCATCTGGATGATTCACTCCAACAACGCATAGTTCACTTCCTCTGCTTCACTGACCTTTGCTGACACACTGCCCCGCACCAGCACCAACAACTTCCTGGTGCAGCCGCACCCTGGGCCTGAGCAGAAGGGAGAACTGGGCCATCAGAGACTTGATCGCCGCCAGTTCAATCAGATTGCTTCTTCCTCTTCTGCTCCCTACTCCCCACACTTCCACTCTGGCCTCGTTATGTTGGTCAAACCATGGGCGTGCATCTTGGTACAAGGAACTTCAGCACTATCTATCAATGTTTTAGATGCACTTTGACCCAGCTATTCTATTCCTAGGCATTTATCCTACAGATCACAGGAGTGTGCCCAATAACATGCATACAAGAATACTTTATCATATGCTACCACCTGTGTGGGGTAATTTATATAAAAATAAATAGCACACCCCACTATACCTGTATAATAAAATGCCTATATAAAAAAATAAATAACACAGTCACTATACCTGCAATATATTTGGGTATACATAAAACCTATTCCTGTACTATGTATATAGGCATATATAATATCTGTACCTTTAATATACATACTGTTTCTAAAAGGATATCAAGATACACTCTTCCATACTTGAATTTTACGCCATATGCCAGTATTACCTATCCAAAATAATTTTCAAAAAGGCATTAACCCCAGAACTGTTCCCCTCTTCTCCTAGTCTTCTTGCCTCTTGCTGCCTCTCTGACGCAGGCGCAAACCCGTGGCCCATCTGTAGCAGACACTCGATGCCTGGTTCTTACCTCCTCAGGCGTTATCTTTCAGTGCACACTGACCAGACGTCGAACATCTCTTTTCCTGAGCTCTTTCTCTGGCTACCAGAGTCCTCTCTGTCCAGTGTGTGGCAGCTCTCAGCCCCTGGTCCCCTCCCAACATCTCCAGTCTTCCTTGTGTAAGAGGAAGCCTCAGACAGAACATTGTAGATGCTTGCAGTGAGAAGTCCTGGTATCTATGGTAACAGAGCATATATCAGGGGCCCCAAGAGAATCTGCTCAAAGACAGGCAAGGTTTCTGTTCTATGCAGCTTCCACGGACAAATAATAAATTGCAAGCAAAAAAAAAGGAAAAGATAGGGACGAATGCTATGAAGAAAATATAACAGCAATTGGATGTGGGCATCATGGGTTGAATTGTGCTCTCATATATTTTGGGGTCCTAACCCACACTACCTCAGAGTATGACTTTATTTGGAGATAGAGTCCTTATAGAGGTGACCGAGTTAAAGTGAAATCATTAGGGTGGGACCTAATCCAGTATGAATGATTTCCTTATAAACAGGGGAAATTCGGACAGAGACTTGCATAGAAGGAAGATGATGTGATGAAACATAGGAAAATGATGGCCAGCTACAACCCAAGGAGAGAAGCCAAGCACAGATTCTCCCTCACAGCCCTCAGAAGAAACCCACCCTGCCAACACCTTGATTTTGGACTTCTAGCCTCCAGGACTGTGAGACTAAATCTGTTGATTAACCCACTCTGTCGTGCTTTGTTACAACAACTCTAACAAACTAATACAGTGGGTGTCGGCTAATTAGACAGGGTGGTCAAGAAGGACCTTTCTGTGGAGGTGATGTTTAGGCTGAGCCAGCCTCACATAGGCCTAAGGAAAATTATTGTAGACAAAGGAGCAGCAAAGGCAAGGGCCCAGAGAGGGGATGGATTTGAAGAACAGAAAGAAGGCTGTTGTGTCTGGATTTCATGAGCAAGGAGAGAATAGTACAGGATGGGGTAAGAGCTAAACAGTGGCCAGATGTGGGTCCATTGAAAGTTTAGATTTTCATTGAAGTGCAACGGAAAACCATTGGAGGATTTTAATCAGAGAATTGATAAGATCTGATTCATGCTTTCATAAAGGCGTTCTGTCTGCTGGGTGGAGAGTGGTCTAGGTGAAATGGGGGATGGGATCAGAAGTCTGGAGATGACTGGAGAGGCTACAGAAGTGGTCCGGGGGAGAGGAACTGGTGTCTTGGAATCGTGGGGTAGGAGGTACTCATGGAAAGGGAAAGAAGTGAACAAATTCAGGTAGACTTAGGACTTGAAGTGGTAAGACTTGCTAATGGGAGGATGTCGAAGGAGGAAATCAGAAAGATAGCCATTTACTTCTCTGAGCAGCTGAATAGATGGTGAGCCACTTGCTGCCATGGGGAAGCCTGGGAGAAGACAAGTTCGCTGTGGGAAGGGAGAATTCTTCCTTCCCTGGGCTTTCAGGATACTGCCCTCTCCTGCTTGTTTCCTTCCCTCTCTCACTCTTCCCTCTGGGTATCCTCTTGGCTCCTCTTTCTCTAGCCACAAAAATGTTGGCATTTCATATTTTTTTCCCATTGTTCCCCACACAATGGATGATTTCCTCCGTTCCCAAGATTCTGGTATCAACTGTATGCTAATCACCACAACTGTACATATCCAGTCCAGTCTCTCCCCAGAATTCCAGAACTGTTATTTTCAACTGACTTGTAGATTTCACACCTGGAAATTCAAACTAATGCATCCAAGCCTCTCTCAGCCCATCCATGCAGGCTCACCCTCAAATCTACTCATTCTAGTGGCTTCTCTAGCTTAGCTAGTGGTCAGATCTGACCTCTCATTACTCCTCCCACTTCCACCTCACATTTCCCCCCCAAGCTCCATGATTGTTAAATGTAATAGTGAAAACTGTTAATGTGGAAAATGAAACAAAAAGGCATTCAGAATTAGGTTTTTAAACAGCATTAATAATTCGGCTAGAATTTAAAATTCTGTTTTCAATACATTATTCTAAGGTTATGTGAAATATTGCAAGGTTATCTGAAATATGTGGTGATTGGGATATTTTCTTGATGAAAACATAAGCTTCCTAGTGGAGAGCAGAGAGAAAAAAAATGCTTGGACCATAAAACAGGAGCCAAACATTTAAGTATAGGCTTTGTCATGCATTTGCCATTTGTTCATGGTGAAAAGTAATTTATCAACTTTGTGTCTTCGTTTTCTAATCTTTCAAATGACTATGAAAATTACTATAATCTCTACCCAACTCACAGGGATATTTCACTAAAAAAAGAAAGAAGAGTATTATCATTAAAAGTGTCAGGGATGAAATAGATAATCAAATGGAATATTAAAATAATGACCATCATGACCAAGTAGGGTTTATCTCAGGAATATAAACATAGATTAATATATAAATACAGATTAATATTATTCACTACATTAACATACCAAAGTAAAGACATCATAAATTACTGAGAAAGCTGTCCGAACACCATTGGAAAAATTCAACATTAATATAGGATTTTTAAAAAAAATCTTACTAAGTTAAGCAACTTTTCTTTTAATTTTTGACTTTCTCATAAGTGTAGTTTTAGGATGAAGAGTTTCAAAAGTGCTTACTTTCAAAATTGCTTTTTAATTTGAAAAAAAAAAAGGTACCAAAATTGCTTATGAAAGAATAGAGTGTCAAATAGAATTTTGTTATTTGAAATCATCTTCGTGGCTCGTACTTATTGCATTGTTTTCTTTTTGTGGATATTATTGGTCATGGCCTTAATTTATTGACACACAGTCTTAAGTCAGAAATGCAATCTCCAATAATAAGTGTGTGAAAGAACCCCTGTTCTGGGAGTAGGGATGATCTCAACTGTACAAAATTGAGGGTCAGGGCACAAAATTAATTTTTATATTTATTTTATTTCTTCTTCTCCTTTTTTTTTTAAGAAATGGATTTCAGACATTCCTGTCTCTAACAACTCAAGTTGACTATATCTAGCTGGAACACACTAGGCCAGTCATTCAGCTATCCCACCCCTGGCCTTTCCCATTGCCTCCATATCATGGAATGAATGCTGGGAGCCCTGAATCATTGCCAAGTCACTGGAAAGTGGGGGAGTTGCAGAGCTTGTATTTAGGTCTACTGTCTTCAGTATGAAAGTGATTTGTCTGTATCTAAAGCCATAAAATTGCAGAGCATTTTTGAAAGGGGTCTGGCTAGTGGGTTTTAACCCTGGCTGCACCTTAGAATAACTAGAGGGTATTTAAACAATTGACAATGCCCAGCCTTCTCCCACAAAGAGTTGATTTATTTTGTCTAAGTCAACTGGCTTGTCCCACCCATTGGTTGAGCATTCACCTATAAACAATGAGTTCGCAGATCAATTCCCGATCAGGGCACATGCCCAAGTTTTCGGGCTCATTCTCCAACAGGGGACGTGCAGGAGGCAGCTGGTCAATGATTCTCTCTCATCATTGATGTTTCTATCTCTCCCTTTGCCTTACTCTCTGAAATCAATAAAAAAATTTTTTTTAAAGATAATAAATCAATCAACATGCTTTAATATTGTGAAAAAGCTCCCCCAGGTGATTCTGTTATGTAACCATTCATCTAATTTCTTATTTTCATTAAGTGAGCAAATTTTGGCTCAGAGTGACCAACTAGGTAACAGCAGATCTCATTGACTTACAGATAATTCATATGTAAAGATGATTTCCAAAACTTGGAAATAAAGAAAAAAGATGACTTGCATCCAATCAGTGCATGACCCTTAAGCCTAACCAAGGGCCATTTGACTCTCTAGAGGGAAATAACTTTTATTTCAGTTACACAATTATATTAATTAAGGCCCAGACATTTTTAAGTCTATAAAGGTTAGATGTTAACTTGTGGAAAATAACTACTACACAAGTTTTTGTATATTAAAAATAAAAATTATTTCTGTTCAGCTGAGAAGATAACCCCCAAAATTATGATTCTATTGACCTGTTTAACCAGTTTTGTATATAATTTGGCAATCTTATTCCAGCATATTTTTCCATTTAGTCTCTCTCTCTCTCTCTCTCTCTCTCTCTCTCTCTCTCTCCTCTACCCCTTTTTCCCTTCCCTTCTCACCCTCCCTTCCTAGTAATAGATAATTCACCTTCTCTGTGTCTCAGATTCCAAACTAGTATTACTATCTTTCTGGTAACCTCATTAATGAGAAATAAAACTTTGACACTTGCTCACTAAATAATTAAGTGAAAATTATGAGAATTATATTTGGACAGTTGAAGTGATATAAATTTTATTAGGGTGTTCTAAATTATTAAGAAACTTTAATTGATCATTCAAGATGTAATTTATTCTGTTCTCCAAATATATTACTCATCAGAAGCCATAAAGTTGGAGACTTTTGCTTCAGGCAAAATAGAGGAATCAGAATCTAATTAACCTTTCCTCTCAGAAAAAAAAAAAGAAAAGAAAAAAACTAAGAGGGAAAAATATATCAGGCTCAGCCCTACCCTTCAGAAATCCTGAAATCCTCAGCGCACTTCCTCTGTGTGGCCCCTGTAAACTCAGGCCCATACCCACCCACCCTCTGATCGCATGCTGGCGCCTAGACAAGGCTCTCAAGCTATCTCCTACCTTTTTATTAGTTTGTATTTTCTTTATTTCTCCACTTTTGAAAGAATCCTATGAGAATTATTCTTCAAATACAGATTGCATTTCTAAAACTTTTGTCTCTGTGTGAGAAGGGGTCATGGAGAAATTGAAACCTTCTAACAAAGCAGTCTTCCTCAGATAGATAAAAGGGAAATAAATATAAAACTTGACTTTTTAGTAAAAAGTATAAAGTGGAAAGAGGGTTTTTTGTGATTTTTTAAAAATCAATTAACTGCAATTGACATGAATTTTTTGAACTAAAAGGCTACTGGGTTGCTATGGTTGCAAGGACTTTTCACCAGGGAACCGTGTGCTCTGAACATGCCTCCCACTTTTCACATCTGCCCACCTGCTCCGGACTGGGATTTGGTAGCCTGGCTTCCAGCCCTCGCCTCTTCCTCCGCCCCAGTGGCTGCACATTTTCCAGGCCTTCTCTGAAATCTGAAAGCCCCTGAGATGCGAGGTCAGGCCCTGGATCCTGCTCAAAATGCATGCTGTCAAACCACAGAACACTAATCAGTTTTGCCTCTTTGGCACGATAGATAAACACATGAGATCACTATGAGATAATTCATTTATTTTAATGATGACTCCTTTAAGCCACATTTAGAAATAAATATATCACTAAGGAAGATATCTGTCTTGAAATTGGGGGTGTTTCATACAACAATACTTACCAGATATGTTTGTAGCCTAAGAATGACCTCTGAGTGATCCTCTAAGTTTTACACATTCAGCTATCTTGTTTCTCTTCCTCTCCCCTCCCTTTAAAAATCAATAATATATATCAATAATAAATCAATAAAAAATCAATTTTTTTGGGAGGAGAAACACTATGATAGAGATTCAGGAAATTCAGTGACAAGCCCTGAATTTAGATTCTTGCTCTACACCTCTGCCTCTCTCACGTGACCTTCCACAAGTCATGGGTCTCAATGATTTCATCTGTGAAAACTAGTGAGTTGGACAAGATCCGTGTATCTCCAGCTGGAACCCACAGACTGCCTGCATCAGAATCGCCAGGGGTGTTTTTCGGCAATGCGAACACCTGGGCCCCTCTCTGTCCAAATGAATCATACTCTTTGTGGTGGGTGGGAAAAGTCGAAGTGGGAGGTGGCGTTTAAAGTCAACATTTTTAATACTGAGTAAGTCCTGTGCTCACTAAGTAACTCCTGTGCTTACTAAGACCTGGGATCCACTGAAAGAGATGATTCCATAAGCAGTGGTTCTCTTTCCTGTTCTCACCACTTGAGTCCTAGGTCACTGTCAGCTGTGAGATGTGTAGGGGTGTGTTTTATTTTCAAACTTTAGAATTCTGTTTAGAAAACAAAATTTAGGATTGTATTTATAAATCAGTCATAGGGAATTCAAAGTAATCACTATAAATTGCATCCTCTCCATTTCTTTGTTGCCCCTTTTATTTGCCTGAGTAGGATAGCAACGGACAAATTCACCCCTTGAACTCTAGAAATAGCACAGGTGTGCATTGTATTTTGTCTATTAACAGGCTATTGTGGTGGATTTCTTTTTTCTTTTTTGTTTTTTTTAAAATATATTTTATTGATATTTTACAGAGAGGAAGGGAGAGAGATAGAGAGCTAGAAATGTCGATGAGAGAGAAAAATCGACCAGCTACCTCTTGCACACCCCCCACCAGGGATGTGCCCGCAACCAAGGTACATGCCCTTGACCAGAATCGAACCCGGGACCTTTCAGTCCGCAGACAGAAGCTCTATGTAGTGGATTTCTTTAGTGCTGGACACCGTACCCTTCCCTGCACCCACCTATGATTTCTGCTTGGCAGTCAGTGGTGGGCAGTACACGTGAGCTCAAACTCATCTTCAGCCGGCAATGTCTAACATCGACATTCACTAACTGGTTTGCTTGGTTTTTAATAACAGATTTATTGAGATAAAATTCACATCCCATAAAGTTCATTCTTCTCAAAAAAAAAAAGAAGAAGAAATGAAGAAAAAGAGTGTTCAATTCAGTGGTTTTAGTATTCATAACATTGTGCATCGATCACCACTCATTCCAGAACATTTTCATCAGCCCAAGAAGAAATTCCATACTTACTAGTGATCAAGCTCCATTCTTCCTTCTCTTCACCCCTGGTAACCACTAACTTTCATCTATCTATAGAGGTGCCTATTCTGGATATTTCACATTAATCATACAATATGTGGTCTTTTGTGACTGGCTTCTTTCACTTAGCACAATGTCTCTAAGGTTCGTCTATGTTGTAATATGTATCAAGACTTCATTCTTCTTTAAGGCCAAATAATATTCTGTGCTCTGTGCCTGCTCAATTATTATACTTTTTAATTACAGAACTTCTATTTCTTTTTTATAATTCCTAATGGTGAAACATTATTTGTATACTTTCCTTCAACTCTTTAGACATAGTTCCCATTATAACTTTAAACATATTTGTGATTGCTAAGTTAAAGTCTTTGTATATTATGTACCAGTGACTGGGCTTCCTCAGAGGTAATTTCTATTGGCTGCTTTTATTCCTATGTATGAGCCATTCTTTACTATTTTTTTCATGTTTCACAATTTTCTGTTGAAAACTGGACATTTAAAATAATATAATGTGTCAACTCTAGAAACAAGATTCCCCTCTTTTCCCAGGATTTGTCATTGTGGTTTTTGTTCCTGTTGCTTGTTTGGTGGCTTGCCTGGACTGATCCTGTAAAGTCTATATTCTTCGTCCTATGTAGTCACTGAAGCCTCAGCTTAGTGATCAGTTAATAATTGAATAAAGATGTACCCAAATGCCTTAAACCAGTGGTCAGCAAACCATGGCTCTGAGCCACATGCAGCTCTTTTAGCCCCTTGAGTGTGGCTCTTCCACAAAATACCACGTGTGGGAGCACACAAACAGTGCGATTGAAACTTCGTGGCCCATGCGCAGAAGTGGGTTTTGGTCCAGGCGAGTCTATTTTGAAGGAGTGGCGTTAGAACACTGAAGGGGCCAAAGAGCTGCATGTGGCTCGAGAGCCACAGTTTGCCAACCACTTCCTTAAACCAATGAGTCTCTCAGCCTTTGCCCACAGATTCTAATTTGAGGCACACTTTCAACCCTCCAGCAGGATATTTCCAACTCTGCCTTTGGTTTCACTTTCATCATGCACGGAGCATTAAGGTCAGCCAAAGGTGAGAGTTTAGGGCCTTCCAGGCCTTTCCTGAGTAAGTGTGTAGCCCTGTGCATCCTTCTAGATTTGCAGGAATACGTCAGAGCTTTTAAAATGCCCTTGAGACATCTAACTCACCAGTTTTTCCTCTTAAAATTTGTTGTCAGCCTTGGAATGCTATAGTCTTCCTGTTCTTAATGAGATTCAGCTACTTCTATTCAATAAACACTCCTAAGATTATTGCAAGCCTTTAATTAATTTCCAGAGTTCTAAATAGTTGACTTTGACAGTTCTTGCTGCTTATATCAAAGAGCAGCTTTTTTGAGGTCTTTAATCCCTGGTTTGTTTGTATTTGTTTCTCTTATACCTCATGGCCTTTTCTGAATTCCACCCCAGCTATGTGTAAACATCATACCAGAATTTCAGGACAGTTAAGCTCCCAGGAAATCCTCAGATGCGGGTGACAGAAGCCAATCCTTCAGATGGGTGCTGCTGAGAGGCATTCTGCATGCTTCTCCAAGGTTCTGGGAGAATCTAGCCCCCATGGCTTAATCTGACACCCTCAATGATGTACCCTTCTGTCAGCTTCTCCTCTTTCCCTGCTTCACACTCTCTATTTCTTCACCCCGGCTTCAGAGGATCACCTCCCAAATAAACCACCCACACCCTAGTCCTGGTCTCAGGCTCTGCTCCACGGAAGGCCCAAACTAAAGCAGCCATCAGCGCTGGTGAGCTGTATATAGTGTGGCACTCATGAATTAGCGTGCTTTGCTTTGCCACAATTTTCTGAGTTTTAATCAAATCTGAATGCATTTAAGGGGGTACATAACCAGCATAAGAGTTGGGTGGGCATTAAGGAGAGCTGTTCTAAAGCATTGTGATTCCTAGGATAGATAAAAAGGTGCCCACTTACAGACCTGGGGGTAAAAAAGAAGGCTGTCTCCATAGATTCACCATCCCTTTGCTACCTAAACCAGATTTTATAACCAGGAAACAGTCCCTATGGACTACATTTATCCTGCAATTAACTAGAACGAGGTCTGAGTAAATTCTTTCTTGGTTGAGCTTTCATATCACCACAGGGCCATGATAATGATGATTATGATACTGACAACACAGAAGTAACAGTTACCATTATTGACAGGCACTCACCATAGCCACTTAAAGCTTAAACTATTCCAGCTAATGAGAGTTACCCCCTGATGGGAACAAGCATCGGAGTTGCCTTCCCTTATGGGGTGCCAGAAGGCCAGATTGTTTGTCTAAATTGAGTTGGGATGTACATAAAGTACATGTGTATCCCCAAACTTCCAGATGTTCTTTTAAAAAAAATAAAATCTTTATTGTTGAAAGTATTACATATGACCCCTTCCCCTCCACATATTGACCTCTCCCACCCATGCTCCCTACCCCATGCCTTCACCACCCTATTGTCTGTGTCCATGAGTTATACATATGAGCTCATTGGTTGATTTCTTCCCACCTTCCCACTCTCCCCTTACTTTCAACTGAGGCTTGACATCACATGTGGGTAAGGGGTGATTTACCTACCAGCACAAAGCCTTTCAGATACCACTGGTCAAGGGGTCTGGGTTGTCTTAGTGGCAGAATTAGTGAAAAGATGTGTCAGGCTGCCCTGAGTCAGAGGCCAAAGACATCTTTCAAATAAGGATGACACAGACAACAAATATCAGTCTAACACTTTTATAGAGAGATTCTGAATCTATTTGGAGGGATAGAACACACACGTTTGGTACACTGTTAATCATGAGTAGCATCTAATACACTATGTTGCCATTTCCTCTTCAACAGAGAGTTGTGAATGCCTTTGCCAAGAGTGGTTGGCACTGAGCTAATAAGAATAATAGTAACAACAACAACAGGTTCTATTTTGGGGTTACCTGTTATGTACCGGGAACTTCACATTCATTATGCTTAACCTTCAGAAATACCCTGGATGGAAGGAAAGTAGTACTCCATATGATTCCCATTTGAGACATGAAGAAACAGCCATTCAGAGAGGTTAACTTGCCTAACTTAGTATGAACGAATGAGGATTTGTAACAATAAGTAAATGAGAATGAATGAATGAAATCCCTTAACTAATTAAATAAGAGGAAAGTGAACTGTTCTAGAGCTTCTCTGTAATGCTTGTATTTTTGTCATAATGGTTCGTTTCTAACATATATAAATGAAGCCAGGAGATAAGATGTCTGAGGCAGGTATAACAACCTCTGGTCAGAAGCCCAGGTCCCTCTCTGTTTGCTCTGTATCACTAGAGTCTGATCCTTGCCTGCATTTTCCAATGATTTTCCTCCATCCCCATTCCTGGCCCCACAAAGGAGGAAGGGGAGAAGTAAGGTATATCCTTTTCCTTTGAGAATATTTTACAAGTTTATAAATTATTTCTGCTCACATCTTATTTCCATAATTTTATCCTATGCCTATATCTCATTGCCTCTATTCTAGATATCCTTAGATCCAGCTAAAATCCTGTTGCTATAAAAGAAGAGGTAAGTACCAGACTGTTATACTGGTACAACAGTCTTTCATAGTTAGATAAATAAAACTTCCTACGGTAAACATAGTTTTCTACTTTAACAGCTTTCTTTATCAAACATTCTCTCTATATAATCTTATTTCAATCACTCAAACCCTTAAAATCATAAATCAATAATCTTTGAAACTGTTAAAACTATTAAAATTTCAATATTTTAGGGAAATTCTTTTTTCCTCAAACAGCAATAGGTAGGCAGCTCAACATGATGCTAAAAGAGAATAGGGATTAAACTAACCCAAATATTTGGTGCCTGGTGTGCAAATATTTCCTGACATATTTTCTTATCTTTCAAAACAAGATGTAAGAAGCCAGCTCAGTGTTTGGCATTCAGAAAGCACATGTGTTAACAGTTCTTCATTATTTAAAAGGTCCTGTTACTAAATATTTCCAAGTTTCTGATGTCAGCTTAATTTTAATCAAGGCTGAATTAATGAATATGGGGTTTGCGTTTTTCTATTAGTTCTACAATTATCCATTCTTCTATGTGTTGCAGTTGTACCCAAATTGTTTCATTAAAAAAATCACTTAAACTGAAAAAAAGAATCTAGAGGATCTCTCTGCAGACCAGAATTCTCCCCTCTCATCTGATTGAGGAAGGGGGATGACTTTATTTAGATCCTCAGAGAGTTTCTCAGGCTCCTCATTGCTTTTAGGGGAACCTATATATATAAAAGCCTAAGCAAGCATCCAATCATTAGACAATCCGACCGGCAGCTATGATGTGCACTGACCACCAGGGGGATGACACTCAACGCAGGAGCTGCTGAGCTGTGGTGACTTGGCACCTGTGTTTCTCAGGTGGTACACACAGAACCAGAGAGGAGGGAACCCAATTCCAGGTGCATCACCAAGAACTATCCCCTCGCAATCTGGGACCCCTCAGGGAATGTCAAAGAGCTGGTTTCAGCTTGATCTCCACAGGCCAGACCAAGGGATTACACCAGTGCATGAATTCATGCACCAGGCCTCTAGTAATCAACATAAAATATATTCACTTCTTCAAGGGTGTAACCTAGAATTCATCACAGCTAAAGAAGTAATATTTGTGAAGGACTTCTTCACTGCACTAGAAACACTAAACATTTACCCTAAAATTAAATCAAAGCATCAGAAATTTGCACATCATGTTTTGTCCCTCATAGAATTAATTTTACTGGTGCAATCTTGGCATTATGCCATAGTCAGATATTGAAATATATTGTAAAGAACTGCCCTGTAAGCACACTGCTCAATATTCAGATCTTGTAACATAGATATCCACACGTGAAACCAATATGTTCATGTTGACCAATGTCAAACCAATCAATTTAATAAATACAATTTTAAATTTTTTAATAAATATTTGTTGAATAAAAAAAATAAAAAGAATTGCCCTATGAAACTTGTTACTATAGTTATAGTAAAAACGTTAAGGATGCTATCAAAACATTATTCACTAACTTACCCTATGATTTAGAAACTATCATTACCGCCCCCTCCAGGAGCTCCCTAAACAAACTTTTGAAACTACTTCGACAGACAGAGCTCCCATGTGTTTTGGAATCAGACGAACCAGAGGAAATGGCAGGGAGAGAGAAGCACTAGGAAAGCAGCTCAGCCAGTAGGAAATGTCCCAAAGACCTCCATTCCAACCAGAGCCCTCTCTTTGGCGATCACAGGAGACCCCACCCTCCTTCCTGCTCTGCCAGGCAACCTAAGGGAAAAGCTGCTTTTGACAGCAATTGTCTGTCTGACAATGTTTTCACCAACCCCTGTTGGCAGCTTGGGACAGAAATAGGAGCTGGATTGATTTTTACTTTTCAACAGTTGCTAAACCTGCAGCCTGAAGGTCAGTCAACCTTTGTAATAAAGATAAGAAAACCTGGATTCAGACTAACATATAAAAGGAAAAAAGCATCATCATCATCATCATCATCATCATCATCATCATCATCACAGTAATTGCTGCCTCCTACAGGTATGAGGCCTACATGAGGGAATACATATAAAGCCTTTACCTAACTCATTGTAAACCTTGTGTAAATGATATTACTATTAATTTAAAGGTCAGGCCTGTGTGAGTGTCCCCCCACGCCCCACGTGGTTCAGGGTTCACGTTCAGGGTTTGGGCTCTGGAGGAGGCCACGCGCAAATGAAAGAGACTAGAAAATATTAATTTGGAAATATCGGGGGCCAGGTGGGAGCCCAGCTCAAGAGGAAGGACTCTGCTTTGCTCCTTTTATTCAGATTGTGGCATACACCCATAGCCCTTAGGTAGGTAATACCAATAATATGCAATCAACAAGGATTTACATAAAACTAAAAGGTGGAAGTTGCTTCAGCTGTCACTGTCTCAACTAAGCAGTGGGTGGTTGGCTCTGACCTTTCAGAGCTTCAAGGTTGACCAGCCTTCCAGTTCCTTGCCTCCACCTCTCCACTAGTGAAGGCAATGGGTGGCTTCCAACAAGCCTGCCTTTAGTATTAGCCAAAGCGAACCAGACTTAATACATTATTTAAAGGGTTAAGTTATCCAGTTTTGCAAATAAGAGAGAGAATGGAAGAGGGGGGTAGGAGGGGAAAGAGGGATGGAGAAATAAAGGAAACAAAATCCAGAGCCTATATTTAAAATTCAAAGATTATCTTATAAGGTCTGCATTTATCTTGTCATGAATTTGTCTAAATTCAGTCAAACAGTTTATATTTTAAACCAGTGCTTCCCAGTCAGGGGTCAAAAAAACTGTAGAGCTTAAGGGATTGTGTCAATACGTGCACAAATCCATAGATCCAGGGATGGTCACTTTTATCTTTATTCTGTAATCAATAAAAGATGATAGTTATATTCATATTCATATTCATGCATGTCAACAAGAAACAAATTTACTTAAAAGTATTACTAAGTTCTTGGAGGCTTCTTGTCATTATTTCCTCCAGCTAAAAGATACTATTATGTGGGAAAGTTGATAAGGAGGCCAAGGTGCATGATATTTAAAAGAGATTTGTGCTTCTATTTCCAAAAATGACAGGCTCAGATTTCAGATCAATCCATTCACTGAAAACAAATAAAGGTGTACCATTATCATGTTTATGGAGTTTCTTGTGGGCTTTCTTTTGGCACCAAGGGCACAAAACTGAATAGATTTTGGTCCTCGTGTTGAAAGAAAGTGCTGGATAAAACATGTGTTGTACAGGAGTCAGGTAGAATCAATCAGTTAATGAGAACTTATTCGTTGCCTGCTCAGAAAATGTCCAGCTAAGGCTAAGTCCTATGTCAGCATCACATGGAAGTGCAAGCTATGATCCTTTCCAATGAGGAACCCAGGTTTTTACACCCTTCATTTGTATTCTGCTCGCCAAGTCAATTCACTTGCTGTCCGCATACAGGACTTAAATTCCTCCCTCTGCAAAGTTGCCTGTGTTTTTCCACCTGAAATGCCTTCCCCACATCATTCTCGAAGTTCACATCCTTCCAGAACAGCTCAAAATTTAGTTCATGCAAAAAGCCTTTACAGGTGAAACTCACCCCAATTTGATTTTTCTGTGTTACCTCTGCAACTATGCATGATAGCTTTCACGTTGTATGTTTCTTAATGTCTGGATTTGTGCACCCATGGGCAAAATTCCATAAGCTCTATCTTTTCCTGCCCTGTGACTGGGGAGCACTGGTTTAAAATATCAACTGTTTGGCAGAAACCAGTTTGGCTAAGTGGATAGAGCCTGTGGACTGAAGGGTCCCATGTTTGATTCCAGTCAAGGATATGTACCTTGGTTGCAGGCACATCCCCAGTAGGGGCTGTGCAAGAGACAGCTGATTGATGTTTCTCTCTCATCAATGTTTCTAACTCTCTATCCCTCTCCCTTCCTCTCTGTAAAAAAATCAATAAAATATATTTTTTAAATCAATAAAATATATTTTAAAATAAATAAATATCAACTGTTTGAATTTGGTGAAGTCTTATGGCACAATTTTAGACTAATCCATCACAAGACAAATTCGGACCTTTTAAGATATAAGAAATGCAGCTAAAGAAGTTTGAGAGAGTGGAGGGGTAAATTATCATGGGAGGGAAATATTGTTGGCCATCAATTCTGAGAACTGGGAAACCAAAGCTAAACTAAAATATCTGAGCAAATTCCTGCTTATTTTGGTCTGTCAAGTAAAGGCCAGGAGATACACAGAGAAATTCCCCCAAGATTCTGAATCAGAAAGATACAAGAGATTTTGGTTGAGATAATATTCTCCTTTTCCACTTTTCCCATCCCTGGGCCTGCTTATACGTTTGTATGTCCCTCCTTTCCACAAGGTACTCTCCTGCATGATCGGGAAGGGTGATCGGTGGCATATTATAATTTGAACCAGCTGGTGTAGAATCTCCTCTTTTCCTTTATTAAATCTTGAGGATTATGTCTTGAGCAATTGATTTATGGCCATAAAATAACCAACATTTACCACTAATCTTTAGAGAAAATATGAAAATATTTACATTTTTGTCATCTGTCACTGGATTTTTGAAGGAAGTGTCAACCTAATAAGCTAATAACCTAATGAAGGACAACATTGCCTTAAATGCCCATCTCAATTTTTGCTTTCTGAACAAATTCACCATTCCTGAAAATATGAGATTGAATACTCACACTGCAGAATTGGAATCACACAGCCTGACCAGTGTCCTGGCTTTCACAAGCCTTTTCCCAGGTCTTCCCTTTCCACACAAAGGCAGAACTTCTGTGCTGTAATATAACATGGAAACATCCCAGAAAAAAACAGCCTCTGAAGCTATCCTAATTGCTAGTGTAGCTTTAAGATTCAACTGCTTCCCCTCAACTACACTCTAGGGTACAATGAATTGTTATGGGGTTTTCCGTGCTAAGGAAAATTTCCAAGTTGCAGATTGAAAACCTCCATTGAAACAAATGCGTTGTGTCACTTGAAATAAGAGCATCTGTAAATACTTTGCAAAATAATTGCCTTTGTTCAGCAGAGGAAGGCCAGATGATGCAATCTCTAGCTTCCAGCTGCGCCTTCCTCCTCTGGTAATTCAGCTTCTTTAGCCATTTGAAAGACTCCTGGCCACTTACTGTGCAATTTTTGATGATGTGCTTAAACTCAGTTCTTCATCTCATCACTTAGGAGGAAGAGGGAATAGAAATTGTATGAGAATGCATATGTTTCCACAAAGCAGCAGCAAGATGGTTATCTTTCTCCTGGGCATTATTTCTTAAACACAAACAGTGCCAGAGGAAGAGGGAAGTCAGCCAGAGACCTTGGGGGATTCAGAGTGAAGGAAATCCTTCCACAGGATGAACTATGCCGCCATAGAAAGTATATAAACAGCCTTATAAGCTGGATATTCTTGTGATTTCTTTACAGTTTAACATTTTCCAAGCTCTTAAAAACCATTCATCGTTTCCTTGTGCCAAAATAGATGAACTAATAAGTTGGCTGCCTGCTTTTAGGAGGTTAAAAGACAGGCAGAGAGGGGGTAAAAAATCCCTTATATAAAATAATAGCAAAAAATATTTTACTTGATTTAAACATATTCTTAGCATTTAGGATTGATAATATTATCAGGGCCAAATGTGAAACAATAGATAATGAAGATCAGAGTGTCGAGCTGAAACAGCTGTTGAATCAGCCATTTAATAGAAGCGGGAGAAGCTGGTCCAATTAATTGTTTTATCTTGTGAAGACTAAGTGTCTGATAAGATTTTTAACTTTCATTTTGGTACAAGGATAGTATTGTGTATATATATATATATATATATATATATATATATATATATATATATATTGCCATTGTCTAGTGTTTGGTCTGAATCCAAAAGACCGGATTGTTCCTTACTTTCCATAACACTGCCCCTAGATCCATGTCCTGTGCTTTGATGTGATGATTTTTAAAAATAATAATAATAAAGATTTTATGACTTAGAAATCTCTTATTTGGACCTTCAAAGGTTTCATGTAGTACCACCCCTGCTGGGGCGTGGATGTGACTCCCAGAAGCCATCACGGATTTTTTTCCTTTTCCCACGCATGCTCTATGACCTGCACCCCATCGTGAATAGGGATGTGCATCAACATCACGCCCAGAATGCTGTGGTGGCAGCAATAAGAAAAGTTGAAGGAACTCTCTGACCTTGGCCCCACCTTCCCTGCCCATCACCCATGTGCCCTTCTACACCCACGGGGTTAGCTCGTGATGACCACTGGCATGCTTAGGTTTTTCAGATGTAGAAGGAAACTTCAAAGCATGAATTCTTCTCATGGGAGCACAGCCTATAAATTACTGTGTTTCGTAACCGTGAACAGTAGAAAAAAATGGAACCACTTAAGGGTACACTTAACATTCTTGGTTCTCTGGACATAGCACCAAGCTCACGTAATTCTGAGGGTAGGATGATATAGTAGGCTTTTTGCTTCTAAGCATTTCATGACAGCTACTTTAAAGAGACATGTAAGCTAATGAGTTGTGAAGAGAAACGATGCCTGCAGCTCCTCAGTTCGTTAAGAGAGTCAGATGAACTTCAACTCCACGGAGGCCGCGAAATGACTCCAGTTCATGCCCCACCCGTGGTAAACAGATCTTGATCCAGCACCTGCCCCAAATCCACGAATATCTGTGTTTCTCCAAGTTGGATCCATAGACAATCATCATGCCAGTGCAGATTTCTGGGTCCTATCACAGCCCTAGTGAATTTAATCTCTGGGAAAGGGGCCTAAGAACCCACCTTTTTATCAAGCTGCCAGGGTGATTTGCTAACACTGGAAAAAGTACCCCATAGAGAGCTTCACCGTTCTATTCCTCTGTTAAGTGAGCCCTGGAAAAAGAATTTTTACTCCATATCAACAGTCTGTTGCAAAAATGACTTCATTGTTACTTCCCAATGTCATGCCCTCTGTATTATGGATGGCTGATTCAAGAGCCAGCTGAGGTTTCTTCCAGTGTCTTTTATACTACTGAAGCCAAGAGTCTGTTCGCTCCATACATCTCTGTGTTTCATTGAAGGACCCCATGCCATTCACTCATGATTTTATTTAGCTGCAGGGCGATGGCGTGGGGGAGGGGAGGTGTGTAGTATCTAGCTGTTTATAGATTTATTTGCTTCCTGTTGTCAGAAAGTGAAAAACATATAACTCCCTGTTTTTCTTGTAGCTTTAGCCACTAGAAATCCTACAGCAAATTTCTTGCTCAAACGTGATAATCCGTTCCGCTCTGTGGTCTAAATATATTTACCCTTTCACCTCCTTGTAGGTGACCTTCGTGTTGTTTTACATTTAAATGACATATTGTATTGTTGTGGTCTGTGGCGACCTCTGAACCAGGTTAGACAGGCTATAAATTTGTACAAAGCAGAGCACGTACATGTATCGGCCGTGTTTAATACTCCACATGCAGCAGTTCCTGAAAGGCCACTTGAATCAAGATGTAAAACTTGTTTGTTATAAAATGCAGGACTGGTAGTACTACACTCGGCCCAGTTGAGTCTCTGAGTTGGATTGGACACTTGGGTCCAGCTGTATTTGTGTTACACATCTATTTTTATGACTACAAGCCAGAGACAAGGCATGATGATGCATTTCCAATGCATTCTGAATCCATCTCCCTTTGTAGGCTATGAATTTCTGAAACAACACAGCGTCTCCATGGCGACCTGACAAAAGTACTAAGGCTGCCAGAGCCTGCTTCTATGTGGCTGAGTGTAAACGAAACAACCTGCTACAGTCAACACAAGACAGAGAATCTGCCCCTTAAGCCCTGTAGAGGGAGATATTGAGCATCCAATGGAAGCCCAGCAACATTTCTGCAAGGGCCTATAATATCAAGGTTTGCTTGGGTGCTGGCTAAACCCTCCTGCATAGGAAATAGCACCGTGGGTCATTTTCATCCCCCAAACCTCCTAATGCTATTATTCATCATTTATACCAATCACACACTTATGGCAAAGTGTGAGTTGGTCCAGCAATGGATTTTGTTTAACTCTTCTTCCATGTTAAAGGCATTAATTACTTAATAGGGGTTAA
Organism: Vespertilio murinus; assembly: GCA_963924515.1. Classification (NCBI taxonomy): domain Eukaryota; kingdom Metazoa; phylum Chordata; class Mammalia; order Chiroptera; family Vespertilionidae; genus Vespertilio; species Vespertilio murinus. The sequence continues at coordinate 74,578,010 of OZ004711.1, read as the reverse complement.
GTGTTCCCAGAATATTTTTTACACATTCCTATCAGGAATCACCTTCCATGTCTGTCCAGTTCAGACATAACAAAAAATCCTGTTTGAAGTATCCCTTCTGAACTGCTATCACACTACCTGATACAAACTTTTTCCATAAGGGCAGTGGCATAGGGTTTAAATGAATGAACTTTAGGTTAAAAAAGACCAAGATTCACATCCTGGCACTGCCCTGTATATACCATCTGTGTGTCAGAGGTCACCACAGACCACCAGTTACTTAAGCTCTCTGAGATTTGGTTTCCTCACTGGCAAAGTAAAGATATTTATAACAGTACTATCTCAAAAGTGGTTGCTACGATTAAATCACTCAGGAATTTGGCACATTGGGGAAATGTTTATCTGGTTAGATAAAATAAGTTCTGGGAAGCTAATGTACAGAGTGAAGATTATAGTTAATAATCCTGTATTACACGCTTGGATGTTGCTATGAGAGTAGATCTTAAATGTTCTCACTACAATAAAGAAATGGTAATTATATGATGTGATGGTGATGTTAGCTAACGCTATGGCAGCAATCATTTTGCAAGATGTAAATGTATCAAATCAACATTTGTATACTGTAAACTTACACAATATTATATATAAATTAGATCTCAATAATTTAGCACATAGTAGGCACTTTACAAATTATTTTTATAAGCTCTCACAAAGTATCTGTTCTAGGATGATCAGTTCTATTTGTTTAAATTATTTTATTTTTTAAATTTATTTTTAAAATATGTTTTATTGATTTTTTACAGAGAGGAAGAGAGAGGGATAGAAAGTTAAAAACACTGATGAGAGAGAATCATCAATCAGTTGCCTCTTGCACACCCCTTGCTGGGGATGTACCCACAACCAAGGTATATGCCCTTTGCCGGAAACAAACCTGGGACCTTTCAGTCTGCAGACCGACTATCTATCCACTGAGCCAAACCAGTTTCAGCTGATCAGGTCTATCGATGGCAAGTTCTTTCTTTACACCAAACTTTAAAATTGGTTTCATAATAACATCAATTTTCGTCCTGAGTTCTGCTGTCAGAAGCTAGTACATTTCTTCTTCTAAGCAACAGTGTTGTAAATATTGGAGGAAGCCATCACGTGCCCCCTTTCATGTATCTGTGGACAGCTATCATTTTCCCAGTTTGACTCTCTAGTTTTCAGAGCTGGTTAGATGCTTACCAATCCCATTTTCTCTTCTCGCACATAGAGGAACACCCCATTTTCCAGTCTCCCTAGATGTATGCTGGGATTGTGGGACTGGATTCTGGCCAATAAAATGAGAGCAAAAAGCATGGGTGCCATTCCATGCCAGGCCATCTGTCCCGTGAGGTCCTCCTTGCTCTCTTTCACCCCTTGGTCTCCTTTAGCAGATGATCCAAGGGAGGATCAGTCCTTATCCTTAGCTCCACTGCATTTTATCTTTTAGTTTTCAGTCCAAAATTCCAACTGGTTGTGGTCATGCTTTTATAACCCAGAAAATGTTTTGTTTCCTCAACAATCTATCAAATTTGTGAATAATAAACATTCATTCTATGTGCTCATTCAAATCAGTGTCCAAAACAAATTTTTAAACAAGAAAAGTCTGAGACAAAGGCATAGAGAATGCCTACATTGAAATGAATTACTGATTAGCACTCTTTGGAGTCAGGTCTTCAACTATCACTTGATCCAACTAAATATTTCTCAGCCAGCATCCATTTCATCACAAGGTATTTTGATATTCCAGTGAAGGGATTTTACTTGAAATGCATGTACACTACAGATGAACAATTCCCTACCTCTTTAGATTGAAATGCCCATGTAAAATGTAAAATGTAAAAAAAAAAAAAAAAAAAAAAGCTTATTTCCTCCTTTCTCTTAATGAACTTATGTTAGCTTCTTAGTGCTGACCACTTTCCTTTGTAAGTAACCATAAAGTAAGTGTTAAATATCTTATGCTGGCATTTTCCCAAATGCCTCTGTGTTCATGGATATGAATTTTCTGGGAGCCGCTTTTCCCTCTTTTTGTTTGGAACCTCAAGGACCACAACTTGTTCATCTCTAGTTTCCTGCCATGTCTTTTACCCGCCACAATTTTTTAGATATTATTGACAATAATTCCTAGAGTGCTGCTGGGAGTGATTTCGGTCCCATGGCTTACAATCTGTCTGTGCCTGAGAATGCAAATGTCCTTAAAGCAACAAGGAAACGTCTACCTGTATCCTCACTCAGTGTGTAAGTCAGGGCCCTGGCGGGACACAGAATTCCCTCCTCGGCCCCAGCAGGATAACAGGAGGAAGCATTAATAAAATGACTACTTACAAGAATATGGGCAGAGTTAAAGAATCAAAGAAGGGCCATGAAACACTAGAGATGATGGGAAACTGCTAGGACCCTGAATCAACTAGGATACCAGCAAAACACAGATGTTTATCCTAAACACAAAGCTGTGGGCAGTGTTCAGGATAAACAAGGAGTGATAGCAGCCTAGAACTAGTAAGAGCAGGGGAGGAAAATATCCCCTAAGCCTGAATGAGTAGGTGGAGGGAGCTGTTGCTAGGGTCCACAGAGGTGGTAGTGTACAGGATAGCCCTTACAGGAGCTGTGTGTGGCCTTTGATAGAGACCTACTGCCCACAGCCCACAGCCAACCCAACGAGAGTTGCTTCTTAGTATTACGATTATTATTTTAATTTTCAGCTTCAAACTGGTTAAGACAGGTGTTAGCAACCTTCTGTAGAGGCCAAGGATAGAACCAAGAAGCATCCTAGACCAATATCACAAAATGTGGTACAGAACACGAGTTTCATGTGTTATTAATAGATACTGTGTGCTTTAAAAAAAATTGAAAGATAGAAATTCCTGGAGAAGCCTTTGTGTAAAAGGTAAATTATTTTTTTTTATCACAGGACTTCTCACAACCATTAATTAGCTAATATACACTGTGACTCTATGAAAGGGGTATCATCCTTGCTGTCCCCCAATGTTTTGAGCCCCATATGTCTTTTTTTTTACAAAGTACAACTTTATCTTTTGCCCACTCCCTTTAATTTCTGCACTCCTATTTTTTGTTACCTAATTTTTATAGCACCCTCTCTACTTTTTGTTATATTGGATCTCTGTTAATAGGTAGAGAATAACAGATTTTCCAAAACAATGTTTTACTAGAGAAAAACAACACATGGCTAGGTCCACTCTATATAACAAAATATAGTATACAGGAACTCAAGGGAACAAAATATTAACAGGAATTCAAAACAGCAAATCCTGCTGCAGCAATACTTACCTTTTTCTGACCTACAAGGTAGATTTTCATAAAGGTAGTTAATTATTCATCAGAATTTATATTTAATTATTCTTCTGTATGGAATAATACTGTGATATGAAGTCTTAATCACAGTTCCCCTTAACTATAGATTTCCAAGACCCAACACCTCAGTTTTCTGACTTACATGGAAGTTTCAAATCACGTGGTAGTTTTGGGTGCCTGCACTCTGACACGAGTTCAACCGGCATAGGTAGTAGGCATGCTACGATAGAACAGAATGCAAAGGAAGCTTTTCACTTGGCACATTTTAGGCCTTAGCATCACCTGTTGGCGCTCACTTCCTCACTGGGGCTTTGAAAAAGTTCCAGCACACTCTCAAAATCACAAACTTGATGTCTTATTTATGTGCACTCATATCTGCCTAAAGTACGCACCTTTTCCCCCTTCTCTCAAATGTTTTCATGACTCTATGAGTCAGAGCATAAGATCTAAGACCAAACCCAGCTCCCCCTGCCCCTCTTTTTTTCCTTTTGTATTATATTTAGTACTTCTACTTCTTCCCAAACACTCGGGCCACACAGGTATGAAATATGGCTGGCTGTGGTGATTGTCTCTCTAAACCTCCCCTACACCTTCCCCAGTAGGGCCCCCACACTCCCACAGACCTCCACAGCTCATTCTCTCCACTCTAGTGGGCACAGCCAGGCACAAGCTTCACCTAACTTATATAAATGACTAGATTCTGCAAGGGCCCATCTGGAGTCAGAAAACAACCTCAGGTTTGATTTGAGTGTGAAAACCACTGTCCTCACTTGTTTTCTCGAAGTGCTACGAAGATGTGTTGATCATGTCAATTTCTTCCTGCTCCCCCCTTTTTAAAAAAACGAGGAAGAAAAAACAAGTGAGAAGGAAACTTCATACAGTATGAGTTCATCTCCTTTTGCTACTAAACCTCGAAACAAAAGTTCATAAACTTGTATAATCTCTCACTCAGAAGGGATCTTAAGGTCAAGATGGTTTAAGCACCTAGACCAGAATGAAATTGGCATGCAAACGAGTGAACAGAGAGTGGGCTTTGAAGTTAGATAAAATGTTTGGCTTTACTACTTCCAAGTCACATGGCCTTAAGCAGTTTACTTAACCTGAGTCTCAATTCCCTGAATTGAAAAATGAAGAAAAATGGACAATGTGCAGGGTTATTATGAAAATATGGGGTTTTGTATTTGAGATGCTTAAGAATGTGCCTACTGCCAAACAGATGGTAGCTGTGATTATATATATATATATATATAAAATTGATTTTTTTACAGAGAGGAAGATGAGAGGAGAGAGATAGAGAGCTAGAAACATCAATGAGAGAGAGACATAGACCAGCTGCCTCCTGCACAACCCATACCAGGGATGTGCCTGCAACCAATGTATGTGCCCTTGACCGGAATCGAACCTGGGACCTTTCAGTCCACAGGCCGACACTCTATCCACTGAGCCAAACCGGTAGCTGTGATCTTAATGATTTACTTACTCAATTCCTACATACATAACAGGTGATCATCCAGCTAACTCCTCTTCAGAGATGAGAAACTCGTTGTTTCTTTTGTCAGCCATTTTGTCTTTGAGAAGTCCTCCGAGAGTTACCAAGTGTGTCCTTATTGTTGGAATTGCCAACTGCCCATGGAGGAAGAAGCCAGAAGTAGACGGCAGCAAGGGCTATGTTAATGATTAACAGAGGAGGCTGTGGAATCAGGTAGAAAGGAGGAGAAAAATAAAAGTCCAGGCTCAACTGAGCCACCATGTGCTCACTAGCCCTGGTCCACATCCACCCCCTACCCTCAAGCCCCCCTAAGCTTGTTTAAAGAAGGTTGAAAGAATTTGACCATCTAGTTGCTAGCAAAAGTGTGACAGGGTTGGGGGTGGTAAGCACTTTGGAACTTCAAATCCCTCATAGTTCATTCCTTTCCATCAGTGCACAGTGCAGTAAAAAGTTCAGGAGTAGATGATAAAAAATAGCCTTTCCCCACACTCTACAGTGAAGAGGTGGTCAGTGCACTCTGCACACATGTGTATGCGTGAGAAGGAGAGCAGCATCCCTCTCCAAACCTAGATTCCCTGTTCCCCCCAATCCTGGATCCCCCTCCTCAACCCTCCATTCTCTCACCTTCCCCAACCCTACCACTCCATCTCATTGCTCAAGGATCTTTCACCGTCAGTTATTTCCTCTTATTCCTTCAGCTTTCATTTCTCCCTTCCTGCTAACTGTCCTCTTTCCTTAACACCTTAAATCTTTGTCTTCTAAGAACAACAAAACTTTCCTCTGCCTGACTGTCTTCCTCTTGCTCTCTAGTCAACAGACATTCGAGAGGCTACCGTGGCTCAGTTGCTTCACAGTTTGCTAGACTTTGGAGATGCTATCAAGGGATTCCGTTTCCAAAAGAGGAACATCTGCCAAGAAGCTCCTCTTCACAAGGGAACTTCTTGCCCCAAAGCTCTACTTTCTTGACCTCCTGTTCTTCACTCTGATCACCAATTCCCCTGCTATGACCTCACTTCCAGCCCCACCATTCCACTGCGACTAGTCTTGCCAAGGCCCCGGTTGCTAAATCCAAGAGCTGATCTCATCCCTCGTCTTAGGTACCTAATGAAACACTCTTGACCACACTCGCAGACTCAGACTTTTCATCTCCTTTACAGTAAATGCAATCCTTTCTCTTCTTTGCATGGAACCGCATGAATGAAGCAGCAGTTTTTATATATCAAATAATACAAGAGCCAGGAATTTGGGTGGGGAAGGATGAGTAGGTGGAACATAAGGAATTCTTAGGGCACTTAAAACTTCTGTATGATGTTATAATGATGCACACATGTCACCATGCATTTGTCAAAAGCCATGGAATATACACCAAGAGTGAACCACAGTGTGAACTGTGGATTTGGCTTACAGTGATGGTCAATGGAGGATCATTGGTTGTACAAATATATCACTGTGGGAGGATGTCTTGATAATAGAGGAAGTGGGAGAGTGTATGGGAATCCTCTGTACTTTCCACTCAGTTTTGCAGTGAACCTAAAACTGCCATCTAAAAGTTGTCCCTTAACCTTTGTTTTTTAAAGGTCAAATCTCAGCAGTTTGCACATAGTTCAACATAACAGTTCTCCCACTCTCTTCCTCCCTGGCAGCTCCTTCTAGGCCTCCCTCAGTCCTTTTCTTAACTGTGGCGTGCTCCAGGGTCCTGTGCTTTCTTATGACTCTTACACCCCGGAGGGAAAAGGCTGCTGTCCTGAGGATGCTGCATATCAGGCTTCAGGACATGCTCGTCCACATCTCTTGTCCTGTGACCTCGAAACCCTGGGCAACTATCTCCACATACCGCAGAGGTTGTAGGTTGCACCACCTCCAGTCTCAGCTGCAGAGCTGCTTCCAAGTTTGGGGAGGACTGAGTGCCAGGAACTTTTCATCAAAGGAAAGAAAAAAAAATTAACCTTTTAAATCCTTCCTTTCAGATAGCATGAATGCTTTAGATTCTTATGCAACACGATATCATTTCCCACAACTGCTAAACATCCTGTTCCTTGCTTCTATTTGAGTTCCAACTTGTGTTTCCAGAAGTGCTCACAAATTAGCACAGTATTTACAAGAGTTCCACATATTTTGGAACATTTTACAATATTAAACAATTTAAAGGACTCCAACATGTATCTGTAAGCCTAGACAACCAGCATGAGGATTGATGCTGGTTCCTTACTATCACAGGTTAGGTTTCATAAGACCAAACTCTGAGAGTCTGATTTGTTTGAGTTTTCACAAGAAAAAAAAAATCATTCATTGGGGAGGGGCAGTGAGAGAAGCAGAGCTGGGCAGAGGAAGAAATTGAACAGTGATGCATCCAGGCTTAAAATAGAAACTTCAGACAATACCACTAGAAGTTCTAGAGCAGAGATGTGACCCTTCACAATTGTCCCAATGGTGGTACCTCTAGATCGATCCACCCACCATTGAACAAAGGCCCTTGCCAGAGAGAAGGCTTAGCTGTGGGTGAGCAGACAGCAATTCCTGGGCAGGGGCCCTCAGAAGCAAACACTGCAGCTGCTGTGGAATGAGGACTTGGACCTGCTGGTGATTAGGGTGGCACGCCTTAGTGTTCATCATGTTTACATAGGCAAATAAGTGGGCAATGCATGGGAGGATGACACATTCTATAATATTTATAAAGATTAATATCATTAATATTAATAATTAATAAATATTTAAGTCTTCACAAAGTAAAGGAAACCATTTTAGTTTTATTATAATGTGGCTTTTTTTTTTTCAATTGTCAAAGGGAAGTCTATGAGCAGAACACTAACATGACTGGAAAGACAAATGCAGACAAGGCAGAATGTTGGTCAAAAATACAGAAGTCACATATGACTCATTGTTTGTATTTGGCAGCAGGAGACCATGACTTCACGTAGTGCTGTGAGTGATGACATTCTTTGGAAAATTTCAAAGATTATACACAATATTTTATGGACTTGCCAAGAAATAAAAATCTTAATGAAACACATACATAGCAAACTTGACCTTATAGCAGCTTTTGAATACATTATAGGGAAGCCAACCAAGTATTATGAAGCAATTAGACTTGACATAGACAAGATATAGATCACATTAGAAGAATTAAATGAAACAACAGAAGATTCTGGGGGGTGAAAAGAGAAAATTGTGGTCTTCATTAGAAAATTAAATTTCTTCTGTATTTGTTCTGGCTACAATTATTTGGTGTGAACTATTACGCATTATCGATTACAAAAAGAAACAGATCTAAATGTATATGTTTTGTTTTTAAAAGAAATTTAAGTATTATTTATTTGTTTGTTTGTTTGTTTATTTATGTTTAATCCTTACCCAAGGATATTTTTCCATTGATTTTTAGAGAGAGTGTGAGAGAAAGGGGGAAAGACAGAGAGAAATATCAATATGAGAGAAACACATTCATGGGTTGCCTCCTGCATACGCCTCCGACCAGGGCCTGGGTGGGAGGGGAGGAGCCTGCGACTGAGATACATGTCCTTGACTAGAATCGAACCTAGGACCCTTCCATCTGCAGGCCAATGCTCTATCCACTGAGCCAAATTGACTAGGGCAAAGTACTTTTTATTTTAGAGTAAATTATTTTTCCAAATGAAACTACAAGCAAAAATGTAACTAAAGTAAAATTTTAGACAAAAAACAAAAACAAACAAAAAAAAAACACTTGTTTGCATGGATGTGAAGAACATTTTCTATAAATAATATTAAAACCAACTTCTCTAAAAAACTATTTTCTGGCCATTTGAGATGAAGGAACAATCTCAGTCTCTAATATTACAGTCAATAATACACAAATTATGTAAAAAAAAAAATCTTGATAATAACAGGATTTGGCACCAATCATACTTGGCCAGCTCAGTGAATTTTCAGAGTGATTAATAACCAGCACCCCGTTCAAGAATCAGAACATTATACCCGTCTTAATTTTATTGTTCATCCAATCATCTCAGCTCATTAACAGAGGACCTTTGAGCTCCAACAAACCCCTAGGCATAACTACCCCCCCCCAAAAAAAAAAAAAAAACATGGGAAAAGTACCATATCTCCCATAGCCTGGGAGGGTCCTGAGGACAGAGGTTATATCTGACACCAAGTTCAGTGTCTGGTACAGAATGGGTACTTAATGAATGCTGATGCATAAACGATGAAGCAATAAGCTTACATCTACTCACCTCTAAAATGAAATTGTCTAAAGCAAAAGGCTAGTTTCCTTAAAGAGGTCCTATGATAAAATGCCAACAGTACAACTGAAAAAAGAAGTGGTCAAAAAAATATGAATAGACAGTTCACAATGAAAGAGATACAAATGGCTAGTCCATTTGTACAAATGGCTAGACCATTTTAAAAGATAGTGTCATTCATTAAAAATTAAATGCAGCCGAATCCGGTTTGGCTCAGTGGATAGAGCGTCAGCCTGAGGACTGGAAGGTCCCAGGTTCGATTCCGGTCAAGGGCATGTACCTTGGTTGCGGGCACATCCCCAGTAGGGGCTGTGCAAGAGGCAGCTGATCAATGCTTCTCTCTCATCCTCTCTGTAAAAAATCAATAAAATATATTTTTTTTAAAATTAAATGCAAGTTAACTCAATGATGAGGTACCATTTTAAATGATCAAATTGTCAAAGATCAAGTGTTGATAACACTGTGTTATTGAGACTAAATAGAGTAATAGACTCTCTTGTACATGACTGATGGGAGTATATATCAGCGTAACCTCTCTGAAAAGCAAATGTATAATATTGGTTAAAATTTTAAATGCAAATACTACTCCCCAGGGCAGTTCTACTTTGTACAATTTTTAAGAGGTATGTATGCAATATCTTTCAGAACTGGAATTCCAGCCCAGAATTCTCTTTTGCTGCTCAACTTGAATTATATATCACTTAAATTGGAATTCAGTATGTACTGCCTTCCTACCAGTTTTTTCCCCAGCTAGATTGTAAATTTTTTAGGTCAGGACTATAATTTAAATCTCTTTCTGTCTTTCTAAGCATCCATAGCTATATTGAATTAACCCCAAATCCAGTATTCTCCAGGTCAAAAAAACTTACTTGTTTTTCCTCTGAGACCCAAAGCAGGATGTTTCTTCTCACATTACTCCTATAAGACAAACCCACCAGTTGTATGCCAGGAAAAGCTGACAAATTGAATTAAAGTTTAAAGAACTGTGGGGGAAGAGAAGAAGAATTAAGGGAAAGAAATGACTCAAGAAGGGACCCAGGATGCTGAAATCAGTTTGGCTCAGTGGATAGAGTGTCAGCCTGCAGACTGAAAGTTCCCAGGTTCAATTCCGGTCAAGGGCATGTATCTTGGTTGCAGGCGCATCCCCAGTAGGGGCTGTGCAAGAGACAACCGATAGATGATTCTCTCTCGTCAATGTTTCTAACTCTCTATCCCTCTCTCTTCCTCTCTGTAAAAAATCAATAAAATATTTAAAAAAAAAAAAAAAGAAGGGACCCAGGAAAGACATTTTATGATAGTAAGAGCCATTCCATTGTTTTTGTTTTTAATTTTTGTTCTTCCTAGATAATTCCTGTTTTGAGAATTGTAACCTGATCCTATATAATAAAAGGCTAATATGCAAATTGTGTCATCTGTAGTTTGACCCACCTGGAGCAATCAGAAGTTTGACTGCTCTCTGTGACATGTGCTGACCACCAGGGGGCAGCACGGAATGAAGGAAGGCCCCTGCTGGCAGCTGGCAGCCAGGGAAGGAAGGCCATGGGCCATGATCACTGGTCAGGCCTAGGGACCCCTACCTATGCACGAATTTTGTGTACTGGGCCTCTAGTTTATTCTATAAAGAGTTCAGTAACCAAATGGCAAAAAGACAAGCATTCTGCCAGGGCCTCACTAGCCAACATATGGACCATTAAGGAAAGGTGCCCAGGTGGGTATCGCTCTTGTAGGTGCATAGCTTACTAAGGGGATCCTGACTGGATTTTGGCCCCTCCCATCTCTTTGCCTAGGAGTCCATGTGCAGGGCATAGCATGCATAACTGTACACATGAGAGTGCACGCTGAGAAAGGAAAATCTCAGAATTCCTGAGGCTGTTTGCCCAGATCCAGAATTTGAATGCCATATACAAAGTCAGGATAAATTCACCCTGCCAGAATCTTTTTTCACCGCTGACACCCGAGACGCTGGCACAATAATATTAATCATCTGACCTTTCAGAGGCAATTTCCTGATCTTAGCTGAGCAGCTCAGGCTAAATGCTACACCCAGCCCTATTTTTATATTGCCCAGATGGTGTGAATGGGCGTGTAGCTCAGGATGCCCAACACACTGGGCTGCTTCCAGGAACTATTTGTACCGAGGGCGTGACCAGCAGCTGCGGACAGGAGTGGAGAACGGAGGTGAAAGAATGGCAAGTGCCAAGTCAGTGCTTTTCTTAACTGAATAAAACTGATTTCACAGCCACCGGTGAAATGCTGAGCCTTAGTTTAAACTGGGGGTTAGAGGAGTTCACGCTGGGTCACCCATAAAACAGCAGTCAAGTGCAGGCTGAAAGGGTGTGACAGACAGAGAAAGGGAGGCCAGTTCTGAGAGCGCTCCTGGTCCTGGGGCACCAGCCCCAAGGTGGATTGAGCGTGCCGTGTGGGGGAGACTCTGCAGGGCAAGACAGGCCTCTGCCTGCTGTGACTTGAAATTTATTTTGTTTCCTTAGAGATGAAAAGCATTTGCCCTGGCTGGTGTGGCTTAGTTGGTTGGGCGTCGTCCCGTGCACCAAATGATTGCCAGCTTGCTTCCCAGTCAGGGCACATGCTCGAGCTGAGGGTTCTTTCCCCAGTGGGGGATGTGCAGTTTTGCTGTCAGATTGATGTTTCTCTCTCTCTCTCTCTCTCTCTCTCTCTCTCTCTCTCTCTCTCTCTCTCTCTCTCTCTAAAAAAAAAATCATTTAAAAAACAACAACAACACTTGCCCTGACCGGTTTGGCTCAGTGAATAGAGAGTCGTCGGCCCTTCAGACTGAAAGGTCCCAGATTCGATTCTGGTCAAGGGCATGTAACTTGGTTGTGGATACATCCCCAGTAGGAAGTGTGCTAGGAGCAGCTGATCTATGTTTCTCTCTCATTAATGTTTCTAACTCTCTATCCTTCTCCCTTCCTCTTTGTTAAAAAAAAAAAAATCAATAAAATTTATTTTTAAAAAAAAAACAACATTTGATGACTAGAAAAGAGGAGAAAGACAAATGTGACTTAAGAGAAGAGCAACCATAATTCCCAAGATTTGTAGGCTTTCCGCAACAATGTACACTGGACTCTATCATCTTGAATCAGTTTCTCCTCTTATGATTTCCTGTTTCTCCTGCTTAAGTGACTTTCCCTCAGGTGAAGTTTCTTCTTCCTTCCTCTTCATTGGTCCATGCCTTTCTTTCAAACAATTAGTTAACATTTACCACCACCCTCAACCCCCACATCTGAACTGAATCCTTCTAGCCTTACAAATGTAGATGGAGCTTGTAGCTACAACTGTGGCCTTGGGTCGGAAGTTAGGAGTCAGCACTCTGTAGCCTGCCAGCCAAACCCAGCCCATCACCTGCCTTTGAACAGCTCTTGAGCTAAGAATGTTGTGTGATGTGAAAATTGTATGAAATCAAAATATTAATGCCCACTGGTTGAGGTTTCTTGTTAACATACACAAGCTCATTTGTTTGATTATCATCTATGGCTCCTTCAACAGTACAATGGCAGAATTGCTTAGCTGCGAGACTGTGTGGTCTCAACGCCTAAAATATTTACTACCTGGTCCTTTCCAGAAAAACAAACAAACAAACAACTTGTCAGTTCCTAACCTAAGGTATTAAGCAAGTTAGAGATGTTAACTAAGAACATATCAATGAAATACATTTCAGGCAAACCAAGGCAAAGGCTATCAAATAGCCACATGAAGGTCTAAAGCCCATAAATCAGACTAAGTGGTTACCCTGAGAAACAGGATATTACATAAAAGGGGGGATATACAAAGTCTACACTCTACACTTGGTAAGTGTGGAGATAATAGTGTGTCCAGGACCTAGCCCACTTCTTAGAGCTGAACAGGTGCTCATTAATGATTAAATAATGACCAGGAAGGGAGGAGGAAGAAACATAAAACAACTGAAATAAAGGATGCACAGGGTTGGGAGTGAAAGAGGGTCCCCAGGCACTGCCTCAAGTTTGTCTACTCTTATGTTAATGTCATGAATTCCCAAGTTAGTGAAAATTCACACTTTGGAAATTAGCATGGTGTATGCTAAGCTTGCACCCAAGAGACTAAAGAAATGACTAAATAACTACAGTAACTGCCATAATGCCCATTCAAGACCATGCTTTCCACCCCCTTTCTCAGCCACCAAACACTTATATATTTAGTCCGGAGAGTAAAATCAGATTTGGAGATTAGCGAGAGGAAGGAAATCAAATATAGCGCTCATGAAATAAACAGCACCACTTGTCACTGTTGATCTTTGATTAACTGGCTCTTGTTTCCGAAACAGGGCCTTTCTCTCTCTCTCTCTCTCTCTCTCTCTCTCTCTCTCTCTCTCTCTCTCTCTCTCTCTCTGCTTGCAGGTGACACCCACACATATCCTTCAGTGCTGGCAGAGATGCTCACTCAGATAACAATTGGAGTTCATGCTGCACATTTTCATCATCAACATGTAAAACCACAACTATAGGAAAACAGAGCTGTTTGCTACTCTTCTGTCTCAACTGACATTTCCACCCAGCTCTTTGGAGCCAGAGGGGTGTTTAAGTCTGCCGTTGCGATAGCTCTGCGAGTTGAAATATATCTAGAATCCAATCCACCGCTATTCTAAAGTAAATTCACCTTGCTGTGACTTTTTGTCCCCTCGAATCCCCAGCACCCCAAAACCTTTCACAGAGTTGAAGCAGGTGACTCTGGCAGGGAACGGGGCTCAAGAAACACACATTGTAGCCTTAGAGGGGCCTCCATAGTGAGATCAGCCTGGAAAAGGTGAAACGTTCTTGGCTCACTCATATTTCATCCTGACAGTTTCTCAAGTGCAGAGCCCAGTGTCCACACCCTCAAATGAACAGAAGTCACCCTGAGAAAGTGGGCCACATTCTGCTCTGGACAGTGGTAAGTGCTGAGAACCCATGAATCTTTGAAGGGAAAACACCAACCAGTTCCTTGGGGGTTACCGAATCAGAGAAAGTTGAGAGGTCCACCCCCACAGATTCACTCCTGAGGAACCAAGCTTCCTCTGAGCACCACTCTTGAAAAGTCAGGAGTTACCACAGTGCCTCTCCATTTAGGAGACACAAATAAATTACCAACCAAGGCTTGGTACGGTTCCAAGATCATCTCATTTGCAGTTGCTTAATGTGGTGGTGTGGCCACCATTATGATGGATCCAGAAGTTCTTTGATTTTTCTCACTCATCCATTATCTGTGTTCCACACTGGATGAAAGAAGAGAGAAGGTACTGCTTTAAAAGCAATCAGTCTGTTTTCTCAGACTGGAGGGGGAAACGAGTGGATTCAGGGCTGTAGGCAATTACATATGTAGTCATGTAGCTACAACAGAGTAGGAGGTCTGTTAGGTAAACTTACAAAGTTTGTATTTTATTTCATTTTGAACTTGAGTTTCAAGGTACTGGAGACTTTTTACTGAAGCAGTTTGTATTGTTTTTATTATTCCAATAAAGGAGTGCTTATTGAATAGATTCGTTTAATAGCTGATTTTTACCAAGGTTGTCCCTTTTCAATTGATTAGATCTGCCCCCATTGAACTCATGAGTGAGTAGCGGAGTTCAGTCTTTCTTGGATTAGGAAACATATAGGCTCACCTTTTTTTTTCAAGTTTTATTTATCTTTAAATTTAATGAGCTCCATTTCAACAAACAAAAGAGCAAGTATGGAGATGAGCTCATCGTACATGTATTTGACTTCAGGCCATCCTCAGAAAACAATTTGTATGAAATAAATAGGAGCTGCCACATGAATTATCAGACCAACCCTTGCGTCTCTTGAGGGCCTTCCCCTACTCATAAGATTATAACTCTGTGTGTGTGTGTGTGTGTGTGTGTGTGTGTGTGTGTGTGTGGTGATGATGATGATAATGATGATTAACATGTCTGATTTGAATGTTCAACTTGTTCCAAGCGCCACAATTTTATTTGTTGTTTTTCTTTTATTTTTAAACTATTGCAAACCATTAGAGTATTCTGCTATGACATGAGCATGACAGATGAAGCAGCTGAAATTGTCTGTCCCCAGCTTTCCCATATTTGAGCTCTTTTTGAATCATAGCCAGTCAATGCATTTATAGAATTTGTTGAGACAAAAATCACTCCCTAGAAAAGAGCAGCAGTTCAGTAGTCATACAGAATTTTAGCTACAAATGCAACATTTTTAGAACTCCTAGGGTAAAGGCATGTTTAAAATGTTGTCAATACTCCATAAAGAGGAAATTTGGGGACTTCAATGGAAAATCAACTTAACTCTTGACCGTGGCTTATTTAGCGTGGCTTTTTAAGATCACTCTAAGTCTTGTTTTTACTCACTGCACAAAAATTTCTAAAATATAAATTAACCTCATATCCAAGAAGTTTTCTTTTTCCAGGTTTCATTGTATATATTTTACCTCCTGTCCCATTAAAACAAATGCGTTTTTGAACTTATTAATAGGAGAGTGGAAAACAGAACTGCTTCTCTCCATCTCAGAGTGTGATTGGTACATTTAGATTAACCACTAATTCATTAGGGTATGTGAGAGTCATTCAGTTAGTCAATACATGCTTGTTGCATGTCAGGCACTGTGCTAGGCACTGGGGACACGGCAACATACAAAGCAAAGTTCTGTCCCTCATGGAACTTGCATTCTAGTTTGGAGAAACAAACCATAAATAAAATAAGTAAAAAATCTAGTGTAAGAGATGGTGGGGGTGAAAAAAAAACAAAACAAGCAAGTAAAGCAGATAGAGTTTGGGGAAAATTAACTAGGATGGACATGAAGGAAATGGGGGAACAAGCCAGGCAGATAACTAGAGAAGGGCATTCTAGAAAGAAAATAATAATAATAATAATAATAAATATATATATAAAGGTTCTGAAGAGGGAACATGTCTGCTGTTGAGAAGCAATCTGTCAGAAAGTATTCATTGACCTGTAGGAGAGAGATTCACGTCACACAGAATGCGCAGGTAAGCCCGCCTGACATCACAGAGATATAAACTAATGTTTTGATGAGAAATTGTAACGGAAGCCAAGGTAGAAGTATACCTTGCTTGAAGTGAGAATATTTAAAAGTCTGGATTTTTTGAAAAGGCTAAAGCTAAAGATTTGTGAAAAGAATTTATCCCACATTTAAAAAAACATAGCCAGTTTCCTCTAGTTTTGTTGCCAAAGGTGAAGCATATCTGCCCCGACCGTCAACATTAAAGCACAAATTAAAAAGCAGGCACGTGAGAGTTCAGTAATTTTATTACTGAATAAACACAGAACATGATGTACACTTGGCCTCTTTAAATTGGCATGCTCAGCCCAAAATAAGGAAGCTCACAATAAAAAACTTACAGAAATACCAAGTATAAAACTCTTAGGATAAAAGCAGCAAAGGACATTGTTTTCTTCATAAGTACCATATCTGAAACCGTAAATGCATGGCTCCAACCACTGTTTTTAAGCCATCTCTTGGTTCACACTAATAGTGAAAAAGGACTTCCCTGCTAACACTTCTACTTTGGTTCTGTTCAAAGTGAGTAAGAAAAATCTGAAGTGTGATTCATCGTTAGTAAACCTGTTTTTCCCATCAGAAAATAAAACTGGGTATTGCCAAAGATCAAATCTTTCCATTTTTATTTTTCATTTATTTATGTTTTGCCATTGCCCTTTCTACAAATTCTACAGCTCTATCGTTTTCAAATCCAGTCTGATAACTTAGATTACAGTTCTCTGTTTGCCAAGAGACTGGCAAAGGGGTACAGTTGCCAACTTAAAGTCAACTGTTCTTTGTCACTCAAATACTGCTGGGCTTGGCCTTCTTTAGATCAATTAAATTATTAATGGAAAAGGAGCCCACTTAAAAATCAACCAAAATACAATATTTTCTGTCTGGAATCATAATATTCTTATCTCTCCCTACAACACAAAATAAAAATTAAAGAAACCTCTTTATATACATAAAAGTGTGAGGTGGAAGTCTGTACATTTTTCATTACAAGCCAAAATAATCTGAAACAGGATAATGGTGGGAGTTAAGAGGCTCTCAAATTTTATAGTACCTCATTCCTGGATAATGGGTTTAAATTTGTGTTTTAATATTCTCTCCCTTCTTAGGTCATTGTCCAGTGTAATTGTTACACATAAGTTATATCTATGGCAATAATAATAATAATAATAATAATGGCTAAAATTATATGCCAGGCATGGTACTAAGTGTCAGGAACAAGTAGAGAAAAATATAAACTAGGGCCATGTCCTCAAGGAAATTACCATACAGGGACAGACATTTGGGATTATTATTTCCATTTTATAGTTGAAGAACCAGAGTCTTAGAAAGACAGCAATGTGCCTGAGGCCAACTAGCAATGGGACCTGAACCAGGTCTCTCTGCCTCTAAAACCTAGACTCCTCTAACACTGAAGCACTGCACAACCATAAAGGCAGCAGTAGAGCCATCCTCTAATGTCCCCAGGCATACCCCAGTTGACCCAAACTGGAGGTAGAAAAATGTCCATGGTCGTTCCAGGGTCAGACCATCCAGGGCATCTTGAGAACTTTGATGCTGTCTCAAAAGACAGACTCCAGAATACTTTTCCCACATCAATGGACCTCCAGGCACCCGAACCCACGCTGTTATGGAGCTCTGAGCCCTAAAGCACTGAAGATCCAGTAAAGAAGCTTTCATGAGGGCTCCTGCCGCCTGCCATCTTCTGGAAAATTGTCACCACACCAGCCAGTTCCTCTGCACATGACAAGAATCAAGTCATTCCTTTCTATTCTCCTTCCTTCAGAAGAAGTTTCCTGGGGCTCATTCCCCACACCCCAATGAAGGCTAACATCCCCTTTTCACAGTATCATCATTTCCCTATGGGTGTGCATTCAACATTCCACTTCAGCTCTCCATGCAGACAATAAAGAGACCAGCTACGCAAACCTGGAATAGATGGAACAGAAAAGCCCCTATAGAAGTTGACTGGAATGTTCATAACATTTAAATAATTTTGATATCAAGTGGCCTTATTTTCAAACATATTCTTCCTTGGTGTGGGAAGACTACTTTATTTTTTTTAATCATACTGTGAAAATTACATTGAATTTCCATTATAAGGAAAGCAAGTCAGTTTAACTTGCATTGCTTTGAAGGTATTCCATTGGTCAAAATGACTAAATATGACCAGAAATCAACAAAGATAATGTCTACATATTTCTAAACTAAAAGGAAAAAAAAAAACATTAAATAGGAGCCCAGTGGTTCATTTCATGAGTGAAAGACAGTGTTTTTATGTTTTAAAAAGGTTTAAGTCTCTCTACCTTCCCCTCCTACTACTCTAATCTATCCCCACCCTAAACCCCCATTTAACAAAAAAGGAATGATTTTCTAATCTTTTTTCTCCATCTAAAAAGTTTTAAGCCCAACCAGAGTGGCTCAGTTGGCCTATGAACCAGAGGTCACAGTTCAATTGCCAGTCAGGGCACATGCTCAGGTTTCAGGTTCGATCCCCAGTAGGGGGCATTCAGGAGGCAGCCAATCAATGATTCTCTCTCATCATTGATATTTCTATCTCTCCTTCTCCCTTCCTCTCTCTAAAATCAATAAAAACACATTGAAAAATAAAGTAAAAAGTCCTTCAATTTCATCCTTTACTTGACCACCATGTGCAGAGGGCTAAGAGAGGAGTAAAACTGTAAGCAGATTTAAGGCTAACAGAATCCACTCACTTTTTATTTTCTACTCTAGCCTCTCAATCAGGTCAATAAATATATAGCAAGTTTGCAATTTGGTCGTGGCACTACAAGACTTAGTCTGCCACAGTAATATTCTTTAACTTCATTTCAGCTTCTCAAAAATGATGTTATTTGGTCAAGTCAGATAAGAAAAATTGTCATTTGTGGCCCAACAGGGGCCTGCGGTGGCCAGCTGAAGACGAGGCGGTCCTTTCCTATCCAGAGCAGTGGTGTTGAGCAGGTGTAGAGGTGTCAGCCGGCTGGCTTCTGGATAGGGGTCCATGTCAGGAGCGGTAGGCTGCAAAGTCTCTCGATGGAGCGTAGGGATGATAGTGCCTGCGGGTAGGCCCCAGCCTCCGGGGGGTCATGTTCAAGTAGTCACTCTGAAGGACCCTGTTCCTCTTACTCTTCATCTGCAGAAAAGAGAGGTGTCATTATGAAGAGCCAGAGACATGGAGAGAGATGTCAATTCTAAGACTTTGGAGGCAACTGTTCAGACCATGGACTGTCACAGCTGAACACCAGAATTCATTAAGCACCTTGGACTTGAATCTTGACTAATCAAACCTAACTACTTTGGACTCCTCTAAATTAACTTGAAAAATCTGAATCAGAGAAGGTATTTTAAAGAAATGCATCCCTGTTACTCTCAAAGAAGTCATTTAACCTGAGTTTCAAAAGCATATCTCATTTACATATCTGCTTTTGATATATAAATATTCTTGAAGGTCCTTCCTCTTTTGCAAAGGTCAAGCATCCCCTCTGCAATCTTCTTATATTAGTCATTTGCTTGACAATCTGTTGTGTTTTGTGTGGGGTTTTTTTCATAATTAACCAGAGAGGACCTTCAGATTTCAGAGACTGGAATATTCATAAAATTCATAGAATCATAAATTTATAGCAGTGGATTCCAAATGGGAAGATAGTTCTAGGCAACTAGTTATATTCCTATTTCTTTATATGTATTTACATTTTCTGGCCTTCAGGCTCAACTCCCTCTGGAAGAATTTCTACAAGGGGTGAGATAAGTAAGACAATACTTAATTAACCAGGAGCAAGAGATATTTGTTCATGAATTTTAGCAAAGTTTTGATTAAGGAGCATCTTCTCTGGATCAATAGGATGGCAAAATTTATATATTTGGGGGAAAAAAGACCCTTAAAATTCTAAAATTAGAAAGTCATCTAGATTTCTGTATTTAGAATTCTCTGTTATGGAAAAAAAATGCCTATTTTCTGGCACATGGTCCTGAAGTAGAAATGTTGAACATGAATAATATGAACTCCTACTTAAATAAGTAAGCAAATGACTTCAGTTCTGGCCTTATTTCCTTGCACTTCTACCTGGGTGTTTCACACCTTCCTTGTCAAAGGGGCATGAGTAAGTGTTAACGAAAAGCTGAAAAAACACTGACCTTCACATGTCTAAATGTGAATAACATGTTTTCAGACCTCATTTTCTTGAACTCTCAGCAGCATTCTTTATTATTGATTATTCTCTCCTTTTTCAATCACTCTTCCACTTTGCCGTCTATGAGATGGTACCATCCAGGTTTTCATCCTGCCTCCCTGACCATGCTTTCTGGCCTCCTTTGCAAGCTTATCCTTTTGAAATCTAGCCATTCAGTATTAGAGTTTCACACAGCTTTGTTCTAGGGCCTTGGCCTTCTCATCTACTAACTCCATCCTCACCCTAGGCAATCTCATCAACATTCAATTATCATCTACTCACCCGAATTTATATCTCTAGACTAGACTTCAAAGTCATTTTAAACTCAACACGTCTAAAACAAAACTAAAGAGTCCTAGCCAGTTTGGCTCAGTGGATAAAGCATTGGCCTGCAGACTGAAGGGTCCCAGGTTTGATTCCAGTCAAGGGCATGTACTTCAGTTGCACGTGTCCCAGCCCCGGTCAGAGTGCTTGCAGGATGCAACCAATCAATGTGTTTCTCTCACATCAATTGTTCTCTCTGTCTCTCTGTCTCTCTTACACTTTCTCTAAAAGTCAGTGGAAAAATATCCTCAGTTGAGGATTAAACCAAAAAAAAAAAAAAAAAAAAAAAAAACACTTCAAAATCTTCCCCTAAACTCAGGTCCTCTCCCAGGATTTCTCATCTTAGTGAGTGACACTACATATATAGAGTTACCCAAGCCAAACCTTCTTGCCTTGTCACCTCCAGCTCCTTATCCCCTGTCCTAGAGGACATTTGACCATGTCTGAAGACATTTTGGGTTGTCACACCTGGGAGAAATGCTACTGGCATCGAGTGGGTAAAGGCCAAAGATGCTGCTAAATATTCTACATTGCACAGGGCAGTCCCCAATAGCAAAGAATCATTCAGCCCAAAATGTCAATAGGGCCAAGACTGAGACATTCTAATCTAGAATCTGGTCATGAAAGGAAAATGGAATGAAAAGGAAGCAATAGACACGACACATATCATCCAATTAGCATGAGTACTGTGAGACTGCTTGACTCCTTCTTGTTCATACCCAAAATGACAGATGACTTGAGCCTGGGTGCCTGACTAGAAGGATGGTGTTCCATCCATGGACATTAGGCAAAGCAGTAGGAAAAGTGTATTTGAAAGAAATTATACATTCTGCTTTAGTCATTTGGGACTTGAGATGATGGATGAGTTATCTAGCTGGAACTAAGAAGAGGACAGTGTTAAACACACATAATTGGAGGATTCGTTCAGAGAGAGGTAGTCATGGAAACCAAGTGCATCAGGGAAGCTGCACTTCAAACATCTTGATTCTATATCCTTTCTATAAAAGAAAGGCAGGAGTTTTCTTGAGCACAGGGTTACAGCAGGACAGGAATCAGGACCTGAAAATGTCTGCTCCCAAATCAATGTGGAAGGCTGCTGATTATACTCTGGGAAGCATTTTAGTGCTTGTTCCAACCTTGAAGACTCCCCTTTACCGATTCCCAAATGATAGTCTTTGTCTCCAGATTACCCCCCCCCCCAAAAAAAAAAACCTACAGTTGGTAGAGAAGGCCCAATAATGAAGATGTCTTGGTTCTGGGTTCTCTAGGTTGCACACAAAGTCTATGAAAGATCTGCTGCAATAACTCCCATGCCTACTCTCACACTGTTATCAGATGGTGGGTTTAGTCATTACCACCCTAATTTTAAACAACAGTAGGATGGAAATGACACATGCATGACAGGAAACACTATCCAGAACCCACAGTGTCCATGTGCATCTAGCATTTGCATAGATGTTTGCAGAGTACTCACCTGATGTATCTGTGTGACTAGGTCACCTCTCTGATCCTTCACCATTAAATGTCTGCTAAAGATGCCGTATATGATTTCAGGACCCACCTCCCTTGCCCTTCCCTTCCCTTCCCTGCACCCCTTACCCATTTGTTTCCTAGGAGCAGCCGCATGACACAAGGTAATTCAGTAAATGGAGGACTGAGT
The DNA here is from genome assembly GCA_963924515.1 of Vespertilio murinus. Classification (NCBI taxonomy): domain Eukaryota; kingdom Metazoa; phylum Chordata; class Mammalia; order Chiroptera; family Vespertilionidae; genus Vespertilio; species Vespertilio murinus. The sequence goes on along the minus strand of OZ004711.1, from coordinate 74,555,843 downwards.
GAGAGTGACAGGTGCTGATTTGTGGCAGCCTGGCCAAGGGGAACTCTTTATTTATTCAAATGTCAGCAATAGGTCAAGAACGGAGATAGAATCTGCAGCTGCTCCCAAAAACCCACTCAGCCTAGAACTGCCTACAGTAGCGCGTCACAAGCCCTCAGGAAGTTCCGGAAAACAGCAATTTATACCAAGGTGCAGTGCAGACCAGCCAGAAATGGGATCCCAAAAAAGGACCCAGGAAATGGCTAAACCCTAAGGATCCCTAATGGCCTGGCTGCCTAGCTCAGCAAGGTGCTTGTTGCTTAAACAGTAACAGCTGCAAGAAAAGATGAGCCCAGGGTGAAAATGCTGTATTATTCTATGAAATATAGATATTTGTTATGGGGTAACCAAATTGGCTATAAGAGGCCACAGATGATAAGATATACAGAGCACTTTAATTTCCCAGTACCTGTGAGACAGAATAAGTAAAAAATAATTTTTTTAAGACAAAGCAAGACGAATCCCACTGGGAATTAGTGGTACTGCCAAAGAAAAGCCATGGTGCCTAGGTTGTTTCCAAATTGAAAGTAAACTGTTAAAACTCCTTGAACATGAGAAGCTAATTTGTCCCTTTGGTTGTTTTGAGTCACTTAGCAAGTTAGTGCCTGATTATAGTCACTGGTATTCTAATGCATATTAACAATAAATTTTAAGTGATAATCAGTACCCTTCTGGCCACCGAAAGTTAAAGCAGTTCCTAAAACTACTTCCTGCCGAGTCAGTAAACTACATTGTCCAAGGTCAGCATATTATAGGGGAGCACTTGCCCTGGAAAGGTACCCAAAAAGCCACTACACCTGACTTTTAAACTAAGACATTGAGATTCCCAATGGGATCGGGGAGAAAACACACACCAAGAATTAAGAGTGTAAATTGCAAACACCACAGTGGTTCAAAGCTGGAAGGGACCTTAAATGAAGACACAAGGATCCGGAAAGTAAGGGACTGAGCTAACATCAAAGGAAGAACTTTTAGGCGATATTTCACTGCATAAAAAGCCCCCACCAGGCTCAGGCAACTTGAAGAAGGCAAGGCTGGCAGGCAAATTCTCAAGATGATGTCTAGCATAAAGGATTTCCAGGAACAAGCAGCCACTTTATTCCCTCCCCTGAAGAAGGTAGAGATTGGGCAATAGGCAGCATGACCAATGTTCAGAATACCCCAAGGGTCTTCTAAAATAGGAGAAGTATGTGGGGAACAATCGAGAGGGAAACTTCGGGAACAGGCCAACAAGAGAGTGACAGCAGCCCAAGTTGTATCTATCATTGGTATGATTGTGAATCCATGGCTGCCCAACCTCACCCAGCACCAAGACTGTATGTAGTAAGTATGATGGCTACACATGGCATGGCTACCCAAAATCTCTTACCTATGTCTCATTTAGCTAAATGAAATATGCCTTGAAGATGGGTGTTATACTTCAGACCTGTTTATTTAAGTCTTTAGTTTGGCTTCAAAGGAGGTTATGAGGTTAAGCATCACTAAGTATTAAATGTACTTAATCCTAAATAGATGGCAAATATAAAGAGAAATAGTCCTTTATCCTTGAGGTGCATACTTTTCTTGTTGAGTGAACGACTCATACATTCATATAACTTTTAGAAAACATTTCAAAGGCAAAATGAAATCAATACATGATTATTCTATATAAGAATAATGTGTATATAAGAACAGGAAGTCCCCAAGTGGGGAAAGATCCTTGATAAGGAGGTTCCCTTCTTAATAGTAGATATGATCATCATGATACTTAGTGAGTGCTTGATATCATGATATCCTCAAACCTCAGCAAAAAATTCAGTGCTGAAGTAGGTTAAAAAAAATACACCAAATTTAGGCATTAAGTTTGCAAATTTGTTAAACTCCAATTCAGTGATGAGAGCTCAGAAAAGTCTAATTCTCATTATAGTTTCATAATGACAGTACCATAGTTGGTCTCACAAAATTCAACTGCCTCTGAGGAGATAAAAATGAGTCAGAAAAACAGACCTAGTTTCTTTGCTAGGTTTGAATGCATAATTTCAATAGCCAAATTTCTCATGATTTTCAACCTGAGCCAAAGTTCTTCATTGACTTCAGTTGTCTAGATTCCCAAATTGCTTATATTTTTATACATAAATACATTAAAACTTATTTATATGTCATAATGGTACTGCAAATGGGGAAGAAAAACAAGTAATGGCCCTTAGTACCCTACCTTTATTTATTTATTTCATTTTTTAAAATATATTTTATTGATTTTTTACAGAGAGAAAGAGAGAGGGACAGAGAGCTAGAAACATCGGTGAGAGAGAATCATTGATCAGCTGCCTCTTGCACACCCTCCACAGGGGATGTGCCCACAACCAAGGTACATGCCCTTGACTGGAATGGAACCCGGGACCTTTCAGTCCACAGACCGACGCTCTATCCATTGAGCCAAACCGGTTTCGGCAGTACCCCACCTTTATTTAAACATTTAGTTTTTTATTCTGCTTGGCCACCTAACCAGTGCCTCTGGAAAATAGAATACCTGTCAGATTTTTATCTCAGAATAAGTTGGACAGGCTAAAAGAGAACTTACTTCAATCCAGCAGGGAAAAGGAACTAATAAATATCACAGGTTAATCAGAAAATACACTACACAGGCAAAATTCTTTGATCAGATCACATATGGCAGAAAAGTTTGCATGAAAGCAGTGCTGCTTCTCTTACCCAGTAAGTAAAAAGAACCACTGTTACTAGCAAGCTATATAAAGCCAAGACTCCAACAGCAACCACCAGTACCCAAAATGGCTTAGAAGACTCAGAAGTTCCGTGAGCTGGACAGTGATGATTCTCTGAAAAATAGAATAGAGTGCATTAAATGGCATGGGAGCGACACTTGAATACATCTTCCTTCTGAACATTATGGAAGAACTAGAGGCCTGGTGCATGAAATTCATGCATGGGGTGGGGAGGTGGGTCCCTCAGCCCAGCTTGCACCCTCTCCAATCTGGGACCCCTCAAGGGATGTTCGACTACCCATTTAGGCCCAATCCCAGTAGGACTGCTGGCTCCCAACCACTCGCCTGCCTGCCTGCCTGATTGCCCCTAACTGCTTTTTCCTGCCAGTCTGATCACCCCCTAACCACTCCCCTGCCAGCCTGATCAATGCCTAACTGCTCCCCTGCTGGCCCAATTGCTCCTAACTGTCCTCCCCTGCATGCCTGGTTGCCCCTAACTACCCTTCCCTGCCAGCCCGATTGCCCCTAACTGCCCTCTCCTGCTGGCCATCTTGTGTCCATATGGGGGCAGCCATCTTTGACCACATGGGGGTGGCCATCTTGTGTGTGTTGGAGAAATGGTCAATTTTCATATTACCTCTTTATTATATAGGATTATTATATAGGATTATTATATAGTATGGGAGAGGGACCAAAATATGCAAAATACCACAAGCTTGGAATGTGTAGACTTCCTCTTTGGTCTATCCTTTTTGGGATTTAACCAATCCCACTACTCATCAGGACCTAGTTTTCAAGGCTAGAGTTGAAAACCATTTCTTCAAAGTGGTACATTTGTAGAGTTGCATGTTACCTTTCACATGGATAATGGTTCCATTGCTCTTCTCATTGTCTATGTAAGGAGGAGGATACATGACTTCTATTTTGCAGAAGTAAATGTCTGTTTGGTTAACAAACAAGTTCCAGAGGTGGAATGTCACTGTTTCGTTGCCCAATTTCCCATCACAGTTGAATCCTGGTTTTGGGCGAAACTTAAGCTGATGGGAGTAGTTGCCATTCACAACACAGACTTCCACAGCACTATCTGCTCCCTTATAAAGAGATGCCCGGAATTCCTTTGAAAAGAGGTTGTAGGTATACTTGCAGCTAAGGTTGACAGCATTGTTGTACACCACAAGCATGGGTGATTGCTTCACCAAAATCTTGTTTTCTGGAGGAGGAAAAAATACTTGTTTAGAACAAGGTATAAAGACTTTTTTTTTAAGTCAAAATAAAGCAATTAAAAAAATAAACAGATCTCCTACATGTATCTTGGGAAAGTGTCACACTCTTAGCTAGACAAAACATATTAAGCAAACTACTGGAGTATATACAGTAGATGCTATGGAGTACAGTAACATTGTTTTTCTTCCCTTCCTCTCCTTTCAATCCCTCCTTCTCTCTGTCGGTGCCAGGAGAAGAAATCAAACTGGGTAACCACCTAAGGTTTCTCTCCAGCCTTACTCAGTTTCCCCAACCAAGTCCTCCTTTTTAAAATTTTCTGCAAAGGAATCCTAGTCTTATCTTTTTTCTTATATCAGCTCTCAAAGTTAAATCAGAGAGAATTTGAATGCCCATTTTAACAGAATCCAAATAATTAGTAACAGAAACACAATTCCTGGAGGGCTCAGTAAATAGAAAAACAAATGCCTAACCCAAACTTCCTGTAAAAGAGGGAGATGCTGGCATTGCTTGCTGGCGTTGATTCTTCCCATCAGAACCTGCCCAATGATTTCTTCTAAGTACACAAAGAAAAAGGCCAAGCAAAACAAAACCACAGAAAAAAACAAGTTGGATTTTTCCTATTGAGACAGCTTGAACTTTTTGATTTTTTTAAATTTAATACATTTTTATTGTCCTGATTATTACAATTGTTCCTCTTTTTTCCCTCCATCCAGTTCCCACCCCTCCTTCTGCCCTTACCCCCAACTGTCCTCATCTATAGGTGTACCATTTTTGTCCAGTCTCTTCCCGCACCCCCCACACCCCTTTTCCCCTGAGAATTGTCAGTCCACACCCTTTCTATGCCCTTAATTCTATTATATTCACCAGTTTATTCTGTTCATCAGATTTTTTTATTCGCTTGATTTTTAGATTCACTTGTTGATAGATATGTATTTGTTGTTCATAACTTTTATCTTTACCTTTTTCTTCTTCTTCCTCTTCTTAAAAAATACCTTTCAGCATTTCATATAATACTAGTTTGGTGGTGATGAACTCCTTTAGCTTTTTCTTATCTGTGAAGCTCTTTACCTGCCCTTCAATTCTGAATGATAGCTTTGCTGAGTAGAGTAATCTTGGTTGTAGGTTCTTGCTGTTCATCACTTTGAATATTTCTTGCCACTCCCATCTGGCCTGCATAGTTTCTGTTGATAAATCCGCTGATAGTTATATGGGTGTTCCCTTGTAGGTAACTAACTGTTTTTCTCTTGCTGCTTTTAATATTCTCTCTTTTTCTTTTGTTCTTGGCATTTTAATTATGATGTGTCTTGGTATGGTCTTCTTTGATTCCTTTTGTTTGGGTTCTGTGCACTTCCTAGACTTGTAAGTCTCTTTTTTTTTTACCAGGTGGGGGATATTTTCAGTCATTATTTCTTCAAATAGGTTTTCAGTATCTTTCTCTCTTTCTTCTTCTGGCACCCTCATAATTCTGATGTTGGTATGCTTGAAGTTGTCCCAGAGGCTCCTTACACTATCTCCATATTTTTGAATTATTTTTTTTTCTTTTTTGCCTTTTCAATTGAGGGGGGGTGTGTGTGGGGTTTTTTTGTTTGTTTGTTTGTTTGTTTGTTTGTTTTATTTTTTTAGTTTTTTTGCTTCTTTGTATTTCAAATCTTTGACTTGATTCTTGTGGTCCTCTAGTCTGCTGTTAGGCCTCTGTATAATATTTTTTATTTCAGTCAGTGTATGCTTAATTTCTAGTTGGTCCTTTTTCATATTCTCAAGGGTCTCGCTAAATTTATCAGCCTTTTCTAAAAAATTCTTGAAAAACCTTATCTGTGGTTTTGAACTCTATATCCAGTAGTTTGCTTCCCTCCATTTCTTTCATTTGTGATATGTTTCTTTATCTCTACATTTTGGCTGCTTCCCTGAGTTGATAGAGTGGCTTTGTGTGCTAGGTATCCTATCGGGCCCAGTGGCTCAGCCTCCCCAGTTACCTGAGGTGGACACTCTTGGTGTGTCCATTTGTGGGTTGTGTGCACAGTCTTGTTGTAGGTAAGCCTTGATTGTTGTTGGTATCATTGGGAGGACTTGACCTCCAGGCCAATTGGCTGTGAGGATCAGCTGTGTCTAGACTGGGAGAACTTCTATGCTGGGGATACCCTTATGAGACAGGACTTTCAAAAGCCTCTGTGCTCAGATTGGATGGGGCTGAGTCTCAGGGCAGAGCAGACAGCATTGGTTTCCCATCAGGCCTTTCCCTAATAGGCCCTTGTGTCTCAGTGTTCCATGGTAATCATTGCAAACACCTCTGAGAGAAAACTGCCCTCAAGTTCGACCTGCTGCCAGATAGTCCAATTTCTCTCCGAATTAGTCTGGGTCCCCAGAGTCTCGCCTGGAACTGGAGTTCAGTGCAGTCAGGAGCTTTTGTCTCCCTCCCCCTTGAGAGAGCCAGCTGCACACTCAGTTGCCAGTCCTCTCTGTGTGTGCACCTCAGTACCTCTGCCTCCTGCAGCTCTTCTGAGTCTCAGTGTGCTTTTCTCTTTCCTTCTAGTTGTAGAATTTCCACTCAGCCAGCCTTCCTGTGGTTCTGGATGATTTCTGTTTTACCCTTTAGTTGTAGTTTTGAAATTGTTGTGCCAGGCAGCAATTTAGGTGTTTACCTATGCCCCCATCTTGGTTTCAGTCCTGATTCTTTACATGTTTACTTTCTAATGCTCTTAGGGAGTATTTGTTGAATGAATAATAAATGAAGCTAAACTTATTGTTGAGACACACATTTTGAATAAGGATTTAATGAGATGGCTGTTAGGCTTAGCTGTGGATAATGATATATCAAGCTCACCATCACTTATTGGTTATTTAATGAGATCCTATTATTTTCACAGCAATATACAAAGAAATGTAACATGTGATCCTTGTTCTCAAAAGGCTTGAAAACTAGGGGTCTCAAGAAAATATAAATTAAAAGCTGAATGAATTGAAGCATGTAAAATAAGGTATTCAAAATGTAGAACCTGCTATATTTTGAAAGTATAAAATAAGCATAAATGAAAACTGATGGTTAATTGAGCACATTCATTTACCCTAAGAGATTTCATTATCTGTAATTTAAAAACTATCAAACACATAAGCTGGAATTAAATAATTTTGTGGCACTATCATTAATGAGTACTTAGAATTAAAGTGGTCTCATTGTCATTATATTAATGGCCATTATCTTAGCATAGCTTGTTGAAATATAGTTAATTTACAAAAAAAAATATTTGAAAGCTATTAATTCCTGCAACTTTTCAGTTCAATTTTTTAGACATGTTACTTTCAACTAAGCAAGATTCTCAGAGAGTTGTAGTTTAAATGATCTTGGTAATATATAAAGTGGAAAATAACATTCTAGTATTTTCAAAATGGTGTTTTAAAATATTCAGTTGATCCTGGAACAATATGGGTTTGAACTACACAGGTCCACTTACATGCTGTTTATATGCTGAGTTTTTAGATATATACTGTAAATGTATTTTCTCTTCCTTAGGGAATCTTAAGGGTTCTCTATATACAATATCATGTCATCTTCAAATAATGATAGTCTTACTTCTTTCTTTCCAATTTGGATACCTTTTATTCTTCTTGTCTGATTGCTGGCCTCTACATAAGCTTTGGAGTTTTCCCTCCTCTTGAATTGTTTGGAATAGTCTGAAAAAGATAGGTGTTAGTTCCTTGAATGTTTGGTAAAATTCATTTGTGAAACCATCCAGTCCAGGACTTATGTGTGTTGGGAGATTTTTGATGACTGCTTCAATTTCATTAGTTGTAATCTTTCTATTCAGATTTTCTGATTCCTTCTGATTCAGCTTTAGAAGTTTGTTTTTTTGTGTGTGTTTGGTTTTTTTCTGTGTGTGTGTGTGTGTGTGTGTGTGTGTGTGTGTGTGTGTGATGAATTTAACCATTTCATCTAGATTGTCCAATTTGTTGACATATAGTTGTAATGTTTTCTTCGAATTCTTTGTATTACTTTGATGTCAGTTGTTACTTCTCTATCATTTCTTATTTTATTTTTTTGGGGTCTTCTGTCTTTTTTTCTTGATGAGTCATGTTAGAAGTTTGTCAATCTTTTTTAGCTTTTCAAAGAACCAGCTCTGATTCCATTGATCTTTTGTTTCTTTCTTTTCTTTTTTCTTTTTTTCTCTATTTCATTTTTTCTGCTCTGATCTTTATTATTCCCTTTCTTCTACTCATTTCGGGCTTTGTTTTTTGCTCATTTTTCAATTCCTTTAAATTAAAGTTAAATTGCTTATTTGAGATTTTTCTTGTTTCTTGAGGTAGGCCTGTAATGCTATGAATTTCCCTCTTAGGACTGCTTTTGCTGTGTCATAATGATTTTGGGGTTCTTGTATTCTCATTTGTTTCAAGGTATCTTTTGGTATCTTCCTTGATATGATTATTAATCCATTCATTGTGTAGTGACATGTTATTTAGCCTCCATTTTTTGCTCCTCTGATTGTGTATTTTCAGCTAGCTTATTGTCCATATTGCTGATTCGATCCCCTGCTTCATCCAACCTACTGTTTATTCCATCTAGTATGTTCTTCATTTAGACCTTGCATTCTTCATTTCTGGCTGGTTCTCTTTTTTGGTTTCTCTGTCCTTTTTATGCTTTCTATCTCATTTTGAAAGTACTCAGTAAGTTTCTTGAGCATCCTCAGAGCCATTTTTTTTAACTCTATATCTGATAAATTGCTTGTTCATTTCATTTAGCTCTTTTTCTGAACATTCCTATTATTCTTTTATTTGGGGCATATTTCTTTGTCTCCCTATTTTGGTTTTCCCTCTTGTGAGTCTACTTAGGTCAGACCTACTAGATTAAAAGAGAAACATTGTTAACCCATCTATTATATTTGCTTATGGCATCAAAAAATTGCCTTGACTGACATTTCTGTAACTGAATTGACAAGTTGTTTTGATGATGAATTTAGTGCTTTGCTTTTCAAAGTCTTTCCTTCAGCTAAACCAGCTAAAGGTGTGGAGACAGGAAGCAATAACCTCAAACCTCTTTCCCTCACAACTCCTCCTTGACAACAGACAACATGAGAGTAGATTGTAGGTAAGAAGGTACTTATCTGCTACTTATGAGCAAGGCATTGAGTGCTAAAAGATTTCTCACAGATAATCTGTGAATCTTGTGCTACAATTGACTTCTGGAAAATTGAAAGTTGCTTGTGTTTCCATGAGAATGGGGTGAAAGAGAAAGCTTGATAACAACAAAAATCTTCCCCTTTATATCTATTGTAAATAGGTCAATTACTATATTAATAATCAAATCTGCTCTCTGCACAGAGGGAGTGGATAACCATCTGAAGGTGTTACTCCAAGTACCAGAGAAAGAACCTTGACCCTGAAAGTACCTACATGTTGATTTAAGTTAGTAATCATAGCCCTAGACAGTTTTGTTCAGTGGATAGAACATCGGCCCTCAGACTAAAGTGTCCTGGGATCAATTCTGGACAAGGGCATATACCTCGTTTGCATGTTCAATTCCTGGCCCTGGTCAGGGTGTGTGCAGGAGACAACCAATCGATATGTTTCTCTCACATCAATGTTTCTCTCTGTGTGTATTTCTCCCCTTCCCTTCCACTCTCTAAAAGTCAATGGGAAAATATCCTGGGATTACAAAAAAATAGTAATTAAATAAGGCTACAAAGCATTTTCTCCTATTTTATCTCATATGAACTCCATATTAACATGTGAAGTAAATAGACAAGGTATTCATCTTTATGATCATTTTATATGTGGAAAAACTGGGGTCAGTGAAGTCAATGTTATAGAATAAGTAAGTGACCCTTAAGACTTGATTCATACCTCATGCCTCCTAATCTATTGTTATCTTCTCTCTGCCAGGTTGCATCAAAACTTCAACACAATTTCAGTGATTGATTTTAGATTCTCTAAAAGTTGGGTTTGCTATCATTTGATGGTACAGCATATCTAAATTGAGAACTAGAAGAATACTATTGAGTGGGTGAATAAATTGACTGGGGGAAAAACAGGACCAAGATAAATTCCACTTACTCCACCATTTTGCTGGATTCCTATCCTACAAAAAGTACTCAGCTGTAGGAAAGCTAGAGATAATCTATACCAATCCCTTGTTTTCTAGGACAGGCAACGGAAAACAAATTAAGTAAATAACTCTCTAAGCAAGGTCACACAAATGGTGGAAAAGCTAAGGTTTTATTTGTTTGTTTGCTTAGAAATGATTCTATGGGCAATGTTTTAAAACGTGAATGAATAGAAAGCAAACTGTGAATTCAGCAAAATTGACTTAATTCCATGGTCCTATTTAGAACAAGTATGTCTCCAAACAGTTTGTGCCTCTAATGCACATACAGAAAACATTTTGCTTACCATTGCAAAGATTTCCTGAAGGGCATAGATGGATCCCAGATAAGTCCTACAGATAATATGGTCACATGAAATGCCTCTTATAAATTATTTCAGATCCACAAGCAATAATTATACCATAGCAGCTCTTCCATTTCAGCTTGCGCAAGTGTACAAAAGGGTTTGAACACGAACATTTATCAATAATAAAGTCCCTTTTCAATCTAAACCTCGTTTGGGGAAATCCTTAAATTCAGTCTTTGTAAATTGCGTTTATTTGACATGTTTAATTTACCATATTTCATATTTCCTTTTCTTTATCATAGCACCATAGAGAAATACAATACCACATGGAGGCTGATGAACCAGAGAGTTGATAAGGCAGCACTCAGTACCTAAATCTGTACTGGGAAGTTAAAGACATAGCAGAAAATATATAGTAGATGTTTAGCTAGCAATCTTACTTCCCTTCAGAACCTCTTAAGAACTTTTGTGGGTTCCATTTCAGCACATCCCAATCAGAGTTTCTTTTACAGTTTGAAAATTAGGTTGGAAAATCCTAATCACTTTTATTCCGTTTTCAAGTTCTCATTGTACAGAATTCAATATGTCAGACAGAAACCAAAGAAAACGATAGCTTTCTATTTTCAACTATTTTGCCCTGTGATAGTTGTGATTGTTTTGTGAAGGTAACACTGGTTTCCCTAGCAGAGAAGGACACCTCCCACCTGACCACAGAGCTGGTAAAGTCACCATACCTTCTCTCAGAGTATATTTCCTGCTCAGGCCTAGGATACCCTTCAACATGTGACCCTCTGACCCCTTTCTCCTTCCCAGTCCTATCTTAGCCATTAATTCTTAAGAGAGAAAAAAGTTATCAAAACAATAAGTACTTTCTGAATATGAATTTTGGTGTGTCCGAAAATTGTTCTTTCATTCTAACTTCTATCGTGACAAAGTCATGCATTCATTCAGCAAATAAGTAATGGGACCTAATGTACTAGGTTTTTGGGAGATGGGAAGATGTAAAACTCACAGCCTTTTTCTTCTAGGAGAAATTCTAAGGCAGGTGCACAATTAGCTATACTCCAAAGCCATGTATGGTGCCTGAGCCCCATAGAGATTCACTGACAGTCACACGTAAGAGGCCTTGTTGCCAGATGACATGAGTCTGAAGGCTTTTGAGTAGGCTGGCTTTAGCTGGACAGACTCACTGGAGGCTGTTGCAATAGTATTGATGTGCACTCATGGGGTCTGAACTGGGGGTGGCAGCTGGGATAGAAAGGATGGAAAAGTCATTGGTGCTCGGTTATGCTTGGTGATGGTGAACAGGAATCAAAAATGATTTTATAGCTTTCTACATAAATGTCATGATGGCAATTCAGTGAACAGATAAAAAAGAAACCTCACAGGTATCAAAGGATTTCCTATATTAATATATTATTTTCTAAATGTATATTTTAAACCAGTAACCAAATTTGGGAAATATAATTTTCTCTTAAGTCACCATCATTCTGAGCCCTCACTTAAAAAACAACACTCTAAAAAAGATGAGAATACATTGATCCTGTCTGTCTCATTTTCCTTAAATCTTCTATTAAAAAACAAAACAAAAACCTGCTCTGGACCACCTTGGCACATACAAAATCTTCTAGAAGTTTGAAAATAATTGATGTGTTGAAGCAACGTTACATAACAAAACGGGGGAGAGAGAGCAAAGAGAATATGTCCCTTAAACTCTTGCAGTCATTTCAAGGCATATTAGTATCTCAGATCCAGGTTTGCAATCTCTCCAAAAGATTTCAGAAATGGCTGGCTTGCAATTCTTCATATTCCTCTATCAGATCGTGCGTAAGAGCATCTACAAAGTGAGAGGGTGGTTGAGTTGCCTTGATAGAGTCGATAAAAGCCGGAGTTTTTATTCCACTAAAGCAGCATTTTTTAAGCCAGAAATATACCTGCAATGTCTTCAAGTCCAACCCCTTCATATATCAGATGAGAAAACAAAGGCCTAGAAAAGATGTGCCGCAGTGTGACAGCCTTAAAACTCCTAGTCACATCCTCCTACCTTGAAAGATCAGTAACTTTGGTTTTTGAGCTTGAAAAGAAGAAGGAGGAGGTGGAGCAGAGGGTGGGGAAATGGGAGGGGGAGGAAAGGAAGAAGGAGGAGGAGGAGGAGGAAGAGGAGGAGGAGGAGGAGGAAGAGGAGGAGGAGGAGAAGGAGAAAAGAATAACAGACATGGCCTTTTCAAAGCCAAGGGCAAGCAGCTACATCTTTGTTACGAAAAAAAAAAAAAAAAACAACAACACACATGGAGATGCTGAGAGTAACTTTCCTGACTAGAACAGAAAGCCCTGCCCCTGGTGGTGGGCAGGGTTGGGCTGAATCTTGTGTTATCTCATCCATGAGCCAAGGCCACACCCAGCTATAATGTGCATTTTTGAAGGCTCAAGCAAACTCAAGTATGCGTGGGCTTCAAAGTCAAGGTCTGTATTATCCCAGTGTCCCTTGTGGATGTAGGTTTAATACAGAGTCCTGTTCTGATATATATATATAGTCTTTAACCTTAGGTTTGCCAGTACAAAATTGCTCATCTCCCCTAGCTTCATCCTCACACATCTCTGTCCCTATAAATCTCCTTTCTTCCTCCCTATTTTTCTTAGATATTGGTGCTCCTCTCGCTAATCTCCCATGCTCCAAATCCTCCTCCTCTTCATCTTCTGGAGAAAACTGCCTCCATCCCTTTTTCCTTCTACCTCCTCTCCCTTTCTTCCCTAACAGCTCTCTTTCCCCTCCAACTTGCTACACACACATACACACACACTCTCACACACACACACACACACACACACACTCACACTCAGGACCAGCATTTGATTCCTTCCACATGTCAAACATAATAGTCACTTTGTTTGCAAACATTTATTACACACCCACTATGTACAAAATACAATGGTAAACATTATAGCTGATAAACGTCCCTAATTGTTTTCACTTTAGTAATTTCCTGCCTTTTTTCTTAACCCTTTAAAAGTCTTATCTCACTTCCCCACCACTCTGCCTAAACTCAAAAATCCCAACTCCCCTCCTTGAAGCCAAACCAGTGGCCTTCCCAAGTTATTATTCACTTCTCCTTCCTTTAACCTATTGATGCTATTTAACCGCTGTGGGGTTTTTTAAAACTCTTTCCTACATTGACTATAATGATAATCCGCTAGCCTTGTTCCCCTGGCCTCTTCAAATACATTCTTTTTCTCCTTCACTAGCCCACCATTCTCTTCTGCTGACTCCTAACCAGACTTTTTTTTTTTTTCTTACCCAGTTCCCATATCTTCAGCTTCGTTCTGGACATTCTTCTGACACCTCAAGCCTGTACTTCAAACTGAACTTGTCTAAAGCTAAACACGGTTTTTCTCCAAAACTCAGTTTCACAACCCCTTGGTTTCAGGTGGTGATACCACCATTCCTCTGTTAGGCCAAAAACTCTGGCATTATTCTTGACCCCTCCCTCTCTTTTGCCTTCATCCCAAACTAGGCTCTACGTCCTGGAACTTCTACTTTCAGAACATCTTTCATTAATAATCACTTCTTTCTAGTCCCACCTTTGGCATCCAAATTCCGATCTACTACCCTCTTCTTGGTAAAATGACAGTGTTATGACATAATCTCCTAGACATTAGTCTCCACACCATACCTATTCTAGACTGTCTTACTTCCAAAACCTTTCAGCTTATTCACAATGCCTTGAAAATTGAGCGTGAACTTCTATTATCAATATTCAATCCTTTGTTTGACCTGATTCTACCCTACCTTTCCAAGTCTCGCGACATTCAGACTGGCCATTGGTTCCAAGAACATAAAACAATATTCCTTGTTTAATGTCTTTATTTGTATTGTGTCTCCTTCCTAAGGCAATAGAGCATTGGTAAGACATGAACCCTGAAGAAAGAGTGTCTAGATTTATTCACTAGCTATGTGACCATAGGCAAGTTGCTATATCTGCTCTGTGCCTCAGTTTCCCCATCTATATGAAAGAGATAATTATAGAAACTGCCTCATAGGTTTTAGGGGAAAGTAAATGATTTTATACAGAAAAAGTCAGGTAGAACAGTACCTGGCACATTATGAGTGCAAAATAAATGTTAACATTTACATCCTATCTTTCTTTAAAATCCAGCTCAATTCCCAACCTTTCATAAAGGCTTACTATTTTATGTTAATCTTGCTAAATTAATCTTACTAAAGTGTTTTGATTCCTGGTCAGGGCACATGCCTGAGTTGGGTTGCAGGCTCAATCCCCAGTGTGGGGCTTACAGGAGGCAGCCAATCAATGATTCTCTCTCATTATTGATATTTCTATTTCTCTCTCCCTCTCCCTTCCTCTCTCTAATTTCAAATTTAAAAAAAAAAATGGAAGAGGGAGAGAGAGAGGAAGGAAGAAAGGTAGGGAGGAAGGAATGGAAGGAGGGAGGGAGGGAGGGAGGGAGGAAGATTGGATAAGTAAGATTGGTCCAGCCTAAAAGCATTCAAAAATGCCAGGAAACATTGCAATGTCATTTTTCTATAAACATCTTCTAGGAACTATCAGCACAGCTTCCTTTTCTATACATTGAGAGATGTTTGAGTTCCCTCCCATCTCTAAATATCTGCGGTTCAATTCTAGCAATTCAATGGATTCGTCTGCTTATAACCATTTCCCACAAAATAAATAAATGTAAACAGAGTATCATGGTGGTAGTCCTTAATGGGGGGGGGGGGGGGGGGAGGGGAGATTTTTAGAAAGATTTCAAAGTTCTCATTTTTACTTCCTTAAAGTTCAAAGTGGGTTTTTGTACCTGTCACAGAACCTAGAATAACCCATAGGAGATGTTAGTAAATATCCGAATGAGCACATGACTAAAGGCCTGTGTTACCAAAGCATCAGATATCAGAAAAAGCAAGCACTTTAGAAAACAGGAATCCAGTACTTTCAAGACCTGCCATTTACTAACACCCTATTTAGTCCCTAAAGGAACCTCATAGTTAAAAGAAACAGTCTCCTCATGTGTGCCCACTCCCTACCATACTGTATGGGATAGAGTCTGTGGCTCAGAAATGGAACCCTCCTGGACCCCCATTCCTAACACTGATCTTAAGCTATGTACCCTGGTTATTGGTAGTGCTCAATATCAAGGAAAGTCATCAGGTCACAAGGAAGTTGCAAACACAGCCACAGTGACCTTCAGACACTTCACCACATGTCAAGTATCCCCTATCAATGAAGAGCACAGCCTGTTATCTTCTCAGCAAGAAAAAAGAAGCTCAAGTCAAACACCCACCTAAGTTCTTAGCAAGGAAATCTATGTCTTTGTTAAAATGTAAGACATATCAATAATTCAGATTCTTCTGTGAATGAGTGGGTGATGAATACAAGTTACTGCAGTAATTGATACATTACACTGTGGATTGTGAGGCAACAAATTACCCTGACACTGTCGAAAGGGGTTCAGCATTACATCAGAAGTCAGTGTGAACAGCGAATGGGTAACTCTGATGACACCATCAGGAACCATTAATCTGGTTGCCTTGGCAGCCAGAGTCCCCAAGATAACGGAGATGATGACGAATGAAAAGGATGAGAACAGTGATGATGCGGAGATAAAGTCACAGCTCAGAGTTACGTAAGTAAGAAATTCTCCACCATGGTACAGGCTCTCTTCTAGCAATGAAAACATAAACACAGCTAACCTACGTGGTGACACACAGAGACTAAATTAAAATGCCTATGAAATTAGGATTGAAGTACTGAGGCCAAAGAAGTCTTGAGTCTCTTTCACGTCTGAAAAGGAGTGACTGAGTAGCAATTGGTCCCATCCAGCACATCTCTCTTCTGTAGTCATCAAAATGAGAGTAACAGGCAAGAAGTTAGACACCTACTTTCCACTTCTCAGTTGGGCCGAGGCTTACCTTCCCTCCAGCTTCAGAAACCAAGGCTCATGCAATGATTCTCAGACTGAAAGCTCTGGGTACATTTTTTTTTATGACAACGCCGTGTCATTGGCCAAAGGAGTCAAAGAAATCAGCATACAAGAGACATACACTGGCAGGTGTGAACAGGAGTGCCACCTGGGCCAGGGAAGGCCAGGTCGGTTGGGCTGACAGATGGCAATGATGGCCACAGCAGCAGGTGGCAGCAGCCAGGGGACAGCAATGTGCCTGGACATTTATCAATGGAAGCATGGGGACCCAGCTAGAAAATTTTGGGAGATCCTAGAGACAGTATGAATTAGTGTGCTTGGTGCAGGTCTGGCTGGGCAAGCACTACAAGAAAGTATGTTCAATGCATCTACCAATAAAATGTTGGCTAGGCTGTGGTACAGCTTCTTCATTTCCAGGAAGGTGCCTTTAGGAAGTGTGTCACCAACCCGGCCTTCACCAAAATCCTAGCAAATATTTTATGGATTTCAAAGCTGAAGTCACCTTGTATCACATTCTTGTGGCTGTTTACACATCTACATTAATAAAAGAGACATATGCAAATTGACCATTACTTTGCAATACCCACCAGCCAATCAGGAGTCAGTATGCAAATTAATCTGACAAATATGGTGATGGCCCTGCCCCCCAGCCAATCCAGGCCTCTGAGCAACACATTCTAGTAGAGCAGACAGGCCAGGCGGGACACCTGCTATGAGGGGGAGGATGGGGGTAGAGGGACCTGGTGTTAGTACATTATCCGGACAGCTATGACACTTGGGTTCATAATAAGGATGTTAATGTGGAAAGTGAAGATCTACTAATTCCAGGAAATTCATGGAAGGTTCATGCAAAACGGATTTGAGACACTAATGTTTTCAATTAATGGATAAATGAGGAGGATTATGAGGTGGACAGAACACAATTCGCTGAGCTTTTGACAGCAAATTTAAATGAAGTGTGAAGAGCCAGTCTGAAGTCCAGAGAGAAGGGATAGAAGGCCTTATATAGCCCTAGCTAGTTTGGTTCAGTGGATAGAGGGTTAGCCTACAGACTAAAAAGTCTCAGGTTCGATTCCAGTCAAGGACACATGCCTGGGATTGCAGGCTCAGTCCCCACTCAGTGTAGGAGGCAGCCAATCAATGATTCTCTCTCATCATTGATGATTTTATCTCTCCCACTTCCTTCCTCTCTGAAATCAATAAAATTTAAAAAAAAAATACAAAGAAAGGCTTTAGTTAATGCTCTGAAGAGGCAACAATCACCTTCCTCTCCACTTCCCACACCCACAGACTCACAGAAAAAAAGTGGAAAGGCCAAGCTAATCTTTATGGGAAAATGCAGATATCAAAAAGATATCAAGAAAATCTTACCAAGGATATGGAAGATCCAATACCTATACCCAACATACAGGAAGTGGTACTTACAAAAAAATGTGAGTCCAAAGAAAGATAGAGAAAATACACCTGTGAACGAGGCACCTAGCTGATCTGGATGAACAGAATGAAGAAACAGTCACAACAGGAGGAAAGGAAGATGAAGATCCCTTCAAAGGTGATCAGAGTCATGCAGTTGACCTTGGTAAAGATAATGAGACATAGAAGACCAATCACATTACTATTCCTAGCTATGGTCATGGTTTGGTTATAACTACATTCACATGATTGAACAACATGCTCTTCCTGAGTCTTTCATTGGGGGAAAAAACAACAAATCCAAGACTCCAGAGATATATTTGGCATATCAAAATTTTATGATTGACACATATCGCCTGAACCTTCACTGGAGATGTGCATGCTCCAGATGAGGGTTCATGCCTTGCTAGAGCCGGGGGGGTTTGTTAACCACCCAGTGGATCCAGAAAGTCAACTCATGGTAATGGGACGTCCTTCCTACTCCTCACTTCAGCGCAGTGACTGATACACCCTCTGGGCTTGTGCCTCTACATCTTCAATCACCTCAGGTCCTAAGAAGAACAAGGGAAAACCAGCTGATTTGCAAAACTGCGGCCTCCCTACTGACATTTACTCATACCGGAAGAGAGAGGACAGAGCAGGAGACCCGCTACCCCTGGAGGCCCTGGACATGTACAAGGGTGGCTGGAACAGTGGCAGAACATGGTGGAAGTCGTACTCAGGCTGAATGCATCCTCCACTTTTTGAGGCTTCCCACTGAGGACCCATCCCTTGAGGATTCAGGTGCTTCCCCTGGGCCCCTGGCCTTCCGGCCTGTCCCCCTCCGTCAGTCAGAAGACCCAGTCAGGAGCACTGCTGCCCTGTTGGTATCTGGGGAGGACCCTCCGTGTGGTATCTGCTGCATTAAAAACATCTTCACAGGAGTTTCCGTGGATTGGGGACGAGGTACCCCAGGAACTGGCTGAAGCTCATACCAAGAAAGTACAAGAAGTAGCGGGATCCCACCTACTGCCAGGAGGGCAGCTGCCCCTCAGGCCTGAGCCTGAGGAGCCGGAAGGACCTGGAGGCGCTGACGAAGGGGAAATGGCAACAGACCCTGATGGTGGGCGGCCTGGAGAGGCAGAAACGAAAAAAACTGATGAAGCACAAGACCGAGGCAACGAAAAGTACCAAGAAGAGAGTGAAGTTAGCGAGGCAACCACATCCCAGGAAAAGGAGGCCCGAGAAGAAGGAACTCAGGGACACTTGTCAAGAGAGAGGAAGTGGCATTGGGGACAGCAGAGCAGAGGGTAACGTTTCTGAAGGGAATGTAGCCGCAGCCGCAGCCGCAGCCACAGCAGCTGCTCTCGCCCCAGCTGCCACCAAGGCCACGCACCCGGCTGCCCTGGGAGAGAAAGACCGAGGTCGCCCTCCTGGCTGAGACCCGGTGACGGAGCCGGAGGTCACACTGGGCAGGTGGAGGGGCCGGGAGGACGGCGGACAGAAGGAGGCTCAGAACGGCCGCAGCACCTGCTGGCTGAGCGCGCGGACTTGCACGTGGGCAGAACCCCCACAGAGACACTGGCCCTCAGGGGGGCTGGCCCGGCCCCAGGGAGCAGCAGGGCACCCCGGCATGATGCCTGGCCAGCAGTCCCCCCCCCCCCACCCCCTGACACAGCAGCGGATGCCGCCTCACCCACCCAGCCACGTCACACCGGGCCCAGGTTCCATGACGCCTGGGCAGCCGTGCCAAGCCGCACGACACCCCTCATTGCAGCTGGCTCGCACCCCGCCCTCGGGGGGTGGCCCTGTTCTCCTGGGGTGCTGCCCACGTGGGAAAACATCCAGGGTCACCCTCACGGCCCCCTGCTCCGGGCCCACCCACCGCCCCCGCGCGAGCCTGGAAGATGCGGGGACATCCCCGCCAGCGCCACCAGCTGGGGTGCGGATGGCACGGCGTAGGCCCCTCAGCTCCCTTGGGTCTCTCTCAGGCCTTCCTTCTCACAGCCCCAAGCAGGCGTCCCACCTCCCGGCTCTCCCCATCCCTCACGCCCCCGTTCCCCATGCTCTGACACCCCTGTGTCAGGTCCTCAGCCACCCCCCGGTGGAAGCTGGGTGACAGCGTGCCCTGTTCATCCTAAAAGTGACCCGTTTTTCCCTGTCCAGGATGGGCATTCTGTCTTCACTGCCTGTGCTCTCCTGCAGTGCTTTGCTTTGTCTTGTGCCTCTGTAAATAATGTTTTATTCTCTCTCTCTCTCTCTCTCTCTCTCTCTCTCTCTCTCTCTCTCTCTCTCTCTCTCTCTCTCTCGTCTATTGCTTTAAAGGAGAGCATCCGAAATTGACGGGAACCAAACCATGGTGATGGGCAGGGAGGGTAGCCAGCGGGAACGAACCTTAAGGCAGAATAAGCGACCTTATTTCTGCTTCTCTGAGCTAAGAATGGTGCAGATGGCGAAATTTCGTGAGGCTTTTGCCACACACAGATCCGCCAAAATTCAAAACCATGGGGGAAGGGGACTCCGTTGATTTTTCTTCCTCGAGAGGACTGTGAGGGCCTCCGCCCTGCCCGCAGCTCACACCCCTTTGGGGGGTGGGGGTGGGGGAGGGAAGCACAGGCTGAGCCCACAGGCCCTGCTCTCTCTGCAGGTGGTCTGTTGGGTCGGGTTGGCATTTCTGTTTTTCTGAAGGCAGTGTGAGCTTTGCAGGCTGGCATGTGCGGAGGCGTTCCTTAGTTCCTATGACTGGCCAGGAACGTGTTAGGGGCCAAGGGCCATGGCCCCCCAATGAATCTACTTCAGTATTTACTGAATTCTTTTTCTCCCTCTTAAAAAAAAAAAGGGGGGGGGTAGCTAGTGATGAGCATTTTATCTCAGAGAACTTGGTCAGGAGGGCTGGGTGCTCCCCACACTACCTCTTGCAGCGGCCAGGTGAGTGGGACTTGGTGTGCACTGCATGCAGGAAATACTGGGGGGAGGGCAGGCACACATGATAAAAGCTGAATACTAGTCATATGGAACTTGTACACTCGTGATCATAGGATCAAGACCTCAAGAAGAAGGACAGTCTATGTCGCCTTCCAAGTAAAGGTTTGAGTGTGAGAGCTTCAAAGTTAGGATCACAGATTCATTTCTATTTCTAGTCTGTCTGGGAAAGTGACTCATTCTATTTCCTGACATTGGTATATTGATATTAATTTCACGGCCCTTGCCGTAAAAATCCTTTCTGGGTAGTTGCTTTTGAAACACATAAAAAGTAGTACCTTGTTATAGGGAATGGTGATAGAGCAAAAGAACTCTTAAGCAAGGTCTATACTTTTGAAATGTCCAGCAAATTTACTTGAAATGACAAAAACACCCCGTCACTTTCTGCATAGTCAGGCACACTGGCTACAGAGTATCCCATGTCAGGAGATAGAACCATTAGCCAGTTACGTTGCCTTTTTGGTGTTCCTCTTTTTACCATACTTCCCCACGTCCGGCCTCCGAGCAGCAGCGCTTTTCTTAGGAGAGATGGATCACTCCCTTTTGTGTACAGCTACCTCAGAGGGGCCATTTGCTGAACTAAAAATAAAGATTTTCATTAGCTTGCTTTGCTGATCATTGACATGATTAGATACCATCTTTCTGCCTTCCTGGCTCTCTGAGAAAAAGACATGCTGAGGGAAACGCAGCAGCGCTGGAGAAACCAATCCCGTCCAAACGGGCCATTCTGACGGCTCATTTGCTAATATTAAATGAAAATAAATGCTCTCATGGAACAAAACATAAGTGGTGCTGTCCTGGTTGTGTCTTCAGCGTGGATAACTAGCTTGCTGAACAATAGCCAACACTGGCTGCGCACCTACGAACAGTATGCACACTCTTCAACGTCAATCCCGAGCTAGGCCCCTTTCCAGGGCCTGCCGTTCTGAGCTGGACTCACATTCTCTGTGATGGATCTCCATGGCACAATTGCCCAAATCTGGTAGAAAACATGTAACTTGAGCAAAGGAGTTGTCGAAGTAAAGGCTTCCTCACACTTTCTAGGTCATATTTCTTTAATTTAGCCATAAAGATCTTTCTAGAGTATCAGTAAAATCATGAAGAATCAGGGTAGGTTTCACCTTCCTAGAATAAGTGTTTAAAACTATGCTGTTAGCCAATGCAATAGGATTATTAAATTCATGGGGGCCGGGGGTAAGGGGTGGGAAGAGAACTGTTCTGTTTTTTTAAACACATACACACATTCAACAGACATACCAGTAGTCTCTCACACTTTGACCAGAGAATTGTCTTGCTATTTCCTCTTATAGGGTAAGTACAGAGAGGCAGAGAGCATATGGAAGAGTTTGCACCACTGATTAAAATGGATTATACATTTGTGCGTGTTGTCATTGTGTTTTCTCATCAGTTTTTTTCATT
Organism: Vespertilio murinus; assembly: GCA_963924515.1. Taxonomy (NCBI): domain Eukaryota; kingdom Metazoa; phylum Chordata; class Mammalia; order Chiroptera; family Vespertilionidae; genus Vespertilio; species Vespertilio murinus. The sequence continues at coordinate 74,533,773 of OZ004711.1, read as the reverse complement.
GGAAGAAGCATTTCAAAAGTGCCCTCTCTACCCCAAACCCTTTCCTACTTCATTGGCTGACCACTCAGCATCAAACCTGAAGAGTTATTAGGAGGGTGATTTGGTGTTTGAAAAGCAGATGTATTTTAAAGTTGAAGAAACAAAGGTTTTGCGTGTGTGAACTCTGGTTTTTGTAGCTACCCCCTTTTAACAGATGTTGTAAAGAAAAAAATATAAAGCTTTGAGTCGTGCAAAAAATGCCTTCCAAGGACAGTGAATGAACTGATGGCAGATGGCTGTCCACAATGCACATCAACAAAGCACTTCGTGTACAATCACCAATTTTAGTTTTCTGCCTGAGTGAGGTTTCTCCTTCTTTTCTGCCAATTCTTTGCTGTCTAATAAAGTGATGAATTTTAAATGTTATTTAAAAATAAATTTTAAAGACCCCTTAAAAATAGAGTTTAAAAACCTTTTTAAAAATAAATGTAAAAATACTTTTTAAATGAATTTAGTGGCTCTAAATGCTTGTTCCTAGACACTGGGGGGAAAACAGGTCTCATCACCAGCTGTGCTTCATTATATGCACACCTTTTATAAATACACACAATTTGTAAATGTTCTCCCTGGCACATCAGTCAATGAAACAGATGGGCATTTATGTAACTATTGTACTTATGCAGGTGGGGAAAGTACACCCTTTGGAGCACGTGCACATGATATTTAAGAACAACAAATAGTACGGTCTTCTCACACCAAAATAAATGCAATAGAAAATTGAAGGCACTGGTTTTTCAACATATCTTCAAGGGAAAGAAGTAACTATATTTAAACAGCCCATCAACCCCTATCAGTCAAATTTTTGAGCCAAGCAGAACCCTTTTCCAATTCTAAGACCAAGCTGAACAAACACCTCATCCTAGCCCACCAAAGCAACAAGTCCCTTCTGTTTGGAACTGTGATTTTTCTAAAGATGACTGAACTTTGGATGTGTCTGCAGCTATGAAATTATAAACCACATCATGTTAGGTGGGATAGCATATAGGTCACGAGCATAGATAGACTTTAGCATCAAACCCTGGTTCCAACAGCTAGTACCTGTATACCCTTGGGCAAAGTAGCATTCCTACCCCTCCATCTCTTCATCTGAAGCGGGGCTTGTAATAGTGTTAGGTATACTCCTCCTCCTCGTCATCATCATCATCATTGGGACCCTAAGGGTTTTTAATCTAATAAAATGGATTTCAGCCAATTGTAAAAACAAAACAAAAACACCTAATGTATTAGCATCTGTATTGTGCCAGTTTATGTAATGACTCCAAATTCATTTTGGCACTCGTGCAATTCTGGTAGACACAGTGATTACGAGGAACACTACACTTGCCAGCCAAGCACTAACTACACTGAGCATTTTACATGGATTATTTCATTTTATCCTCACAATAACCTTGGGGTGAGTCTATTATCATCACCGATCCACACATAAGGAAACTGAGGCTTAGAGAGTTTAAACACTTGCCTCAGCTTAGCTAGTGAGCAATGAGTCTGTGACATGAATGCAAGCAGTCTAATTCCAGAGCATTCAGAACCAAACTGCTATTAGTAGTTTTCTTAAATTGAAAAAAAAACCAAACAGAAAAACACACACACATACACATGACATTTTTAACTAATAGCTAAATAAATTTTATTTCATTCCAAAAAAAAGATGTTCATTAAAATATCATAACGTAGTCTGAGAACCAGTGAGCTTCTAAATAGCAGATTGCCATTTTATAGCAAAACTATACTTCGAATACCCAAATTCCATGGTTAAAACTCAGAGGAGGAAAGAAATGAAAATCATTTACCTGCTACAAGAATCAACGGGAAGAAGTTGAGAGCCAGGAGCAGCCTGAGGATCATTGTGCTAGTGGCAGGCCAGGCTGCAGCCCCTCCTCCCGGAGGAGCCCCAAGTGTGAGGTGGGCTGAGGGCACACTCGCCAGGGCCTGCGCGTCTCCGTCATCCGAGGCCACCTCCAACTTAACTTCTCTCGGGGCACATGATCAAACCACATGTCCTCAAACCTCAAGGCATCGTTTCACACAGGATATTGCATTGTTTTGATGACTGCAGACTTTTCTTTTAAAGGCACCCTTTTCTTGTCACTGAAAAAGATTGCCAGTCAATCTATGGTGGGCTCATGAGGATTATTCTTGATGGTCCAGGGTCACAGCTGGGGAAAACTGGTGCGTGGAATCCTGCAGGAATGTAAGGGTAGACAAACAAGGTATTCTAAAGGACAGATAAAGCCTCTCACAGAGGAGAGATTTTTCAAGACATGGGGATAGACATATTGTTAGAGTTAAATAACAACAATGAGAATTCTATTGAGGATTTGGGAAAATTCAGACCAGTGTTGAAAGGAGTCATAAATATTAGGACTTGAACGTGTGTGTTAGACATAGGTAGCTCTTTGGAGAATTTAACACGTGCACCTTTGTTTATACCAAGCTCACTTCTAGGAACTTTGAGAAGCACACCCTCCTTGCAAGCTCACAGCCACTGAGAAGAGGAGGTCCCTTATGCAAAGGGAGAGTCAGATAACAAAGGGGGACAGTAAGGTGACCAAAAGCCCTTTGCTCTCTACTGGTATGTCCTCAAGGAGTCGCTCAATGTTAAGTGAGAGGCAGGAAGGGAGGCTCCAGAGCAGGCTCCCCAAGCCCCAGGCCCCGAGCTCTCTCCCTCTGGCCATGCCTTCTGCATTTGAATCTTTCCACTGGTGTGGCCAACTCTGCTTCCCTCGTCTGGCACCTGACTCAGGATCTTGTACTTGCTGGCTTTCTCAAAACCTTCCCTGTCATTTTTTCTGTTTTCCTGGACATCTAAGTTTGATATGATTACCCTAGGTTTTGGTTTGTATATGTGAGGGGTTTTTTGTTTTGTTTTAAGATAATTTGTATTGCTTTCTATTCTGACTATAAAAGTAAGACGTATTTCATAAAGAAATTTCAGAAAAAGATACATTTACCTTTTTAAATGTAAAAAATAATCATTAAAACCAAAACCTCGCATAATCTTACCACCTTGATATACTTTTAACTTCCTGGTCCATTGTCTTCCATGTGATTTTCTACTAAGACTTTTACGTGTTTGATGCCATGTTTTATTTATAGTTTTCAACAGATATATGCTCTTATCTGTTATATCTGGAACATTTCCCCATGACATACAAGTATTCTTTGTCAACACCATTTGTAATTGATGAACAATACTCTATCTTATAATCATATCATAATTTGTTTAAGCATCCCCTAGTACCAATTTTTTGCTATTTTAAAAATGCTACAGTGAACATCCTTGATGACCTAGCTATAAGTCCCACCCTCCTCATCTGCTGAACGACAGATTTAAAAATTTTCTCTTCCAATAGACCACCTTTGTCCACATTTCAATGTTCTCACCAACACAGTCTTTGTGACCCGCCCATACTGACACATTTTTTTCTACCCTTTGGAGCAACTTGTCTTTGAAAAGGATTCATTTACACTTCTGAACTAAAAGAAAATAATGAAGTTAATGCCCCCAGTCCTGGAGAAGATTCACTTCTAGTTTGACCCAGTATTCCTGGCTCCTCCTGTTAGGGGGACCTATAGCTTACCCAGGGCCTGATATCTTTCTGGGACAATTTAAAGGAGTCTATTGACCTTCTCTAAAAGATTACCCCTATTCTGGAGTGACCAGACAACCCATATCTAGACAAAGAGGCTCTGAAATTCATCATAGAGATTAAAAATATGTACAGGAGAAACAAAGACTTCCCGAATTTCAATCTGACCAATAACAAAAAGCTAAGAAGAAAATGAATGCTTTCTTCGAGCACATGAAAGATAACTGTATAACATCTAGCTAGTAGTATGTATATGTTAATGCCTGGTTGAATCAAACTCAGCTGGGAAGAAATGGTGCAGTTATCTGGTCTAACTCCTTTATTTTGCAGAGGCGGATGCTGAAGCCCACAGAGATTAGCTAATTAATAGAAACTCACAAAATATCAAATAAGTATACTTGATCTTATAACTTGACTAACCATTTTTTGGTTTTTAGTCTTTAGAGTAAAAGGAAATACAAATGTTGGTATTTGCCTTCTTTTTTATATAAACATATATCACACTAAAGAAGCAAATCATTTCATTAGGGTCCTTTCACATTTGCTCTTGAAATTCAATGGCATTCACATGTACTGAGAAGTGGAAATGATAGAGATGAAATAAAGGACATTAAAGCCATTAATGCAGAGATTACTGAGTCTCTATTGTGTTCCCCGTAATAAAAGTAGCTAGCATTTCTATAGCAAGCACTTCACATGCCTCATCTCATTTAATACTCACACATTTAATCCTCACTCCTATAAGGAACACACTACTATTATCCCCACTTTACAGATGAGAAAATGACTCTGAAAGAGTTGAGAAGTCTCAGGAAGTAATGGAGTCAGCATTAGAATGAGCTTTCTAACGTTAACTGCTATGCCCTAAGCACAGAACTATACTGCCTCCTTACTGTCAAACCTCTCCAAAATTGTAAATTCCTTCAGGCAAAAGAATAAAAAATGTGCTTTATCTTTCTCTTGCAAGGCATCTAACATCTAGCCTATGTGCTGGAGTGTGAGAGGAAAAGGGGTTGGCCCCAGGATGCTGTGAAGACATAATCAAACTATGTTTGATTTTTTTTTTAAATGCACCTGGATATTTATGGAGAAATTCCAGAATTTTTTAAATTCACACATGATTTTGAAATTCAAGGACATGTGCACTGAGATGTTACTGAAGTTCCAATTACATAACTTGTCAGAGAAAAATATAGTACAAATGACCAAATTCTCTGGGCTGTTTGAACATAATAGAAATTATACTTAGGATTAAGAAACTTAAAAAGAAAGAATCTTGGGGCATCTAAAATCCTATATAATAAAAAGGTAATATGTAAATTGATCCTAATGGCAGAATGATCTGGAACAACTGGTCACTATGATGTGCACTGACCACCAGGGGCAGACGCTCAACGCAGGAGCTGCCCCCTGGCAAATACACTTCCACAGGGGGAGCTCTGCTCAGCCACAAGCTGGGCTGAAGGCTGCAAGCGCAGCAGCGGTGGCGGGAACCTCCTCTGTGGCAGTGCTATGGATGTCTAACTGCGGCTTAGGCCTGCTCCTCCTGGGAAGTGGGCCTAAGCTGTCAGTTGGACATCCTCTGAGGGCTCCCTGGCTGCCAGAGGGATGTCAACTTAGGCCCACTCCACCAGGGAGCAGTCCTAAGCTGGCAGGTGGACATCCCCCAAGGGGTCCTGGACTGCAAGAGGACACAGACTGGGCTGAGGGGACCCCCACCACCACCACCACCACCAAGTGCACAAATTTTCATGCATCAGGCTTCTAGTTGTAATATAATATTGTAATATTGTGGTCTTTATCCTTGGCTCCTGGCAAGAGCTCCTAAAAACCTCTGTAATTTTCTAATAAAGGTTCTATGAGCATTTTGTTTTCATATTTGGTTTTTTATCCAGTTTCTTGCCCAGAGTTCCTAAATGCCTTGGAATTTTCTGGATGATGGGAGCATCTTTTGTTCTAAGGAGGTGATTCTTGGTGAGCTCCTGGATAGTTTCAGGATGGGGCTGGTCACGAGAAATACCAAGCCATGATTAGAAGCTGGAAACTTTTAGCCCCTCTCCCTATCCTCTGAACCTGAGAGGGGGTCATGGGAACACAATTTATAGCCAGTCCATCAGAAGTACAAATTACAACCCGGGACTTGCATTTGACACCTGTAGGAGGGACAGTCTTGTGGAACTGAGCCCTTAACTTGTGGGATCTGACATTAACTCTAATTAAATTATGTCAGAACTGAATTAAATTATAGGACAACCAACTGGTTTCAGAGAATTAGTCAGTATGGGTGGGGGGAGATTTTTGAGAATTCTAGTAGCTAAAAGCAAGGACTTGAAGTTCCACAGGCTTAGGGGACAAATCCCAGTTGGGTCACTTGGTAGCCATGGGAACTTAAAAAGTCATAACCTCAATTCTGCATGTGTAAAATAAGGATGAAAATAACTCACACAGTAAGTTGTTCATATCTCACACAATGTGTGAATTTCCACACCCTTAAGATAGAAAGAAGATTTAATGAATCTCCATTTCACACTTACTATAGGGGGCTGAGTAAATGTTTGTTGGATCAACCAAAATGGATCATCTATAATATAATATAATATAATATAATATAATATAATATAATATAATATTATATTATATTATATTATATCATAATATAAAAGTATAATATGCTAATTAGACCAGGCAGTCAAATGACCCTCTGCACATCATTCCAGACATCCTTTTAGATGAAGCCACAGCAGCAAGAGTTGAGGAAGAGGAGGTTAGGGGCGATCAGACAGGCAGGCAAGTGGCTAGGGACAATCAGACAAATAGGAAGAGTCCATTAGGGGTGATCAGGCAGGCAGGCAGGCAGGAAGAGGCAGTTAGGGGCAATCAAGCAGGCAGGCAGAATGATTGGGGGCAATCAGGCAGGCAGGCAGAGGGTTAGGAGCAATCAGGCAGGCAGGCAAGTGGCTAGGGGCAATGAAGCAGGCAGGCAGGCCAGCAGTTAGGAGCTATTGATCCCAAATTGCAAGAGGGATGTCTGACTGCTCTTTTAGGCCCTAACAGTAGTCGGACATCTCCTGAGGGGTCCCAGATTGTGAGAGGATGCAGGCCAAGCTGAGGGAACTCCTTTCCCCTCCCCAAGACCAAATTTCATGCACTGGGCTTCTAGTTGAATATATGTTTGATATGTTTACATACACTGATTTTACTTTATAGCTTGAGTGACACCAGAACTCTGTTTTAGACATTAGCATAGTGCCTCCTTGCTACATAGTTCTTTTCACTGTAACCTACACCAGTATAAACTACAAAATATCATTAAAGAGTCTTCAAGAATTACAGTTGTCAAACCAGTCAATGATGAGAAACCCTCTAGCTATCTCTAACATTGACCAAGTCTACCAGGATAATATTTTAGTTTATCTAAATTTCAGCTAGAAATTTGCCTTCATTTTAGTTTTTACTTTTCCATAAAGGTCTGTCATACAGAGGTTCAAATGCTCACCTGGTGACTGTGGCAAAATAAGAAAGCTTGAGATTCTCTTTTGAGCTATGCAGTTGGTATGAAAAAGTTATTAAGAAAAAGCAGATAAAGACTGTTAAAAAAAAAAAAAAAGGTCCACATTATCACATACCAGCAGGTCCAAAGCCTGAAAAAAAATTATGTTGTGCCCCAAAGAAATGAGAAGGCAAGAAATAACTGCCGTATTGATCAACTAATCCCACTGAGTAAACAAATATTACAGAAAAATATATTTGCAGGAACAATCTAAGAGGTTTTATCAAGACTTACATGAAAAATATTGTGAAAAAATAGCTTAAAATAATCATCTAAAAACCTTTTGACCACTTACAAAGAGAGGCAGGCCTAAGGCTCCAAGTAGTAAAAGCAGAAGCTAACTTTTCCTGGAGGCTTCCTGCTGGCAGGCATTATGCTCAGCATTATGCCCACATCATCTCATTTAATCTCCACAACAATCTTAGGAGGTTGGCGCTATTAATATCTCTATTTTATGGATAAGAAAACAGGAGCTCAGCTGGGTTAAGTTATCTAAGGGCAATCACACAGTAAGTAGTAAAGCAAGGATTTAAACTTAATACTATCTCACTCAAAAAGTGAACTCTCGATTAGAGCATCATGGTAGAAGTTAATGCAATCCTGATCAACCGACAGCTGGAATATGTGGTTGATAGTGCAGTGTTTAGGAACAAGATTTGTAAAGAGGAATGTATCTTCTTTTTTTTAAATATTTTTTATTGATATTTTACAGAGAGGAAGGGAGAGAGATAGAGAGCTAGAAATGTCGATGAGAGAGAAACATCGACCAGCTGCCTCTTGCACACCCCCTACCGGGGATGTGCCCGCAGCCAAGGTACATGCCCTTGACCGGAATCGAACCTGGGACTTTTCAGTCCACAGACCGACACTCTACCACTGAGCCAAACCGGTTTCGGCGGAATGTATCTTCTTGATAGGCACGCCTGACCTGTAGCGCCATCTTTATACAAATTCAGCAAGAATTCTATGGGACGTGCAACATCTTCCTTCACTCTGGAGGATGCAGTTCTCCTTGCTCCCCTCTGACCCTATACTCATGCAGACCCCATCAAGAGGAAGGAGCAAAATTTGTGTAGTTTTGACATCATCCTAGAGGAATTAATGCTGATGAGATCCTAAAGGAATGTGTGTACTGTCAGCAAGATCCATCATGTGCCCAGGCATTGCTGATCGGAGCTTAAGACAGTTCCTTGACAATGGGTTTATTCACTTGGTAATCTGACAGAAAGCAGAAGGAGAGTGGCAGATACAGAAAACATCAATCACCGTTAAAGACCGAGGAAGATGATTGCCAAGCAGACTCTGGCTAACCCACTATGGCAGTGTAAACTCAGAGGTCTTAGACCCAAAGATATTGTAACAGGAAAGTCTGCTGTGCTGTTCTCAAATCCCATTATTCTGAAAAAACAAATGGTCTCACAGAGCCATGTTCTTTTGGCTCATGGAACACCAGCTGCCTGCTTTATTGCTGGCATTATACAAATATACCAAGAGCCCTGTGCCAGGCTGAATTTTTTACTTTTTTGAAGCCACTGATACAGTTGGATATTTTCTAGAAATAGGAATGTTAATTAAATATGACTGGGGTTGGAAGGGCTACGGAAGGAATGTATTTCACTTCACATCTTGTATTGAACCTGATTTGACTCTCTTCTATTCCCTACTGTGCATTCAGTGGAATGGTAAACAGGTGACCTCTGACCTCTTCAGGAAGTGCAATCTTGTCCCAGCCTTGGGAAAGCTGTCATGCCTGGTTTTCATCCTTTCAGAAAAATGTTAAGGGCCCTCATTCCCTAATGTGTGTTTAGTACGGAAACTCCAGGAAATAAAATTGTTAGCTCCAATGTTGCCTTCAATGGTCGCTCATGTTACTGAGCCCCATGGGAGCCTTCTCACCCTCCCCACTGCTGTATCTCCTTCCCTCCCCTCCACCCTCTCCCACCAGTTCCCACACTCACTGAATAAGGAAGGTCATCTGAATACATCTGTCCACATCTCAGGAATGCCACAGAGGAGTAACAGCTGTTGACCTCTGTTCCAAACACATGATCCTGTTTGTCCCAAAAGTAGTTTGGGTGAACTCCAGCTAATATATACAATCTCTACTTCCTATGGAGAATGTAGAGCCAGGAGAGTATATTCCCCCACACTTGCTTTGGTACAAAACAACCTGCTTTCAAGTGCTGGATCCTATTACTGCTAATAGTAATATTAGTAATTTTAATAATAATTGTAGCTAAAAGTCCTTAAGCATTTGCTATTTGCCAGATTTAGTACAAACCTAAAACATGCCAAGTTTTTAAGCCTTAACTTTTTCTTTAAGTTCTGGAAAATGCAGTACTTTTCTTTCTCTCTAAATCACTATACTTCCACATCGTAATACACACACACACACACACACACACACACACACGTGAAATATTGGGGAGAGAGAAAAAAGCTGTACCAGATGTTACAAGAAGCCCAAGAGTAACAATACGGAGCAAGATTAAAGAGGCTATGTCCTGAGGCAAGGTTCAGACAAATCTAGTATTCGTCTAAGAATCCATCCAGAAATAGTCATTTACACCACAGTGCATGTGATGTCTTTTATGCATGGTCTTGAGGAAAATTCCAGACTAAACTTGTCCTCACGCATTTAGCTCCCTTTATATTACAGGCTGCTTCATTTTGGAATGACTGCAACCTAAGTCATAATTTTCCTCATCGCGGGGCCACAATTGACTTTGAAACACAAGGAAATCTCGTCCACATCAGGAGTCTAATCTACACTGATCTCTCATGCTGCTGGTCACTGTGTGTAATTTGCCCAGCTTTGTTGTGCCAAATTGCCATAGGACTCTTCTAGAAAATTTGGAATCATTTAGCAGGCGTCAAAGGGTAACAAACAAGTGTAGGAGAGTCATATAGGGTGACCTCAAAAGATGCACTCATTCACGCAACGAATATGTGTTCAGTGCCCATGGTAGAGAAGGCCTGTTCTACACCCCGAGGGTCTAGGAAAATTAAGTCAGTCCCCCTGCCCCCCAAGAATTTAAGTCTGGAAGAAACACTGAAGAAGAAACCCCTAACTTGCCTGGAGAGGCTCTCGGGCCAGGGAGGCTGGGATTTGAAGGAGAAGCAAAACTGACCAGACTAGAAACAGGGAAGAATGAGACTTTCCTTCCTGGCAAAGTGTGTACTATTTGCAAAAAAAATCTAAAAGTCCTGAGAGAACCACAAAGAACTCAGAGTGGCTGAAGCAGAAGGAACTGAACAAAGGCAAGGGAGGTAACAGGCAGTCAGGCCACAGTAAGAAGTCTCCTTTTTGTACTGAGGACAAGGAGAAACCCTCATAAGATGGGTCAGCACCCCGATCTGGGCTCCTGTGACAGATTCAGGAGGCACTGGCATGTCAGACCCAGGCTTCCAAAAAGGTTTCATCTCTGACATCAACTCCAGTTGATTGATATCAGCTGCTTGAATCACAATATTGAATGGGATTTCTGAGGCCTCATACTGGTTCAATGGGAACATGCGAAGGGCAAGGGGGAGGCTGGTCATGGCTCTCTGTGGTTCCTGGGTCAGGATTATAAAAGAGCCGTGAACACAGATCAGATGGCAACCTGATTTCCCCCAACCTGTCCCTTAAATCGTGGCATTTTCCCACAGTTGGGATTTGAGGAGGCCAAAGATTACTTCCTTCTCCTTGCTAATTCAGTTCTAAACCTAAGAAGGGAGACTGAGAAAGAAAACGGAGTCATGTTAATGGAGATGCAAATATTACAGATAGAGAGCTACAGGAGAACATGGCTAAGATTTGTGGACACATTGCAATAGCCCCTTGGTCGGCAAACTGCGGCTCCGAAGCCACATGCGGTCCTTTGGCCCCTTGAGTGTGGCTCTTTCACAAAATACCATGACCTGGGCCGACTCTATTTTGAAGTGGCATGAGAAGTTTACGTCAAAAATTTGGGTCTCAAAAGAAATTTCAATTGTTGTACTGTTGATATTTGGCTCTGTTGACTAATGAGTTTGCCGACTACTGCCCTAGCCAGTTTTGTTCAATGGATAGAGCATCACCCTATGGACTGAAGGGTCTCAGGCTCAATCCCGGTCAAGGGCACATGCCTGGGTTGCAGGCTCAGTCCCCAGTAGGGGGTGTGCAGGAGTCAGTCCAAATGATTCTCTCTCATCATAAATGTTTCTATCTCTCTCTCCCCCCCTCATTTTCTCTCTGAAATCAATAAAAATATATTTAAAAACAAAGATTTCTGGCCACAGCAAGCACCCCAGAGTTAGGCAGATTTACCCATCAGTCACAAGCATTGTTAGAAAAATGTGGGTCCCACCTACAAGGGAAGTCTTCACCACTAAGCCACCACTGGGCCCAGAGCAGGACACTGGCTCGCTTCAAGAGGACAAGTCCCAACGGTGGGCATGAAGGCAGCAGGAGCCAGAGGGATGTGTAAGGTCAAGGGAGGATTTGTTTCAACTGGAAGAGACAGGTGAGCATGTTTTCATGATCCAGCCAGGAAGACATCACAGAGAGAAAGACTAAAGAGATAAGAGAGAGAATAATGTCTCGGGGAAATAAATAAGATTACAGGAAATAGGCCTGGACATCAACTAATACCTCAATATTAATTAAAAAGGAGGAACAGCCCTGGCTGGGTGGCTCAGTTGGTTGGAGCATCATCTTGTGCACCAAAAAGTTGCAGTTTTGATTCCCAGTCAGAGCACATAACAAGGCTACAGGTTCAATACCCAGTCAGGGCAAATACAGAAGCAACTGATTGAAATTTCTATCTCATATAAATGTTTCTCTCTCCCTCTCCCTCTCTTTCTATCCTCCACCCCCTTCCTCTCTCTCTAAAATCAATAAAAACATATCTTTGGGCAAGGATTTAGGGGAGGAAGAGAAGGAGGAGGAGGAGGAAGAAGGGGAGGAAGAGGAGGGAGAAGAAGAAGAGGAGGAGGGAACCTCTTTGAGACTATCACACTTGTCTAGAAAAACAGAAGTTATAGCAGTTAGAGATTAGGGATCACTGAAGAGGCACTTTTCCATTCAACACACATACACTCCTAAAAATCCCGTGTATGAGTCCTTCTCATTGGTCAGCTTCCTAGATGAAAAGACCTACGAAGCAGCAGGCAAGGACTGAAGCACAGTTCCTCCAGCTCTGAGACCGTGATCTTGGGAAAGCTGATTTCTCTGACTCCTTGCTCTTGGCCATTAAAGCATCATTTCATTAAACCATTGCTTCCAAAGAGCTTCCACTAGACCGAGTGATGCAATGGGAGAGGCATCTTCAGCAACTCTTATTCATTCAGTTTGTGTGGTGCAGAGTGGAGGGTGGTGGGGATTGGACGGCCTCTTGAACTTTAAATTCTATTTCTAAAACCTCTGAAAAAGTGAGAAAACACCTCTTTCAGCATTTCCTATCCAGGGGTGCCACCTCAGACCTTTGGGAAACCCGGCTGACTTCTCGGAGCTTGTTATGGCTGCTATGTCTCTGCCAGGAATTAGACTTTCTAAAAATAGCATCCATCAGGTGGCTCAGCCGTGGGAGGTGGCAGACTGGCTAATGATTTGCCTTGTGCGTACAGATGTGCTCTCTGAGGACCCCAAGGAGACAGCCCTCGGGAGTGGGGAAGGCTCAGCCTGGCTGAATGGGCTCCCTGTAGGGCCTGGAGGATAGAGCTTGGAGAAAATTATGTTTGTTTTTCCCCCAGATCTCTACTTAGCAAAGGTTTGTGGTAGTGCATTCTTTGTATCCAAGATTGTGGGCACGTTCTCTCAGACATTCTCTCTCTTGGTTCTCTTGATTTATGACTCTCTTTTTGTTTCTCAGAAATTCAGGGTCTGAATTGGTTTACAAACTGGATAAAAGTATGTATGTATGCTTCTGCACAAACATGGGGTTGACAAGAACTATTGCCTCTTCCTTTTTTCTACTCAGTCAGAATGCAAAATGCCTCCCAGGAAAGTGGACGTGTGGAAGTCTGTCCCCAATATTCCTAGCACATGGAACTGACAAGATAACCCATTACGTCTGGCGGTTCTTAACGTTTTTAATGTCAAGGACCTGTTTGATTGTCTGAGAACCTACAAGCCCCTTCTCACAACCACGTTTTGAAATGCAAAGAATAAAATGCATAGGATTGCAAACAATCCAGAGTGTTAAAATTCAGTTTTCAAATCTTTTTTGAAACAGAATGGAGTAATATTTTATTAGCACATTAAATAACAAGATCTAGCTATGGGGTGATAACTACTATAATTCTGAAGTAGTGACAAGCATAAGTGATATTTTGAGATACCTGCAACAGCTATAATGTGATATGAAAATACCTGTGATTTCTACTGATGCTAAAATTACTATGGTTCATTGCCTAAATATATTGTTGAAATGCTAAATGTCAGTTAGAGAAGTTAGTGAAAATAAAGATATAATTTTTTCCTGCCCAAGATTATGTCAGACCCCTGGTTAAAAACACCTGAATAAGCCCTAGCCAGCTGGGCTCAGATAGAGCATTGGCCTGAGGACTGGAGGGTTGCAGTTTAATTCCAGGCAAGGGCACATGCCTGGGTTGTGGGCTCGGTCCCTAGTAGGCGACGTGCAGGAGTCAGCCAATCAATGATTCTTTCTCATCATTGATGTTTCTATCTCTCTCCCTTTCCCTTCCTCTCTAAAATCAATAAAATATATATTTTATTTTTAAAAACCTGAATAAACCTGAATAAACCAATACATCTGGCAGTTGTCAGCATCCATTTACCCACATGTGATTGCACACACACACACACACACACACACACACACACACACGTAGCTTCTTAATGACATTCTGAAAGGACACTTCCCAGATGTCTTCTACCCTGAAAGATCAGGAGCAGAAAGTGCAGAAAGCATTGCACATTTCAGTATCAGCATTCTCTTTAGCCTCCATTTCCATTTCCAAGTACCAACTGGGTGTGGATGGCCACTCCCAACCATGGTTTTCTCATTTGGGCCTGAAACTTGGGCCAAAATCATAAGCTGTGTGGAACATATGGTGCTGAGATGAGACACAACACACCGTGGAAGGCCCACTCTCACACTCAGGCCCCTTACTCTGGATAATGATGTCAAGCCCCCTGGTGACTCTGCAACTACCCCACATTCTTCACTTGATATTCTGTGCTTGACTGCAGATCTGAAAATCCCTGGGAGAACCTCTGCCACTAAGGACACACTCTCTCCTTCACTCACGCTACTGCAGCCGCATGAGCACTGGGTTTTTTTATGCTCTAAAACATCACTTTCTTTCATGTACTTGGTCCTTCACATGAGCTCTTTCTTCTGTCTGGAATGCTCCTACTCTTCACTCTTCTCAAAGCTTTCTCCTCCACCTGACAACCATTTCTGGCCACCTTACGTAATTTAAGTACTTCCTTTATTCCCTACCTCGATATCCAGGTAATTTTTCTTAAATGTTCACAATTTGTAATATATATATTTGTGCTTTCATCCATCTCTTCCACCAGCAGCTGAAATTCTGAAGGGCAGGGACCCCTGTATCTGGTTTGTTCACCTCAAAGTCTCAGCACCAATGCACTGCCTGGTATATAAGAGGGCACTCAATAAAAATTTAGTGAGTGGATTAATCAGTAATGAACATTGCTTTTTATAAACAAAGCTCTGTATCTGTAATGTACACACTAAGCTCTTATAACCAGAGTAGTAAGCAGGCAGAGTAAAGTATGCGATGATGTATATTCAAAAGCATTCCTCTGCTTTGTAGACCAGAAGTGGCATTCTCTTTGGCCTACTTTTTCGCCTGTTGACCCCGCTGCCACAGCTCACTGCACTCAGTGTGCCAATCTCTAGCAACTGCAGTGGATGACTCTGTGCCTAATTTCTCTGCCTCTGGGGAGGATGGCAGTAGGATGTACAGAGTTGTTTAACCTCTAGAATCGTGGGGTTCAACACCTCAGGGATGCTCTAATTCTGGCTGGTCAGGCCCTCTTTCTGAAAATCTCTCTCATCTTGGTGTCACTGTACCAAGAAGGAAATTTTGGGGTATTACTTCCCTCCCTGGACTTCATTTACTTTGCAAGCCACGCATTCATCCTCAGATGACTAATGAGCATTGCATTCAGTGATAAGCCTATCACTATGGGCTAAGGAAGACAGGCAAAGGCAAACGAAGCATGCCCTCAAGTGGCTCAAGACAGACAAGCAAATTAACAGCTTGTACGGGGTAAGTTTCTGCTTTTACGTTGAGAGGAACCATCCTATCCTGCAAAGCTATGTAAATGAACCAACAGAATAAGGGCACACAAAGATATGTTTATGTGTACCTTCGTATTTGCCATCTCTCACAGGATCCTGAAAGTCTCAATTAGAAAATGAACCTCCCTCGCAGAGGCACATGAACCAGATTTCCCATTCAACACAATTACTGCTGCTTTAATGGAAAGTCTGGAGCTGCTGCTCTGCCCAGCCCAGTAAGCACAATGGAACATTTTCTTTAGGATTACCTCACTCCCAGTGACCCACACAGGAAATAATTATTTTGGTAGAGTCGCCAGTAAACAGTGAAACACACTTACTTGAAAAATAAGCTCTTTTTTGACCCTGCAAGACAGTGGCTTCACAAACATAGCTGAACCTACTTTCTACCCAAATTCAACAATTTTGTACATAAATGGTGCCTTATTCTTGGATTGTGGGCTCCCAGACCCAGGCCACACTTCAGAGTTCTGCCAAAAATCCCATTGCAAACAGTGGTTTCCTTGTATTTCTGGCTAAAGAAGAATGTGGCATCAAAGAAAAATTATATTTCTTTCCTGGGACAGAATATGGAAATTCCATGGATGTCCTAGCAACAAGTTCAAACACTGTCCTCAAGTCTGAGAAAGCACGCCTGGTCCACGGTGGTCAGTCACAAGGAGAGCCAGAGGAGCATGGCCATGTTGGGAGTAAATGAGAGTTTGGGGAAGAATTTTTGAGCCCAAGCGAAAAGTTTGGGTCTCCACTCCCTATTCTAGTTGGGCCTAATTTCAGAGCCCTTTGTTTTCCTGGGTAGCCCCAAAATGGAAGCCAGCACCCTAAATGGAAGAAAGCTACAGAGCTCTGGGAGAAGCAATGTTACCCGTTGGAAGAGAGGAGTGGATGGAATAAGGCCATGTTCTCAACTAAAATTGACTCTATTCTACTGAAACCCAAAGTCCCTGAAGGACCAGGGGGCTACATGTTCACGTGGAACTTCTCTGTGAGTTCCTACGGTCACTCCAAGAAATACACTGTGAATAGAGAGAGCTTGGGAGGAGCTGATCCAGCCCCCTTCTTGGGTCATTTTGGAGTGGGACTCACTGACTTCAAAGGGAATAGAGTATTCCTGAGGAGGGACTTCCCAGAGATTTTCATTTATTTAAGGAGGAAAGACAGAGGGGGTTCTGTGCTGAATGGATTAGAATCCCACCTGGTGTTTACACCAAGCCACAGGATGTGCTTAACATCCTGGCATGAATGGGCCATCACTTGGAGGCAGCAGACAGCTGTTTACAGTACCCAATCTGGTCATATAAGCTTAATGATGCCTACTGTGGTCCCAAGAGATATAAAAACCAAATGTGTGGGCATTCGGTACCTCAAAGATAAGCTGTGAGAAAGGGGATCAAATCTAAGCAATTCCTACCTAGAGGGATGAAATAAAAATGTGATTGGTCATGTGTGATTAGCAGAAATTGTGATATATTACTATTAAATTATGGTAAAGTCATAACCCAAAAAGTCTTTGAGGTGAGAAAAATCATCTTCATTTGGTTATAAGACCTGCAAACTATAGAAGCATAGAAATTTAACCAATGTCACAGCTGTTTTTAGTGATTCTATATAGCATATGTATCATGGATGATGCAATTGGCATATATACACACATGCATATACAGTGTAGGACAAAAGAATCTTAACAGTGATTTTAATCACAAAACAAGTCCAAATTCCAATTTAAGTCTCTCATCAGGGAACATTAGGATGTCCTCTTCCTGTTGCTGCCTTGTCCAAAAGCTAGAGCAGAACTCTTGGAGGGAGGCCAAGATGTCAGGAAGAAATTATTTTAAGTGCTGTTGTGCCTGGGAGAGGCAGGAGAGCAACATGAATCGAGCTCTCTATCTGAATCCATGTATAGTAATAATAAATCAGGCCCCCAGAAGACTTCAATTTGTTAATTTCTGGCAATAGACAGAGGAACTTACGCAAATGTCACACACACATAGGCCTGTTTAGTCACTCCTTCCTCTGTACTCTGTACATCCCTCTATTAGCACTTACCTCATTCATTACACTGTAATTATTTGTTCACAGGGCTGTCTCCACCACTGGCCTATGACATGGGAAGGAATTAAGAACACTAGCTCTGGAGCCACACGGCCTCGATTTGAATCCTAGCTCTGCCGCTAATTCCTGTGACTTTGAGCAAGTCCTTTAAACCTTGCCAAACCTCTATTTCTTCCGTTGTAAAATAAAGTTAGTAATGGTATCTGTCCCTATGGTAGCTGGGAATGTTTCGCGAGAAATGGATAAAAGCATGTCCTGCCTTGAGAAACATCCTCAGTAACAGTTCGCTGTTTTTGTTATTCTGGGGGAAATGGCAGCCCATTCATCTTTGCATTCCCAGCATCCATAGGGTGTCTACTGATGAACGCATGGAAGTTGAGTGAACCAATGAATGAGAAAGTGAGATGGAGAAAAGACAGTCTCCTCCGATGCTCTTCCTTCACTCTTCCCCAGGCAGTGGAGACACTTACTCGCCTGATACATGTTTGGGAAGAATAAGGAGGCATGTGTGGCCCAGCCTCATCTTTCCTTTGGGCATAAGTTGTTCTCCAAGGAGCAACTTATGCTGGACTATACACTCCCAGCTTTGCCCTGGTGGGTGAGACCTACTCTTTTCTCCCCATCTTCTTACGAAAAGGATGGGGAGGCCAAACTGTCCAGGGGAAACACACGTTCTCTACTTTCCTCCAGAAACAGGTTCTCCCACGCATAGTGGGGTGCCATCTAAGACCAGGTGGAGAAGACTGATGACTTGTGTTACTAACAAAACTAATTCCAATTATGGGGCTTAGTTGGTAGATTCATAGGTGCTCCCAGGAAGCTGTTCCTTCCGACCTAACTTAACCAGTCATAAACATGATAGTTTAACTTCTACCTGCCATTACTTGGATTATTCCCCAGTATGTTCTATTTCTTGAGCCCTCTCCAAAACCTTCACTGTGGCTCAATTTCAAACAATAATAACTTCTCCAGATTTTTTTTTAATTTTTTCAAATTTTAATAAAATGCTCCTCTTGGAAGAAACTGAAAGTACATGAATTTCTAAAGAATTGAAGGGCTAACTAGGATGCTGGCTATTCTCCTTTGTCCTCTCCAGTCCTATTCTTGGCCTTTCTCTTCTTTGCTGTACTGGAGAGGTTGACCTCTTTGGCTATATCACTTGCCATCTGGCCTCCAGGTAGGTTCCACAAGTGAGAGAATACTGCAGGGTCAGAAGAGAGACCGGAGTATTTACTCCGCTCTCTCCCTGACTGGAGTTTCATTCCTCTGCTGATAGCCACAGCTCTTTTTAGATGTTTCCCTCTCATGGCAATAGCTGGTGCTAGGTTCTCACACGTCACTCACTCTCCTTGTCCCTTCAGTCCAGGAGCAGTAACATTGCTAATCCCCTCGGTGCTTCATCATCTTTGTTAGTTCCTTTAACCCTGCACACACCCCTGTTAAGAGTCCTTTAGTTAGTCTCTTCAAGTAAACCTTTGAGCGTGCCATCCCTTTCCCATTAGGACCCTAATGGAAATGAGGGAAGAAAACTAAAGAAAGACCCTTTTGGAGGTGGACATTGCATGCATGCATAGCTTGATATCACTAACCATTTGTCTCATCCAAAAATAATTACTACCCTAATTCTGATGACTCTTCACATAGAATCTGGTAACTTGGCTTTCCCTGTTCTGGCTAAGGAAATAGAAAACCCTAGTTTTCAGACTAGTTCTTATGACCACTCAATATCTCATCTCAAATCAGTCAATTGTTATTGTGCTTCATGAAACCAGTGAATGGAAAGTCAAAAGGAAGTGGAAGTGGCAGAATTAACTGGGTTTAATTTTAGTTCTATGGAAAAAAAAATAACAAGTTTAAAGGGTTGACATTCTAAGATAAAGAGCTCTAAGATCAGGGTTCAAAGATAAGGACTCTGAGGTTTATCAGACACAAGCTTCTGAAAACATAGTTTACTTGAAGGCAAACTCAAACTTTGTTTTCCAATTTTATAATTGATTTTCATCTGCTCTTTCATATTTTAATATAGGCAATTTTTCACAGCCTCGAAACTTCAATGTAGGAGTGAATTCTGGCTCACAGACTAACATCAGTAGAAATTAGTGCTTTGAGAGAATTCTAAAAGGCAGTAGCCAAACTCTAATTACTTTACTACAGAAAACATAAAAAACACAAAAACAAAAATTCTCAGTCCAGCCTGGCTGATATGGTTCAGTGATTGAGCGCCAACCTATGAACCAGGAGGTCACAGTTCGATTCCCAGTCAGGGCACATCCCAGGGTTGCAGGCTCAATCCCCAAGAGGAGGCGTGTAGGAGGCAGCTGATCAATGATTCTCTCTCATCACTGATGTTTCTATCGCTCTCCCTTTCCCTTCCTCTCTGAAATTATATTCTATCGCTCTCCCTTTCCCTTCCTCTCTGAAATTATATTATATCCCTCTCCCTTTCCCTTCCTCTCTGAAATTAATATATATATATATATATATATATATATATATATATATATATATATATAATCCTTAGTCCAGTATTCCAAACCTTTCACCATCTAAAAACCATCACACATTGTAAATCAAAACACCAAAAACATGATGCTGCTTCCTGCCATTTGGCCTCTGCTTATTCTACGACCCACAACCTGAAACACTGTCCCTGTTCTCTCTGTCTATCCCAATGTCTTCAGCATTCAACACCCTGACACAACCCCATTCTTCTACAACACTTTTCCCAGATGTGCCAGCTCACAACATTCTCTGACTTCTGAGCAGCTTTAATACTTGTCACTTACCGACAAATACTTGTCTTTATTCCCTAAACCATTGACTGTCTCCCTCCAACTTTATTCTTGGGGTAAATTCTTAGTGATTTCAATATCTTTTCCAACTGGAGGCTTTATTTGGGAGGGAGGAGGATACTTAGTATTTTAATTGGCTGGGTTTTTATTAAAATTATTGGGTTATCATTGGTTAATAAAATTATACAGGTTTCAGGTGTACAATTCTATAATGCATCATCTGTATATTGTATAGCGTGTTCACCATCCCAACTCAAGTCTCCTTTCATCACAATTTATGTCCCTTTTAGCCCCTTCTATCTCCTCCTGCCACCCCCTTTCCCTCTGATAATCACCTTACTATTGTCTGAGGCTATTAATTTGTTTGTTTTTCTTAATCCTTTTTCACCTTTTTCACCTAGCCCCCCCAAACTCTCACCCCTCTAATAGCTGTCACTCTGTTCTCTGTATATATGAGTTTATTTCTATTTTGTTCGTTAATTTATTTTGTACATTAGATTCCATATATAAGTAAAATTATATGGTACTTGTCTTTCTCTGGCTGGCTTACTTCCCTTCACATGATACTATCCAGGTCTAGTAAAAGGTAAGGTTTCCTTCTCTTTTTTTGGCTGAGTAGTATTCCATGGTGTCCATATAAATTTTTAGAATATTTGTGCTAGTTCTGTGAGATACACAACTAAGGATGTTTCCAACCATTATTTCTTCAAATATGTCCTCAGTCCCTTGCTCTCTCTCTTCTCCTGTTAGCCCTATGATGCAGATTTCATGTTTCATGTTGTCCCAAAGTTCCCATAAACCAGTGTTTCCCAAACTTTTGACATATATGTACCCCTTCTATAATTTTTGTAACGCTGAGTACCCTTCATAAAAAAAGGATGTATTTTAATAACAATCAAAATATACTTATTTTTTCTTTTTGGAGGGTACATACTCAAAATAATAATAAACAAAAAATAAAATTGTTCATAATAAAATATAAGTAAAAGTTATATGATAAATAACATTTATTTGCACACCGGACCATCTCACGCCTCACAAGACTGTCTTAACTTGACTCATGAGAACGTAGAATTAGGCGCAACTAAGCATGGTGCAGTGCATATCCCCACCCAACTCCGGTGCAACGTGTATCCCCACCAAACTCTTCCCATACCCCTGGGGGTACGCGTACCACACTTTGGGAAACACTGCCTTAAACTATCCTTGGTTTTGTTAGTTAGTTAGTTAGTTAGTTAGTTAGTTTGTTTTGTTAATTCTCACCCAAGGATTTTTTTTCCCCCATTGAGTTTTTAGAGAGAGTGAAAACGGGGAAGAAGGAGAAAGAGAATGAGAAACATCAATGTGAGGGAGAGACATAGATTGGTTGCCTCCGCAGGAGCCCTGACCAGGGCTGGGGATCAAATCTGCAACCCTTCAATGCGTAGACCGACACTTTAACCACTGAGCAATACTAGCCAGGGCCTATCCTCATTTTTAAAAATTCTTTTTTCTTTTTGCTGCTCTGATTGGATTTGTCTGCTACCTTGTCTTCCAAATCACTGATTTGATCCTCTGCTTCATCCAACTTACTGTCTTTTATTCATTCTACACCTTTACCTCCCTGGACCTTCTCCATCATGTTCCTCTTGCAAATCCCAACTCTGGCTAAATCCAACGCTCTACAGTCTTTGTGCCTTTATCTGAACGGGGCTAGGGTCAATCATACCCCCACTTTGACTGTTCTCGATTTAAAGTTGTGACTCTCTTTATTGACTCTTTTTGAAGCATTTAACTTTGGTTTTGTAGAAACAATAATCCACTTCCTTTTTGCACTCAGCCTACCTGCGATTTCACTAACTAATAACAAAGTGTAGTAACAAATGCAAGTGGAATTAACAGGTAAGGAATAAATCATGCCGACTCTTTGTAAGCATATAAATCAACTGGGAAGAAGAGAAGAATGTGTAGCCTGCTAGCCTGGGGGGTTCAAAGTGCCATGGACCTCAGCCAGGATGTATTACAGAGGGCACGGAGAACCTCTGTTAATCTGCCAAGTTTGTTAACTGGGGGTCAGGTAAGAGAGTGTGTACAGTACATGTACACAGGAAAACTATGGGTTCTAGAAATAAAAATCTGTAAGTGACATTCTGAAAATCAGCAAAACAGGATTTGCCTCCTACTACTTCTTTCCTGACAATATGAAGAATCAGTTTTGACCCAGGTTTATTGCTTTAGAGCAAAGCTACTGAGAAAGAAGCCTGTCAATTTGCCTCAGACGCTTTCATCATTTATTAGCCATTTTGGCTTTATCCCATCATGGTCATTTCCTAATTGATGCTATAACATAAATATCAAGTTCTTTAAGATTAAGAAGCTTCACCCAGAAGTAAGTTATTTTCTCTGTGCTGAACAAAGATACCATTATGAGCACTGTCTCTCAATCATTTGTTTTCATTATTGCCTTCCCTCTAAGGAGGCTTTTTTCTAATTTCTCCCTGACCATGAAATGTTAATATAATAAGTATATTGTATATCTCTTTATATTCTGTACATCTATACTTTATACATTAAGAAAGTAGTAACACACACACATACACACACACACACACACACACACACACACACCAATAGTCTCCTTCTTGGAGACAATTATCACCCTGTTGAAACTGCATGATTGCCGAAACCGGTTTGGCTCAGTGGATAGAGTGTGGGCCTGCGGACTGAAGGGTCCCAGGTTCGGTTCCGGTCAAGGGCATGTACCTTGGTTGCGGGCACGTCCCCAGTGGGGGGCGTGCAAGAGGCAGCTGATGGATGACTCTCTCTCATCAATGTTTCTAACTCTCTATTTCTCTCCCTTCCTCTCTGTAAAAAAATCAATAAAATATATATATATTTTTTTTTAAAGAAACTGCATGATTTAGGGCATCCTACATAGAATTCATTTTTTAATAAAAATTATATATTTAAGATATACAACATGATGCTTTGATATACATAGAATAGTGAAGGGATTACTACAGTCAAGCTAACTAATGTTTCACAGTTACCTTTTGTGCATGTGTGGTAAGAACACCTGAAATCTACCCTCTGAGCAAATTTTCAGTACTCAATATGGTATTATCAACTACAGTCATCATGCTGTGAATTAGGTCTCCAGGCTTACTGATTCTACATAACTGCAACTTATATACTATGACCAACATCTCTCCACTTCCCCCACCTCCTTGCCTCTTGTAACCACCATTCTACTCGGCTTCTCCTACACGTTTATTTGGCTGTTACCTGACAAGGAGAACACGGGGGAAACTGGTTTGGGGAAGTGGCCTGCCTTAGTGGTGAGCCTGTCAGCAGTGGTTCATACTTCCACTTTTTTCATTCTTTTATTCTATTGCTCTTAACTTGCTATCTTTATTCTTATCAATTCAGCTCTCACATTTTTATTAAAATGGTAAGCAACTGAACACCAGACTAGGACTAAAAATTTTCATCAAGAATAGCACGATATTCACCAACAATTGCAAATAATTTTTCAGTTTATTAGCAGTGCCCTTGACCTAAGAAATGAAATATCTGTAAAAAAGTATTCTTCAGTATTATCATACCATTCATGTGCCCACTCAGCTTCATAATTTTTATCATCAATAGCATATGATGATATTGACAACATAATATTAATGATGATATAATGATGAGAATAATATGATGATATTAACAACATAATATCTATGTTGCTAATATTAATGATATTAACAACATTAATATTAGCAACATAGCCCAGAGATTCACATGGTATCATTCAGGGAAAAGAAGGAAAGGAAAAAATGGTAAACAAGAGAAGACTAGAAAGAAAAAAATGCTGAGGGAGTTCTTTTAGTGCAAATATGTCAAACTTGCATCCTATAGGCCACATGCCTCTAATGTATACCTACAAATTGCAACGGGAACTATGAAACATCAACTTAATAAAGGGTGTTTTCGTACTATACAAAAGATGTCAGCTTGCTCCTCCAATGTTCACCTTCTAATACTGAAAAATGAATCTAAGTTATTTTCTTAGATTTGGAGCCAGAAAAAAAATATTTTTTTCTGTGTACAATAATTTCATGAGTAGTCTTTCTGACATTTGGAGAGCAGTCCAAATGACTGTTGCTCTTATTTTCTCCCTCCTGCATCTATTTGTCTTTTCACATTCTTAATGTACAAGAATATACACCACTGATTATAGATATCAGCAGTTTTTTAGAATTCAAAAACTTTCATGCAAACTAACGTCCTGACTCACTAAATATCAAGACCATTGGGAAATAACTTTGGGGGAATCAGACTGGTGTTTATAAAAATAAGCATTTTTCCATAAGCAATTGAGCCAAGCCAAGCAGCTAAAATATCTATAATAAATATTAATGCATGTGCTTTTGCCTACAGAAATTATGAATCTTGAGTTTAAAAACTTAATTATTGCAAGAGGATAGGAGGGAAGAGAGAAAATATGAGTTACAATTCTTCGAGGCATCCAAAAATTTGATAAAATTTCAAAATTTCCTGCCATGTTCAGCTAAAATATTTAATTTTAATATTTTTACCTACATTGTCTCTTTTGATAGAATTAGGAATTAGATACCTGAGTGCTCATTTATATAAACACCGTCTTCCTCCATCAGACTGCACACTCCACAAGAACCAGTGTCATGTGCATTTTGGTCATTATTACATCCCCATGACAAACACAGGGCCTGCACACAATAGATGCTCAATAAATGTATTAACATTTGAATAAATTGGATATAAGGAGATATATTTTGATATAAGACTTTTCTCAATGCAAAATTATGTTTTAAAAAATCGGTTTCTTTTATTCATCTATCTTAATTTTACTGTTTACTCATCAGAGAGCTGTAATGTACCAGAACAGAAACCACTAAGATATCATACCTAACCTGAAGAGATTCACAATCTAAAGGGAATGACAGACATGTAAAGCAATTAATCATAATATAGTGAGATATGATAAATCAATATCTATGTAAGAGGTAGAGAAAGAGGTAGCAATCCAATTGTTTTCTGATGAAATCAGAATTTTCTCTCTGATGGATAACCATAGAAAAAATAAAATATTTAAACTGAACTTTTGTTTTGTTTTGGTAACAGGAACATTGAAAATGAAGCCAAACTAAATTGGAGACTTTGTCCATCTAACCATTTTCTGTTCTTGGCTTGAACATCACTCCTTCAGAGAAATCTCTGACCCCTCTTTGACAAACACACACACTGGGATAGGACTCCTGCCATCTTTCTTCCACTAGAGTGGGAAGTCCATGAGGCCAAAGAACATGTCTATCTATATGCAGTATACTATTACATATCTAGAGGCTAGATCTGTCTCTGGCACATACTAGTTGTTCAATAAATGTTTGATGGGGAAAAATCTCCCCGCAATACATTTATTTTTTTTTCTTTCTAAACCAATATTTCTCATTTTTCCATTCTATAAAGAGAAAAAATAATTTCCCTTTCTAAACACTGTTCTTTGCCCTTTCCTTCAAAATGACTGTTTTTCTAGTTTTTCAAGACATCATCATTGAATATCTAGAAGTACGTTGCATTTTTTGCATCTACATAAGTAGAGAATTGAACCTGAAGAGGATATGTGAGTCTGTTGGCCTATTTGTAGACTTCCAGAATAGGTCCTCCACAACACTTATTCATCAGTTTCTAAGAGATTCGGGCTGGAGAAGGGAGACTTTCCACTGGAAAGTAGTTAACGATTAGTTGTTCTCAGGGGAACCATGAAAGATCAGCATTCACTTTCTTTGCCCAGAATTAATTATTACCTCCTGCTTTCACTAACGAGAAGAGGAAAAGCGGAGCAAGATCCTGGCTGAAGGCTTAAGTGTTCCAGATATTTAGAAACAGAAGCTGAGATACCATGAAAGAGCCTCCAGTCCTAAAGCATCCAGTTCTGAGGTCAGTGAATCCTGTGTTTGGTGCTTCCCCAGGCCATCTGGCTGCCAGAGAGAGATATTTTAAGTCATGGCAAGGCCATGTGGCAACCTCAAAAACCACACCCTTTGAATATCAGCTTCCCCCATCAACAAGTTTGAGATGATGCAAGAAATAAAGGCTATGGGGATATACTAGTAGGTCCCACTGAAATGCTGTTGCCTTAAAAAAAAAAAAAAAAAAAAGATTAGTAAGTCCCTTGTATTTCTATTTACTAAATGTTCTTCTAAAAACTGGAAGAGTCGAATTTGGATGTTTCCAAGTGTCCAGATGTGTCCTAGATACAGCTTAGATGTCAGGAAGAGATTTGAATTGATTTAAATGTGAGGGGTTTTGTTTCACTGTAAAAATATCTCTTCTGAATTATATAGTGTTTCACGTGACCCTTGGAAGAAATAGGGGAGAAAAGTACATTTAAATAAAAATATATATACATTTTTTGCTGTTTCAGTTAACATCTGAGAGGATGTTAAACTATTACTAGAGGCCCTGTGCACAAATTCATGCACCAGTGGGGTCCCTTGGACTGGCCTGCAGGATCTGCCCAAAACCAGCTCTCTGACATCCCCTAAGGAGTCCCAAATTATGAGAAGGTGCAGGCCAGGCCAAGGGCCCCCACTGTCTTACTCACTCCTGATCTGCCAGACCCCAGCAGCAAGCTAACCTACTGGTTGGAGAGTCTTCCCCCTGGTGGTCAGTACACATCATAGCGAGTGGTTGAGCAGCCTTAGTATATCATTAGTATATTACACTTTGATTGGTTGAATGGACAACCGGACACTTAGCATATTAGGCTTTTATTATATAGGATATGCCAATTGTAACAACGAATATACCAATAGGCTACGGGTTCAACTCCCAGTCAGAGTACATGCCTAGGTTTCAGGTTTGGTCCCAAGTTGGGGCATATACAGGACAACCAATCCATGTTTCTCACTCACATCAATGTTTCTTTTTCTCTCACTCCCCTTCTTCTCTCTTTAAAAAAATATCAATGAAAACATATCCTCAAGTCTTAGATTATAAACATCTTGTGGACAAGAACCACTCTTGAACTCACTCCCAGAATATAGCACACTCTTCTATATAGAAGGAGGAATAGTAACTGTAAAATGTACACAGTTGGTCCATTTTTAGGATAAGGAAGCATGATTTTGTTTCATGGGCATTTTATTTTTTTTCTTTAAACTAAAGGGGTTGCTTGTCCTAATAGTATCAGACTCACATATAGAAAGACAATTTATCTAAAATGTGCAAGCAAAATCTCTCCTCTCCAAGGAGCTAAAGGACCACCAAACATAGAATGATTCAGTTTAATAGATTTTGATATTGCATATTTCTAATTTTGCTTTCATTAGAGGCAGATTTGACCACTCCCCCCCTTTTTTAAATTATTTTCTGTGAATATAAACCATGCTCATCCTCAAAATATACCAACTCTTCCATTAAGTCCAAGAAGAGAATCCATCTGATAATGAGCCAAAATCTCATTGACTCGAAGAGCGATCCTTGTCAGGGGTCCCAGGTCAGGTATAGATTATTACTGCTACATCTGTGGCAGGCCTTCGAAAATACAAACCCATAAAGGACAGATTAGTGCTAATTCTTTTTTTTAAATAATGCTAAATGTGTTTAGGCGCCAGAACTAAAATCTAAGAGTCAGAACCTAAGTCTTCAGGATCCAATTCTTTTTTTCTGTAACAGAAAAGTAAGTTACTCTCCAAGTAAAACAATCTCCTGTTTTCTGAAACAGTGGTTCTCAAAGCATGGAGTCCTCAAATTAGCAGCGTTAGCATCACCTCCGAACTGGTTAGAAGTGCAAATTATCAGGCTCCATCCAAGACCTACTAATGCAGAAACTGGGGGTGGGGCCCAACAATGATGGTTCACAGGCCCTCCAGGAGATTGGGGTGCACAGTCAAGTTTGAGAACCACTGCTCTAGGCTAGATCAAAGTGTGGTGTGTGGACCAGGGCATCAGCATCCCCTGAAAGTTTGTTAGAAATGCAGACTCCAGGGCCCCACAGACCTACTGAATCAGAAACCACATTTAACGGGATGACCAAGCGGTCTGTATATACATTAAAGCTTGAGCAGCACCATCAAGGATGAAATTGAGAAAATCAATAATCGGAATAAATAAATTAAATAACAAGTACGTCTTCCTCCTTTAATTGTACTTTCCTCACTTACCACTCTCAGTACCTCGTGGACCAGGTATTACAACTTCCATCTCACATGTAAGACACAAGAGACTGGGCAATTGCCCTGATGTCGCAAAGCCAGCAAGCAGAAGTGTCAGGATTTAGCCAAAACTGGTTTGGCTCAGTGGTAGAGCGTCAGTCTGCGGACTGAAAGGTCCCGGGTTCGATTCTGGTCAAGGGCATGTACCTTGGTTGCAGGCATATCCCTGGTAGGGGATGTGCAAGAGGCAGCTGGTCGATGTTTCTCTCTCATTGACATTTCTAGCTCTCTATCTCTCTCCCTTCCTTTCTGTAAAAAATATCAATAAAATACATTTAAAAAAATAAAAAAAGAAGTGTCAGGATTTAAATACAGGTCGTTTGACTCTGAAATCTAGGCTCTTAGTCACCACCAATAACTATACTGCTTATAACTCCAGTAGGGTATTTTTTTTTTTACTATATCACATTGCCTCTCTATTGGCAATTTCATTTGTGAGTAACCAGTTCAAGCCTTTTCCTAAAACTAAAAATAATATATATCCATTTTAGTTGAACGAACAAGTGTTTATTAAAGTCTGTTTTATAACAAACAACTCTGACCTTGTGAAGCTCATAGTGCTAGGCCAATAAGAGTAAGTGCTCAATAAATATTTGCTGAACCAATCCATCAGTGAATTACTTTTTTATATATAATATGCTAAGTGATAAGGAGCAAAGATGACACACCTGTACACTCTCTGGATATTGAGACATTTCCTGTAAATGATGTATGCTGAGCTGAACCCATACGAGAAGAAGGGTCAACTAGACAAAAAATGAAGGTAGAAGATCCTGGGCATGCTAAGAGTTTGGGCTTTATCTCGAGATTATAAGATTCACTAAAATACTTAAGGGGAGGTATGGACTTAAATCGATATGTATGAATGCATATATACATAGTTATACATAATAAATTCTAAATATCAAGAATGAAGCCTTCCAAGCGATCAGATCTTGAAGTCTAAAACTAAACCATAGGATTTATCTTACTATTGATCATATTCTGCCAAAGGGTAGAAAAATGTGTGGTTTGTAATTATTGTCTTACCTCCCTATACCTGAGAATGAAGAAAAGGGATTCATACCCTAGGTTGTCTGCAGGAGGGACAAGGTCCAGAAGGAACTGGAGGAAATGGAGATTTGACCTGGAACCATCAGAAAAGGAAAATGGGGAGCCCTCCCTTAGTTTCAGCATCAGCTCTTAGAAAGAATTGTAGAAAATAGGAGCAGGACAGCTCAATTTGAGTGAAACATCAATTTTCTCTTTGACACCTAAGTGATACCCCATTAAGATGTCTGCCCCTGAGAATTCCCCGAAAAATGGAATTCTATTCTTTAGCTTTGTGTGCAATCTTTAAAGTAGGTTTAATTGGAACTTTTATTAAGAATTATAGATAGCCCAAGGATAATTTCCATACCTTAGTATCTCTATACAGTAATGGAAGAAAAAAACCTATCGTTTTCCTCTCCTATTTTTGCTTATATCTTGTTTTTATCTTGGTGTATTAAATAGAGAAAGTAACATCATTTAAGAAGACAGGGTTACTTGTATTATCCGCTGTATACATCAAGGTTTTTCTTAATCAAAGAAACCAAACTTTCCTACGTTCTTTATTTGGGCTTCAGTGCTACAGACCTTTCCCTTGCGGTATTTTGTAAAGCACAAAGGGTTCAAAAGAAAAATGCTTTCATTCTCAGTTGCCCAAACCAACATTCAGACTTGTAATGCTCCCTCTTCAATTGGGTGGGTTGGAATCTAAACTCATATTTGAGGCCAAGCACCCCACAGTCAGGAGTGCAGGGATGGCGTTTTTGTTTTTTGTTTTTTTTCTTTGTCCAGACACCATCAGGAACAAGAGACATGATCTTCCCCCAAAAAAGACAGACATGACCCAAGAGATCAGGGTCACTTGTAGGTCCAGCAGAGATCAAAGCAGCCCTTCTTCAGAGGAACCCCTCAGCGCCCTAGCATGTCCTGGGAGAACATCAACAACAGTCTGTGTGAGGGCAAAAGGAAAGTAGGCGAGGGGTGGGGCGGGGGATGGCCAGTTCACTTCATGCCAAATGACATGAAAGCAACCAGAGAGAATGTCCACCCACCTGCCTTGTGTGCCCTTAGCCTCTTTTCATCCCTATCTTGGCATCCACGGTGAAAAAATAATAGGTTGCCCAAATATTTTAATAAAATATTTTGCAAAAGCATATTCATAGAATTGGAACTACCTTAAACCAAACCAACACAGCAATGAGAAACCCCACGTCACTTGTTCCTTATAGTACACCTTGGTTCAAACATCCATTCTTGATATTCTTGTCATATCATAAAAGCGTTAACCACATTGAAGAGAATTTTGATGGATAAATGTTTAAGCTACCTATGCATTGCTACCATTTTAGTACAAATATTTTCATGTGTATGTATTTTCTTCAGGCTTAATTATATGAGCAAGTGCCTATTTATATATACAGTTATGGGTCTATTTTTGAAACTACCTGTGAAAATATTTTGCAAAGTACAAAAGCTAAATGAAGGGATAATCAGTTTCAACAGCATATGAAGTTGTACCTATATTATACCAAAATTATTATCTATTCCAACTACCCCCAAATTTTGGAGACATAGCAAAACTGGTTATTAATGGATTAATAAGCATTTGATAAATGTCATCTGCTTCATTTCCCACGCTTTAGAAAGCCATGTGCTTTGAGGGTGTTGTTGTTTTTTAACCTCTTAGCAGTTATACATTTCTTGGTCATATAAACATGTGAGCTGTTGATGAGACTAATATACTAACATTTAGTTTTTTTAAATGCAGAGATGGCATTTATCTCTCAGATAAGAAGTTTAAGAAATGACAATGCCATACCATGTCAAGTGGATGATCCTGTACTGTGATATTTTATCTCTGTGAGCATGGGCCAAAAATGCACTGTGTGAAACCATGAATCCTCCCCTACAATAATACTAGACATTTCAACCACCAAAGTACCACTTTGCCATTGTTCATGGCTGTTTCTTCTGCCCAAAATATTCTCTACCTCCCAAACTCTCTCCACCATTAAATAGAAAAAGCATTTCAATTTCTGCATTTTCTATGAAACCTTCCCTGTTCTCTTAGGAATTTCTCCTTAGTGAGACTTAGCACTCTGCTACACTAAGGTAAATACATGTTTTTAATAAGCTTACAAGTTTGTGTAGAAATTCTATTTTGTGCCAAACATTATATTCAGGATATAGAGAATATAAGTATTTGCCTTGGGGAGCTTCTGCTTGTATTCTCCAGATCTTCAATAAAGGTATAAAGCTATCCGTTATATTTGAGGTTCTCAGCCTCCTCAAATATAAGGGGGAAGAGAGAGAACATCTAGCTAAATAAGTTGTAACCATGTGTGTGCCTTTCTATGCTAGAGATAGTCATAGTCACGTGGCAGGGGCCCTTAACTTGGCCTGGGGCATCAGGATAACTTCCCAGAGAAGTAACACCAAGGCTGAGCCTGGGAGGAAGGATTGTTGTCCAGGCAGATCAAGTCATGAAGTGCGTTTCAAAAATAGAGAATCACATATCAAAAGGCATGAGACATCATGTCCAATTTCAGAAATTCAAGTAAAGTGCCTGAAGTGTGAAGTGCTTTTTAAAATATATATATATATATAT
Source organism: Vespertilio murinus (assembly GCA_963924515.1). Taxonomy (NCBI): domain Eukaryota; kingdom Metazoa; phylum Chordata; class Mammalia; order Chiroptera; family Vespertilionidae; genus Vespertilio; species Vespertilio murinus. The sequence goes on along the minus strand of OZ004711.1, from coordinate 74,501,633 downwards.
ATATATATATATATATATATATATATATTATTGATTTCACTGATTGGCTGCCTCCTACACATTCCCTACTGGGCAATCAAGCCAGTAACCCGGACATGTGCCCTGAATGGGAATCAAACCATGACCTCCTGGTTCATTAGTCAATGCTCAACCACTGAGCCTCACCAGCTGGATTAAAGTGATTTTGGGGTAGTGGGGCATGAAGCTAAAGAGGTAGACAGGCCCTCACCGGTTTGGCTCAGTGGATAGAGCATTGGCTGCAGACTCAAGGGTCCCACGTTAGATTCCAGTCAAGGGCATGTACCTTGGTTGCGGGCACATCCTTAGTAGGGGGTGTGTAGGAGGCAGCTGATTGATGTTTCTCTCCGATTGATGTTTCTAACTCTCTCTCTCCCTCTCCCTTCCTCTCTGTAAAAAATCAATAAAATACATTATTTTATTTAAAAAAAAAAAAGAGGTAGACAAGCCACGTAGGGAACAACCATTAGTGCCTATATCAACCATCTGCTGATACAATGAGGCTGCCTAACAAAACATCCCTAAACTGTGAGGCTTAAAATAACAGCCATCTATAATTGCTCATGAGTCTATAGGTCAGCAGGGTGGCTCTCCTGACCTCATTTGGAGTCCCTTACATGTCTATAGTCAGAAGTGTGCATTGGGCAGGCTCTTCGGCTGACCTTAGCTGAGCCTTCTCACGTGTCTGGGAGCTGGCTGGCTGTCAGGTGGTTTAACTGGTCTTGGCTCTTCTCCACATTCTTATCATACATCTGAAGTAGGTTAGCCTGAGCATGCTCTCATGACACACAGCAATAAAAAAGATAAAATGCCCGGCCGGCGTGGCTCAGGGGTTGAATATCGACCTATGAACCAGGAGGTCACATTTGATTCCTGGACAGGGCACATGTCTGGGTTTTGGGCACAGTTCCCAGTAGAGAGTGTGCAGGAGGCATTTGATCAATGATGCTCTCTCATTGATGTTTATATATCTCTTTCCCTCTCCCTTCCTCTCTCTGAAATCAATAGAAGTGTGTGTGTATATATATATATATATATATATATATATATATATATATATATTTAATGCTATGGCAAAAGAGATGAGCAGCAACAAAGAAAGGGCATATGTTTTCTGAAATGTGTAAACATGTAAGACATCCATCAAGGTAACTGTAGTAAACAGCTGTCCTCACACCTAGACATGATGCAGAAAAGCCAGCATATAAGCCATGCCTGTACTATAGCTACTGTTATGGACCCCAAGAGATACTGTCTTATTATAATGGGGTTGGTGGTGTGTTTTTGGTCCTTTGAAGCCCTTCATTTGGGTTGGCAATAATTCTAGCTCTTGAAAATGGGTTACAAACAGGAGGCTGAGAACTTCAAATATAACGAATAGCTTTATGCCTTTATTGAAGATCTGGAGAATACATACAGATTTTGTTTATCCTGGGCATTCTCTCACACATGAAATATGAAATAAGGAAAAGGCTTAATTTAAGGACAGATGCTGCATCCCAGAGGCAATTTTCAGAAATGAGTAGTCAAGGTAAATTAGACCAACCCCAAAGCCGGTGTGCCTAACAGAGGACATTATATAATCTGAGACATTCTCCTTACTCTAATTTGTGCTTTGAGATGTAACTATCCCTCAGGGTGCCAGAAATAGAAGAGAGTGCTCAAAATTCCCAGAAGTGCTCCTCTCCTCCTGCCTCTCTATCTGCCAGCTAACTTGTATCGGCAGCCCTTTTCTCCCCTGAAGGTTTTCGTCTGAACCAGATACAATGCTGAGGCCTCTCTCAGAGAAGCTTTTGCTTCAATAAATTTTATATGAGAAATAAATGTGAGAGCCTCCCATCCCCGTCAATCACATTCATTCAAAATGATTAGCGCATGCCAGGACCGGAGATTGTGGGGAGGAAAAAGAGATGGGGGGCGGGGCGGTAATGTCATGAATTGTTTTCCTGCAGCTGGTGCTGCTCAGTAACAACTGTTCATGCAAAACAAAAGATCACTTCAGAAAACCAGAGACAGACAGACAGACAGACCGACAGAGGCCAACAGAAAGAGATCATTATAATCATATTTTAGAGATCAAACAGCTTGAATCCTGTTTGCTGGAGCCTATTTAAGTTTCCCCGTTGTTTCATATACACATTGCAATTTAAGATACCATTCCATAATAATAATATAGTATTAATGTAATGGCCAATGCATGTAAGAGTGCCTCCAAGCATCTAGCAGGTTTCCTATCTTCTATTATCTTCCCAGGTGCTGGGGAGAAAAGAGAAAAGATGTTAACACAGGGAGGCAGTATAGCACAGTGGTTAAGAGCACCATCTTGGCATCACATCAGAATCAAGGCCCACCTTTGCCTCTCACGGTGTGACCTTGGATGAGTTTCTTAACCTCTCCAAGGGCTCAGTTTCCTCAACTGTTAAATGGAGGTTGAAAAATTGATCCACTTGATGGTTCTTGTAAGAATTAAGAGAGTGAGTGCACATAAAACATTGAGTGCAGTGCCCGGACCCATAAAGAGCACTTAGTAAATGCTTGAATGTATAATCAGTAAGTGGATGAAGGAACGAATACTGTTTTTGTAGACCTCTCATTTTCCGGTCCTCATCCCATCCCCAATCTAAGCAGAACGGAGGGAAGCTTTTGGAAGTAGTTGCAGCAAGTCGTGTCAGATTGCTAAAGGAGAATGAGATGGCTCCACTATGCCAGACTCAGCTATGCTGTTGGATCAAAGACCAACTGTGCTTGTTCCAGAAGGTTCTTTCTCTCACCCTCCTTCCCCAACCCCACCCTAGGCATGTCTCTGGTCACACCGCAGCCACCATGCCTATCCACATGGGAGGTGAGTATTACATGTCTGCACCCGGGTAATTTTTGGAAGTAAGGATTACACAGCTTTTATGTAGAGACTCAGTCTCCTGGGGCAAAAGTCCATAGTGATAACAAGAGATGGGTGTGGAGGGCAGGGCAGAAGACTTCTGGAAAAAAATCTTTTTTTTTTAAATATATTTTTATTGATTTCAGAGAGGAAATGAGAGGAAGAGAGAGATGGAAACATAATGATAAGAGAGAATCATGGATGGCTGCCTCCTGCACGCCCCACACTAGAGATCCAGCCCACACCCAGGCGTTTATCCTGACTAGGAATTGAACCGTGACCTCTGGTTCATAGGTCGATGCTCAACCACTGAGCCACGCCAGCCGGGCCTTGTCTCTTTTTTAATGGAGAAACATTATGAAGTGTTCCTAGCTTTAGATCTTAGCTATTCCCCTAAGATGTTTACTTAACTGTCTACAACTTCAAAACAACAGCAAGAATGGCCACATACCACATAACCTGGAAAAAAAAAAAAAAAGGAAAAAAAGACAAAACAAAACAAAACAAAAAAACAAGGGAACATTATTTAGGTCTGAGTGTGAGTGAACGATGAAATGCAAGAGGGATTTTACAATTACAGGTTGCCTTTGACCCAAGAACCAAATGGCCCTCCGCCCGCCGAACAGATTTTAGGGTCGCTTTGGCCTCAGAAGTGGGCAGTGCGGTCACTTGCAATCACTTACAGACCATGTGAACGTCCACCCCGGGACAAAAGGATCTGCTCACAGGCAAACTCCGACTGCTGCTTCTCAGGCTTCCCAAAAGAGAACAGAATACTTAAACATAAAGCTGTTGGCCTGGGTCAAAAGCGCAGAGCTGCTCACTGCCACTGAGCTCAGCTAGCCTAAGCCCAGTGGAGCACTCCACCCCGTCGGACGCTATAGCGCTGTCATTGTCCTAACAAGCCTCTGTCAGATAACAAAGCCCTGCGTTCCTGCTGAGTCTGGAACAAAACGAATGAATCAGCATCTGGCTTCCTTGGAGGAAGGGGAAGAAGTGTGTGACGAGGTCATTCATTTGGCCTCCTGAACTACAAATTTTGCTCATCGTTTTTTAAAAATTCTGCCCCTCGGTGGGGGCTACATGTGACCCAATTTGAAAATACTTAGTATGTGCAGAAGACGGTGCCAGCTCCAGAGATGCTAGAAGTGCACTTGCTGTCTATATAACTGGCTTAATGTACAAGAAATCCAGGTGGGGGGAGCGGGTATTGGAAATAGGACACGTGGCTGACGCTGCATTTCCCTGAGCCAGCCAGTGCAGAAGCCGGGTGGAGATTTAGAGAGCAGGTCCACAAGATGCTTCCCCATTTATACGACTCAGCTAGTTATATGGTAAATAAGCTTAAGCTCGTGTGCTTAAGCATGTACGGGAAGGCAACTTTGGTGAAAACCTAGGGCAAAACGGGTTTTCATTCCGAAGAGTCGGCTGCTAGTTAGGAATGAAAGAAGATCACTGTCGTTTATTGCCTGGACTTGTAAATACTGTGGTTGGTGCTTTAGACTAGAGATGGCCTCAAGTCATATTTTGCCCTAATGAAATATTATGGTTACCACAATCTAGCCCAACCCTGTTCTTCCACTATTTCAGTCCGCTGAGCACCTCTTTCAGCTTTGAAAACATAAAAACCTAATTTTAATCAGCAGAGGTGTGTTCCGGATTGGTTTTGTTGAGTCTCAGACCTAATCTCTATTAACAGTTCATTTCTGCTGGCCTCCAATCCAGAAGTTGATGTGTCCACTAGAGAGAAAAGCAAGAAACAGCTAATGGCATGGCATCGTTAGTTTTGTTTTTGGCTTTTTTTTTTTTTTGGTATATCTGCACCTTTGAGGAAATAATAATAGTTATAGCTACCATTTATCAAGTGTTACATTGGGAACCTTGCTAAAGTCTTTAAAACATGATCTCCTGCCGAAACCGGTGTGGCTCAGTGGATAGAGCGTCAGCCTGCAGACTGAAGGGTCTCAGGTTCAATTCCGGTCAAGGGCATGTACCTTGGTTGTGGGCACATCCCCAGTAGAGGGTGTGCAGGAGGCAGCTGATCGATGTTTCTCTCTCATCCATGTTTCTAACTCTCTCTCCCTCTCCCTTTCTCTCTGTAAAAAATCAATAAAATATATTTTTTTTAAATGATCTCCTTCCAGACTGTGCAGTGAGGGGAATAATAAGATTGGATAGAGAAGAGAGGAAGAGAGGAATGGTATCACAAAAATTGTTCCATTGTTGATGTGTAGCCAGAGTTAGCAATTTGCATGGTACCCAAAGATCACAGGCATAAAAAGGCAGGGAGGAAGTTAACCAGATTGCCTCTAGCTTAGGAAGAAATTCCAAATAAATAAACAAACAAACAAACAAACATGATCTTTTTTAATCTATCCATTTTTTAAGTAGAACCTATTATCTTCACTTTACAGAGAAGGAATTAGAGGCGTTAAGTAATTTTCCCAGGGTCAGAGAGCTAATAAATGGGAGAGCACAGAATTAAACCAGGCTGGTTTTGCCATCCATTATGCAATGCAGCCTCCCAAGGCTGTTTGTGATGGGCAAATATTACACTTACATTTCAAAAAGCAAGGGAAAAGAGGGAGGTGGGTGTTGCTAAATGGGAGAGAAGCGAATGGAATTCGCTGTTGACTCACCCACAGAGTTTACTGAGGGGCAAGCGCTTTTTACGAGGTCTTTACAGAATTTCAGTACAGTGCCCGCCCTCAGGGTGCTAATGTTTTACCTGGAAAGATGCCTAAGAGTATGTCAGAGCCAAGTAAGGGCTGCAACAGAGTTATAGGCAACGATTGTGCGATTATGCGGGAGAGGGTGGAAGAAGAAGGAATTTTTCCTGCCGGCTTGGCAAGCGGTTGGAAGGACTTGTTTTGCCTACTAATCATTACTATCACATCTGTTTTAGTCTTCTTATTAAGAACATTTGGCATGTGTTTGCCAAAATTAATGAATATTTATGTCGAATATTTGAAGACTTCCAAGTCCTGAACTAAAAAAAAAAAAAAAAAAAAATCTGTTTTTTACATTCTCAGATGCTTTGGTAGCCATGGAAACTGGTAAAATTTACAAAGAAATGACAAGCTGTACAGTTGAAGGCAAAGCTCAATGGCTGAGTGAATTGCCCAAGCTTATGGCTTGGAGTGAGTGGCAAATCCACTGGTCTCCTGGCCCACTGTTCTTTCGTACAACAATTTACATCCTCTCTGATCAACTTTCAGAGTGTTTGATAAAGCTATTCTTTTTTCTATGCTGGAGGGAAATGTGTTCAGTGAGGATTTACTTGTGGAGAAACTTTTAGAAATGTCCTGCTGTCAAAGAGGCAAATATTTAAACGTTATGAAAGGATAGCCTAAACCACTTGAGCATCTGAAAACTTTCTTTTCATTTTGGTCCTGGGGAAATGTGAAAATTATATGCTTTTGTAGAAAATTCTTTGGTTTTTAACCTCAGAAATGTGTATGAGTGTTAAAGATTGTCTTTGTTTTGGAACTTGTGGATGGTAGAATTTAGGCATATTCACATAAAAGTATAAACTGCTTAAACCTCTGTATCCTTTTTGCTCTAGAGACTGGCTTTCTTTTTTCTGCATATTTCCCCTCAATTTAATTCATGAGACTTTTAAAACTTTTTTTCTATACTTTTCACTATTAAAAACACTCTTTTTTTTTCATTCTCCTCCTGTTGATAATTTTTCCACTTCTCATTACTGAATTACGTAATGTTTTCATTACATCTCAGCACTTGGCATGAGGCTGTTTACATCAAATCCACTTAACCATACTTTAGAGATTGATAATTGTGCTCTTTTAGTAATGACAAGAATGTAGCCAGAACACACACTCCTCATATAATCTGTTCACTCCCATAATTGGAAAAAAAAAGCGCCTATTCTGAAATGTTATTGATTGGGAACCCGACAACTTTTAAACCCTAAAAAGCACATCTGCGAGTTGTAAACAATGGAGTCTTAGAACATCAGCCACTGAAGAGGCCTAATTTTACACAAGAGGAAACAAAAGCCTGGAGATCTTGGTACAAATTGGTTTCTCTCACCTGCTGGCAATAACCTAAAGTGAGAGATGTGGTGTCGTTATAGCATTGATTAAAGGAGTAACGCATGCTTCCTTGGTCGAGTTGGTTTTGGAAGTATGCGTTATAATTTGGGAGAAGTTGGAAATGCCTTTGGGCCCTTCTGTCCTTTAGTTTATAAACACAGAATCCCTGGTTTAGAAAAGAAGAAGGAAAGAACAAATGCACAGCATTTTCCCCCAGCTACGTGGGCTCTTCCACAGGAAGCCTGGTTATAGGACAGCAGGATCACCTTAGAAATGCCCTCAAAGTTAGGCACATGTTATTCCCTGCTGCTTCAAGAGTGGGCATGAAAGAAAGGGGTGGGCCAATGTTTTCCCTGCTGGAATATGCATCATTTGTGTGTGGCTCTTTTTGACTCTCTCTGCATTGAAGAACCAGAGAGCCAAGTCCAACCTCAGGTCATCTGTCTTGGCTACATCATGATTTACCGATGATGGCAAATCCACAAAGCAAGTTCCAGTCTATGATCTGACAGAGAAAAGGGTTTTGTTCCAGGTGAATGATGACTATTTCAATAACAATATTTGGAATGTTATTTCTTCAATGTATGATATAATATTATTTTATGAGATGTAAGTCTAAAAGAAGATATATTCCCCTCTTCCCCAAATAAGATGATTCTCTTTTCTTTTTTGACTCTGCTACTTACCAAGTGTGTGTAAATTTGGACTGTTTCCTTACCCTTTGAGTCTGTTGCCTCATCTACAAAAATGGAATAAGAATACCCCTTTCACAGAGTTGTGGTTGATATTGAGAAATTATGTAATATGCTTTTAAGATAAAATGTACTTAATAATGTTACCTCACTTCCTTCTCAACTCTTCTTATCTATATCCCTGTCCTACTTCTTCAGAAATTTAATACTTTATAATATCTTTAAAGTATCATGACTTTAATCACATTTAAAATTTTTTCATTGAGGTAAATTTACATACAATAAAGTATATAAAGTGCACAAAAAAAGACAATTTTTATGTGTATGCAACCATGTAATCAGCAGCCAGAGCCAAACATAGAACATTTATAGGCCCCCAGAACATTGCACATGCCACCTCCAATTAATACCTAATCCAGAGGTGAGGGTTATTCTGACTTCCACAATCATCACTACCCTCAAATATTTTTAAACAATAGGAAAAAAATAATTGACAATATATCCATACCCAAGAATTTTTTTTAAATGCAATAGTTCACACATTCTAATGTGGAAAGACTCCAAAATACGTTGTTCTGTATAACTGAAAATAAGAACAGAAATGATCATAAGAAGAATGGCAGATGGAAACGAGAAAAGAAATACTTATAAGTAAAGCTATTCTGAGTTTTTGAAACCCTTACCAACTGTGGCCTCCCTTAATCACAGAGGAAGCATCCACGGTGAGGTCAGCCACCAACCACCTAAAGTGGAAGGAAGAGTAAGCACGGTCGGACCATGTATTTACCGCAGCCACTGTGCTCCTCTCCCTCTGGCTGGGACACCACATCCTGCGCTGAGACTCCTCCTCACAGTACTTCCCAGGCCCCACCTTCCCCATCTCCACCCCAAGAGTACAGATGGAAGGCAGGGAACCTGTCGTCGATGGAGTCTTGCTATGCCATAATATGGGCACCCCACTGGGGTCTATAAGACTCTTCCAGAAAGTCACAACCAAAGTGGATTCTTCCGGGATGTGGTGAATAAATGTAGCTACAAAGAGCATCTTAGTCCATATTAGCCAAAACCACTGTAAAGGGGCAAAGCTTTGTCTCAGAAGATCCGGAACCTTTCTAATTTGCTTCTATACCTTCAGACTAAACTTTTGTTAACAACTGGATTCAGGTAGCCAACAACGAAACTATTTCCCAGAGTAGCTGGTTTGTTTTCAAAACAATCCAAAAGCTAGTATTTGAAAAGCACCTTCGTTCTCCATTTGCAGGTAAATGGGAATGAGTGGGCACACCCACAGTTGTGCGCTAATCGCTTCCTCTACAATTACCAGCAAGAGCCTTGAAAGCCTCCTTATTAATAATTCTCACCGCCCAGAACCTTATAGAGTGCCGTGTAAGCTTCTCTCCTCTTGTCCCGTTATTTATGGGGATGGGAAACAACCCGTGTCTTCTTTGTAACGACCCTTCAAATCTGTTAGACCTTTATTCTCTAAGCTAAAGAACCCACAGCTTGTTGGCCTTTCCTCTTAGCCCTTATCTTTTTTTAAGCCTTAATTACATTTTTGCTCTCTCTGGAGTTCTGCCAGTACCCCACATCCTCCTTAAAGGGGAGACACAAAGCAGTCACAGTTGGGGTCAGACCAGTGCTGGGAAAAGCTGACGGGCCACTTCCTGCCCTTTGCCTTGCATGCATCCCACTATCTTGTTGGCTTTATAAGTAAACACCACTTGTTTAGCTCATTCTAACGGGGCTGCCATACTGGCTTAAAGTCAACCTGTCCCCGTCTGGCGTGGCGGCATTTGGGTTTTGTCCTATAACCTTGTTGCACCTACCCCTTTGAGCTTTGTCTAGTTCAAAATATCTTACCCAGTGAAGTTTCTGGGTCATTTTACATTTGATCCCTACTTTCTCACTTCCTCACAGAAGATTTCACAAACGCAGGAAGTGCCCTCCCAGAAGCCAAGCCATTGATCAAGATTTACCGGGGATTTTTATTTTTTCTATCTCCCCTCCAGCCATTCATAAGACAAGTGCTAACAATAGGGTGAAAATAACCACCATTTATTTAGATATTATGCTAGGAAATGTTACATGCATTAGTTCATTATTTCCTCACAACAGCCATATGAAGCGGGTCTTATTACCCCCATTTTATGGAAGAGGAACCTGAAGTTAGCCAATTTAAGGAAAGTGTCATGGCCACAGAACAAAGGGGTGCAGGATTCAAACTCCGGTCCTTCTGACTCCAGAATGCACTGGGCCACAATTCCAGGAAGCCAGTGCTCACCAGCATTTGGGTGTAACTCACTAAGCAAATATGACTCTGCCTATAAAATATATGTATGACTTATCCTGAAAGTCAATAGCAGGCATGGGTGCCTCATAGACTTAGGAAAAGGAAAAGGGATGAAAGGAAAAGTGAAGACCGGACAGACAGGAGGGGAAAGAGAGGGCACAGTGGAGGGACATCCAAACCTGTCTCCGGGACTCTCTGGGAGGCTTCCGAACACATTATTCTTTCTCATCATGAAAGCAATATTAACGTGGGGCAGAGACCAATTGTTCAGTGGCCCTGACAGAGTGTGGCACTTCTACATTCTTGGACACTAGCAAAAAATTACCCAACTGTGGACCAGATAAATAGGAGATTCCCTGATGAGGTCTGTTTATTTAACCAGTTCTTGCAACTGTTAATCTATTACTGGAGGAGATAAACATTATTTGTCCTATTAAGTCTGTTCTTGCTTTACCAGCAAAATTAATTTTATGATGAAATGGAATCAAAATGGGGGAGTACTTGAAAGCTATCTGTCTATATGTGCCAATGGAAACATAGAGAGAGGATTAGAGTCAGAGGCAGTATGGGAAATGGGGGGAGGGGGCATATTTCAAACAATACCATCTGAATGTTTTATTACAAGATGTTTGCGTATGATATACATTAATCTTTTAAAAAGTAGATTGTACTTAACAGGTCATCTGCCCAAAACCCGTTTTAAGAAATTTTATTGTTTAAATGGGGGAGGGGGGGATAAAAAACCTCACTTCTGTGGGCAAAATATAAAATAAAATACAGTAAAATAATACAAAGTAAAATTTAATAAGAAATGTGGATTTGGAGAAGGTTATCTTTTAGAAGTAGATTCTCTGAAATCAATTTTTAAAGCTCTTAAGCAGAAATGGAATTTTTAGTTCTCGATCAATATCAATTCTACAAGCCCAGTATTATTAGGAAGAGTGACCCAAATGTCAAACTTTCCCTCAAGAATTTGATAAACTTTCTCTACTGTTAAAAAAAAGTCTTACTTTTAAATACCATTTCTGACTAACGTTGGACCCATACTAAATCAAATAAGAATTACTTTTTAAAATATACTTTTTAATACCATTTCTGACTAAAGTTGGACCCATACTAAATCAAATAAGAATTGCTTTTAAAATATAATACTACTTTCATGAATTTTCTAACAATCTTAACCTTACCTGTCTCAGGACACAATTTTATAGAGACCTGACAAGCTATCAATACATATTTAAAGATTGACTATCAGAGAACTTCTCTCATGCAGCTGTTCTGATTTAGATGTTTCTCTTATGAAATCAGTACCTTTGTTGAACTTTCTAAAAAAAAAGGGTTTCATGATTTCTCAATAGTCCTAAGTCTGCTTGCTTTTATATCCTGCTAGTTTACAAAAATAAATCCATTTTAATTACTGCCTGGCCAAAGTTTAAACTTAAAAATAGACTCAACAGTTAATCAATAGGTTGACCTGCTGATGCAGTAGGCAGTGTTTCCCAAACTTTTGACATATGTGTACCCCTTCTATAATTTTTGTAATGCTGAGTACCCTTCATCAAAAAAAATGGATGTATTTTAATAACAATCAAAATATATTTATTTTTTATTTTTTGATACATACACAAAATAACAAACAAAAAATAAAATTATTCATAATAAAATATAAATAAAAGTTATATTATAAATAACATTTATTTGGATCAATGAGAAGGATGAAATTGACTTGACTCATGAGAATGTAGACTTAGGCGCAGCTAAGCACGGTGCAGTGCATATGCCCACCAAACTCCGGTGCAACATGTAGCCCCACCAAACTCTTCCCTTACTCCTGGAGGTACGTGTACCACACTTTGGGAAACAACTGCAGTAGAGTATAGTTAGGCCTGACTAGAGGGCATCTTGCTAAAACAGTCAACAACATGTTTTTTATATAATTCAGCACAGAGAATTTAACCTGGCAGTAAAATTGCATCATATGAATTAAGTATTATTCAGGTACTCTATAAATGTTTGTTGAAATTGATAGCTAACCAAAACTTTAAGTTCCTCCATTATATGATATGATAACAGTCATTTGTAAAAAGCTTAGGTCTACAATTAAAATAGTCTGTTTTTCCACAGTAGAGTTCCTTTAACACGATAGTATTTATTATTAGGTAGTATTTTGAAAAACAGTAAATATATTAATCTAGAGCAGGGCTGGGAAAACTATGGCCAGTGGGCCGGATCCGGTGAATAAAACTATTGGATTAAAAAAAAAAACAAAAAGACCATACCCTTTTATGTAATGATGTTTACTTTGAATTTATATTAGTTCACACAAACACTCCATCCATGCTTTTGTTCCGGCCCTCCGGTCCAGTTTAAGAACCCATTGTGGCCCTTGAGTCAGAAAGTTTGCTCACCCCTGATAGAGTCTCAGCCAAAATTAATGTTGTCTAAGTTAATGGCTGTTTCCATGTAGGAAAAGTTTCATAGTAAGAATATATATATTCTTGAATGCAGCCTATATGGAATTCCCTTAATTTAAACATGATCAAAATAGACCACCGCCTGGTTGATTCTGCATCAGATTTTTAATTTGTAAAGATGGTGTTAGAAGAAACTTAAATGGCAAGCACCTATTCTCGGTTTTGTTCTTCTAAACTTTATTTGCCTGAATTATCTGCAGGCTCAAAATGTTTGGGGATCTTTCGCAATAGCTTTGAGAAAATCATGTAGCCAATTTGAGTTCACAACAAATTTTCCGGATCCTATGGTGACTGAAGAATGCCAGTAAAACACCAAACCATTTAGCACCAGATGAGTTCCAAAACACCCATTTTGAAATTAAGGCATCCTCCAACCACTGGACCATGGCCAAGGAGGCCAGGCAAGTAACATCATTAATGTTTTGTGGAAAGCAACAGGGCATAAAGAACTGCTTTCCCTTACTTCTCTGCTAGAATGTGATGAACAGTCATGAGGAGTATGTTTTATAGTACTTGTGCCTTATCCTTCCCTTCTTGGCTCACAGGTATCCTCTGAATCAGATGCAAGGCATCAGCAAGTGTTTGGAGTATCTTGAAGTCAACACCTGGACAAGCATGCCACCTGGGGTATAGGTCTGTATCTACACTAATAAAAGAGTAAGATGCAAATTGACCGTACATTCATGGTGCCCACAAGCCAATCAGGAGTGAGTATATAAATTAACCCAATAAATATGATGGGTTAATTTGCATACGCAGGCACCGAGTGGCCAAGGACAGGATGCTTGCATCATCACCATGGCAATGATATAGGCATTCCGCACCACCACAGCCACTCTGGGCCTCTGAGCAGCATGGGAAGGCAGAAAACTGGCTCTGGGCTGGAGTAAAAAGGCGGCTCCAGCCAGAGCAAAGGCAGTGCCAGCAGCCAGGGGAAGGAAGGCCCATTCTTGCACAAATCTTCATGCATCGAGCCTCTGGTCTATAATAATAAAGGGGTAATATGATAATTAGACCTGATGGCTGAGTGACCTTCTGGATGACATTCCCGGTGAACTTCCAGATGAAGCCAGGGCTGCAAGGGCCAAGGTGGCAGCCAGGGTTGCTGCTTTGGGGGCCTAGGTAGTCTTTGGGGATGCCACCTCGGCCCTCAGAGCTCCTTGCATGAATTTCATGCATCGGGCCTCTAGTATAAACATAACAGACAATGAGGCAGAATGATGTCAATGCTCTCAGGCTGAGTACCAGACTCACTACAATGGTGGTGAGAGGCCAGGGACCAAGCAACTTGGCTACAAATTGCTGGAAGACAGTGCAGATCATGGCTGAAGGGGAGGGCCTTGCAGCCAGCTAGTTTGCATCCCAGCTCAGACACTTCCTAACCAGATAACACTGGGAAATTTCCTTCACTGCTCTGAGACTCTGTTTTCTTGTTTGAAAAGAGTGATATTTAATAACATCTATCTCAAAGTGTTGCAAATATCAATGAATGCTTATAAAACATGTACAACAGTAGTTAGCATAGTTGGCATGGAGGGCATGCTGTTACTATTAGCTATTCGTCACTATAACGAAGTATCTTATTGTCACTATAACTCTCTAGATGATTTAATACTTACATTTATTATGCTTGACTTCCAAGGTTCTAGTCTCTCCCTTCTCTGAACCACCTTTGCAGATGTCTGCCATGTTAAGCTTTCTGGAAAGTCCTCCATCATTTTGCTTTCCTGCTCAAAAGCGTTCAAGGTCTCCCCTACAGCCAAGAAAATGTCTGAACTCCTCAGTCTACCTAGCAAAGTTGCCTATACAGTCTGGTTCCAATCTGCTTTACCAACTTCCTATTCCAATTAGACTGATGGCTCTCCTCTTGGTCTCAGCCATCTGACACACATTTCTCCTTAATGTTTCATACACACACTACTAAATACGCAATACGTGGTTGGTACCTCCTTGTTGATCTTATTTTTGCTCCTGCAGCCTGGAGTATAAATGTTATGTCTGACTGCGGCAGAGGATCCTGAGGCTGTGGTCTAACCAGACAAGGGTTTGCACAGAAACTCCAGCCTCATCACAGTGCATCCTGGGAAACTTGGCAACAGTAACAGGGGTAAGCTAAGGGCACTGTCACAGAACTACCATAGTGTTTAGCCTCAACAGTGGTTTTTTTAAAATACATATTACCTATTAAAGCTTTTTTAAAAAATATTCCTATTGAGAAATTTGAGAGAAATTCTCAAGTGAGAAATCTAAAACTAAGGCTCTAGAGACCTAGAGGTTTGAAAAAGCCATGGTGTGTCCTTGGCTAAATATTATCCTAACTGTAAATCTTATTCATTTAAGCTTCTCCCCACAGGAGCACCCACTTTAAGAGAAATTTGTTGCCAAAACCGGTTTGGCTCAGTGGTAGAGCGTCGGTCTGTGGACTGAAGGGTCCCGGGTTTGATTCCAGTTGGGGGCATGTACCTTGGTTTCGGGCACATCCCCAGTGGGGGGTGTGCAAGAGGCAGCTGGTCGATGTTTCTCTCTCATCGATGTTTCTAGCTCTCTATCTCTCTCCCTTCCTCTCTGTAAAATATCAATATTTTTATATATATTTTAAATAATTTTATAATTATAAATATAAAATTATATTTTATATAATTTTAAATATATATATATATATATATATATATATATATATATATATATATTTAAAAAGAGAGAAATTTGTTTTGTCCAACTGGTGTGGCTCAGTGGTTGAGCATTGACCCATGAACCAAAAGGTCACCAGTTTGATTCCCCATCAGAGCACATGCCTGGTTGCAGGCTCCATCCCCAGTAGGAGGCGTGCAGGAGGCAGCTGATGGATATTTCTTCCTGATCAATGTTTCTATCTCTCTATCGCTGTCTTTTCCTCTCTCTCTAAAACCAATAAAAACAATTTTTAAAAAAAATATTTTTTTAAAAAAAGGAATTTGTTTTGACTTATTTATTCAAAGTTACAAAGTAATCTCTTCTTCTAATCAACAAAAACCTCCGGCCCCATTCACAAAACTGACTTAAAACTCACTGTTATGATGGCTTGCTTCCTTTATGGTACCTCTGGGATTTGGAGAGGACTTAGCAGAGCAGGCTGTGCCTGGGCTTAAGGAGAGGCGCAGAGTGGTGTACTGATAACCCTGGAGGTTGGGGTGGGACAATGGGGGCAGATTCTCTGAGTGTTTACTCCCAGCTATTCATTGAGGAAGTGAAGGGCAATCCCCTGCCTGACAATTTGCAGGATGAACACCTTCCTTCCAAGGACGTGTTCTGCTTTTCGTGGCAATAGAAAAGGGACAGGGGGAAATAATTTTACCTAATGTTAAATTGTGACAGAAAGGTTGGTCAATGGCTTTCTCTTATACAAAAGTTTTACAAGCCACTTTCAACAAATAAATGTCCAAAAAATCAGACCTTCAATGTTGAGCTCTCCCTAGATAGCAGTCACAAATTGGTGGCCTTGAGCAAAACGACAGCTCACAGGTGTGCTTTGTTTGGTCAACATGGTGTTTTTAATATTTTTTAATATAATTGCCTTCATACCAGATATTTGCTCTGTGTTGACAGAGTCCCCACCATTCCCTATGGTCTAACATTCCACTCTAACATTTATGTTATCCATTAGTCCCTGCCTACAGGCATTTGATTTTGCTATTACTACAAGAGTCTGTCTCTTTGATAGACCTCTTATGAATGGCCTTCGGTAATATGTCAGCAGATGCCCCTTACACATATCCCCATTCCCCGTCTACCTCTGTACATCATTCTCTTCAAGGCTCTATCAATTTTATTCTTGGCCCCTCTTCTTAACTACACCTCAGAGGCTCCTGGGCATTTTTTTCTTAAAATCATGCAGTGAGTGGGGACCATCCCCACTGCACACTCATCAACCCTGCTTTTCTCAACCCTCACTTTACCCACAGGGCTCCGCTAGGCAGTGGAGTTTCGGTAAGTTCGTTTCTGCCCTCATGCTGAAAAACCTGGGCTTTAGATGTTCCACCAATAGCTTCTGGCTTTGCAAAATATCCTAAGAATAAGACATTCCCACCAAGACTGGTTTGGCTCAGTGGATAGAGCGTTGGCCTATGGACTGAAAGGTCCCGAGTTCGATTCCGGTCAAGGGCATGTACCTTGGTTGCGGGCACATCCCCAGTAGAGGGTGTGCAAGAGGCAGCTGATGGATGATTCTCTCTCATCGATGTTTCTAACTCTCTCTCCCTCTCTCTTCCTCTCTATAAAAAATCAATAAAATATATATATTTTTAAAAAAGAATAAGCCATTCCCTTCTCTAAAAGGAGACAGAGGGGATGGTAAACTGGAAACTTAGTTCATCATTGTCAGCCTGTCCAGAAACTTCACACTGCTTCTCTAGGACCGCCCGCCTTGGCTGGCTCGGCAAGGGAGTGAAGCCACTCTGTTGATCTGGTTTTCACCAGCACATCTCATGTAAGTAAAATGCATGGCATCCTATTTCTTGGTCATGAGAGAGGGTAAAGGACAGAGGCGGCCTTTGACATAAACAGGACTCATCCAGTAAGTAGCCAGCGGGAAATGGCAACGTGTAATTAGCCATCTGGTCATCCTCTCCTTAAATCCACCCTCTTCTCCAAATGCCAAGTTTTGAAGAATTAAATATTTCAGCATACCAGGCATAGTTCAAAACCAGATGTTTTAAATCT
Source organism: Vespertilio murinus (assembly GCA_963924515.1). Taxonomy (NCBI): domain Eukaryota; kingdom Metazoa; phylum Chordata; class Mammalia; order Chiroptera; family Vespertilionidae; genus Vespertilio; species Vespertilio murinus. The sequence goes on along the minus strand of OZ004711.1, from coordinate 74,484,528 downwards.
GTCTTCGTCTTGCCCCCTGTCTCCTTCCTCGGTTGCACATACAAACTAGCAGTCAAGTAAGTTAATACCTTAAATGAAAGGCCGCCGAAACTTTTGGTTGGAGCCAATTGTGAAGTCAGTATAAACTCTTCTTGAACTCTTGCTCAAGAAGGAAACTTCTTGAGTCTTCATTATCTTGGAGGCAGGAATTCTCAGCACCCACCTCCCAATCCAGGCCCAGTGCCTTTAGCAAAACCAATATTTTCCTTTCTGCCAGGGTCACCAAAGATACACTTGGTTGTCGAAACAGATACTTGGTTCTCCAAAGCATGCATGGAGAACACGAACACCCTGGCTGCACTTGCTAAGACCCAGCTCTCATCTTCGGTGCCTTTGCAAATCCCCATCGCCTGTCCATGGGCCTGGGAAGTAAACAGACTTTTCTGGAATTCTGATAGATGTTCATCCCAGGTCTCCCCCTCCTTTAGGCTCAGCATTCCCACATGCCACCTCCTCCTGGTCTTTCTCCTCCACTGGAAATACGTTTACTTCAGCTAACCTCATCTCAAATGACTTTAGTGGGTCCTAATCAAAGCAAGAGCATTTCAGCTCATTAATATTTCCTTGTACCTTCTGCTACTCCAGTCTGAAAGTCTCCATAAGTTTAGGTATTCTTGGATAAGGAACGGATAGCATGGGATCAAGAGTTGAAGTCTCTTATCATGGGAATGTTAAGGTCTGTCCTCCATCCCGCTCAGGTTAAACAGTGAACAGTTCATTTGAAGTTTCAGGGGGAAAAATGACTCTCACAAAGGAAGAGCTTATAGGAACATTTCACTTTGGGGTATGCCTTTCCTGAGATCATTTCCAATTTCCTTATCAATTTCTCTTTTACAGTGAATAATAAACATGTTTTAAATTCTGGTTTCAAAGAGAAACAGCAGCATTATCTTCCTTGGCTCTTCAAACCCCAGAGCTACATGTTGTACATAAACTTCGCCACAAAGCAAACTTAGGAGAATTTAATCTCTCCCAAATATGCTACCAGTTCTTACGGGCTTTATTTGTCAGAAAATACATGATTAAGACAACTGGAGAGTGTGTTTCCCACAGACCCTGTATACACAGGACCCACACAGTGTGTTTCCCACAGACCTTGTGATATACAAAGCAAACACATTTTTTTCTTTTATGACTCCAAAGAGAAAAATGCTTGGCTTTTCCCTTACCTACTTCACTCAGTGCCAAACCCCTAATGTGTATCTGGAGTCAGACGCAAAGTAGATATTATGAGCCAAAGACCACCGGATGTGCTGATGATAAACAGCCTAGGGGGAAAAATAGAAGTCGCTGGTACACTATAACAAATTGCTCATCTCTCCCGCCAACCCCAGATTCCAATGGATAAAAAAGGGGTTCGACTAGAAGCAGCCTCACAGGATGATCTGATCATAAATTCCTAAATGGGCAGGTCAGGCTGGGTAGTCAAACCCCAGGCATAGAACTTGTTTAATGAAGGGTTTATCTTTGCCTTCAGCAAGCCCGGTCCAATGTTTCTGTGCCTCTAGGTTAGCACACCCTTGAGATGCCTCTTGTCAGACCACCCTCAAGAGAATACACAACCTTGTAAGTGATCCTGCAATCCAGTCCTCACCTGGCTTCCTCCCCACTTCACCTGGCCTTCCTCACATCCGCTCCTTCATTCCCAAGGCCTACGTGAAGCTGCCAGCTGCCATTCTGAGGAGCATTTGAGATCTTACTCTCCAGCAATTACCATCAGCTTTAGCTCGCGTAAAACCTTATGAAAATTCTTCACAGGTTTGGACCTTCTGACGTGGACATTTTTGTCTCCCCGTGTCTGGCAACAATGTCCAGTTTCTAAAACCCGGTTTCTTCCTTTCTTGTTTTTAGGACCCACCTGCTGGGCCCTCCACGTCCCTGCCCAGCTGTGCCATCTGAATCACAGCCTGTCTGCTCCGGCTAACGGGGGCTGGAAGCACCTCGGCCCTCTCTCCCCGGTGCTCGTGTTATGCTGGGCCCATCAGCTGGTCACTGCCACTTCACCCAGTGCCCAGTCCCCTCGGCTTCCAGCAATGGATGGAGTTGTATTCCCAAGAAGGATGTGTTCAAGTCCTAACCCCAGGTCCTGTGAGTGGGACTTATTTAGAAAGAGAGTCTTTGCAGAGGCAATCAGGTTAGAGATGAGGTCACACTGAGTTAAGATCAATATGACCGATGCCCACTAAGAAGAGGGAAATTTGGACACGGGGTGCACAGACACACGGAAAACAGAGGCTGCCTGAGACAGCTGCAAGGCAAGCGACGCCCAGCGCTGCCAGCAAACCCCAGAGCCTGGGAGAGAGGCATGGAGCAGATCCTCCCTCAGAGCGTTCCAGAAAAAAAAAAACCAACCTTGCCAACAACTTCATTTTAGACTTTTGGCTTCCAGAATTGTAATAATAATAATAATAATAATAATAATAATAATAATAAATGTCTGTCATTCTCAACCACCCCACTTATTGTAGTTTGCCATGGCAACCCTGGGAAGTGAATTCAGTTTCTCTGGCACTTTTGGAGGATTGCTCAGTTCATTTCCCAAACACTCAGGGCCTGTGCCGGGTGTTACGGAGGCAGCCATGGGTGACGAGGTGTTTCTGCCACTCGGAGACTCCCATGCAGCCTGGTCGGTGAAAGGATGCCACGGATGAGCGCAGTGAGGGGCGTGCACGGAGCTCTGAGGGAGCAGGAAGGGCACTTACTCAGGGTTGGGAGAGATGATGGCTAGGGAGAGGTCTGCAGAGCTCCCTCCCTAGGGGACATGGGCAGGCCAGAGAAGAGACGGCTTTGCCTCTGCCACACCCACCTCTAAAAGCAGCCGCTTCCTGCAGCCAAAGGGTTTAAATGGCAAAATGAAAGCCATGTTGCACCACAGCGCGCTCTCCTCCAGGTACTTTTCCACCGCCTGAGTGTCTCCCAGCTCTGTTTCCCTACACCCGCTTTTCCGTAGGCTTGGTTTGGAGGGAGGCGAAGGGAGTCTGCTTACTTTTTGGGGTTTTGTATCTCGGCTTTATATCCGTGGAAATGTTAATGCAATATAATTTTTCTCTGTAGACATTATTGCCCTTTGAAACACAAGACGCTTCAGATAAGATAGACAGGTAGCTCTTTTCAGAGCGGATGGCATATTGAGTCCTTATTGCACAAGTAACGCCTATAAAAAACAGTAAAGCAACTCAAAGAAAATGCGATGCACAGATCATTTGGAAAATAGAGAGATGATTTTTTTTTTATTTTTTTTTTACAAAATTACTCTCAGCCCCACTATCCAGAAGCTATTGTTGTATTAACATCCCGATGGATTTCCCACTGGATTGTTTTCCATGCATAGTTTTTATTTTGTTTCTTCATCCTCTATAAACCATCTTGCATCCTGCCTTTTTTCACACACCATTATAGCATAAACATTCCCCCGGGCCTTTAGGAACTCTTTTATAAACACGGTTTTAATGGCTATAAAATGTTTGGCTGCATAGATGCCCATGGTTTACTTAACCAGGCCCTGTGGTGGCCCTTTAGGTTAGAGTACAGCTTCTTAAACAGCCTGCAGATAAACTCACCAAGCTTCCAAATGGAGACTTTAAGTCGTTTCATCATACACTGACCATTGTGTCACGATATCAGGGCCATTTTATCATCCGGAAGTTGATCTTAAAACAAGCCAAGACAACATCAGAGGCTGCTCTCTTTGCCCCCAATCCTCCTCCATCTCCTCCCCCCGCGCCACAGGTCTTCCCATCATTGGCCTTGTGGCTCTGCACTGCTGGGCCCTATTATTTTACCCCTTCATATTCTACTCCCCCACTCCAGTGTCCCGGTCCAGCTTGGTGTGAGTATGCTGGGCCTCAGCTCCACTATCCTTGGGCTGAGTATCATGGACCAAGTCTCTGGTCATTCCGACCCAGGACCGGTGCTTCCGTGCTAACGCAGGCTACTGCTTTGCACTCTGAGTCATACTCCTGTGGGGTTCATGCAAGTTTCTCTTGCTGCTAGACTGGCTCAGGACTCTGGCAGAGCCCATGTTCTTTCATTCCCACCCTACCTCAAGATGTTCTCTATTCAAGAAACTCGCTCATCCCAATACCCCAACCAGTGTCATGTACACACACACACACACACACACACACACACACACACATTGATGCAACTGAGCTTCTGCATTAGTCTTTTTTGTTTCCATTTCTATTATAGTAACTCATGTCCCTTCATGCCCTAGCCCTTGCTCTCAGATGCCACTTGGTACCCAGAGTCTCTTACCTGTGTTTATTAACCTGGGCTCTTGGAGAATCACCTACCTGTGGAGACACCCTGCTGCCTCTTGAATCCCTGAAGCCAGCCATTGGCCTGGTATGTGGTGAGACTGCTGTGCCCCTTAGGTGAACACCTTGCCCTCCCAGCTCCAAATTTGCTATTGGATAGGCCCCCTTCACCCTCCTCAAGGCCAGTGAGCAATGCTAGAAGCGATTCCAGGCCCTGCACCCTCTCTTCCCCCCAATAATTCTAACTGGCTGTGAGTGACCAAGACAGCATTAACAACCACATTGAAAGACCCCTAAGTGCCAGTCCTAGATACAGGTCCACAATCTCTGATGTGTAATTCCCAAATTCATAAAACTGAAAATTCAGCATTTTTTTCATAAATCATTTGGCAGCAAAACTGACTGTATTAGTTTCCTGCGGCTGCTGTAACAAATGCCACAAGCTTGGTGGCTTAAAGCAACAGAAATTTATTCTCTGACAGTTTCAAAGGTCAGTCCACTATGGGTTTCACTGAGCCCAAATCGAGGTGTCAGCAAGGCTCCAGGGGAGAACTTGTTTCTTGCCACTTCCAGCTTCTGATGGCTGTTGTCATACCTCGACCGTGACTATATCACTCCGATCTCTGTCTCCAGGGTCACATCACCTTCTCCTCTTCCATGTGTATCAAATCTCCCTGTGTCTTTCTCTTATAAGTGTACAACTGATGGCATTTAAGGCCCACCCAGACAATCCAGGAAAATCTCACCTTATCAATCACAGCTGCAAAGATACCCAAATCCTAAATTCAATCATACCTGCAAAGATCCTTTTTCCTTGTGAGGTAAACTTTATAAGTCCTAAGGATTAAGACCTGATATCTTTGGGTGGCCATTGTTCAGCCTACTCTACTGAGTTACATGAAAAAGAAGCTATGTATGAACTTTATGCATCCCTCTTAATCTGGCCAGCCATGTTTTGCTAAAGAAATATTCATGTGTGAGATTACAAGGTGCTGCCCTAGACCTTAATAGGGGTGTTGGGTTATATGCAAGGTGGAAAGTACTTTTCCTTTCTAAAATCATAAAAAACTCAGCTTCATTCTGAAATACATTGGGCCACAGAGGTTTCAGATAAAGGTTGTGGGCCTGTCTCACAGTGTTGCACCCTGTCTGAGGCATGACATAAAGATGGCTCTGAAATGCCCTGGCTCAGGGCCACCAGTCCATGCCATCTCAGTTAACCTACACATCAGTCCTATAAGGTAAGTAATGCAGGTGTCATTATCCCTGGTTTTTTTGTTTTGTTTTGTTTTTTTAAAATATATTTTATTGATATTTTACAGAGAGGAAGGGAGAGAGATAGAGAGCTAGAAACATCGATGAGAGAGAAACATTGATCAGCTGCCTCTTGCACACCCCCTACTGGGGATGTGCCTGCAACCAATGTACATGCCCCTGACAGGAATCAAACCCGGGACCTTTCAGTCTGCAGACCGACGCTCTACCAGTGAGCCAAACCAGTTTCGGCATCATTATCCCTGTTTTAAAGATAGCCACTCGATGGGTTGACTTTCTTGCCCAGAGTCTGTCAGTAGCAAGAACCAGAATCAGGATCCATGGTTCTAATGCAGTATTTTCCGCTCATTACAACTGCCTTCTCAGAGAGAGAGAGAGAGAGAGAGAGAGAGAGAGAGAGAGAGAGAGAATATGAAGCGGATTACTCTTTAAAACATGCAATTTGAATATTTTTATTGGTGAAGGTTAGAAATAGCACTTTGAATTCTCTCAAATGATAAAACAGGTAGGCTCTGAGCCAAGATTAAAGAAAGGAGACAGGAAGGATACAGAAAAATATTGTGTGAGAATAGCTGAAGGCAGCTATAAAGGCTATCCTGCTTATTGACTTGCCTTTTCATTTATCTGTATTATTTAACTTTCTATTTCTGCATTGTTTAGTTTTGAATTTGAGAAGAAAAATTGACATTCACATAGGAATTTACATCATGTTATGGCAAGCTGACTTTTTTTTTTTTAATAAGTATGATCGTGCTTCCTTTGAAGAATTATCATGAGAATCCAGTGAAAGTATGTGAAGTGCCTGACACGGAGCGTTAATAAGCATGAATTTCTTTCCCTCCTCCCTTTCTCTCTCTCCCTCTGTGTAATCCCGGTTCAAGGAACCAACCACATAAAGCTGCGTTTTCGGAGTCTGCCCATTTCAACATCCCCAACTCCCAGGCTACTGAGCCCGTGTGGGACCTGCAGCCTTGCTTCCGGGTAGGCTCAATCCTGACCTTTCCCACCAAGCACACCATTCCATTTGGAAGCTACATGAATCCCTGCCATCCTGGGACAGGAGCCCAAGTGTAATCCTCTCATTTCATCCCCTCTCTGCCTTGAACTCTCATCCCATTACCCCCGTGGTGTTCCACTTCTCTGTAAGTGAGAGAAATGAAAAGGTAGCAAGAATAGCATGCCCAAAGGACTTGTGTCTTCAATCAAGAGAGGATTTTATATGTTGTTATTTGCTTTTCTCTTTTCTTCAAACCCTGTATTATTCTTTAATTAACAATATATAATATCTAATCAACCTTGGCATCACATTTCCATGATCTCCACTCTACTCTGCACTTCTACTCTCCCTAAGTCACTCATTCCAGTGGCCTTATCCAGGGCCTCAGCATCAACCTGTAACTCTTTCACCTCTGAACTCTTGAGCACCCCTACCCGAGAGTCTCCTTATCATCAGATCCCCCATACCTGCACTCCAGTTCCATATGCTCTCCCATGATTTCAACTTGCTCACATTGGTCAGTCCCATGCTAGTATTTATTTCTCTCCTGGTCCAACCTCCAAGCCTACAGCTCACAGTGGATCACCTACTCTTCTCTATTCCCTGCACCCCCCATTCCCATGCACACCTGTTTCTTCTAATTACTTTGCATATTACAGAGCCCTAAAACCTTGACCCCAGGTCATTTCCACACTCTACCTCCTCTGCTAACTTCTTCTGGAAGAAAAATCACACAATCTTGCAGATTTTTGCCACTCAGCCATTCATGACCAACAAACTCAGCTTTGCCTTTGTGCATCATTATTTTAACTGTATTGATCAGCAGCCTTCTGGAATTGCTCGTAAGCAGTTATTCCAAAGTCTCAATACTTTTTAAATTCCCAAGCCACATTATTCTCCATTCATTTTTCAGGAAGCTTAATCTCCTCACTGAAGAAAAAAAATTTTTAGCCATCATGACCTACATCAGTGGTCTGCAAACATGCGGCTCTTTGGCCCCTTGAGTGTGGCTCTTCCACAAAACACCACGTGCAGGCGCACACCTATAGCGTGATTGAAACTTCGTGGCCCATGCACAAAAGTCAGTTTTCAGCACTCAAAAGAAATGTCAATCGTTGTACTGTTGATATTTGGCTCTGTTGACTAATGCATGTGCTGACCACTGCCCTAACCAAATAGCCTTCCAAGTCCTTTGCCCATATCCTGAAGGTGGCCTGCACCACCAGGCTGTTCACACCTAGGCCTGAGGCGTGGCAGGTGGGAAGCCGCTCACAGCAGCGTGAGCAGAGCTTGGAGATGCAGGTTGAGGTGACCTCACACTCACACACGAGTTCCTTCCTAATTTTCAGGCATCAGAAGGAAAGTGGTAAGCCGAGGTCCATGACTGTTTCTCCCCAGGCTGCCACATTCCAACATGGAACTCTGAGGAGCAGGAGAATTCGGGATTGAAATGAAGCTATATTTTTCACAGTAGTAGAGTGTATTGGCTTGATTTATAACGTTAAGGTATTTAGACATATATAATAGGTAGCCTCCATTTGTACTCCTGTCCCAGACAACAAATGTTAGGAGTAGGCCTGTGTGGGAGCTGAGCATTCATATCTACCAAAGACAATGACTAGCTTTCACCTTTCATCTTAGGTGCCACCTCCAGGGGATCCATAGCACCCGCCAGGGGAACTGCAGGAATTCCTGGAGTGATTAGTGATGACTGGCCTGGGCACATCTAACCTATTCTCTGACCTAGTCATACCTAGTCTTCGTTTCATGGAGGAGAAACTTGAAGTCAAGAGCAGTTACAATACTGTCCGCTCTAGCAAGGGGCAGGACAACACGAGGACTCGGGCCCTCTGGCTCCAGCTCTAGGCATTTGCTCTGACCATGCTGGAGGCAGGACAGAGTCACCCTCAGAAGGCAGGAGGGAGAAACTTCTTCCCAGGCTCTCCGCACCCCCCCCCCCCCAGAGCTGCTGGGCGTGTGCTTAGAGAGAGGATACAACAGAATGGAATAATTAATTCAAGAAGATGTCACATGAGAAAAATTACAGGATTTCCCTAACAAAGCCAGTAGTGTTCTGAATTATGTAGAAATTATTCTGGTTTAATTTTAATGAAAGGGAGAAGAACAATCAGTTTGGAGATACAAAGGAATATTTTAATGGCAAGGCTGGAGTGTACAGAGTCTAAATGGGGATAAACGAGCGAGGTCTTTTAAGTAGATCGTTTTAAGAAGACATACGTAAGCTAATATTTAACGTTACTCTTGTAACAGGTCCTAAGTGGCAGACATCAGCTGAACAGAAAAGCATGACTGATATGGTCTGGAACCCGCTGAGTGGCCTCTGATAGGATAAAGCCCTTCAGCTTCCTCATTTGTAATGAAGGGCACAGAATATATAGCTTATTCTGTTGCTATGATGATTAAAAATAATATGAGGTAGAAAATACACATGCAGACAGCAGGCATTGGTGCTATTATCTATGTAGACAGTATCACTCATTCAGCCGGATAACTAGCCTTTACGGAGCACGTAAGCACAGTTGTGCTGGGTGCCACACTTCCCCATCAAGGGCAAGAGAAACAAAGCCAGATGCCATCCAGGGGGAGCCAGCACTCCCCCGGCTAGATTGCAATCCTACTTTTGCACATGCAGGCCTGTCCGCTGGAAGGCCAGTTCTCGGGATGTTTCCAGTCTTCTTCCTGGGACGGTAACGAAACCTCTGAGGAACATGAGGACAGATGGTGCTTTGTTTTGTGTCAGAGGCAGTTCATGCAATGGCGAGACTCACACTGTGCAGCCCAAGGGCTTGGGTTCGACTTCTAGGTACACCGCTTACTGGTTGAGTCAGTCACTTAACTTCTCTGTGCCTCAGCCTTTTCATCTGTAAAATGGAAGTTGTAACCATGCCTCTTCATAGCACTGTGCGGTCTAAATGAATGAACATATGTTGATGCGGCTAAAATAGGGCCTGGCACATGCCCAGGGCTATACAAATACTATCACCACTTAAATCTCCACTAATCACTACCATGTAAGATGCTCTTAGTTCCATTGCACCTTGTGCCCCCATAGCTACTCCTCCACAGGGAGTTGCTTAGAACTATAGGGTGAAGAACCTCGAACTATTGGCACTAACCAGGTAAGTAAATTATAGGTACCTAGGAAAACTCCAGTACCCACCTGGCACCACTTAACACAGGGTCTAGCTTCCCCATAACGATCTGTTTCACCCCCGAGTCAGCCCAGCCATTTCCCTTCAGTCTCAAGGTTGAGAAAAAACAACCAGGCGCTTAGAATAAAAAGACCCTTTTCAAAGCCTTTGAGCCAATGATTCCCCTCCTGGAAGACCAAGCTAAGATAAATTACCATCCTGTGACAAATCCAGCCAGATACATGTACCAACACCTTCTAACAAGAATTAAAACTGAAGCTTCAACTGAGGCACAAAAATATAGTCGTTGCTCCATTTTAAAGGAGGTGGGAGTCCAAATGAAAAGTTTTGTAGGGATTTAGCTGAAAGTTGGTTATATAACTTTTGAATTCCTGTGCCACACTAGAGGTATTAAAGGGGCTGAGAGAGTCCTGGCCGGTGTGGCTTAGTTGGTAGGAGTTTCGTCCTTTGTTCCGAAGGGTCTCGGGTTTGATTCCAAGGTTGCAGGTTCAATCCCTAATGGGGCACGTGTAGGAGATAACTGATCAATCTCTAAAATCAATAAAAGTGGCCGAAACTGGTTTGGTAGAGCGTCGGACTGCGGACTGAAAGGTCCCGGGTTCGATTCTGGTCAAGGGCATGTACATTGGTTGCGGGCACATCCCTGGTAGGGGGTGTGCAGGAGGCAGCTGATTGATCTTTCTCTCTCATCGATGTTTCTAGCTCTCTATCTCTCTCCCTTCCTCTCTGTAAAATATCAATAAAATATATTAAAAATAAAAATAAAATCAATAAAAGTGTACCCTTAGGTGAGGACTCAAGGAGGGGGTGGGGCTAAGAGAGTGGGAAGAAGGGAGGTTTTCAGACAGAGACTTGGACTTGGGGGGACATTGTGTTGTGGGTCCCTCTTCCTCCCCAGAGGAGGAGGTGGTGCTTCCATTTCCTTCAAACCCCAGAAGGAAAGTCAAAGGGACCGTCTCTAAAGCTTGGGATGTGCTCCCTGCAGTCCAGGACACCGGGCACCGGCTCCTCACTCACCTTTGAGAAAGCTGTAGTGACTGGCGGCAGGATGGAGGGCTGAGTCAGGGAAGTGATGCGACGGATTAAAACATGTGCACATCTCAGGAGCCAGAGGCAGAACTCCTGAGGTGTGTGAAAGGGGTGCTGGACACGACCACCCGGCGGCAGCGACAGACCCCAGCCGAGAAAGAGTGTGTGGAGTGGACTGCGAGCACAACTGCCCACGGGCACTGAAACCTCAGGAGTCCAGTTTGTGGGACCTGCTATGTAGGCCTGTGGAACCCTTGGAGAATTATTTCAAGCTTCCAGTTTGCAAGAAGCCCTATGGAGATGCCGATGTGTCAAGAAACAGATGCCACCACCAAACAGCCAGAGAGGAGCTGCCTCCAGCCCTGGGTGGGCCTGGAGCAAATCCTCCCTCCATGGCGCCCTGAGGTGACTAGCCCTGGCCAAGACCTTGACTGCAGCCTTGGGAAGGTCCCTGATCAGAGGCATCCAGCTCAGCCATGCCCAGATTTCTGACATCACAGAAAAGTTTTTCCTTTAGCCACTAAACCTAAAAAACAAAATTAAAAAAACAAAAATCTCCTTGGGGGGGAGTAGTATGGGTTCCCCCTTGTTGATTAAACCGTCTCTTCCTTTCATGCTATACTTTCTTGAGCTGTGAACTGCCAGCCCATGCATCTTATAAGAGTACCCTGTAAGTAAGAACTTTCCCTTCCCACCCCCCTGACCTCTCATTCCTCTTCCTGCCCTAGGTCAGGAACAGTAGCTACTGAGAAAGGGAGAAGGTAAGACAAACAAAAACAAACATTAAAAAAAAAAAAAACACAATCTGCCACTGGCATACCTGGGAATGGAAGGACTCTTATTTTTTTTTATTTTCTAATCCTCAGGAGGATAGGTTATTTTATTGATTTTTTAATGAGAGAAGGAGGAGAAGGAAAGAGAGAGAGGGGTGTGTGAGAAACATCAATCAGTTGCCTCCTGTACTCACCCCAACCAGGAATCAAACCTACAACCTGAGTATGTGCCCTGACGGGGAATTGAACCTACAACCCTTTGGTGCATAGGATGACATTCCAACCAACTGAGCCACTCAGCTAGGGCAAAGGTGTCTTACTTTTAAATGAAGATTAATATGGCTTATTATTTCAAACTGGATATTTGAATTTCTGAATGGAGATCATGAGATTTTAAAGCAATTGGAAGACATTATAGTCAGAAAAGTCATGGAGCTGCCCAAGTTTTTCATTCAGGGTCAGGGCAATAATTCTCCTCCCTGAATACATTTTGTTCCAGAGCAAGAGTATTGGGAATGGTTCTTACCCAAAAGGGCCCTTAATCTCACACACCCAGGGGCCAGAAATCTAGGTCAATCAGGATCCCTCTACTGCCTCACCATATCTGCCTCCTTTCTCCCTTCTTCACATCCCTACCCCAGTCATGCTTGGGGACATCCAATGGCACTGCTTAACCATGGGCAGTCAAGAAGTAAATGATGCCCACAGTTATGCCACCTCGCATGGACCACTTCTCTGCAGGTACTCTGATGTTCATAAATTATGTTCTTCAAACCATTAATTCTAAGACATGTAACTTATATTAGCACATTAAATATTTTTAATGCCCCACAGAAAGGTAATTACTTGAAATTAGTTCAACTTAGGATTTTTCACTTTTTTAAAAAACCATACACAATGATAAAAAAAAAAAAAAAAAAACCAGCAACAATCAAACAAAAATATTAGCAACTGGTGTACCAGGGAATCCTGTTTGAGAAGTGGCACCCGGGTTATTGCTAAGAAACTGGGTGGCTCTGGGAGGCCACTCCATCCTTTTCCTGACATAAATCGTACTCTTTTGCCCTTTAATAGGAAACCAGAGAGCCCCACCCACTTAGCTAACATGAAGTAAAAAACAGGCCCTTGATTGATGGATGCATCAAAGAGGACTTTTAGAAGCAAAAAGGGGTAGCTTGGAGAGTTTCTCTGGATTTGGTTACTTTACACCTCAACGCTTCATTCTTTTGAAGGTTATTTCTCCACTGTTTCTGCACTATGGTAGATGCCACCATTTATCTTGTTGATGTCCAAAATTGGATTGCTTTAAGTGAACCCTGTAACTGATATAAACCTGCCGCTACAGGCAGGAAGAGCATGTTGGTCAGAGGAAGGAAAGTGAATATTTATCTAATCCCATAAATTCAGGCACAATGATCTCCCTGTTCCTTACAGTTGTCTGGAAGTGATGACTCCCTGACTCCTTTCCTGTTATAGTCCCCCGGAAGTCGTCTCCAAGGCCCGAATACCTATAGCGGCATGAAAAACCCTCAGAGCCACTAACACAGCAGCACATCTGGAGCATGTCTAGAGTGCCTGATGGGTCCTTTTCCCTTTGCCACGCAGACAATGTCCCACAGGGATTCCACCCAGTGACCCGGGGTCTTCTGCAAGGACTGGCATGGCCTGGCATGTCATCACACCCACCCATAACCTTAACCCTTCCGAGAACGTGACTTCATTCCTCCTGACCACAGCATGACCAGGCCTTGGATTCTCTGACACAATGAGACACTTTGGGTTGGTGTTATTTTGTTTGTTTGTTTGTTTGTTTGTTTGTTTGTTTAGGAGGGCGTGTAATTTCACTATATGGTAATTAAAGCATTTTTCTTATGTATGTGCGATGATTATTTCATGCAATTTTATGTTTCTCCAATACTAATCTCTTAAAATGTCGACTTTATCTCCATATTCCCACTTTCAAAACTGAGCAGGGAAAGTCCTGAATGCTGAGCATTAGCAGATAAACACTTGCATCCAGAGGGAATTGAAGGCACTTTCAAGACCAGCTGGAAACCATTTCGTAAATGCGTGGGAAGTGTTTCCTTTTATAATCTATATTTCATTGTAGAGCCATGTGACTGATAGTGGCAAGAAGTTTGTGGTTAAAACACAGTAAATGGGCGACAGAGTACTGTGACCAGAAAAGGGGGGGGGGGTGTTATATGAGGAAAAACAACACAAAAGGCATAAAAAATTGATTGAGGAGGAGGTCATTCAATGTGAACAACTAAGTCACTCAGAGTTATGAAAATCATTTGTTATTTATGGACTCATTTTTACAAACCAATGTTCTTCCTTCCTCCCAAATGTGCTCTGAATGAATGACCCACATGCTGTCCCCCTTGTGCTACTCTGGTTAATTCAGGGGTTTGGTAATTTTCCTGATGGCAAAAAATCAAATTCATAAAAAATGTTCACTGACTACCTGGCAGAGGGCCTGAGACCATATTCAGGATGTGATACAACACATTCATTTGATTGCTTTCTTTTGCAACACACACGGAGCTCTCCAAAGTTAGCTTTGCCTCCATTCCAAACTCTCTTGGCACAGCTCTTTCCTGGGTCCTCTAATGGAGTGAAAGAATCCACAGTTGGAGTCTCATCCAAGGAAACAGATGATGGGAGTGAAAGGATCCAAATGGGAACAACCTAATATGGATGTCGGATGGGAATTTACCTTGACGTGAAGGTAGCCTCTGAGGACATTCCCAGGCAAATTATCCCTGAGGCCACAGAACAGATAGGCTCAATTTCAAGCCTTGAAATTGAATATGCTCAAATGGCATGTTTTAATAAACTAATTTAAAATACATTACAGAAGCAAAGGAAAAGTGATGGGGTAAGTGAACACACTTAACATAAGGTGCGAGTGGAAAGATCACACTACTAATTTCTCTCTCTTTCTTTCTCCTCCCTTCCCCCTGAACCCCTTCTCTAGACCCACATCAGCCTACCTCCACTTTAATGGCATGATTATGAGAGCCAGAGATGAGACTGCAACAAGGGAGCTCACAGACAGAAGGTGCCCTGGGAAAATATCTCTTGATAAGGGACACAGGGGCAAGTTCATCTGGCCACAGCTGGAGCTTCCAATTAGCCTGCTGAGTAGCTCTGGTTTTTATATGTTCGTTTCTTGGGTAGAGGACATCTGAAACTAGAATGGGTGGCCAATTTAGGGATGATATAGCTGTCAGCCCATGACTTGATCTCTCCATCCCTTTCTATCTATATATATAAAAGTCTAAGCGACTGTTATGACTGGTCGACCAAACAACCCATTAACTGAATGACCATTCAACTGGTCGCTATGACACAAACTGACCACCAGGGGGCAGACTCTCAACACAGGAGCTTCCCCCTGGTGATAGTGAACTCCTACAGCCAACCTCCCATGGCCAGCCAACCTCCTGTGGTCCCTCCCTCTGACCCAATGGCCTTCATGGGCCCAATTGTCAGTCAGGCTGAGGGACCCCACCTGTGCACAATTCATGCACTGGGCCTCTAGTCTATAAATAATATTTTTGTTTTCCCCATCATATGTTTCATTTATTCTGTCTTTCTTTAACACATTCTATAGATTGTTAGCTTATTTTTTACATGTAACACATCTTGTGAATCTGACTGTCTCATAAGCTATTTCCTTACTCATTATCTATACTTAACATTCTAGGAGTTTCACCAATGTCTCATAAGCTGCTAGTTTACTTTCTATGTATACTCACCATTTTTTTTTTTTGGTGAACTTTATCACTGGTATTCATTTGTTTTCTTGCTTCTACAGAAGAACTGAATATACAGAATTGAATATAGAGTGGACAAGCAGTGCAGCAAATGTATATTATATCTGGACCTTTCTAGGCCTATCAACAGAACCTATAGATACCATCACAAGATGTGATGAAACACTTAGCATGGTCCTCAGGCTTCCTCTTATATTTTATAAACTTTGACGCCTTCCAAGAGAGCAAGAATAATTAAGTATATATTGATGTTAGTCTTGGGGACTTGACCTGGAACAGGGAGACTGATTATGCTCTGAAATCTTTGAGACCATAAACTGCTTCAATTCCAATTTGGGATCATTTAGTTGAGCGTGTTCAAAACTCCAGCCCTTGGCCTAATTCTCCTCGTAAAAGTCACTTAGCATAAATCATCCATGTAGATTTAAAAAGGGAGCCTGGAACTATCACCCCATGGAGACAAGGCACAAATTAACAGCGTAGAATCTGGCTAAGCTAATGATATGGTAATCACAGACTTGGCTGTTCTTACACTGGGATGCCAGAAACAGATTATCCTATTACTGTTTCTGAGATGGAGTCTCAATCAAGACATTAGCTACCACCTAATCTCATGTACAGGGCCATCTGTGCAAGAAGGGCACACAAATCTACAGAAAGAAAGGTAAAGAGGACCTCTGACTTATTTCAAAAGCACCCCCCCCCAAAGCTTAGCTTTCTCCAGTGTGGTACTGAGGGTGTTTCCACCACCAGGCTCTGGAGACATACAGTCCTAGAGTCAAATCCCAACTCTTTAATGCTTACTAGTTGTATGATCCTAAGCATGTTACTTAACCTCTCTGAGCCTCAGTTTCTTCATTCATAAATTGATAGTTATATCAATTATAATAATATCCACCTGCAAGTGTTGTGGTGATGATTAAATGGAATAATTTATTTAAATAAATTATTTGCACTATACCCTCACACATGCCCTTCCAATAGCTGTTGTCGTGGATATTATGATAATTGCTGTTCTTGCTGCTATAATTAGCAGACCAACTTTATTTTTTAATTTAATTTTATTTTTTATCACCATTTATCCCCTCCATACCCTCTTCCACCTCCACCCACTCTCTGCATGTCGTCTTTTACCTTCCACTCACCACACTGTTGTCCATGTCCATGAATTCTCTTTTTTTTCTTTTTTGCTCAATATCTTCATCCCCACACCAACAACCCTCACCAGAGCTGTCTGCCTGCTCATGAAAGAAGACCAACTTTAGAGTAAAAATTATATTCTTTTTTTTAATCCTAATCTGAGGATATGCTTATGATTTTAGAGAGAAGAGAATAGAGATAGAGACAGAGAGAGTTAAAGAGAAATAGCGATGTGAGAGACATCAATTGGTTGCCTCCCGTAGGCACCCTGACCAAGGATTGAACCGGAAACCTAGCTATGTGCCCTAACCAGGAATAGAACCCACAACCTTTCAGCATATGGGGCAACACTCCAAAAAACTGAGCCACAACAGCCAGGGCAAGAATTCTATTACTTTTAAAGTAGTGTTCCCAAAATGCATCTCTATGTACTGGATAACGCCCTAAATGCCTTCAATAAAATAAAGCTTTTTATTTTAGAACTAGAGGCCAAGTGCATGAAATTTGTGAGGGTGGGGGGGGGGGGGGCGGCGGGAGTGTTCCTCATCCTGTCCAGTGCCTTCTCATAGTCCGGAGCCCCTCGATCCTTCTCCCCAAAGAGGTAGGCCCTGCCCACCTGCCGCAGGCTGGGCCTCCCTCTGCAGGGCGATCATGGGGCAATGGCCAGGCCATACCTGCCTCGGCCGGCCGGGTGCCAGTGGATGTCACAGCACGGCCGTCTGGAAGGTCGTCCAGACAGTCATTCTGTTCAGTTATTCAGTTAATTTGCATATGATGCTTTTATTATTACAGATTGGTAAAGAATCTTAAAATGAGACAATCTCCTTGGAATTGTGGCGTGTTGATTTAAAGTCACACAAGGACTTAAATGTCAATGGTAAATTCCTTTCTGGTGGAGGTTTTGAAGAGGGTAAGACGAGGAATAGAAAAAACACACAAAGGGAGAAGGGCAGAGAAGGAAGACGGGCAACTGTTTGCCCCGTCTTTGGAGCCTGGGGTGTGATTCCAGACTCTGTCACACCACTGTTAGTGTGACCCTTCCACACCTTGAGCGCCTCACACGGAAAATGGGAACAGTGTGGGACCTTCCTTTTAGGCTGCTGTGTGGGTTCACAAAGACACGGCCCCTGAAGCACACTGGCGGACACAGCAGGTTCTCATTAAGGGCTGCTCTCCTTCCTACACACTTCCAGTGCTGCCGAGAATTCACTCGTTTTCTCACCCTGGATTCTCCCTCCTGACCAGTGCTGGATTCCCTGCAGATCAGGAAGAGAAACACTCAGAGGTTTTCAAGCTTGGATCTCTATATGAAAGAAATAGCAAATAGAAGCTGATGGTGCAATTTAGCTAAGAAAATCCAAATCACTCGGATACCACTGGCAAAAAACAGCTAACGTCTCTCTACCCCTAAATGAAATTCCAGGCTGGAAGTCTTCTTCAATTCATCCAGCCCTAAATGACCTTCCCAAGCCTTGAATATCCCTGGACTATGGGATTCACCTAAAGTCAGTCTGGTTAGCAGATGGAGCTGGGAGCTCTGCTCTGCTATGTACAGATGAGAATCCTCCCTCAAGAACCTGGCACTTCACCAGGCAGCCAAGATCCCCGGAGCCATCCCCAGGCCTCCAGGGCTAAGCCAGGGAAGGGAGAGGACAGGCAGGAGCCATCAGGGCTCTTGCACAGCTAAGGTTTCTGCTGCTACCACTTTCTCACCAGTGGATGGGTTCTTGCTCAGGTCTCCCAGGAGAGAGGGAATTGGTGTGTTGTTTTTTTTAACTGAGGGTTTTCTAGTAGCTCAAATTTAAAAAGAGAGGGCGAGCTTCCCCAAGATTGGGGGTAGAGAGTGGGAGAAGATAAGTCAACAAAGTTCTCTTTACAGAATAATGAGAAACAAAAATAACACTTTTGGGGGTGCTCACTGAACCTGGCAGTGTTCTAAGGGCTTAGTTACATCATTTAATCCTCACAATAACGCTACAAGGTAGTCCCCCCACACACACACACTTTTATCTTTGAGGAGGCAGAGGAATAGAGAAGGTGAGTAACTTGCTATAGGAGGCACAGCCAGTAAGTAGTAAAGGCAAGACCCCAAGACAGACGTGCCGGCACTGGAGTCTGTGAGCTTAACCATTATACAAGCCATAAAGACAGCACACATTAAGTGAGACCTCTCTTTCAGACACTTCACTAAATGCCTATTTCACATGGGTCACCCCATTTAATCTTCATAGTAACCCCATATGATATCACTACAATCCCCATTACACGGATGAGTTCATGGCGTCTGGGGACGTTGAGTGATTTTTCCAAGGCCCCAGTGGTCTACTTTGCCCAGGCCCACAAAGAGGAAAGGTACTCATCTGGAAGAACCCTTCTGTCATCCCATATCATAGAGCAAACGTCTTCGGTTGTTACTAATGAATACACATTGGGCAGTTTTTGCAACATCTCCTTCCAGCCATCTTCATTTTTGTTGTTTATGGATATCAGGGCATATGTAAATGAAAAGGATCTACTTGAGGATGCAGAGGTTTCATGCTGCACTTTATTCATTTTTTTTAACTGTTTAGTAGAAATCCTGACTGCTCATGTCGCATCATGCCATGGTCTTATTTGTGTTGCTTCTACTCCGATGTGAAAGACATTAGCTAAGGAAGTCTGTGCTTGTGTCAGAGAGGAGGGAACGCCATTATCGATCAGCATGACAGCAGAATGAATCTGGTTTCTTGCTGCCTAAAAAATAAAGCAAATCTTTGATTTTCATAATTTTGGTAAGGTGTTGTTTTTTTCCTTTGTTTTTGCAACTGGTGTCTGGCTACAGTCACTCCTCAGGCATGCTCTGGCTCCTCGGTGACTTCCTCAAGAGCGGTGAGACGATGGTATTTTTGGTTTGGGGTTTGAGGTAGGGGAAGTTTGGGAAAGAAACGATAAACCACTTGTGACTTCTTCTTAAGTCACATGCACAACTCATATTGACTCCGAAAAGAGCAAAATCAAACAGAAGGTCAGCAAGGCCTGACTCTGCCTTGGGACTTTGAGATAAGTCTCCCTGTCAGTCTGGTTCGCAGAAGATGCAGCTGTGCCTGAGGGATGACAAAGGGCAACTTCATTTTGCAAAGTGACGAAAGATGCTTGTGACGGGAAGGGTTTGCTCAGTGTTTTCCCCACAGGATCCAGTGAAACATGCCCGGTCGTCTCCTACAGATCTCTGTTGCTTCTCTTTTGTGACTCCAAATCTATGCTGAGCCCTGACTTCATCACTCAGCCCCTACGCCTAACCCCCACCACCACCTCTTCCCACCTTTCCCCACCGTCTATACCTCTGCCTGCCCAGCCCTGGCAACCAGCAGGACCCAGAGGTGGCTAACAGAGCCCTAATGAGCTCAGCATCTTAGCCTGTGGAGAGCCCTTGTTCACGTATGCGTTCCATAGCCATCAGACAGGACTAAAGATTAGGAGCAAAAAATACCGTGGAAAACTGATGTGCCCTTGAAGCATGAGAAAGAAAAAAAACAGGTGTGTGCCGAAACAGGTTTGGCTCAGTGGATAGAGCGTCGGCCTGCGGACTGAAAGGTCCCGGGTTCAATTCCAGTCAAGGGCATGTACCTTAGTTGTGGACACATCCCCAGTGGGGGGCGTGCAAGAGGCAGCTGATCGATGACTCTCTCCCATCAATGTTTCCAACTCTCTATCCCTCTCAATTCCTCTCTGTGTAAAATCAATAAAATATATATATTTTTTAAAAACAGGTGTAAGAAATGGTCTCTGCATTTGCGAACTCTTTGCTTTCCTTTCCTTTCCCTTCTTCCTTCTCTCTTTTGTGGACCATCTTGTCTGTGCTTCACTTCCTTAGATAAGGCCTCCTTCTATTCCTTGTCTCTGTTCAGGTAAGTAAAAGAGCATTTATCTAAGGCAGGCCCTATGGGGAATGCACGCAAAGATCTGCCAGAACCCCTGCCCTCAAGGAGGATAAAAACGCATTGGGGAGACATGACGGACACATGAGTGACACTTACGGGACAATCAGAACCACCACTAGCCCATTTGACATCTTGTGAGACTGGAAAGTCGCCCCTTCCTCTAGAAGGGCCGTTGGCATGGAGAAAGGAACACGGGCTGGAGTCCAGCCCTGACTCAGCCTGTTGTCCAGATGCTCTTGAGCAGCACACAGAATGCATGTGGGACATGTGGGCTAACGCTGGCAACAACAATAGCAATGCCAGTCCAATGTAATCCACTGCAAATGGGCCTGGTTCAGAAACTACCTGCCGCGGCCGGGAGAAGTAGATGCTGGTTCGTTTTATTGGGAAGGCTGTGTGTAGAAGGTGGGCTTTGGACTCTGAGGGAAAGTAGGAAACTAGGGAAAGGCCACCGTTCTGGGTGGCGAAGGGCATTCCGAAAGAAGAAGAATGGACCGGCAGAGATATGGAGGTGAGAAGGCACGCCAGTCCCCATACTTCTTCAAGCCCTTCCTCCCTTTTGCTCTTAGATGCCTTCATTTAAAATATTTCCCCAGATTCCTCAGTTCCGTGAGCCCATCTTTGTTCTGCACATCCTCTTCGTAAAGGATGGGCAGACAGTGTTTGCATGAGGAAGCCCGTTCTGATTCTGTCAGTGCTAAGCCTCCGCCTTGGTAAATAAATCACTCCGGTCTCCATAGTGACGAGCCCCGATCGTGTCATAAGCTTCAGACACACAGTAAAAATAAAGATACTTGAGGCTGCAGAAACGTAGGACGTTGTGAGCCTCTGCGGTGACTTGGCCCTGTTCCTCAGCCCAGGCAACTCGGTTTCCAGAGGTTGATTTTTCATGATCATTCTCTTACTCTGTCGTCTCCACGTGTTAACTGGTGTGAAGGGAAATGGCTGAAGTGTAAGAGACATCAACGCCAATGCACTAATC
Source organism: Vespertilio murinus (assembly GCA_963924515.1). Classification (NCBI taxonomy): domain Eukaryota; kingdom Metazoa; phylum Chordata; class Mammalia; order Chiroptera; family Vespertilionidae; genus Vespertilio; species Vespertilio murinus. The sequence continues at coordinate 74,463,159 of OZ004711.1, read as the reverse complement.
ATCAGCGGATGAGCAGAAAATAAGATTGGCACAAATACATCAATGAGTCTTTTATCTGCCACCAGCCTAAATAATATTTTTCAGATGGAATTTTATTTTCAGACCTCAGCTCTTGTTAGCAAACAGATGAAAACATAGCAGGTTGCCAGAATATTTATGTCTATTTCCTTCCCCATCCAATACAAATAGAGCAACAGTGGTGGAAACCAAGGAGATTGTCCAATGTCTTTTTTCCACACAGTAATCTTTCCTACAACATCCTTGGAGGAGCATGATTTAACCTCCACTGGAAGTGTACCTGTGATAGAGTTCACAACTTTGGGGGGCCACCCCTTCCATTGTGGGAAAGCTCTTAGTGCCTAATTCTTCTTTATATTGCACTTATTGCTTTCTGGTTCACTGACACTCATTGGTCCTAGGGTTTGTTTGCCTTCCACAAAAGTATAGAATGTGGAAGTCTGAAGTTTTCAATTACTTAAGCTAATTGAAAGAGTACTAAACATTAGCCAGGGAACCTATTTTATTGTCCCAAAACCTCCATTCAACTGCCATGCTATGTCCAGCAAAATCAAGTTAACCTTTCTGAGCCTCAGTTTCCTCACTTACTGGTATAAAATGAGAGCAGTATCTGCCTATTCTACCTCACAAAGCCAACATGAGAATCAAGTTAAATAGTAAAAATCATGAGATGCAATATGAAAAATGAATAAAGATGTTACCGTTATTCACATGCAAGCCCTCTGTGAGAGTGTGTGACAGGGTGGGGGGAAAGTAGGGTCACACTTGCGAATAGATGAAACACAAGAGTTTATTCTTTTATTATTATTTATTAAGTATCGTGTTATTTTCCACATGAACAACTCTAGCCCTACTTTTGCCCCACCCCGTATTTGAAGACAATAGGAATTACCTTGGTGTTTGCTGGCATGATAGTCTCTAGATTACTTTTCCATGCCAACTGTCCTCATCAGAAGCTTCCAATTTTCCATTGTCTCTTCTGAGCTCAGTGCTCAGAATAAAGCCAGCAAAGGAGAAGGGAGTGATTTCCCCGCTGCCTCCCAGGCTGACCACAACACCACAGTGATTACTTCTGCTTCAGATCACATTGGTGCTTCTACCAGCCTCTTCAGACTGTCACCACACATTACGTTAAGGCCACTGAACGCCTCCGTGTCTCTTTCCACGTGAACTGCTGTCAAGCCCATCCTGAATTCATTTAATGTTAGGATGAACATCAATAATTTCACAGTTATTTCCATGAAATTGATCTCTATTGAATGTCATCTTATTGGTGTCAGCTCATTGTCAAGGGATAAAATGCCATTCCATTACTCTTCAGTTACTTCAACTGACCTTTGCGCCATGAATGGGGGTTTCTGTGAGAGTGTGTGACAGGAAGGCTTCTGAGCAATCCCAAAATGTTCAGTAAACAAAAACACTTAGAGAAAGATCTGTGTACTGCAGAAGGAAATCTCCCTAATCAAGTTCTCATAACTAGCATTCCTGTGGTGAGAAAAGATTGTTTTAATAAGATTTTAGTATTAAAATGATTGATAGTGGAGTATTTTTAACATTAACAGACATTTCCGCTTCTAGAGAGTCACAAACATAATTGCAGTCCCAACGTTTGATAACATTTTTCTATGTTCTAAGCACTTAGCATGGATTTTTTTTAATTAAAATACTTTTTCAATAAAGTAACACCTTATCCATATTGTGACACAGGAGTGATGAGGCTTTTTCCAAAGGAGAAGCCAATTACTGAACTGAAAGAATGGATGGAGAAATCTGAAGGGACATCAAACATCTTACATTATCCTTGGCCTCTCCAAAGGGGATTAGATATGCCCCTCACCTCCAATGAGCAACGATTAGACAGGAATCCTTTGATCACAAGTCACACAAACCCATTGCCAAGTGGCTTAAGCAAAAAAAAGATAATTTATTGATTTATGTAGTAACTAAAACATCATGAAATTAGTTTCAGCAATTTTACTCCTGGGTGCATTGCCAGATATGTATGAAAATGTTAATGATAGCATTGTTTATGGAAGCTGGGAGTTTTCATCCATCAGGAGCCCTAGCCCAGTCAAGTCTAGAGTTGTAGACAACAAAGGCAGTTAGAACCTAAAAACGTAGTATTGGGTTAAAAAAGAAAAATATATATATACTGAAGTCTATAGTATAATTAATATATGTTTGTTTAAAACATACACAAAAAAGCATGCCAATATATGTTCTTTGACATGTGTGCACCTTTGAAAATATACAAATACATTTCACTAGGTGCCTATAGTGGGAAAAGAATGGGAGAAGGGCTGGAGGATGAGGATGAGGATGAATAATTTTTAGAATGAGAGGCATCTTTTACAGACCAATAGTGATGCATGCCAAGTATGATTGACTCAACTTCATAAGCCAATGTTCCAATAATTTTTAAGGAATTTTTTTCATCGAACAATGTAATCACGAATTAGATGGTCCTTGTCTCTCAATTCACTCCTCTCTGGATTGGCTTCATTCTCCATCAAGCTCCATCCACATGGAGGGAAAGGTGATCTGGATAAAACAGGTTTGCGTATTTGTTTTCAATTTATGATCTCAGGAGGAGAAAGATTTACAACATTCCTACAAGGACTCTGCTTGCCACTGCTTGGGTCATGTGTCCATCACTGTCACCTGAAATAGGTTATTCTTAACTGGTCAGCCTGGTCACACCTACCTGTTGATGAGTGAGACAAGGCTCTTTGATTGACAGCTCCATTAGTGGAGACCACCACCCACTCTAGCAAAGCACCTCTACTGTAATCCCCCCCCAAAAAAAGTCCAAATAAGTCCAAATTCAGAGATAACTTTACTCTAACAAAAATATGTTTACTAACCAGGTTGGATTCTATAGAGTACAATCAGGAAATAGCTTTATTTAATTTTTCTTTCATTCTGGTGCTTCAAACCTACTCTGTCAGATCTCCTTTTCCTCATCCCAGACAATACATTGAGCAAACTGCATGACTTCTCCAGTTGCTTTTTACTTTTATAACAGTCTTATCTCAAGATATTAAATAGGTTCCATTTTCTTTAATAGCCAAACTTAGCTCTTTTATCTTCTTCACATCTTCCTCCCCTACATTCCAGTCCAAGTCATAATAGATCCCAGTAACCTGCAGTAGGGAAGTAGGTCACAGTCTTATTCTAACCACACCAATCTTGTTTGTTGTTCCTCTCCAGTTGAGGGGTGGAGGAGAAAGGAGAAGTAAAGAAACAAAAAGGTCTTCATTATTTAGTTGTTTGTGTCCTCTGAGATAGATAGATGTTCAAATTGTGGCTGACTATCTCCTGTGAGGAACTTACATGAGTTCTTTAGGAAAAAAAAACACCAAACCCTACTGGGGATCCCCAACACTTTCCTGTTCCCTCAATCGGATAATATCTTATCCTGTTGACCACTAATGATTCTCCCTTAGCTCCTGCTCAGACAGTAATCACACACAATATTATTGGTCAAGGTATTTTCAAGATGGTTATACCTCCCACAGTGTCCACTTAGTCCTCATAAAACACAGTCCTTGCCTTGCTTACCATGGAATGTAGTTTGTGCCCACTACAGCCTTCTCTCTTCCCTTTGCTATGAGGGGCAGCTCCAGTCAGCCTGGCTCGACAAGGAGCAGACTCTATGCCCTGTGCTCATAAACTTCAGGCAACAGAGGTCAAACTGTCCCTGCTTATTCAAAAACCAGGGACCCTCCACGGCTTTGAGATCTCAGCAATCAAGGAACGATATTTCACTAGGTATCAAGACTGAACCCATTACATGAAGCCCTGGTAGCTTACCTCACATGAAGAGGTAGATTTTTGTTTTGCTGTTTTGCTCACCTGATGGCATCAGTTCAACTGGTTCCACGGTTGATGATTACGAACGCTGTAATCATAGTCTTAGGAGGAATTGCTTTACTCAATACAGTTTCACTGAGGGGCTCTGTTAGCGAGCACACAGGTTCCAAGGCTGAATGACATAGGCAGTCTCCTTGCCCTTACTGAGTTTGCCTCACCTCACCTTAGAAAGGAGGTACTCTAATGAGGCTGCCATACTTCTGTCAGCAATTACTGGTGATCAAAACAATTATGGCTCTAGGAGATACTAATGAGCTGCCTTATATAATCAGAGGAAGGATCTAAACTATTAAAAATATAATAACACATACTCACACACACCCCATCTCCACCACCATGTAAGCACTAGAAATGAACTCCTACAAGATTATGTTACGAAACAGATGCTCTGTGGCCACGCCTTTTTTTTTTACTATTAGAGCCATAACATTGTAACCAACACAATGAGAGGAAGAGAAAGGCTCCCTTCCCCAAAACGTTATGGCAAGATTTTTAGGCAAAGATTAATAAACCCATTGTTGTTGTTTTTTCCAAAGGCCTTTCATAGTTTTGCATTTATAGAAGTAGTTATTCTTTGAAGTGTGGTGTTTATTTGTTTGTTTCCAAAGATCTAATAGTTACATTGATATTGAGTGAGGCTCTGCACGTGTGGGGGCAGAGGGTATATGATAAATCTCTGTATCTTCCTCTCACTTTTGTTGTGAACCTAAAACTGCTCTTTAAAATAAAAAGTTTTTTTTAAAAAATTCTAATGGTTACCATGTTTCTATTGACTATCATGCAGTGAAATTTTGTGATTGATATCCATTTTGTTTCTCCCCTAAAAGTACATACTTCCCACACTTCTCCCATCCTCAAATTCCTCCAGGTTTGCACTGAACTGGGTCAAACACTGTCCCAGCCAGGACTGCCACCTTACTCTACCTAAAATGAATATTACACCTTTTCGAGAACAAGTCATCTCTTCCTATATCCCTGTTTCCTTTGGTCTCCCAGCCAACACCCCTCACAACTCTTGGTCCAAATAAGTATTTGGGATGTGTGTGTGTGTGTGTGTGTGTGTGTGTGTGTGTGTGTTCACATTCCTTACTTGTCAGAGGTTGAGCAGGGGAGGCAAACATGAATATGCATCTTTGCATAATGTCATCCCAACTTAGAACAGGAAGCAAGCCTATAAAGCATCAAATCTAAGTCCCTCACTTTTCAGATGAAGAAACTGAGGCTTGGAGGCACAGAGTGCCAGAGTTGTAAGCCATGCTGGATCTTCAGGCTCCCCCGCCAGGGCACACCCCAACCCTCCCGCAACCCTTCTCGGTGCCATTATTTCCTGATCTGTACAACAGGAATAACCACAGTTCTGCCTACCTCACAGGGCGGTTGTGAGAATTAATGAGGTAATATACGTGAATGTGCTATGAACCCCTTGAAAATGTCAGATGCTGTTTAAAATGAAAGTTATTTCAACCAAGAAAATAAATGCATATGCCATAAGAAATGGATAATGACACAATTCACAAATGAGAAATACTCTGCCGATGACTTCTAGCACTTATAATTAAGTTTTCAATTAAATCTAAGTACCAAATAGGACTGAAGGCAAAATAAGATTGTCTTCTGTGCATGGGGCTAAAGAAATCAGCAGGTGCCTAATAGAAATTAGACAGCTACATGGGGCTTAATGAAAATTAGGTTAGATTGCTAAACGCAGGAATTGTACCATGCCCTTTATGTTCCCCCCCACTATTGACTCACTTTCACAACCTCCTAGTTAGTAATGGAACTTTGAGCTTATTCTACAAATAGAGATGATTGGATGTTCTATGGAGAAGAAAGTGGCCATGTCCAACAGAAGTGAGCCCACGGAAAGAGAAGCTCTTTAGGCTGGCATTTAATCCATATTCACATTTTGGGAAACTCTGAGGAAAGCAAAAAATGGGAATGGGAGAGAAAAAGGGAGGGAACCCATGGCTTCCTGAAACATTTAACCTGCAGGTAAACACTTAAAAAAAAATGAAAAATACGTAGGAAGAACTGAAGTCAAAAAACCAGAACTGCAAAACTGTGACTTCATTCATTCAGGAGTACGGGGACAGCATGCATGACTGGTATTGATCAAGGCTGGCTATTCAAGGAGATAAATTAGTCAAGAAATTTCCCTCACGAAGAGAAAGCCCCCAAGTCACAAACTTGACACACAGCAACAACCCTCCCAAGTACACCTTGGCCTAGACACAGTTTGTACGTGGAAATAACTATAAATTAGTTATTATAGCTACCTCTAACACACACACCCTAAACACCTTTGAACCAACTACACTACATAGGTCACGTCACGAGCAACACGGGGAATATATGACTCAGCCCTTCTTCCTTGCCGCCTGCTTTCTGTCGGTAGGAAGGTTAAAGTGGTGGCAGAAAGGCCCTTCAGGGGGATGAAAAAAACAGAGACTAAGCACATGCCTTTGAAGTGCAGGCAGCCACTTAAGAGAGACCGGTCTCGTGAGCAGGGCAGGGAGTCCGGAGAGTAGAACAGGCATGTGGGTGCCTGAACGCGTGGGAGGAACATAACGATGGAGAATCCTAGAGCAAGTGATTCAGAGAGGCAGGCAGCAAGGCCTGGCAGCGGGGAGGTGGAACCCTGCTTGGAGAATGGCATGGAAGGGCAGACTGGCAAGGTCGTGGCGGAACCTCTGCTCCAGAAAGTAAGGCAGAGGCTTAGGATGCAGAAAAATAAGACACAGACCCTCAGTCACTACACCAAAGATACAGGGGGAAGTTTGGTGCAAGGAACAGGGCCTTATTTCTACAAATAAAGTACAAGATCGGGACAAGCTGGCCTGCATTAACAGTCACCTGATGCTCAACAGCCAAACTCTGGCCTCTTTTTTTTGTATTGTTATTTGTTTGTGGTTTTCTTTCTATTCTCCTGAGTGGGAAGAGGTCCTCAAACCTGGGACAGGGCTGAGTGGAAACAAAATTGTGATGTTGCTGATGGAACTAGGAACTTCTACATTGCCTGCCTATATCTTTATTGTGGCACTTACTTGTCTAACAAACACTTGTATGGCATTTCATGCATTCTCCCACACGTTTCATAAATATTAGCTCCTATGACAACCCAGGGAGGTAGGTGCAGTGACACTCCCCACTTCAGAAATAAAAAAACTAGACATAGAGAAGTAACTTGTCCAAGGTCACACAGACCGGAAGTGGCAGGGGAAGAATTTGAGCCCTACCTGAACTCAGGCTCAAATTCCATGTTTCTAACCATTACCCCCACACCACTTGCTAGCTTTGTCATGATCCACCTGTGTTTCCCTTCCCTCTGAAGTCTAAGATGTGGCCTCTGCTATGGAGAACTTGGTATTGAAGATATTGGGTCACATCCTTGCACCTCCAGGATCTAGTGCAATGCCTAGTACATAATTGCCTGATGGGTGAATGAATGCATAAGTGAATGAACAAATGATTCTGGGCCTGGCATATCAAACACACAAACCCCAGGGTCGGAGGGAGCAGCAGTGTACTGGATTTGGCTAACGTGATCTAAAAGACTGTGTGACAGAAGGCAGCCAGGAGTCAAGACAGGGAGTGGCCAGTGAAGCCGCCTGGGGGAGATGTGGGGATATGGCTCATAACAGCAGCTGTGGACCCGTCGCTTAAAAATGCAGGTGAGGTCAGAGGAGGCTGGGGCACAGGAAATGGTTATACAATAATATGCTATTTGGATAGGCCCCACATCCCACTTGCTATGTGGTCTCTTAGAGCCCCACACCTGAGAGAATCTATGTAGTTGGTCAACCACAGTTTGTACTAGGAAAAAACTGTTACCTCAAATCGTTGTCCATAGTCTTACTGGATTGGGCACAGCAACCTCTGGGTAAGAGTCAGCTATAATTAGCACAGCATGAATTCAACCATCAAAGGGACAGAATGATATTAAAAACAGAACTGGTCTATGGAACTGCATAAAAGCCAGAAAGGTCACTCGTGAGAGAAGTCTTCCTAAATGTTTGAGCATTCAATGGGCCCGATCATGTTTTTGTGCGCAGGTACAGATACACACAGGAGTTACACAGTAGACAGATGGCATATCCACTTATTTCTCTCTCTTCTATAAGGCCCTCTCCAACTAGAACCGTCGAGCGAGACAGTGAGTCAGTCATCATTGGCATCACTTGTCATTTCAAGAGGAGGAGAAGATGAAAGTGCTCAACACTTACTGAGCATTTATTTGGTGCTGGGTGTTATCTAAGTGTCTATCAAGACCTCATGACATTCCCCATTTATAGAGGCAAAGAAAGAAGCATTGCCGGAACCGGTTTAGCTCAGTGGATAGAGTGTTGGTCTGCAGACTGAAGGGTCCCAGGTTTAATTCCGGTCAAGGACATGTACATTGGTTGCAGTTGCAGGCTCATCCCCAGTAGGGGGTGTGCAGGAGGCAGCTGGTCAATGTTTCGCTCTCATCAATGTTTCTAACTGTCTATTGCTCTCCCTTCCTCTCTGTAAAAACCAATTATATATATATAAAAGAAAGAAGCATGGCAAACTTAGGCAATTTGTCCAAGGTCACAGGTCAAATATTTGTAGAAGCAGGGTTCACCCTGAAGGCGGTTTGTCTCTTAGAGCCTATGCTTAGAACCACAACTCCATAGGAACCACGCACTCTGAATACAGCAAGTAATGCGATGACTAGAATGTGAAACTAACTTCTAGCAGCCACACCCAATTCACCTTTGCATACCCTCTTTTGAGCTCCAGGCTGTGCTCAGTCACTCAGAATGCTTATCCTCTAGATTTAATAGATGCAGGGAGTATAAGGATCCTGAAGCTTCCTTAGATGTACAGAATAGTCTTAGGATAGAGCTCTCCCCAATCATCAGGAGAGCAAAAACAGATCCAAGAAATATTTAATCCAAGATATGACAATAAATTCTAATTCCATGCTAGGTTAGCACATGCCACTATTTCAATGGACTGCTTTTCCAAGCCACGACTACTAGCCCTGAGCTCCCCAACACACTTTCTTCAGACCCAACTTACTCAAATCAGAGGATGCCTTCACACAGCCAGGAAGCCTTTGGCATCGACTCTCCACCTTGGCAAGAAACCAGAGTAAGAAGGCCCTCCTCGGCCCATGCGGACCAAGCCCATCCAAAGCAAACAGTTCCCATAACTGTTTACTGTAGAGCAAGCTCCTTCCTTTAAAAAGGGCAAATGTGGAAAATCACCCGGCCAGACATTGCTTGTTATTCTAGCACTTCTGAAATCCAGGGAGGAGGCCAGCCAGCCCTTATTCAAATGGGGAATGCACAAGTTGGGAAATGCATCCAATGTTCTGTTGCAGTCTATAAAGATTTAATTGTGTTTTTTTGAAAAGCACATTTTTTTTATCAGAAGTACTTAAGCAGTGACGATGTTTAATATCTCCACTTCAATAGCCCTGCCTGGCCCAGCTTGCAAATGCTCCCTGCTTTTCTGTGACACCACCCAGAGGAAATCCATAATCTGTCTGTGTTCCTCAGGCCTGGCCAGACCGGGGAAAGAGCCATGGTTGAGCTGCTTCCGTCACTGGCTTCTACTGCCGCCGCGTTACTCCCGCTCCCCCGTCGTAAGGACTGAAACATTATTGCTGAAATACTTAATGTTTGCTGGATTTTTAAAGAAAACATTTACTGGTATTCACAGCCAGGTCTAAAAATTGGTGAGCCAAACAAGACATTTGTAGTTGAACCCGGATAAGGCCGTATAAGGAATGAGGCATAGGCTAGAACTGGTGATTTGAGTAACTCTCCTAGTACATGGATTTGAAATTTTCTTTTTTTTTCTTTTTTTCTTTTTTCTGGTTTCCCAGGAGTTGGACATCTTATGTAAGCCTGAGCATTTGCTGTTTTAAATTCTGATATGACTGGGCCAATTAAAATAATAGACACTATTAAATGTATTTGGAAATAGCAAAAACAATGTCTAATGCTTGCTTGGATGGCCCTATTCTGAACATAGAAAAGACTAGACAGCACAAAAAGATAGGAAATCGCCCACTTACGTCTTCATGTTCCTACACCATAAAAAGAAGAGTAGCAATCTTTTAAGGGGGATTCCTTTACTTAGGCTTAAAATAAAGTAGAATCCAGGTGCCATACACGGGTTAAGCTGTGATTGCCCAAGATACTGACAACTAAGGACTCAGGGCAAAGGCCCCAAGGACGAAAATGACCGTGGGAGCCCACTGGCTTTACCCTAGGTCACGTGCAGTTGAGATAGAGAAGGCCCTTTGGCCGCGTCTGCTTCTATTTGCCCTGAAGTGAAAGGCTGAGGATGGGCGTCAACATTGCTGTCAGATTGGCTAATGTGCTACCGGCAGGTGCGCGTGCCTCCAGAAAACTCCCCACAGATCAGCCTTTGTCTTCCTAATCTCGGGCATCTGGGGCTGAGCAGGAACTGCAATCTCTGCCCTGCCGGCCTGGGAAATAAACAGCAGCAACCTCAGGCACCCAGGGCTGCCACCTGCAGTAAAAACACAAATATGTACACTTCTGTAGGTATCTTCTAACCGAGGATTGCGTGAGATGTACAAAACATGTCTTCTGCTAAGCAATTGCTGCTCCTATTCTTTTTTAAAATAGGAGCGATTCCTTCATTGTAAGGAGACGTCACTATTTTTTAAACTTTATCTTGATTGCTGAAAATGTTGCAGATGTTCCCTTTCCCCACCTCCCATTCCCCTTTACTATTTTTCAAAAGGAACTTTTTGTTTTGAGCAAAAAAAAGGGGGGGGGATGAAGAAATCATTTTATAACTAACGCTACATTGTTTACCATTAAAAACAGGATTTGGAAACATATGCAATGAGTAATACTCCAATGGCTAGTATTAGCATGTTCTTTTTTTATTTTTTTTATTAAAATGCCTCAGACTCTTCTTCATTCACTATTTATATTCTCATTTTCAGAGCACTGTAATAATCATTCTATTAAGCACCTGGTTATTTTCAGCAGTGCAAACAACTCTTTTAGGTGATGCTGAACACTGATCGCATATGTTTATAGACTTCAGCTCCCTTTCTTTGGCTAGTGGAATAGATCTACCTCATCTAGCCAAAGCCACAGAATCCAGTTTGAGTCAGTTGTGTTTGCTCTTTATTTATTTATAAACCCTGCCCCCTCCCAGGAAGGGTTGGAAGCTACTCTTAGTCAGGCAACAGTTGGAGTCTTCAGGAGGCCAGGACTTGGTTGAAACCAGTATTTCTGGTTCCTTACTGCCCTGGAACCTCACAAGGGCTGGTTCACGGAAACCACAGACCTGTGCAGACTGGCTCAGATAACTGCCAGTAGAACTAGCCATTCTAGCTTGCTTCTTCCGCCAAGAGTGGAGCCAGCAAAGTGGAAGCTTTATAGAGGGTATGTTTTTTCTTATCGGTATAGAATTGACAATCACTACTACCAAGATCCCTCACTCTGTGATTATATATATATATATATATATATATATATAGAGAGAGAGAGAGAGAGAGAGAGAGAGATGGTAGATAGACCCAAGTTCAAAGCAGTTACTCAAAGATATTATGCCCTTGACTCTGTCAACTGTGAACTCCGTCAACACACTTCTACCAACTCCAGGATGCACACGTATATTCTGTCATCATCGCACTTTCTTCTCAGACAGACAGCTTTCCAAATCTAGTCTTTTCATTCACATATTTTTAGTTGTTTATTAGAAGCCGGAGATTTTCCAGGGAATCCCTGCGACATAGCTGGATGGACGAGCCATGTTTTCATAGCCCAGAGACACAACGTTCCTTCTGGGCTATGAACTTGTCACCCTTCATTGAACTCTGGGAATTCTTAGATAAGAGCTTTCAGAGAGAGGCGGGGGGGTGGAAAAATCTGATTCCACAGAAACGGGGGTTGATAATCCAAGCGGCAATTTTCTCTCTTAAAAATTAAATCAATGTACTAGTTGAAACCTGACCCTCCAGTCCCTGGCATAGTTTGATTTTTTTTTTTTAATATACCAATGCTCACTAAAGGAGTATGATAGCAAATATATCTTGACTCATTCTTAAATGTTCTCAGGGTTTCAAATTAGAAGCTGCTCTTGACTTTCTCTCTTCAAACCTACTGTGAAGTCGTGGTGGTGCCGAATATGAGAGAACAGTTCCCCAGACCCTGTCCTGCCCAGCGGTGTTCCAACTCAGTGTTCCACCTGGCAGTTCTCCGGTCCTCCTGCTGCCAACCAGTCCTTCTTCCTGAGTTCAGCAAGATTCCTGATGGAAAGAAAAGAAGTTGGCAGCGGCAGCCTACTCCTCATAGTCTTCAGGCATTTTCCCGTCAGCTGTCCCTTTCTTTCTCCACTCTCTCAGTCACCGACTGCCGGCAAACTCTTCTCCAACACTCTGCAGAGTGGCTCCAAGGATTTCAGGGAAAACTTCTCCTCTCAAAAGAATCCCAGACCTGGCACGACACCTGGCATATAAGGATATTTTTTTAAAATGTTAGATGGCTGAAACCGGTTTGGCTCAGTGGTAGAGCATCGGTCTGCGGACTGAAAGGTCCCAGGTTCAATTCCGGTCAAGGGCATGTACATTGGTTGCGGGCACATCTCCGGTAGGGGGTGTGCAAGAGGCAGCTGGCCGATGTTTCTCTCTCATAGACGTTTCTAGCTCTCTATCTCTCTCCCTTCCTCTCTGTAAAATATCAATAAAATATATTTTTAAATGTTATATGAATTAAAGAATTTCTGAATGAATGATCCTCCTTCTCTGAAACTTCTCCCTTTTATCTCCAAGCCCCTGAATACTCCTTCTTTACATTTAAATAGCTCAGATTATTATTATACATTAACTGTAACAGCTTTCATTGAGGACTGTCACATTGGGAGTGGGGGAGGATGCTTCAGGAATAAGATAAAAACAAATTGCCTCATTCTAATCCCTGATAGTGTCTGGACATTCCTCTTTCAGTATTAATTTCAATAAATAAAAATAATCGCCTAAGTTTATTTCAATGATGTTTCCATTGTTTACACCTGATTACCCAATGTCTGTGAGCACATACGCTTTTAAAAATAATGACATAGAAATATTGTCTATCTACATATCTTTAATTTAACTAGATGGAAAAATAGCCTTTAAAACAGGATATGGAGTTTACAATAGTCCTAGAGTCCATTTAAAAAACAAACACACACATATGTTTCCTCTATCCCTTTATGTCCATCCAACGGACCTCTGTTTATCCCCCTAGAACAGAACTGAGGTAAAATGGGAGCATGTGCAAATAGGGTTGTAGAGTAGAAAGCAATAGAGAAATAAAAGATAATGTTGTTGCAGTCTTTCTGTTGTCTCCATACTCATCAGCTGGTTAATCCTATTGCAGAAGACAAAAGGGTCATATTATCGTGTATCCATAGTCCCATTGCTTAGTCCACCACTTCTCAAAGCATCACTAAAGAAAATCTTGGGGTCCCAAGAGAAGCACAGAGTCAGGAGGAGAAATCAGCATGCCAAGACAGAGAAAAATGACTAAAGTGACTTCACACGCTAAGCCCTCTGAAGTGGAATCTCATTGCTATTTTCCATCACCTACTCCAGACATCCCCCACTTCAGTGCCTAGCTGCATGTAGTTTCCATTTGGAGTATTAACAAGTGTGAATACTGTGGAAGACAAGCCATTCAGTTATCTCAACGAAGGGTTTACACTGGCATGTGTGAGAAAGACTCAGATAACCTCACCAAAAGGTGATATATTTTTTTTTGCTAATCCATTGCGAAATAATGTCCTGTCAATATTGCATAATGTCCTTGACAAAAAAAGGTCAGCATAGTTGTTCTAACAGGAAAAATTGTGATCTTTATGTAATGTGTTTTGCACATTAATTATTTTCATAATTAATCGGGCTTCTGCTCCCGTCATTTTACTGAAGCTTCTCTCTTAAAAGGCATCAATCACCTTCTAATCACTAAATACCATTTTTTCTTCCAGTTATAACCTCCTTGAGTCCTCAATGGTATCCTCAGTGTTGCTCAAATTCTTCCCAAAATCCTCTTAAATTCCATCACACTGCATTCTCCAGGATCTGCTATGGCTCAGAGCATTCCCTCAGTATCTTAATACCACTCACTCTTCTTTTTCCTGTCCCATAAAATCAGGTTTCCCTAAAAGTTCCCAGGGCTCTTTTCCCTCCCAATGGCTTTTCTGGATGATCGTATCCCCTCCATAACTTTTACTATTACCCCTGCATGTCCATTCACATCTCTGCTCTCAAATTCTCTTAGACAGGCTTTTCACTGCCTCCAGGATATCAATGCTTCATTGCCTCCTCAGACTCAGTTCATTCACAGGTTCTTCCTCCTAACTTCCATATTCCCATGAATGGGGCCACCATCTTCCCAGACAGCTATATTTTTTGGAGATTCAACCTTTTGCCTCCACTTAACTTTTCCTGGACATTCTTCTGCTCCAAACCATCGGGACATATTGCTTATAAGCTCACTTATGGCATTCATTTAAAGTTATCCTCTCTTGCAATCCAGTCAGTTATACACTTATCTCATGCTCCCTACCAGATATGAGCTCCTTGAGAAAAAGACTGTGCTTTTCTCAACTTTGTACACCCTGTAGAGTCTAGCACAGAGTCTGGTACAGAATAGGTATATTTAGTTGAAAAGGTGAAATTGAGCATTTGTTGATATATTTTATTCACATCTTTCTGTCCTTTGTCATCTGTAGTCAATAACACTGAGCTAAAATTATTCTTAATCTCGGTACTCTCTGAGTAAAACCATCAAAGACACGTTCTAAGTAATACCACAACATGCAGAGTTCTTGCTGCACTGAATTTATTGTGTGTGCAGCCCACGTTTTCATTCATTGATTCCACATGAGGAAAAAAAAATCTATATTTAGAAAGGACATTGAAATGTGTGGGGAGCAACAAATTCACACCTCATGTGAAAGTTATTCCTTAGATTTGCTTTCTCCGTAGTGGAATCTCTTCTCCAGTCCCCTATAATTTGCTTGTTCTGGTATTACTCCCACACTTGGTTATGAGAGCTCTGTATTGTGAAAACCTGCACTCAAAACATTGCAATTTTAATTCAGTGAAAGCACACACCTCCAAGGGTGACTCAGTGTTATAATGAGGCCCACACTCCTACTCTTGCTGATCTCTTCACTGGCTCCAGGGTTTGGTGTTAACTCAGCATGATCACACGTTTTCATTTGAGGGCTTGGTTTTTGTTCTGTTTAATATCAGAATCAACAGAATGATGGGAGGTAGCATAATCAAGCTTTCTGATATCCTGGCCTACATTCCAATGCCAAATGCATGGCTTTAAATCCACCAATAGGAGGAGAGCAGATGTTGGGTTTATTGTAGCCTGGAGAACTGAAAAGAAGCTTGCCCCAACCTGCACTCGGATGAAGAAGTTTAAGAAAAATTTGAACAAATCATCCCACTGGCCTCTTCTTACCGAAAGGGCTATAAAGAGGTAAATAAATAGAGCCCTACCTCTGCCCTAAGGAATTTTTCCAGATTCATCATTTTGTAGAAAGAATGAAAGAAAAAAAAAGGCAATTCATGCCGGAACCTGCACTTTTAAGAGCACTTCATCCAGCTCAAGAGTTTTTCTGTCAGTGTCCAGCTAGTGGACAGTATAAAGCTAACACATACATCAAAACCATTCATGTGTGAGACACTGAACGTATTGAATCCATCAGGAATGCCACAACCACAGAATTAAAGACCCATTTAGAACTCAAGCTTGGTTCTCATCTAGTAATGGTAGACAACATCTCAAGCTCATGTTTGGACAGGAGCTGTTTTTTTTGTTGTTGTTTTTTTAACATTTGCTGCAGAGGATCTCACAGGAAAACTGTGCTGCCAGGTTGTTTTTAATGAAGCCCAATTCAAACGGTATCTCTCATCTGTTTACTCCTTCCCATGCCCTACAGTCTACGTCTCACTTGCTTCGCCTACCTATTTCCAACGCCTCCTACCTGACACTTTCACGTTCCAGCCAACGGAACACCTCCCTCTTTCCCCATATCATGTCATGGATTTCTGTTTCTATGTGTTTGATGTGTTATTTCCTGATCTCTTCAAATCTCAGTTCAAATGTTCCTTCTTCCATAGAACATTCTTTGCCTCTTCTCTTCCAACCAATTATTTCACTGCTGTATCTGTACCTCAAATAATTTCATTGATTCCTACTTTGCTTTTTATGGTTTGTTTACTATTTCCACCTATCTTAATTTCCCCAACTAACATGTAAACTCCCTCAGGAAAAAAATCCAGAAGGAATTTTTTAAAAATATATTTAGAACATATGTTCCAATTTTTTGCTTATGCAGATCCATTAATATAACTTGGGGGAAAAAGAACAAATGTTTCCCAAGGAATTCATGAGAATGGAAAACTGTCTGTGGCTTGACTCTATTTTGTAGGTCAACAATCTCTGAGTCCTCCCTTGGGGTTAACATCCTATACTGTATAATAAAAGAGAAACATGTAAATCGACCATACCTCCACTACACTCAGCAACCAATTTGGAGTGAATATGCAAATTAACAAAAATGGTGGGTTAATTTGCATACACAGGTGCCCAGCAGAGAGCAGAGCAGGAGAACTGGTGGCTTCGAGGACTTGGCAGAGCAGGAGGCCATGGGACAGAGGCAGAGCAGGAAGGGAAACCCAAGAGCATGGGGAGCACCAGGAATGCTGGCAATCATAGTTCTGGTGGTAGACAGATCTCCTAGACACTAGAGCAAAGTGAGCCTGGAGCAAGTTACTGTTGTGGTGGGGGATTGGAGGGAAAGCAAAGGTGAGAAACATAAGTAAAGTCAGAGTGTCTAGGAAAAATTAAAGGGAAGATATCCTAAAACTTCCAGGAAATCTTTATCAATGAAGCAAAGGGGGAAAAAAATGCCTCTGTTATTCTGTGAGCAACAACCCAAACTAGGTTGGGGTCTCAGACACTATGCTCATATGATTATACAGACAGACAGAAACTCTAGGAGTTCCCAGATTGGAGAGGGTGCAGGTCAGGCTGAGGGACCCACCCCCATCCCCCATCCATGAATCTCGTGCACCGGGCCCCTGGTCATTGATATGATTAACATGGCAGCTCCTGACTTTCTTTCCTCAAAGTAGGCTGCTCCATGCCTGTTGGGCCAAGCTTCTCCATTGTTAGTGGTTGTTCTTCAGCATACAGTTGCTTCACTACACAACATCCACAAACTGCATTAGAAGCAAGCATGAGGCACATGTTTCATAAGTTGTCATAAAATAAAATAAAAGTATTAAAAAACTATCAGTAAGTAGCAATTTTACTCTTTCTATTCTAAGGCAATGCCAGCAATCCTGAAACAGCCAGCACATGGTCACTGATGTCTTGCCAAGTCTTCTTGCATTATCAAGTCCATTGATATCAAAGCCAGGCATCATCATCATCTACTCCTGAGTCAGCTGCCACAGAATGCTTTGGCATCACACAAAGCACTTGAGTAACAGTGTACCTTAATTGTTGAAAGCACACTCCCTGAGCGCTTGGAATTTTCCTTCTGAGTCAGCGCACATTGGCATGAAGTGTGACCACGAAGTTACAAAACTAAATTTTCATAAAAGACACAGAAGTTGGATTTTTAAAGCAGCCACGTTGGAAAGCAATGTAATTCCAGTGATGTTGGCATTGCCTGACGTTGTTTTAGAGCTCTTCTTTATACTCATTTCTCTCTCTTTTTTCCCCCCACCATTCATCCCGCCAATACCTCCTCCCCCTCTCCCCATACCTTTTCCCTCTGGTAAGCACCATACTGCTGTCTGTGTCTGTGAGAATTTTTATTTGTTTGTGTGTGGGTGGGGTTTCTTTTTTTTTTTTTGCTTAATCTCTCCACTTTTTCACCCATCCCCTTTAAAGTCAATGTATACGGCATATTTATCAGAACCTTTTATCAGATGGTATCATGTTTTCTTTTGTTTTAACCTCAGGTGGAATTATCCAGCTTAATTACCCAGAGCTGGCTCCACATGAACCAAGGTAAGTTTTGAAAATCACATCCTTCGTGGAACAGTGACGATTTTCTACAACTGAGGACATTCAAAGACATTTTAAGGCTCTTCTAAGCACATTTTGATCAATAGCAGCATAAGCGTAGATGTTTAGACATATTTGCCATATAGTCACACTCAGCATGTTTCCCAAAAGAACTATAAAAGACAAATAGAAAAATCATTTGGAATTTTTCCTTGCATTTATGCATAGTATTGCCTTTTAAAGAAAGTATTCAAAAAAAGATTAAGTATTCAGGCAGTGCCCTTGGCAGTCCGGATCTGTCTCTCCCTTCCACAATGTCTGGACTGAACAGACCCAGGGAGGCCCCTTCTTCCAGCCTCCGGCCTCCCTTCAACCTCATCCACTCACCACCTTCAGAACCACCTCCAGGACCAGCCAACACATGGGGGTTTTTTCCACCTAAACTCCTTATTGCCGAACAACCATGAGCTCCCAAATTCCTCAGAACTATCCACCGACGTGGAGGCTGCCGTCAACAGCCTGGCCCGCCTGCCTCTCCGGCCTCCACACCCACCTCTGTCTGGGCTTCTCTCTCCACCGTGAAGGTATGGCTCTTGGGGGCCTGGGTGCTTCTTCCATGAGAGTTGGAAGAGAGGAAGCTCGAGGACATTGAGTGTCTCTTAAAGATGCAAAACCAAGTCCGTGGCCACATTCTCTCCAGGACGTGCTGAAGCCTCCCCAGGGTGAGTGGGCAAAACTCAGGGTGACATGGAAGCCGCCCTGGCCTTGGAGAGGAGCCGGACCCAGGCCCTTGTGGAGCTGCCTGCCCTGGTTCTATCCTGCCTCACCTCCGCAGGCGGCCAGCCTCCAAGCTGGGCTGGGCAGTGTCTCTTCCAGAGGCTCACCCTCCAGCACCACTAGGCGCCTGTGGAGCCCAGAGGCCTTTCAGGGGCCCTCTGCCTCCCCTGGTGTCTGCCTTTCACCGCAGCCTCTTCCCAAAACTACTAGCCATTCTTTTAACCACCCTGAAACCCTCTCCCATGCATTGGACCAAACAAAACAATAAAGCTTTCTGCAGGAAAAAAAAGTATTCAATTAAATCTTTTTTCTAATGAAAATTAACTATACAGTGGATCTGAGGGCCACATCGGACTCAGCCAAACCTCCAAACACACATCTGCGTAGTTGTTGGATAATGGTTCACATATTTTAGTTCTTTCCTATTGTATAGTTTAATTTGACTTTGGTACTATAGGATTTCTCTGTTTTTCTAAATCATGCCAAAAGTTTTGTGAATTAGGGCCTCCAAGATGGATGCTTTGTATCTTGGCAAACACTCTCCAAATCTGGTACGTAAGCCCTGGAACCGAACTGAACTTGGGGGCATTAAGACAACACTATGGACTTCCCAACGTACTTGAGAGGGCACAGCTAAGCTACACAATTTAGTCACATTATATTGTGTCATGAGAGGAAAAATTATCAAGGACCAAAGGTGGAGAAAATTCCTGTGTCATATAAATGCATAGTTTGCAAATATTATATGTGTTACAAATACATTTTGACTTTTCAACTGCTTCACTGGCCTACCGCTATATAAGGAACCTACCTACCTAGGATGATCAAAATAATCTAAGCTGTGAAGATGTTAAATAAAAAGTCCTGCAAGTAATAATTTGCCATTGGAAATGTGCTAAATTATTCATAAAACACCATCTTTCCGCAAAGAATGCCTTACGAAAGCACCTCCAATATCATAAAGGTAATAAATGATGGTATTCAAAGAAGAGTTCTAAATCTAAATAGTAGTGATTTTAATAGCTTTGTTCATTGAGCACCAATTATACTCATGTAGTGCATACTTGGGGGGAGCTATTAACTATCCTAACTTAACAGATGGAACAAATGAACCTCGGAGAGACATAGCTAGTAAATGGGCAACACCTGTGTTGTGCGGCAGACTCAAAATTAAGGTCCTCCCTGCAGCCTGATTTCTATAAATCCACCTCAGTTTTGAAGAATAATTTGAACGGTAATAAGAGAAAAAATGAGTAGGAGCAAGGAAGGAAGGAAGGAAGGAAGGAAGGAAGGAAGGAAGGAAGGAAGGAAGGAAGAAAGGAAGGAAGGAAGGGAGGGATGAAGGGAGGGATGAAGGGAGGGATGAAGGGAGGGAGGGAGGAAGGTTCCAAACTATCCATCGTCTATATTCTGCATGGTTTCAATGATTCCACCAGAGAACCCATGACCCATCTACATGCTATTAGTTCTCTGTTTTTATTGAATCTAAGGGAGTACCATTTACCAGAGTAAGAGTGTTGTGGCTGGTACAAAACAATGCTAATTCTATTACAGTCCCTACCTTCCTAGAGTTTATATTTTGTAAGAGAATATGTCTGTTTTCTTTCTAACATATCCCCAGCACTTGGCACAATGCCTGTCACAAATTGTACCCAATAAATATGTGCTGTGGAAAGCGTGTTGAAAGAGTGTTTTGAGGGAAGTATGGGCAGGTTTAGGGACGTGGCTGCCCAAAATAATCATAGAGCAACAGAAACTGCCTCTACTCAAAAGAACCTTTCAGGGACAGTCCACCATTTTACCACTTGGAGCTTCACTTGTCTGGACAGGTTCCTCTTTGAAGAGGTAAACATAGCAAGTCATTCCCATCTTGATGCCAATGATTTATTAGGTAAACATCTTTGGGAGGTGCAGGGGAGTCCAAGAAAAGGGAGTGGGGAGCTAAAAAGTGTAACTAAGAAAAAGTGGAGAAAGATTCCTCTTGCTCCCCAACATCTTCTCCACTCCACTCCACTCCACTCCACTCCAACTTTTCAATGAGTTGTCTTCTTGGGCAAGAGAGTCCTTTATTAAACAGGACTGAAAAGCTTCTAATGACACCGTTAATGCTACAATAGGAAGATGGCCCTTGATTGCACATGTCCTCAGATCTAATTTCTGCTACTTTTATGCACACCTGCAAGTGTGTGTTCTTAGCCTAGGTTTTCTAATTCACTAAATCACTACTTGGTCTTGTTACCTTGGCTTCAATTGTTTAACAACATCTATGTATTAAGCTGTGATTTTCACAAATTATTTTTCCAAGAGCATGGGATATAGAAACACCCAGTTATAGATAAACACACAATATAGTACAAAAAAAATCTGTCTTTTTCTAAATAAGAATTGATTTGCTCCACCCTGACTGGTTTGGCTCAGTGGATAGAGTGTCGGCCTGCGGACTAGGGGGTCCTAGGTTCGATTCTAGTCAGGGGCATGTGCCTGGGTTGCAGACACAGCCCCTGTGTGGAGTGTGGGGGAGGCAGCTGATTGATGTTTCTCTCTCATTGATGTTTCTGGCTCTCTATTCCTCTCTGTAAAGAATCAATAAAATATTTTT
Source organism: Vespertilio murinus (assembly GCA_963924515.1). NCBI lineage: Eukaryota > Metazoa > Chordata > Mammalia > Chiroptera > Vespertilionidae > Vespertilio > Vespertilio murinus. The sequence goes on along the minus strand of OZ004711.1, from coordinate 74,441,856 downwards.
TTTTTAATTTTAAAGAATTGGTTTTCTCCAAGGCTTTAGTAGAGTCATGGAAAGAGTGATGATCTTTTTCTTAAGTCTCCAAGTCCTAACCCTGCTATTTATTATGAGGGTCCTTATGATGTTGATTAAATTTAGTTGTAAATTCTAGCTCTAGAAATCATCTCTCCTCTCTCTCTCTCTCTCTCTCTCTCTCTCTATATATATATATATATATATATATATATATATATATATATATATATTCCTCTTTCCCCCCTCCAGACCTAGCCTTTCCCTCAGATAATCAGCACCCTCCAAGGCAGCAGAAGACAATAGCCTGGAGCTGGCAAATGGTCACACTGCCCTACCTCTGGAAGGCTAAAGGTAACAGATTGACCTCAGATATGCTTCAGTTCTTGAGCCCTATTGTGGGCCCACTACTTTCCCATGAGCCCAGACAGAGGACGCCAGAACAGACCACAGAGCTACCCTCAAGACCCGAAGAAATGATTCAGCACCCTTATCTCACCTTTGACAAATCAGCTCCCCTCATGACCTGGAACCCCTAGCCCACCATGTCTTGTGATTTTTGCCCAATAAAATCTGTAATCTACATGCCATTGGGGAGCTTGGGCTTTTGAGCATTAGCCTCTCGTTCTCCTGAATGGTGCATTCATAATAAAATAGCCCATATTTATCCACTGCAGTTCCCGGTGTTTAGTGTTTGGCTCTGCTAGTGCCATGTGGACAAACTCTTTCTGTTCTGTAATACAAATGTGTGTATATATATATATATATATATATATATATATAATGTAAAACTTTGTAGTAGTGTATACCTCACAGAACTGTTGGGAAAATTAAGGTGATAATATAGGGGGAAAATGTTTTGTAAACTATAGAGCTTTGTACACATAGAAGGTACTATTATTGCTTGAAGAACCTGAATTATAGCAGTTAGACTAACTTGCATTCCAATCCTGGCTCCACTGCTTGCGAGCTGCATGACATCAAGCAATTATATAACCTGAATTTTAAGTTTCCCCTTTTGTAAAATAGAGATGAGTTGTGATGATCAAACAAGGAAATGCTTTTGCAGTACTGCCTGGAACACAATAGGCCCTCAGTAAATGTCGGCTCCCTCTCCCTTTCCTGCTGCAGTTTTAAATGCCTTTATTTTCCTTGAATCAGGAAATACAATAACCAGGATGAATCTCGATGAAATGATGCAACAAAAGAGTGGCAAATCAATGATAAGATATAAACCATGGTGTTTCTCCATCTAGTAATAATCTCTTATTGTGCTGCAACCGTCAACAGCAAATTGCACAAATGTCAAATCAACATCCTAAGAAACAGCAAGAAGCAGCCACGGCCAGGTAACTTAACCTGGAAAGCTACCACAGAAAGATGAGTGATGACCCCAAAATATCCTTATTTGTATTCAAAAACGCGATTGCAAATGGCTTAGACAAGCAGGATATGTTCAGTTCGAGTTTTGAAATTTTACCAGAAAAATGGTCTGAGCTCTCTTAAGACCTTGTGGAGTTCTGGGCTCATGATACACCAGCTATTATTGTACAATGCGTTTAAGATGGCTTCTTACCACCAACAGTTTTTTAAAAATGCATAACATTGCATGTTCTGCCACTAAGCTCTACCATGTGTCATCCTAATGAAGGATGCAGACAGGCTGTGCAGTAATGATGATTGATGCCTGCTCCACGCCTTGGTGAGGAGGAAGGTGAAGATGAGCGTCTGCCGTAGCCCTCAAGAGCAACGTGGTAATTGGTATTGCTCACTGCACCGCAAATCACATCTTCCTGGAATTATAGAAGAGGCACTTAAGAATAGAGAGTTATCTTGCATAAAATTGTAGTTTGGCTCATTCCAACGAAAACATCCTGCAAGGCAGGGTTTTCCACTCTTTTCGGCACACAAATGAATGACAATGTAATGTTTACCTTTTTGTTTCGGTTGGGCCACCACAACACCAGTAATAATCATGGCTCATTTTTGACTTTCTAATGTGGACCTCTGTTTTTATCTTCTTGTATTTTAGAATTTTGTATCTCTAGACTCATCAGTCTTTGTCTGCTTGTTTGCCTGCCAGCAGCTATTTTAATAGTAACAGTAGTGACTGTCCTTGAAATAATGAGAAGCAGTTCCTGAGTAAAGAGCTAGTTCCACTGCGTTGGCTCGTGGCCCACTCCCACCCGCCTGCAGCTCGATCTTTTTCCTCTAAAACGAGACCCAGGAATTATCACCAGTTAACAAACTGCAAGCACAGGTGATACAAGCGACCACACCGGGTATCATGTAGGCTTCACAGCAGAGAAAGCTTTGCCTACAGAGTCGGTACCTACTCCTTATCAAGAAATAGCAAATGGGGTCTCTCCTCTGAAAAAGGCACGGATTCTACTCAAACTTAATCTTCTAAAGCCAACTTTCTAAAAAAAAAAAAAAGTGAGGGTTCTTTATCTATATTCTCTAACGTACCCATCTAACAAAGTAAAAAGTAGAGTTAAGACTTCATCGATTGTGGACGGATTCAATAAACTAGAGCATACCCAAATAATGAATCACCCTCCGTAAAGTCAGTGCATTGTCTTTGAAGGGCAATTCTGAACAATTCTGAAAGGAAAGGTGGGAGTGAATCAGGGACTTAGAATTCAACAGAGCCGAAGAAACTGGGGTGCGTGGGGCTATTTCATGCACAAACTGAAGAGCAGGGTGTTATTAAGGAATGGGTTCACAGCTATGCCAAAAAATAAAAATAAAAAGCCGAATACAAGCCAGGCTAGGTGGGTATCAAAGTGGACGAATCTGACCACCGGGGCCCTTGCTCCCCGGTTACGTACCACTGTTCAACTGAGGCAACTCAAGACAGAGCACAAAGCTGAGCAAGAATCAGAAGCTGCTTTGGCACTTGGCCTTCAAGTGCTCTGGCTTTGCTGGGACAGAAACATCAGGGGCAAGCCTCCTCCTTGTTCCATTCCCCCAGTTCAACCTCAACCTGCCTCCTCTCTCTTAGAATTGTAGGATTGGTAGAGCTGATGAAAACTGTAGAGCTGAACAACTTATTCATTCTGCCAAGGCGAGCAGACACCTAAGAACAGGAGGCCACTCTAGTAGAACACTGGCCAGGGGACCAAGGACATCAAAACTCTAATTGCCACCGGCTCATAACTAGATGCTTTCGGGCAAATTACCCCTCCTCCCAGCCTCTTTCCAAAATGAACGTGTCGCTTATCTCCAAGGTGCTAATCACAGACAAGGTCCCAGTGTTACGTTTCATCCAGAGCCTTCTCATTTTATTCTACTCCTGGAATAAAATGTTTTACTTCAAAGGCGTGAATCTCAAATAATGGGGATTATTGGTAGCCCTGCTGCCTGTGACCAGAGCTTCCTTTTATTTCTTTGCCGGCACACACTGATGTTACACAGCCAATGGCGATGTTAGCAAACTTGAATTTAATGGAGGTGGAGGTTTTGGTGGCGCGGGTTTCGGTAAGCAGTTCCAGTCTTCAAGGTTGTACCAATTATGTTTGATTTCGTAACGAGTGGGGTTTCCAGCTGGTGCCAAGGCTATTTTTCCGAGTCGGTTTCATTATTTGGAGAGTAAATAAAAGAAGTATTTTCATCCCCAAAGATATAATTTTATGTTCAGAGGGTTAGAAAACAGTTGCAAGGGGAAAAAATAAAACTGCAGAAAGAAACAAGCATTGGATATTGACATTTTTAAGCAGAGAAGGGAAAAGCTTTTTTTTCTTCTTTTTTTCAAATAAAGGATGAGAGTTATGTTACTTGCAAATGAGAAAGATGACTAAATATTGACACTGCCCTTTATTGTAATTAGAATTACATGTACAAGATATGGTTGACTCTCCGTAATTCAGACAAAAGCATACCTAAAGCAGTTCTCTTTCCATGTGTAGAATACGGAATGATGCCTCAGAGTGAAGTATTATAAACATGCGATCGCCATCATGCTGGGTTAGCAAAAATTACCCGAGATTCTTCATCTTTAAAAAAATAAAAATGATCGCTCAGTTCCTTTCCAGCTCCCTTCCTTCGGTGGAAAAAGAGCGGGTCAAATTAGCTAATTGCAACGAATCAGTGGCAATATGACTTTTACCTTGGGCAGCATTTTTATGTCTTTCCATGTTAATAGTTTCTGGACTTAAATGAAAACCCGTATGGTTTAATTGGTAACTTAAGAAATAAGAACTAAATATTCTCCCTTTCGGAAGGCGGGATAGCCAAGAACCGTTCTGGGTCTTTATACATTGTTTTCCAGTTGCATTGTGCTGCAATGTGCTGACTAATGATTTAAATAGGGCATTGTCACTGGGTAGGTCCCCTAGCAGATCCCCTGGGTTTAATCAACACAAAACAGCTCAGCGTTGCCTTCCCAGAGCAATGTGTGAGTTCCCTTCCCACGAAACATGGATTCACTGACTCAGAGGGTTACATTCTTCCCGCCATTTTCCTCCTACCACACTTGACATTCAAACTAGGATTTATATAGGGCAATTAAACTGCTTCTAATAAACATATGAGTGTCCAATACATATAAAATAAATCTGCTTTTTACAAATAGCATTATCCCAAAATAAGCATTGAAAATTTCTCACTTCCTTAATATACTTCCTACACAAGTAAATGCATATCTTAGTTGGAGTGAAACCAACCACCACCACCTCCCCCCACCCCCAAAGTTGGGTTTGCAAGTATAAGCATGATGCTACTTTGAAGAGAGGACAGGAACTCAGGAGTGCCCTATAGCTTCCTGAAAAGTAAAATCTGAAAAATGTGAGGTTGTTTTGTTACTTGAATTTGGATCAACATTATTGCTCCCTGCTTTAGGAGTGTTACCTAAATAAAGGAAAAGTAACCTTGAACCTCTGCCCATAATGCTTCGTGTATCTGTTTAACAATGCCATCACGGGTTTCTTCCACTCAGTAAATTATCCCTTCTGAAAAATAAATTACATTTGCAAATAACTTTCAAATATATTATCTCATTTAACTCTAACCACAGTCCCACCAAATAGGCAATTTTCCTCACTCTTCTCAAACCTTCTACTCCATCTTCGGCCCACTCCCTTTGAGCCAAAGACTGAGCCCCCTACTTCCCAAGGCAGTGGTGATCACCAGGAGAGGATTCCTTCAACTTCAGTCCCCCTATCTTCCTGAATCCATACCCACCTCTGTTTCTTTCCCTCCTGCCCCAATCAAGAAGGGTCCCTCCTCCTATCCAAAGTTAACACCCCCTCACCCCTCCCTGGCCCACTTTGGAGAGATTTCTTTTTCTCTCCACTTATTTACACTCTTTTTAAAAAATTTTTTCTTTATTAATTAAGGTATTACATATGTGTCCTTATCCCTCCATTGTCCCCCCTCCCCACTCATGTCTTCACTCCTCCCCCCCCCCGGGGTCTGTGTCCATTAGTTAGGCTCATACGCATGCACACAAGTCCTTCGGTTGATCTATTTCTTACCCCCACCCTCCCCTGCCTTCCCTCTGAGGATTGACGGTCTGATCAATGCTTCTCTGTCTCTGGATCTGTTTTTGTTCATCAGTTTATGTTGTTCATTATATTCCACAAATGAGTGAGGTCATGTGATATTTACCTTTCTCTGGCTGGCTTATTCACTTAGCATAATGCTCTCCATCCATGCTGTTGTGAATGGTAAGAATTCCTTCTTTTTTACCGCAGCGTAGTATTCCATTGTGTCAATGTACCGCAGTTTTTTAATCCACTCATCTGCTGATGGGCACTTATTCCCATTCTTATCTTCCTTCTCTAATAGCTCTTTACCACCAGCATTTAAACACTTCACCCTTCCGTTCCACAGGTGCCTCTACCTACCACACCCCATCTCTCCCTCTTCACCTCTAAATTTCTTGGATTCACTAGCCTCCCAAACTCTCTGTTCCTCTTGAACCTTCCCTTCTGAATTCTATTCATGCTCCTCCATTCCTCACCTCCCACTGACCCTTAGCCCACCATAAACTGGTTTCTGGCAAACATTCCACTAAAACTCTTCTTGCCAAAGTCCTCCCGATCACAAATGGACTGTTCTCCACTCCTGTCTTTTATACTTTCTCAGCAGCGTTTGACACTGTTGATCATGCCTGCCTTCTGAATGATTCCCTTTTTGGCTTACGGGACACTATGCTCTCCTGGATACTCTCCTGCCTGTCAGTTACTTCTCAGTACCTTTCAAGGACTCTTTTTCTTCCTGCCTCTTCAATGATGGTCTTTTTCGGGGGTTTTGGAACCTCTCTTTTTCTCTATCCACTCCACCTCCCTGGATAATCTTAACTCTACTTCTAGGCTTCGAGTATTCTCTTGATGCCGACAACTTCCAAACCTTGTCCTCGGAACTAAAACTAAAACGTCCTGCTCCTTAAGAGACATTTACACAAGCCATGCAAAGGCCATTTATAAACTCACCCCCTCTTCCAGTAGCCACTCGATGGAGCAGGGGATGGAGTAACAACGCTCATCTTCCCAGCAAGGACTACGGGCAGAGCAGAATTTCCCCCCACCTGGACCCCTCCAAGCTGCATCTACACTCCAGAAGGGGCGTGTGTTCAAAGCAGCAGCCTGATACTTAATTTCCCTGTTTAGTTCGAGGGCACCAGGGACTCAGTGAATGGTTTTAAAGTCCAAACTTCTTACCTTCACACACATAACAGTTTTCTTTGGCTACTCCCTGTCTTTCATTGGATACTATAGCTAAATAATAAGAAGCCCTTGTATATTATGTTATACTAGAGGCCTGGTGCACAAAATTCGTGAGCGGGTACAGTCCCTAGGCCTGGCCTGAGATGAGGGCCATTTTTCCCAGCTGCCCGTGGCTGGCCCCACCCCCCACCCCCGATTCCCCATTCACCATTGGGTGATCAGTGCCTGACGGCCTGGGGAAGGGACTGAGTGGTTGGCTGTTCCTGCCTGCTCGCCAGCCCCACCCCCACCATGGTGGCCATTAGGCGAATGGAGCCTGCTGGCTGGGGAAAGGAACCAAGAGGTGGTGAGTGTGCCTCATAATGACTGACCCAGTGGTCGTTCTGCCATTAGGGTCAGTTTGCATGTTACCTTTTTTATTATATAGGATAGAGTCATGCGCACTCTATACTGAAGGGGCCCAGATCGGGATGAGGGGTCCCTGCTGGGGGTTGAGCCAGCCTGGGGAGAGGGCCTCGGGATTTGCAGGCTGGCCCCACCCCTGATCAGGGTGGAGGTCCCACTGGGGGTAGGGTCAGCCTGGGTGAGGGGCCATGGGTGGTTTGCAGCCACCCATGCCCCTAGCTTTGTCAGGAACGACGTCCGGAATGACTACCGGAAGGCTCCGGTCTATCCGGTCTAATTAGCATATTACCCTTTTATTAGTATAGATTCTGGGCATCATTCTAAGTAGTTGTACATATTAGGTTGCTTATTCCTCACAGCAATCCTATAAACCAGGTTCTATTAGTATTCCTATTTTACAGATGAGAAAACTGAGGCATAAGAGATGATCTTGCCCAGGGTCACAAAGCAGCAGTCAGAATTCAAAACCAATATGATCTGGCTTTGAGATTATGATTTTAACTACTATGTTATCCTGCCAAATAGAGCTACTTGGAGCTCCTGGAGCATGCTCTGCTTATCCTCTGGTCTCTCTCTCTCTCTCTCTCACACACACACACACACACACACACACACACACACTACTTCCCTCTGTGCTTAGGTAACGCTTACTCACCCTTCAGATCTTTGTATAGAAATCATCTCCTGGGAAGCCTTCTCTGACTCCTCCTCCTGCACCCACCCCACGCTCCCAAGGTGGACGCCTCTCCGCGGGCGCCCGCAGCATCCTCTGCGTGGCTCTGTCACAGCATTCTGCCGAGACCGCAGGTTAACTTGTCTGTCTACACTTGTAAACGGCAAGACCCCGGAGAGAAGGACTAGGTCTCGGCATCGGCTGGGTCTCCAGTGCTCCACACAGGGCCTGGGACATGGTTAGCGGGTGGGTGGCAGTGGGGCAGGTGCTGAGTAAATGCAAAGGAGAATCTTCAGACGGCATCGGCAGCCAGACTGACCTGGGGCTGGGTTGTCCAGATACAGACATGTTAGATACGGGCCTGAGGCTCTTGAAATTGACCCAGACCTGACCCAGCGCTGTTCCCAAACATAAGCGCAGGGCTGAGTCTGTGAGTGAAGACTTCAGGCTGCCAGCTGTTGGAATCAAAAGAGAGGAGATTGCAGAGAGCCAGGAGGAGACGAAAGCATTAGCCTGGATGGACGCCTGAACAGATTTTATAAAAGTGGATCACAACATAAGAAAAAAAAATGAAAGCAGATAAGCAGGAAGGACAGCAAAGGATTAAAGGGAGCATTATGCTGGGAGGTAAAAAAAGAAGAAAAAGGGTGTGGGAATTTGATATGGGAGCTTGATCTAAATTTAAACTGGGGAGTTTAAGTTTCCAACGCCATACGACTGATCTGGAAAATGTAGCCAAGTCCAACCGCAGTGACAGTCCCCTTGGAGGACGCATTTTGGTGCGATTCGGAGCGGGCTCCCCATGAGCGTAAGGATCCACTTTTCAGAAGGAGGGGCGAGCGAGCCTGGTGATTTTCTGTGTTTATTTGCCACTCTGGAGAGTAGTACTGGAAGCAACACAGCAGAGGAAAAAAGTTCTCTAGTTCAAGGTCCATTAGCAAGCCTTTGATGTGCTTTTTGGATGAAGATTGATCTTGGGTTATAATCGCTCCATTCACCGAGTCTTTTAATAGGATGCCTGAGTCTAGGGCAGAAACATTAATGTACTGTGACGGCCTTGACTAAGAAAAGCATCTCAGGAAGAAAAATTGGCGCAGCTACCACCACAAGCAGTAAAATGTCAGAAGTATCAGAAATATCATGTCTGTGTACCTATTTTGATGAACATTTATATTCACAATGAGTGATCTTATAATTATTTTAAATAATACCTCTTTATATTAAACTTTATTCTTTCAAATCCATTAAGATAAAATATGTGATCATCAATTCTAGGTTTGATATATAAAAGGGAATTTTGCTTCTCATAGCAGTTTTATTTTTTTCTTCAATAGAGGTCTTGCACAATTTTTTGGTGTCAGGTTGAGATAATATACATAAAACAGACAAGTCCCTGAGACATAGCAAGGGCTATCCAATGTTAAATGTTATGCTATTCTTTTTTTTAAATATCTTTATTGTTTTCTAGAGTGTGGGGGAGAGAGAGAGAGAGAGAGAGAGAGAGAGAGAGAGAGAGAGAGAAACATCAATGTGAGTGTGAAATTTTTATTGGCTGCCTCCTGCCTGAACCCCGAACCGGGGATCAAACCCACAACCTGGGCATGGGCCCTGACCAGGATGACGCACAACTAACTGAGCCACACTGGCCAGGGCCATGTTATGCTATTCTTATACTGGAATTAAGACTTCAAGAAAACAGTTTAGCCAAAACCGGTTTGGCTCAGTGGATAGAGCATTGGCCTGAGGACTGAAGGGTCCCGGGTTCGATTCCGATCAAGGGGGTGTACCTTGGTTGCTGGCACGTCCGGGGACTCATCTTACACATAGGTGTGCAGGAGGCAGATGATTGATGTTTCTCTCTCATTGATATTTCTAACTCTCTGTCCCTCTCTCTTCCTCTCTGTGAAAAATCAATAAAATATATATATTTTTTAAAAAAGAAAAGAAAACAGTTTACCTACTTAAGAACATAAACTGTTATTAAAGACTTTAAAAATATATGTGTCCAGTTGTTGTTTAATGAGTATGGAGTTTTGGCTGTACAAGATGAAAAAGTCCCAGAGATCTGATGTACAACAGTGTGCCCCTAGCTGACACTCTAACGCACACTTAGAAATTGTTAAGAAGGTAAGACCATGTTATGGGTTTTTTACCACAATTTAAAATGAAATCTGTATCCAAGCGGTCTGTTCATTGCAAGTGAGTCTCATCTCTTCATTAAAGTACAGCCCAGCCAGTGTGGCTCAGTGGTTGAGCATCAACCCATGAACCAAGAGAACACCGATTTGATTCCCAGTCAGGGCACATGCTTGTACGGGAGACATTTTTATCTCTCTACCCTTCCCTCGTCCTCTGTCTCCAAAAGTCAATAAAACATACTTTTAAAATAAGTACAGCAGGATCTCTTGTTGGAAATCTCCAGTAAATGAGAGTCATAAAGGAACTTGTATCGCTGGGGTAACACTGGAAGCTGTGACGAATAAACTCCTATTGTCACATAGACATGACGCTGTGTGAGGACTATTGCTGGCTTATGTGGTGCCGCTGGTTGGCAGGCAGCTTTTTTGCAGGGGGTGACCTAAGAACCCAGGTTCAGTTCATCTGTGGCTCCACCTCCATTAGGCCCCTGTTGTCCTGTGCCTCCAGCAGCCAGATGGAGGAGGCGGGAGAGAAAATGCAAGAGGAGATTGCAGCTAGAAACGCATACCTGCTTCTTTAAAGACTTAACTCAGAAGTGACAAAAGTCACTGGACTCTCACGTGGCCACACCTACATGCAAGGGAGGCTGGGAAATGTAGACCCTGGCTCAGCAGCCACGCCCCAGCAACAGCTGTGACCTTGAAGAGAAGAATGGATTTTGGTGGCCAGCCACTGGCGACCTCTGCCACAGCGCTTTTAAAAAAATATGTTTAATCTTCATTCAGACTTCTCAAATTGTCATTCTCTTCGGCACTTTAAGTGGATGTTGCCAAAATACTGCAAAATTATTTTAAGATTCTCTTTACTAATGATGTTTTCCCTTTACTTTTGTCACGTCCTTCATTTCCACATATTATACTTTTAAATGGGATTTCAAACGATTCAAGCATCACAGAATTCATTTCTAAGTTCTGAATCCAACCCTGCTTCTGGCCACAAGGGATTTAAGAAGCTTGAAAAAAAATCAGTTATTCTCTGGACACATCTCCTGGTTCGAATCACGGAGTTTTGACCTAGTTTCCTGTAAGCTATCTTCCATTTCTTACTCCCATTTCAATAACTAAATTCCCATCCCCACCATTAATTTCTTTTTTGTTGTTGTTGTTTTCGTTGTCCTGTCCCCCCACTCTAGTGCGGGGAAATTATTGGATTTACTGGAGTGACACTGGTTAACAACATTATACAGGTTTCGGGTGCACAATTCCACAACACTTTACCCGTATTTTCCATGGAGTTTCTACCTTGATATTTATTTCAGTTAGGAATGTATTTGATGGTAAGCAACAAAAATCCCAAAAATGATTTAACCTAGCAAGTGTTCTTTTAAAAAAAAAAATTTAGAAGAAGCCCTGACTAGTTTGGCTCAGTGGATAGAGCGTCGGCCTGCGGACTGAAAGGTCCCAGGTTCAATTAAGGTCAAGGGCATGTACCTGGTTGCGGGCACATACCCAGTAGGGAGTGTGTAGGAGGCAGCTGATTGATGTTTCTCTCTCATCGATGTTTCTAACTCTCTGTCCCTCTCCCTTCCTCTCTGTAAAAAAATCAATAAAATATACTTTTTAAAAATTTACAAGAAATCTGGAGGCAGGGCATCTATGGCTGGGACCGGACTGCATTATGTCAACACCCTCTTTGTTCCCTTTTCTTGCTCCACCTACCTTAGCATGTGGCCTTTGATCGCCGTACACTGAGGCAGAGTGCAGCATGCTTGTATGCAAGGCTGGGAAACAAAAGAAGAAACGGTCCCTGCCAATAATGTTTATCCCTGTTTATCAGTAAAGGAAAATATTTCCCCAAAGCCTGTTTCTTACTCCCACCATCCATCCCTTAATATGTCTCGGGTTAGAATTGGATCGCATGGCCACCCCTGGCTGCCAGGGAGGAGAGCTGGTTTGGGGCATCAAGCAACAGCACCCTTCGTAGTTCCCACTGTGGTTATTCTGGGCCAGGGATCCGTCTTGCCTTTGTCCTCCTTGGAGCTAACATAGTGCCCTGACGCTCAGACCCATGACCAGGGCAGTGCTACCCACTTCCGGGCCTCCCTGCTGCTGACCGGCCGCCTGCCCGGTTCTACTCATCACTCTGCCATGACTGCGTGGCTGCCTACTCTCAGGCGACGGACGGACGAAACAGCTTTCTCTGGCCTTGGCTGGCCTCATCCTCAAAGCACCCGCTCTCTCCAGCTGCTTAGTCTGAAACGATGAGACCCCCACCACCACCCCTTAAGCCAAACTAGTCAGTAGGGCTGAGTCTCCATACTCACCCTCAGAGATAATTCAGCATTTTTTCTTTTCTTTTTTTTAATAGATCTTTATTAATATCAGAAAGGAAGGGAAAGGGAGAGATAGAAACATCAATGATGAGAGAGAATCATTGATTGGCTGCCTCCTGCACGTCCCCCACTGGGGATCAAGCCCGAAACTACAGGCATGTGCCCTTGACCGGAATCAAACCTGGGTCCGTTCAGTCCAGAGGCTGAAGCTCTATCCACTGAGCCACACCAGCTATGGCAAATGCAGCATTTCAATCCTAGGCCGCCTGTACTCTTTCTAGGACTATCCCTGATACATGGTAATCCCACATTAAAGGAGTGTGTGTGTGTGTGTGTGCACACGTGTGTTTAATGAATGATGATGCTCAGGTCTACCTGATGGACATAGGGTAGAGCGAGAGACACCTAGGCAAAGCCAGACATCTAAAGTGAGTCATCTATGATAATCCTTTGTTCTGTGTGACATGCTAGGAGCACATGTTTCTATGTGACAGAAATTTACATGTAGATGCGACTTGTCCTCCAGTTGCCACGCTGCTTAGAGAAAGCTGGAGGAAGAAAATTTTTCCTCCCCTGCTTGAAACCTAAAGGAAAGAACCAGGCACACATCCTCACATTACACTGAGAGCTAATAACTTTTTTGTTGGCCTTCCATGCATGCAGGTTTAATGTCCCTGGATTTATGAACCATGATATATAGACACAGATAATCGGTGGCAGATGTACATATCTTCTCTTCCGGAATAATTCTAAGGAAATGCGATCTAACTCGGGAACAATTAAACAGGCATTGATATTCAAAGGTCTTGATCCTTTGGATCACACTTAAAGGAAATACATTCTTTGTTACACAAATAAAAGCATAAAATGTGAATTTAAAAGATGATAAAAGTATTTAGGAAAAGATCTGTCACTCAGAGTTTTGACAAGTATTCTACATGGACAGACCTTCACATAGGAAAACAATGCATAGGAGGCGCTTGCGGTTTCCCATTATTTGTTGTGGTAACAGCAAAAAAAGCTCCGTTGTATGTATAGATATTACTCATCCTACATCGCCATGATATTCTAATTATAACCTTTACTCAGCATTGCTATCACATGCACACATGTATCCAAAACTGACACAGAGGAACAGAGAATATGAAGTCTCCAGGCAACATGGAAACTCCTGTTTCCCTTTGTCAACTTGAGAGTTCCTAGGAAAAAAGAAAAATGGTAATTGCACGGCAAAAAATTATTACAGAAGTTACAAATACGCCATGTCACTGAAGAAACTATTGATAGTGGCTTGCCTTGCTCTTTACCCAATGATTTTAGGGGCCAGGGGAATCAGAGAATGAGTTAGACTTAAATACATGAGGGGATTTGCTATACCAATGGTCCAGTGTGATTCTTCTTGTAATATAGCTGTAACTAAATTACACTCTCATCAACATTTTTAAGGGGGAATCAGGCTCTCAAAAACAGAGTCACTGCTGACATTTTCTAACTTCTATTTTTAACCCATATTATAGGCGGTGATGCTTCTAACATTTTACCTACCAGAATTCACCTTACATTAATAAGTGTGAGCTATGGAAATAAATTCCATGCATCCATTCTCTTCATGCCTCAGATCTTTGATTTTTTTTTTGTTTGTTTGTTTTCTTCTCAGTCAGAATTTCTGGCTGAATTCAGAGAAGAAGTTAGGTAAACAGTAGCTTCCTAGTGATTGAGCCTCATGGCATTAAGGCTTGGGGCAAAGGATTCTTCTCCCTGGGCTGAGCAAGCGCGGGCCATGTGACCGTGTGGAAGGAGGAGGCTTGTGAGATGTGTATTTATGGCCACCTCCTGCGTTTTCCTCTTTCTGGCATCCTACATTCAGGAAGGTAGCAGGCCTCGTGCTTCTTTGCCTCAGGGAAGTACTAATATGTCATCAGGGGGAAAGCAGAAGTTGACTGGGAGATACTTCCCTTCTTGGTTTTAGTTCCAAATGCCTAACCCACCCCCACAGCCAGACGTAGTCTCTGCTGGGTCCCCCGGGAGGAGAAAAGCACTGGGTGTGCCTCCAGGGGAAGGGGTTGGCGTGGAGAAGACGAGATGTCCGTGCACCTGTTGTTCTTCCGTCCTCTCTCCCCTGGGAGTAGCCTGGAGAAGTGACCGAACATTTCTAGTTCACCGGAGACCCCTTCCTGTCCCCACGGGCTGAGTGAAAGGAGCAGGTCCTGGGCCTGAGGGACTCTAAGAACAAAGGCCGTGGGCGCCTCCATGGAACCAGAACGGAGTGGGCGGATGACTAAAGGGGCCTCCCAGTGCTTTGAGGCTATGTGAGGCCTCGGGGCTTCCCTGGCGTGGGTGGGGTGGGGACAGCAGGGAGAAGAGTCCCAGAAAGGACTGAGGTTGACTTTCTGGTCTACCTCGTGCAAGGATAGACTCCAGCTCAAAATTATTTCCCGAAAACAAATGTGATTGGGGGGGCAGGGAGGGGGTATTTTGCACATGAGAGTTTGGGGACTGAGATTGATAGCCAGAACCACTGAATGTGGACGCAGAGAGGAAGATCTACTGCCTCCTGTCCGTACTGAAAGAGGGCAATGGTCCCTTTCACCAACAACTGATATTCTTTAGTGGGGGAAAAATCCAATTCTGTTACTGGAGAGAACCCCATATAAGAACTAGTTGTGTTAACTTGAGAATGTGATCTTGAAATACATGTGAAATATTTGGTGTTCCAGTGTACATTCAACTACAAAGTCCTATGTCATGGCTCAAACCTCGCCATTCGTTTAAGCCGTCATTTCATTCCTCCCATTCATCCTTTTCCTGAGCTCAAACACACAACGTTCATTTCCACATTACATTGCCTGTAGTAACACTCAGTGTCCAGTTCTGCACTCAGCTGTATAGCTCAGAAGAGAAAGGGCTTTGAGAGGACTTATGCTTTATAAAGTGCTGTTATCCCCATTATGTGTTCAAGTTCTAAAATACACTGTAATAAGAAGAACAGCAAAGAAAACTATTAACCATTTTCCTATCCACGATGAGCCAGCGTTAATGCCATTATGTTTTTCCCCTAAAATAAAACTTAAAGTGGATGCTAAGCTTATTGCTAAGGTAGAAAAGAAAGGGGGGAAAGTTTGTCACGAGGACTTTCAGGTTTTTATGGAGGACAATGACATAACCTCCTTAACATTAGTTGGTAGTGAGTAAGGAAAGCCACAAACAGGGTTACATCTAAAATGTTCATGGCTCCTAATTTAACTTGTTTTCAAAGAGACTCTGATCATTAGAGCAGCAGGACTCTCCTGGGTGTTTAAAAAAAAATTGCGGAGACAATCTGTTACAAATAGATGTTGGTTATATGTAATATTCTTAACAGAAGATGGTACTCTAGCTATTTTATCCTTAGTTTCTTTTCCCTAATTAAGGACTAACTCAGTCCTTAGAGTCCCGAATTTAGTTTAGAGTCACTTTCTTAAAAAGTAAACTTTTTTAAAGAGCAGTTTTAGGTTTGCAGAAAAGTTGAATGGAAAGTACAGTTTCCAAACATCCCCTTAACTACCGCCATCCCCCAAAGTTTCCCCTATTATTAACATCTTGTATTATGTGGTACGTTTGCTATAATTAAGGAGGCAATATTGATACGTTATCGTTAACTGAAGTCCATAGTTTACATTAGGGTTCACCCTATTGCATTATATGTCTATTTTATGGGTTTTGACAAAGGTATAAATATCCATCATTATAGTACCACGCAGAATAGTTCACTGCCCTAAAAATGTTCTTTGCTCCCACTACTCCCTCAGTCTCCCCGAAATCACTTTTAGCCTGGTGATGGGCATATTATTGGTGCTCTACTGGTCCTGATGGACAGCACTGTACAGAATCGGGCTCTGTTTTATGCTCATGTTAGAATTATTGAGAGAAGGGTGTCATTGTCCAGGTAGAGAACATTTTTGAGTGTTTAATTCCTTATTTGGTCTTAAAATTTATACTTTCACTTGATGCAAAAAAAAAAAGGCAGAAATCATTTCAAAGGCAGAAATAGGGTTACAGCTGAACACAGTTAAGTTTCCCTAGGAAGAAAACAGATGAATAGATCAGACAAAGATTTTTCTCTTATTCCTACATGTATTTGGAAGGAGACATTCTCCTTTCGTGGAGAAAACAATAAAAGCTACTGCATACACAATGTGGCCAGTGTGGCTCAGTGGATAGAGTGTCAGCCAGTGCACAGAAGGGTTTAGGGTCCAATTCTGGGTCAAGGGCACATACCTGGGTTGCATGTTCAATCCCAGTCCTGGTGGAAAGCATGCAGGAGGCAACCAATCAATGTGTCTCCTTCACATCTCTCTCCCTTTCTCTCCCTCTCTCCTTCTTCCCCCTCCTTTCCACTCTATCTAAAAATCAATGAGAAAAATATTCTCAGATGATGATTTAACAACAAAAAGAAAAGCATCTGATAGATAGCTATACAATTTAGATGTCATTTAAAATATGTTTCTCCCTTGTACAAAGTTTTATAAAATAGACCCTTAAAGCTAGTAAGTTTTTGTGGTCATCTGATTCAACTCCTTGTCTTTAGGAAAAATTACCCATAAGCCATTTTCAAAAGTTTCTTTTCTTTTTTTCTTTTTCTTTTAAGAACTGCTATAGAAATACATTCTACAAAGTTCAAAATTCATTTCATTATTTGCTACCCTATGGTGAAAGATCGATCTAAGCAACTAAATTTCATTGTGTGATTGTAGGCTTGCTCCCCTCCTCAATCTTAATTTCTAGGGAGGAAAAAAACACCCTATCTTCTGTATACCAAATTTTCACAGATGTTAAGACTGTTGTTGGACTCCTTCCATTTTTTTTCCTCTCTCTCTCTCTCTCATGGATAAATGATTCTGGCTTCTTCATCTTTTCCCACCGGGTCTTACTTCCCATTCTTAAATTATCTCTGTGGAAATGATGAGAAAACATGCAGCCTAAGGATGACAACATAGTGCATGAAACTGTCCTCCGGGTACCGGGCCGTTTCTAACTTATAAATAGCCACAAACCACTCGACCTTCCTATTTCTGAGCTCTTGCTAAACACATAGTTCAATCAAGCAACATGCACTGCTAGCTCTATGCGCCCCATTGATAACACACGGCAGGTTATTTTCCTCGTGAGGTTTGTCATTTGTTGGGAGTGACCTATTCCAGACACACAGCCTGCATTTCACGAACACACAGAGAAGGAAGCCCTCCCAGGCCAATTTGGGGGGCATTTCCTGGAGTGTCCTGGAGGCGGCTGGGCAGGTTGGAGGGGATATGGATAGGCAGGGAGGGGAAGGGAAGGGAGTCCAGTGAGTGAGAACAGCAACAAGGAGCAAAGCCACCGAAGCAAGTGCCGGAGAGTGAGGAAGGGGAGGTGAAAAGGCCGGCTGGAGTGAAGCCTTGCTGGGAAGCGGAGGCAGAGAAGGTGGGGATTGTGAACAGCTCTGAAGCCAGTTAGAGGAGCTGATTGAAGGCAGTAACAGACCACGGGGAAGCATTGCAGACTTAAAAACAGCCCTGACTGTTTTCACCCGGCTCTTATTGCAGATGGCAGAAGCAGCCAGTTTGGGCAGAAAGAGTAACCTTTTGGTGTATACATCCGAACCTAGGGAAGGAGGGAAAAATAGCTAGCTGGTTCTCGGACAACCACAAGCAAGGATGCAAATACTGCTGGGGTTCTCCCGCTCTGTTCTCTTTACCTTTACTTGGTTGTATTAGTCCCTTTGATGTTAGAACCGTAATCAACAATATTTTCTGGTTTGCCTTTTTCTGAGTACCCCATCAGAAAAGAATTAGCTTTTCTCCCAATCCTAATTGAAAGAAAGAAGGAATGGCATGCTGGGAATATTTCCGAGCCTCCCATGTGAGAGCACGTGCTCTCATCTGTAACCTAGAGCCACGTGGCTGAGTCGGAGGCTGGGTTGGGAAGAGCAATGCCAAGGAAACATACTATCTCCAGAAGAAGAGAAGCATTCGGGGCAGAGGAAATAGCAAATGTCCTCTATGGTGACATTTATTGATTTTGCTGTTGTCATTCTCAACAAATAAAAAAGTAATGCAAGGTCATTTTGAAAACTGGGAACCTAGATTATGTCTCACTTTTTTATAAATTGAACACCCTTGATAACTTATTCTTGTGAGGCATGCTAAAAACTCACATATATACTAATAAAAGGGCGATATGCTAATTAAACTGGATAGACCAGACGGCTTCCAAACATCCTTCCGGACAAAGCCGCAGTGACTGCAAGGGCCAAGGAGGGCCGTCAACCATGGCAGTTGCGAAGGCCAGCAGTGGCAGCAGCAGTGAGGTGATGGGGGCAGTACCTTCCCCTGATGGGCCCCGTCGCCCCCCACAGAGGGAGGCCAGACTGCAGTTTAGGTGGGCCTAACCCATCAGTAGGACATCCCTGAGGGCTCCTGGACTGTGAGAGGGGGCAGCCCAGGCTGAGAGACACCCCCCATCCAGTGCATAAATTTTCATGCACCTGGCCTCTAGTTTATTCAATAAAAATCTGAGACACAAACCATCTGAAAGACTACCTTAATGCACCACGTTCATTGCAATTTTGCACAGTCTGTTTGTTGATTTTTTCAATGATATCAGAAAATTTCAGCATTCTTTCAGCCTTGAAACCCTGGAGTTATTTGGACTTCTCTTCTTCTTCATGCCTTTGTCCAATCTGCTACCTATGTGGTCAGTTTTTCCAAGTATTTAATTTCCCTCCTTTCTCATTCCCCATCACTTCTTTCCAGCCCCAGGGTAGGCAAACTTTTTGACTCAAGGGCCACAATGGGTTCTTAAACTGGACCGGAGGACCGGAACAAAAGCAACCTGACCATGCTGGCACTCTCCTCTTGAGCAGCTGGTCAAGGAGTGGAGGGGAGAGCAAGAGAACCCTCCGCTCTTTCGGCTCCGCGGGCAGGATAGAACAGCCGAATGGGCTGAATCCGGCCCGCGGGCCGTAGTTTGCCCACGGCTGTTCCAGCCTTTCAGTTACCTCCCTTACTCCAACTTATTCTTCAAAATGTTGCTAAATGTTTTCTTAGTCTTGTTTCTCATCATCCTTTATTTTGACAAATATTGCTGAACTTTTCTATGTACAAGGTACCATTCAAGAAGAAGACACATGCACAAAAAGTTATAATACCAATGTGCAAAGTTTCTTGGGACCACAAAGGTACAGTAAATACGGTGTTTCCCCGAAAATAAGACATCCTCCGAAAATAAGACCTACTTCATGGAAACATAATACATCCCCTGAAAATAAGACCTAGCGCATCTTTGGGAGCAAAAATTAATATAAGACTCTGTCTTATTTTTGGGGAAACAGGGTAACTTTATCCAGAGGAATTGGGGATAAAGCAGATACAGTTGCACAGTGATGAATAGGAACAGACCAGTCAGAGAAGGGAACATTCCGGACAGAGAGAATGGTAATTGCAAAGGTTCAGAACTGGGAAAATGGCTGGTACCTTGAAACATGGATTTGACCATTTATATCCACTGTACTGATTCTCAAGCCTACTGCTGGGTCTCCAAAGGGTTTTCGTCATCTATCCTTTTTCCATCCCACTAACCTTCAACAGACCTCTTTAGCTCCATTAAAACATTTCCCCCATTGTTTACTGAAAATAACCTGCTACTTTCTGTTTGACACATTTGCTACAATATCCCCCAGACCTGGTCATACCCCACACTGCAGGAATACTTGGTGGCAATTCATGTTCTGCTCTGGTCTTTCCGGTTACAGACATTTTTGAGATGGGCATAACCCTTTTAATTTATTCTTTGGCACTGAACACACGTCATTCACTCTTTCACTTACTAAGTATAGCTAATACTACTATTAGTAATTTAGTCATTGAGCTCAAAAGCTGACTCAAAAACAACACTCTGCAATATGTAATCAGAGAATTGCTGATTTCTGATTGGTTACATTCCTTTGTGGTCTGATGGGTCCAGGTTGTAATTGCCACTGTTGCATAACAGTTGGTGTTTGTTCTAAGTCAATATCTGGAAACGTCCAGTTCTACAGATTTAGAAGGAAAAAAATGCTCTCCAACGGGCTTACTTGCAAAAAGCATCCATAATTTTAAAAATATATTACAAGGGACATGTAATACTTCATACTTATGGTACACAGGGCTTTGTAAACCCCACTTCTATGAAAGAAACAGAAATACCTGTCTAGTCAAAGATCAAGTGTTCTGCAATTGTTAAAGTTCAACTGGGAGGAGTGAGGCATGTGCAGAAAGGGCTGTTTCAGGCTCTTGCCTCACCTTATATTACTACCCCTGCCTCTGCCCCTCCCCATGGCTTTCAGATGCTCAGTGCCAGCTAAGTCTCACCTCTTTCATGATGTCATCTTAACTTGCTCCAAACCTACTCAATTTCTCTCTCCTCTTAATTCCTATTGTACCGACAGTGTGTTTCAGAGTTGAGTGTTTAGTTGTCCTCTGGCTATTTCATGTTCTTCTCTATCAACAGTTTCTTGAATGCAGAGATCCCTTTTTCAATTAAAATTAACTTTGTTTTTTGCTGAATAATAAATGCTTTGTGCATTGTTTTCCTCAATATTTTGTTTTAGAGATCTGATTTGTTTAACTTCATAAATATTGATATAGTTCATTCATTTTAATTGCCAGATAAAGAATACAAAATCAGCTGAGACCGGTTTGGCTCAGTGGATGGAGCGTCGGCGTGCAGACTGACAGGTCCCGGGTTCGATTCCGGTCAAGGGCATGTACCTGGGTTGTGGGCACATCCCCAGTAGGGGGTGTACAAGAGGCAGCTGATTGATGATTCTCTTTCATCAATGTTTCTAACTCTCTATCCCTCTCTCTTCCCAAGTACCATAACCACACCATCCTGCAATCAACATTTTTGTATTCTTGTCATATTTCTTTCTAGATTTCCTTATGTAATTTTTTTCACCAGTTTATATTGTGCATAATGTTTGTAATTTTTTGTTGGTTAACATATTGTGAACATATTTTCAAATATAAAAATTTTTTCCCAGAAATAATCATTGTCTTAGTCTCATTGCTGGATACTGAGGGAATTTCCAATTCTTTGCCATTATCCCACAATATCCTAGCTAATGTTTTGTTCTTCCTCCTTGGAATAAATTCATAGAAGAGAAATTTCTTGAGCAAAGAGATGTACATTTTAAGGTAGTTTAATGTCTATTGCTAAGTTCCCCTCCAGAAAAAGGTTGTAATGATTTATATCCCCACCTGCAGGATATGATACGTGATTCTTTCCCTCCTTGCCAATAGGGTTGGGTCAGATTTAAACATTAGAGACTATTTCTTGCATTCTCTCATACTCCTTAAGTGATTCAACAGAGCTGGGGACACAGCGGGCACTAACAAAATAGTTTTGATAAATTGATTAATAAATAGTGTGCTTGCCGATACTTATGACTGCTGATTTTTTAAGTTAATAATCATTCATTCACTCAACATATTTATAGTACATGCGATGGTCCTTGTACTGCCTACTGAAAGTGAATACAGCAGTTAGAAATGAAACAAAATTACTGAGTCACAAATTAAGACAGTGATAACTAGTTTCAAAAGTAGTGTGTATAGAAACTACTTTTAAAATGAAAGCTGTAGTTTAGTCCTAAGAAGTCCCCTGGGAATAAACAATTTGTCTCATTTTTCTAAAAATAGGAAGTACTAAAAATGTATCCTTTGGGGAATAGAACTATGAATTTAGGCTATGAAACCTTCCCATCCAGAATCAGGGGAATTGTGACAGAGATGAAGTCAAAATCTGGTGTGGACTTTCATAGTCCTTTCCTTCAGTGTGAAGGGGTAGGGGGAAATCGCCACGAAAATTTCCGGGAAGAGTTTTCATTCCTGAAAGCTTTACCTCAGGGCTAGGGTGTCTAGATGGATGTCCTAGTCACTTAGGTAACTTAATTCTACAAGGCTCCTGGCCGATGATATATATATATATATATATATATATATATATATATATATATATATATATATGAAGCGCTTTTTAAAAATATATATATATATTTTATTGATATTTTACAGAGAGGAAGGGAGAGAGATAGAAAGCTAGAAACATCAATGAGAGAGAAACATCAACTAGCTGCCTCTTGCACAACCCCTACCGGGGATGTGCCCGCAACCAATGTACATGCCCTTGACCGGAATCGAATCCAGGACCTTTCAGTCCGCAGACCTACGCTCTAGCACTGAGCCAAACCGGTTTTGGCGGATTATATATATTTTTTAAAAATCATGCTAAGGTAATAACCAGTGCTACTTTCCCAATGTACAAATCTTTTCACTTTATGTAAAAGAGTAATCATTTAAAAGTAGCATAGCTTTAAAGGTTATTGATTTGAAACCTCATTTTAAAGAATATATCCCATAATTCTTTTATAATATTTTTCTCCCTATGATTGGCTGAGGGAGCTAGAATGAGTTTGCAGCTCATAAAGCATTGTGTGGTGGAAAGAGTGTGTGAGTGGGGTCAGAAGACAGGGACTCTATTCCACCGTCTTCCACTAACTTGAGGCAAGTCACTTCATCTCTAGGGGCTATCGTTTTCTCTACTATAAACCAAAAATGTGGCTTAAGCCAGCATGTCCCAAAGTGTAGTCTGTGGAAAACATAACTTGTAGGGTATTCCTTTAGCAAAAGCATTTCATGTTTCAAGGGAATGGACTCCATACTCTTCCCTTGACCCACTAGACCAGTGGTCAGCAAACTCATTAGTCAACAGAGCGGCAAATGTGGCTCGAGAGCCGCAGTTTGCCGACCACTGCACTAGGTCATGTGCTTTTTAACAGCAGGAATCACTTTGGGTGTCTTTCTTGTCTTTGTATTACTAGGTCTTAGAACTCAATTAACACTTGTGGAATGGATGCTTTCATGGTTTGAAGGAACTAATGAGAACTTGCTTGCTTTTCTCCAGGGCTGAAAGTCACTTTGTTTCCTTTCTAATTAGCTTTGACCAACCTAAGCCCTGGAAGAGAGTTGGCTCAGAGCTATCTAAAAAGCACTCAATGGTTTGTTTGTTTTTTAAGTATATATTTTTTTTACTTCAGAGAGGAAGGGAGAGGGAGAGAGAGATACATCAATGATGAGAAAGAATCATTCATTGATCTGCTGCCTCCTGCACAGCCCCCACTGGAGCGGGTTGGAAAGAAAGTTGGAACTGTGACCTCTTGGTTTATAAGTTGACCATCAACCACTGAGCCACACAGGCCAGGCTCAATGGTCTATTTTTAAAGAGATTTTTGAATAAAGTGAATTATCTTCCTTGTTCAGTAGCTTCACAACCTACTGAACAATGGCAGTAGGGATTTATTAGGTTTGACACTCAGATGTGTCTAATCTCAACAAACCTGGTTATAAGGGAAAGAGGGTGAGAGGCTGTAGACAGATTTGTGTAAGTTATCACGTATCAAAATATTTTCATTTATTAATTTAAAAGATACTCATTGTGGAAGGTATTATGCCAGATATTATGGGAAGATATAAAGATGAACACCTGGTTGTATTATACTTATTGGGGAAAATCATAACTTACTGAAATAATTATAGAGATAGTGAATAATGAATTCTCCAAGAAAGGAACAAAGGCTACAGGAATCTGTCAGCAATACCATCTTCATTTATGAGATAACACTAGGGACCCAGTGCATGAATTCGTGCACCTTGAAAAGAACTGTGGGCCTCGAGGCTGTGGTGTGCACAGGGGCAGGTCTCAGGACATCCTCCATGCCCCTGCCAGGCCCCTCCCACTGAGGCCCCTGGTCCCCTGCCTGCTGGCAGCCCTGCTCCCGCTGCCCACACACTGACAGCGCCAGACACAGCACCAAGCAATTGGGGCATCTGCGAGCAGTAGGTGTGAGTGGGGCCGGCACTGTCAGCAGGCACTAGCTAGCAGTAGCTGCTGCCCTGATCACCCCTCAGGAGGAGATGGAGGTACAGAAGCTCTGAGGGGCGATCGGGGCTGACAGTCAGAGCTAGCACCGGCTGATGGTGGCTAAGCAATCGGTTCCAGGCAGCAGATGTCGTGATCTCAGCAGATGTGAGAGCCAGGCGGGACTGTGGTGCACGGAAGCAAAGAATTTTCAGTAACCACCAGAGGCTCGTCCAGAAGACAGTGACCAGCTCCCTGCCTTTGGCACTCCTGCTTACCTGCTGTGTTCTGCACTCTGCCACCTGCTGCCAATGCCTGCCAGGTTCTGTGAGTGCCCCCTGGTGTTCAGTGCATGTCATAGCGACCGGTTGTTCCTCCCTTCAGTCTATTTGCATATTAGCCTTTTATTATATAGGGTTATTCTGCACAAGAATATTGAAGCACCTACTCAACTTAAAATACTAAAGTGCACGTTATGTCTCTAAAGTAGATAGCTCACATGTGAAATGAGGCTCATGATTGTATTGTGTGGCTCTTAATACCAGTTTGAAGCAGATTGTGTGCCAGTTTGGAACAGATTGTGTTAAAAATAAAAAAAGACCAAAGCCACTTGAAAGTCCTCAAGAATAGCAGAAAGAAGGAATGTAATTAGCCAAATCAAGATTTGGACCCAGGACAGAGAAATGATCACCCTCGTTCGTAGAAAAGGAGCCAAGATCTCAGAGATGTACAGTCAATTCTTCATTTGTGACTATTCAAGATACAGATACTTTCACTTAGCAAGCCGTTGGAAAGATGTGGGGAAAAAAAAAGCAGTATTCACTGCAACGAATTCCAGGTCACACCCTGACTTGTCAATTGTTTGAATGCTGTCAACAAAACCTGCTTTGCATGTAGCCAGTCGAAAATGATTTTATCCTTTTTTTTTTCTTCCTTCGATCACTTTTACGAGATCAAAATAAAGGTATAAATTAGAACTTAAAAGTCAAGCCTTCCTCAGGATAGGCAGTAATTGGGTAATTCAGAGCTCGGTAATAAGAAAACGTGCCAACACCTTCCTCCTAAGCAATCTTCAACAGGGGAAGTGACAGCTATTAAGAACCTAAGGTAAGCAAACGTCATCGTTAAAAAGTCCTTCAAGATCATTGCCCTGTCCAGTTTTTAAAAGCTTCCCAATATAGTGGTGCACGAGCCATAAAGAGTTATTGCCCAAAATGACAGGATTAAAAAAAAAATTTTTTTTTTAAGCCTCAGGTTGCCAGGACAGCGGTCCTTTCAGTGCCTAAGGCCACATGTGAAGCGCTGCTGGGGCCCCGGTCCTCCCGCTCAGAGGGGCGCACAGGCCGGTCCCCGGGATCCGCTCCGGCCCGGGAGCCCCAGGGCCCGGACCAGCGGGGGCCGCGGGCCGGCTTCCAGGCAGGGCGAGGGGGACGCGGGCGGCGCCGGGGTTTTCCTTCCTCCCCATTCATTCTGATTCACGGGCTCCCGCGGCGGGCGGCGCACCGGGCGCGCGGAGGGAGGCGGGGCGCGGCGGGCGGGCGGCCGGCTGGGCGCGGTCGGGCGCCGCGGGGAAGGTGAGCGGCGGGCGGGGCGCGGGCCCGGGAGCGCGGGCGGGGCGCGGGCGGGGGGCGCAGGCGGGGCGGGCGCGGGCCGGGAGGGGCGGGCGCGGCCGCCGGCGCCGGAAGTGAGTGAGAGGCGGGGGGCGGGGGCGGCGCGCGGCCGGCGCGAGCGGTCCGCCTGTGGGCCGCCCGGCCCTCAGCCCCTCCCCCGGCGTCTCGGCCGGACACGGCCGCCCCGTCCGCCGCGCGTCCCCCGCGCGCTCCCGCCCCGCCTCGCGGCCGCCGCCCGGTCGGCCGGCCCGCCCGCCCGTCAGTCAGTCAGTCAGTCAGTCAGTCCGCCACGGAGCGCGCGGCGCGGGAGCTGCGGACGCTCGCGGCGCCTCTCGGGAGGGAGCGCCGCGCCCGGGAGGAGGAGGCGGCGGCGGCGGCGGCGGCGGCGGCGGCGGAGGGGCTGCCCAGCCCGGGCCGCTACGGGAGCCGGGCCGGCGGGCTGCCGAGCGGCTGTCGCGGTGAGTGCCCAGCTCGCCCTCGGGCTGGCGGGGGGACGCCGGCGGGCGCGGGGCTGCGAGGGACGGCCGCGCTCCCGCCTCCATGTTCCCGGCCCCGGCCCCGGCCGTGGTGCGGACGGCCGAGCCGGGGCGGGGTCGCGGCCGGCGCTGCGGGGACCCGGCCCGGCGGGGGGCGGCAGGCCGGGCCTGCGCCGCACCCGGCGGCCCGGGGGTCGCGGCGGAGGGAGACAATGAGCCCGGGGAGGGCGGCGGGGAGGGCGCGGTTGGCTCCTCCGAGCGGCGCCGCGAGCGGGCGGCCCGGACCGCGCGCGGGGCGGGGGCGACGCCCCCTGTCGCTGCGGGAGCCGCGCTCCGGGCCGGGCTCCTCGGCTCCCGGGGCTCCTCGGCTCCCGGGGCTCCTCGGCTCCCGGGGCTCCCGGCGCCCCTCCCGCCCCTGGGCCGGGGAGCCCGGTGCGGAGCTCGGGAAGGCGGGGCACCCTCGGCGCTAGGCGGGCCGCTCCGTGATCGCTCCGAGGCTTCCGAGCCCGTGTCCCCGGTCGGCGTGCGTTCCCGCCGGAAATCCGAACCCCGCGCCGGGCCCCGGCCGGAGGCAGGGCCGTGGGATGGCCGGTGCCTCCGTGTGAAGATGGCTTGGGCGATGGGGTTCTCTTGGGCAGACGGCGTCTTGGGGGGACCCCGGCGGCAGCTGGAGGCCGCGGGAACCGGTTGCCTGTGAGCGCGGGGACGCGGCTTCGGAGGAAACAGCTGCTGGGAGCCCGGGCGTGCCGCCGCGTCCTGGGCGCGCGTTTCTTCCTCCCGCGGGAGCGACCGGGGGACCGGGGGACCGGGGGGGGGGATCGGGGGGTTTCCTTTCGCGCCCCAGCCGGGCCCGGCGTCTGCAGCCCTCCTGTGTGTGGGAAGCCGGTCTGTGTGTGGGAAGCCCGTCTGTGTGTGGGAAGCCCTCGGCGAGGGCTCAGCCCAGGTAACGGGCCGCCGGGGGCGGGGGCGGTCGGGCTGCGAGACGGGTGGCGCCGCGTCCACAGGGACAGAGCATCCCGGCCGCTGTGGGTGACGCGCCCGCGGCCTGGCTGGGCGGGGGCCGCGGACGGAGGTGGCAGTGGCCGGGGCCGCGGGGCCGCCCGCGGCTCCAGGACGCGCGGTCGTTGGCTGAGCCGGGCGCGGGCGCCCCGCCGCGTCCTCTCTCCGTGGGGAGCCCGGGTGGGCCTCCCGCTCCCGCCCCCGAGGGGCGTCAGGCGCTTCAGTGAGATGCCGAGGGCAAAACGGGCACTGAGGGGTGGGTTTAACCGGTGTTGGTGCCCTCCTTCCCTCGCCTGCCGCTTTGGGGGGTTTTCTTGGGGGGAAGGTGGGGGAGAAGGAGTGGACGCGGGCAATTGTAATGCCGTGGATTGTAGAATTAAATGCTGGAGCAGAGGTGCAGAATAGGGGAGCGGAGAGGAAAGAGCGTTAATTCAGGATTGGGAGCGGGGGGGGGGGGCATTGATGGAAGTTTCGGCATTTAAATGGAACCTTTGAGAATGGGTAGGATTCCAGCTGATGTGGATTTGGACGGGGAGGACCATCCAAGTAGAGGAGGTGCTATTCTTGAGAAAGATTGGTGGAGGGAGAGGGGTGTGTGTGTGTGTGTGTCTGTCTGTCTGTCTGTCTGTCTGAAGGGGCGGGGGAGGGGGGCAGGGGACAAAACTGAGGCTCTCAAAAGCTTTTTAGTTCTTGTGGAGTCTGACCTTCGCAGATTGTCTCTGTAATTTTGCTTTTTGTGTTGTGAATTTCCCAGAAACCAGATCTAGGGTATCCAAGCAAGTACAGAGAGATGTCTAACAAAGCTTAACACATGATTTTTGGGGGGGGATTAAGACATTTTGTGTTATTTGGACTGATGTTCTCGTCTATTTGAATTTAATAGAGAATTATTTTGGGGTAATTCCTCTCGTTGGTGGAAAAAAGCACCTGATTTTTCAGATTCAAAAGCCTCACTAAGGTTACATAGTAAGTAGCTGGCTGAAAGGAGTGGAGTAGTGGGCACATATTGGGTGTTTCTCAAACTTTTGACCCATAGCATTTGTTTTCACAAATATCTTAACACTTATTTTCCACAGGGTTGTTTTAACCTTTGTCTTTGAAGATAATTAAAAAGGCCTGTTCTTTTGGTTTTGCTCCCTTTGGCTCCCACTCATGCGCAATTACTTACTAGGTTAGTGTGGTGGATGAGTGTCACGCTATTCATAGGTAATTAGACACACACTATAAACTCTCACGGCTTTGCCTTGGTTCTCAAGTACTTGAATGTTAACATGTTTTGTTAATCCTCCCAAACTCTTATTTTAGGAAAATTAATATTAGTGAAACATGTATGTGACCTCAGGCAAATTACTTATCAAGGATCTCAATATCTTTACCTATAAAATGAGAAATATGGATTAGACCAGCGATTTTCAACCTTTTTCATCTCATGGCTCACATCAACTAATTACTAAAATCCTGTGGCACCCCAAAAGTATGTATTTTGCCTGACTCCCCACCCCCAAAAAAGATAAAATTTTGATTCATTCACACTGAAGGGCTATTGTGTTGTCTGTAGTGTCTCTCTCTCTCTCTTTTTTTTTTCTTTTTTTTTAAACTAAGGGACAAGAGGTCAGTGCCCCTAACTAGTCAGGTATTGCATGTTTAAAAAAATTCTTGCAGCCCACCAGTTGAAAATCACTGGATTAGATCACTATTTTTCAATCTTGTGCTTTACTGAAGTCTGGAATTTTGAAGAGGACCTTCAGAGGTTCTGCAGATGTTTGATTTAAACCTCATTAAAAATCTTTGGCTCAGTGTATAGGCCTGCGGACTCAAGGGTCTCGGGTTCGATTCCGGTCAGGGGCCATGTACCTTGCTTGGTTGCTGGCACATCCCCAGTAGGGAGTGTGCAGGAGGCAGCTGATTGATGTTTCTCTCTCATCAATGTTTCTGATTCTCTCCCTCTCCCTTCATAAAAAATCAATAAAATATATTTTTAAAATGTATTTTAAACCCATAATTTTAAAAGTGACTATTATATGACATGCACTGTTTAAAATGCTTTACTTACGTATTCGCCGGCGTATAAGACGATTTTTTGGCCCTGAAAAATACGTATTTGCCGGCGTATAAGACGACTGGGCGTATAAGACGACCCCCTAACATTTCCACTCAAAATACAGTTTGTTATATACTCGCCGTATAAGACTACCCCCCACTTGGAGGCATATTTTTCAGGGCCAAAAAATCGTCTTATACGCCAGCAAATACGGTATATTAGCTTACTTAATCCTTGCAATAATCCTATGAAGGTCTGTTAATATACGAGAAAACAGGCATAAAATACAGAGCTATAAAGTGGTAGAACTTTATAGCATAATTCTTAAGCTTTATTCTTTTTTCTTTTTTTTCCTTGTTAATCCTCACCCAAGGATACTTTCCCAATGATTTTTAGAGAGCATGTAAGAGGGGGCGGGAAAGAAAGAGAGAAAATGAAAAAGAGAAAGAGAAACATTGATATGAGAGAGAAACTTCAATTAGGTTGCCTCCCTCACTCAATCTGCAACTCAGGTACTTGCCTTTGACCAGGAATTGAACCCGTGACCCTTCAGTGCTTAGGCAGATGCTCTAATCACTAAGCTACACGGGCCAGGGCAAGCTTGTGTTCTTAACCACATTCCTATGCTGCCACCATAATAAAATAAATAACACACAAGTACTTTTTATTGTGGTAAAATATACAACATAATATTTATCATTCTAAGCATTTTAAGTGTACAGTTCACTGGTTAAGTGCATTCACATGGTCGTGAAACCATCATCACTGTCCATTTCCAGAATTTTTTCATCATCTCAAACTGAAACTACTCATTAAACTAACTCTCCATCTCCTCTCCCTCTCCAGCCCTTGGTAACCGCTTTTCCCCTGTCTTTGATTTTGACTGCCTTATGTATGTCACCTGAGCGGAGTCATGCAGTATCGGGTTTTTTGTTGTATCTGGCTATCTTCACTTAGCTTAATGTCCTTAAGCTTCACCCCGTTGTAGCATGAATCACAGTTTCATTATTTGGGGCATGTCCCCAGAAGTGGAATGGCTGGGTCATGTGGTAGTTTTGTTTGATTTTTTTTTAGGAACTACCCTACTGTGTTCTGCAGCAGTCCTGGCATTTTACATTCCCGCCAGCAGTGTGCAAGCGTTCCAATCATCTAACCTCACCACACTTGTCATTTTAGGTTTTTGTTTTATAATAGCCATCCTAAAGAGAGAGAAGTGGTGTATCATTGTGGTTTTACATTTTTCTAATGATGAGTGATGTTGAGCATCTTTCATGTGCTTATTGACCATTTGGGTGTCTTCTTTGTAAAAATACCTATTCACTCCCTTGGCCCATTTTTAAAATTGGTTTTGTTGAGTTGCAAGAATTTTTTAAAGATTTGGGTTTGTGTCTTTTTTGTTTGTTTGCCTTCTAAGCAGTTGTTAGATATCGTTACTAAATTTTGAAAAAAAAAATTTTTAAAGAAAAACACACCTTGTATCCATTTTATTGAAGCATATCCTGAGACTGCAAAGTGAACCATTAGAAGCTGCTGACAAAACAAAAGCCCCCTGGCTGGGTGGTTCCGGTGGTGGGTTCAGCCCACAGACCCAGGGTGACATGCGCTGACCACCAGGGGGCGGCTTGGAACGTGGCTGGCGGCGTCCGTGAGGTGATGCTGGCCGCGGGCGGCAGTGGAGGTGCTGCCCACACCGATAGGATAGCCGCCAATGAGAGCGGGACTGTGGTGGGATGGTGGAGCAGGTGAGCAGGCGGTGCCAGGCCAAGGCGGTATGAGCCGGCCCAATCGTCCCATAGATGGCAGTGGGGTGGGGTGGGGGCCGAAACCACTGCTTGGCTTCCAGGCACTGAGGGAGCCAGGCCTCCGATGGCTGCAGGCCCTGATCACCTGATCGGGGTGGGCCCCGGGTGGGGACCAGGAACTGGGGGTGGGTGGCCCCCAGTGCGGGGGGTGGACTGTGACCTCTTGCTGGCTACCTGGGGGCGGGGATGATGGGCATGGAGGTGCGGTGAGAATGCAGGGTGTCCACAGAGCTCGCTCTCACTCCCCCTGCCATCCTCCCCCAGGACATCAAGGTTCACGTGCCAGGGCCAGCTGGCCAGAGGGAGGGACCACGAGAGGTTGGCTGGCCATGGGAGGTTGGCTAAGGGAGCACACTGACCACCAGCATGCAGCTCCTGGTGGTCAGTGCACCTCACAATGACTGGTTGACGGTTGTTCATCCCTTAGGCTTTTATATAGAGAGAATGCCACATTTTGTTTATCCATTTACCTGTTACTAGATATTTGGCCTGTTGTCATTTCTAGTGTTTATAGAAAAATAAAACTGTAGTGATATTTGTGTATAAATTTCTTCATGTCTACATGTTTTCATTTATTTTGGGTAAATACCTATGAGGACATGCTGGCTACATAGGGTAGGTGTGTTTTAAATTTTTAATTTTAGCCAATTTTTATGTTCTTATTAGCCTTTTGGGATGTGACTATGAGTCTTTTGCTCATTTTAAAAATTGGGCTTATCTTTTTTTTATTTAGTTGTAGCAGTATATAATAATAAAAGCGTAATATGCTAATTAGACTAGACGGCTGAACAGCTCGACTGTCTGGATGACCTGCCTGAGGAAGCCAGGGTTGCGAGGGCCAAGCCCCTTGCATGAATTTTGTGCATTGGGCCTCTAGTTCTTTCATAAAAGATGTTGTTAATTGATTTTTAGAGAAAGTATGGGAGAGGAATAGAGAGGTAGAAACATCAATGAGAGAGGAACATTATTGATTGGCTGCCTCTTGCACACCCCCTACTGGGGATTCAGCTGGCAAGCCCGGCATGTGTCCTGACGGGGAATCTAACTGGAGACCTCTTTGTTCCTGGGTTGACACTCAACCACTGAGCCACACAGGCCGAGCATTGTAGCAATTCTTTACGTGTTCTAGATACAAGTCCTTTATCAGCTATATTTGTGAATATTTTCTAAGTCAGTGGCTTGTTTTTTTTTTTAATGGTATCTTTCAAACAGCAGAGGCTATTGGACTTCATAAAAATGATCAATATTTCCTTTTGATGGGTAACGTTTTCTCTGACCTAATCTTGGCTTACACCAACATTGTATTTTTTATTTCCCTGTGTTTTCTCTTAAGAGCTTTATCATTCTAGCTTTTACATTAACTTTTTATTGTGTGACATGGGAGCAGTCCTCCAAATTTATATCTATTAGTTCCAGCACCATTTGATAAAAAATGCTTTTTGTTTTTATCTGTCAAGTATACCCCAATACAATTGGTAAAAGATATCTTTCCTATTTTCCTTTAACTCTGACATCCCTGTTGACAATCATTGACAGTATAAGTGTGGGTCTGTTTCTGGACTCTCCATTCTGTTACATTGATGCAATTCTCTGTTCTGTTGCCAGCACTGCATTGTCTTGACTACTTAGCCTTATAGTGAGTCTTGAAGTTAGTATAACACCCCCCCCCCCAGTTATTTTTTCCAGATTTTTTTTACGATTCTAGGTCATTTGCTTTTTCATACACATTTTAAAATCAAATGTGGAATATTGGTTATAATTACATTGAATACCTAGATAAATATGGGGATAATTAACATACTGCATCTTCTCATTCACTCACATGGTATATCTCCATTTATTTAGATCTTTAATTTCCCTCAGCAGTATTTTATATCTTTCAGTTATATAAGCACTGCATACTGTTCTGTGTGGATCATTTCTTACAGTCAAATCATTATTTACACATGCTTATTTAGTTTGGAGTTTTCCATATGATAATGTTATCTAATGCATATATGAAAGTACCATCTATTCTGATGTGACAGTGCTAGAAACGGGAGACTAAAACATATATTTAGAAACATTAAAGCAGAAGTTTACAACTGTGTAATTATTGGCATAATTCTTTTGGCTTGTATGGTTGTGGATATTAATATTTCAAGAGGCATATTAATATAGCCTGATATTTTTAGAATCAGAAGTAAAACAGAATCTTATCAGTTTAATTGAGGCATAAATTTTTGCCAGAGGATTTTGAATTTTCATTTTGTAATTTGCCTTTTCCCCCTCTTTCATTAATATTAATGAAAATATGTAACCCTTATAAATGTACAAAAAGAAAAGAAAATCCTATCATCCAGAAATCTCTTTACATTTTTTGGAAAACGTGTGTGTGTGTGTGTGTGTGTGTGTGTGTGTGTATTTATATAGTTCATTACTATATGCACAATTTAGTTCTTTCATTTAAACTTATCACTGGCATTTTCCTATGCATTAAATGCTTTATGAATAATTTGCAACATCTGTCTTATAATCCAGATGTACATAACACACTTGAATTTACATAGTTTTCCTTTTCTTATAAGATATTTAGTTGGCCTGCCCCTCCCCATAATTAAAAAAAAATATTTGGCTTTGATGAGCACACTTATACTTATTCACATACTTTGTCTATATTTCGAATTTATTTTAAAAATAAATTTGTTTATAATTTTGAAACATTCTAAAACAAAGTATAAAACTTGACAGACATCTACATACTCATCACCGGTAGTAATCGATTATTTATATTTTGCTTCAAATAATTTGTGTAAGGAGGAAATACAACAAAAATCCTCCCCCAGGTAACAATCTGTGCTGCACTAGTGCATGTTTTAGTGCATTTAATACAGATGTACCCATAAAAATGTTCTTATTGCTGTCTGTACTTTTGAATTTTATCTGAAGGGTAAAGTCTATCGTTCTTTTAAAATTTGCATTTTTTTACTCAACCATATGGTTTGACATTATTCATACTGGTTCTTAAAAATTCAGGTCATTCTTTTATAAGAATAAGGCCGTTTTTTTCATTTCCCTTTTGAGGGATAGATAGATGATTAGGATGCTATGATGAGCATCCTTTTACATTTCTCCTGATGCTTGTCTCATAAGTGCTTGGCCACTTATAGGTGGAATTACAAGATCATAAGATATGTAATCTCCAAATGGCTCTTCAAAGTGATGAGTTATATATGTGCCTACCATGTGAAGCATTATTCCACACCCTCTCCATCCTTTGGTATTATCAGACTTACTATTTTTGCCAACTTGATGGGTATGAAATGGATAATATTTTTTCTTTAGAAATGTAGGTATTAGGATAAGGAATAAGAGATTTTATAGCATATTCAATGAACCTTTTTATTAATGAAAACTGTATTCTTTCAAATGTCCATTAGGAATGTTTTCAATCACACAGAGTTTTTAAAGAGTTTTCAATAAAAGCATTGTTGTTTATTTATGGTGTCCTGGTGTAAGACTGTTTGATATCAGAGAATTGCCTAAAATGAATTAACTTTTATTTTGTGATATCTGTGTAGATAATATAAATAAGTGATTTTTAGCTCGTGTGCCACAAGAATTTTTAAAACATGCAATACCTGACTATTTAGGGGCACTGACCTCTTTTCCCTTAGATTGTCAAATAAAAAAAATGACACAACCAATACAATAGCCATCCTTTGTGAATGTCCTGTCTTAAACCATAAATATACAGATCATATAATAGAGTTGTATCTTCTCGATCACATCACATACTAGGTGTACCAGTTAATAAAGTGAAATTTTTTTCAATAGATGAAGTTACACATATGTTGATATATATACGATTTGATATGTATGCTATTTTCTATTGAAAGCAAGCGGCAAAACTTCATGTGTCAAATTTGCTGAAGGTGTTAACATCATAGATATTTTTACGTTAAAAATGTCGAGTTTTGTGCCAAAAAAAGAGCATTTGCAGGAAGTTTTAATTCATTATTTTGAAGAAAAATGCTGCTGACTACTTAGGGAAGCTTATGGTGAACATGCTTCATCTCAAGATACTTGTGAACAGTGGTTTAAATGCTTTACAAGTGAAGATTTCAATGTGAAAGACAGACATCTAGGTCAACTGAAAAAGTTTGAAGACAACAATTAAAAGCATTATTAGATGAAATGCATGTCAAACTCAAAAACAACTTGCAGAAAGATTAAATGTTGCTCAGCAAACAATTTCCGATAGTTTACAAGAAATGGGAAAGATTTTAAAGGAAGGAAAATGGGTGCCACATCAACTGAACAAAAGACAAATGAAAACCGAAAAGTCATCAGTAAAATGTTGCTTCAACGGCATGAAAGAAAGACTTTTTTTGCATCGAATTGTGACTGGCGATGAAAAGTGCATTTATTTTGAGAATCCCAAACACACAAAATCATGGGTTGATCCAGGTCAACCAATCATCATGGATTGCAAGGCCAAATCGCTTCAAAAAGAAGACAATGCTCTGTGTTTGGTGGGATCACGAAGGTGTGGTGTATTATTAGCTTCTACAACCAGGTAAAGTCATTAATACTGATCGCTACCGACAACAAATAATCAATTTGAACCATGCTTTGATCGTAAAATGACCATAATGTTCCAGAAGACATGGCAAAATAATTTTGCTTCATGATGATCCACCATCACACACTTCAAAACCAGTTAAAGACACGTTACAAAATCTTGCCTGGAAAGTATGAACCCACCCACTGTATTCACCAGACCTTGCTCCTTCAGATCACCACTTGTTCCGATCGATGGCACACGCACTTTCTGAGCAACTCTTCAAAACATACAAAGAAGTGGAATATTGAGTCTCTAAATGGCTTGCCTAAAAACAAGAAAAGTTCTATTGGGACGGTATCCACAAATTACCTAAAAGATGGGGAAATGTGTAGCTAGCGATGGACATTACTTTGAATAAAGCACTTTTGACATTTCTCTTTAAATTATCATGTTTTCTTTGATTACAAAATCTGCCATTATTAACCAGTATACTGGTATACCTGATTGGTTTAATTTTTGGTATCAGAAACCCTTAAAATACAAGTATAGTCACTTGACTTTTTTTTTCTTTAAGTCTCTTTGGAGCAAAAAAATGGTAGGTAAGCCCTGGTGGGTTTGCCTCAGTGGATAGAGCATCAGCCTGTGGACTAAAGGGTCCCAGGTTCGATTCTGGTCAAGGGCACATACCTGGGTTGTGGACTTGATCCCCCGTAAGGGGCGTGCAGGAGGCAGCCAATCTTGCAGGCTTTATGGACCCTTTTTGATGGGTATAATATAATAACAGAAGGTTCTGTTCTTACTAATTAAAACTTAGGGCATAAAAATAGATTTACCTGAATTTTCTTTTTAACCAGAGTTTGTATTAGAGAATGTTTAGCATCTATAAACACCCAAAAAATTTCAGTGACTTTATATAGGCCCTATTTTCACCCAAAGCACCTCTTGACCCTCAGTCTTATCTATTTTCATTTGTGACTGGATAATGTCAGGAATAAGAACCATCTGTGCTTAGTTTTCTGACTCCTGCCAGAATAAAATACTAAGATACGCAAAGATGGAAGAACTACTATAATCTATGGGAAGTCACATTTACAAGTAATGTGACTTCTCCCAAACTTTGAGTCTCTATTCAGAATTCTGGGTAACTCTAAAAGTCTTTTTTTACAAAACTTGTATGAACTTTGGGTTTTCATATGTGGGAATTGGAAGTAACTTCTTTGAGAAATACTGAGGAAGGAATGATGGGACAGAATGAGGAGAGAGAATCTAAAAAGATCGAGAAGTTGCAGGAGTACAGAATTTTGCAATGAAACTTTGGAGAGGAGAGAAATGGAGATGAAGGAAGTTGAGAGGATAAATGTATTGATAAACTTTCTTTGCTGAGAACTAGTTTTAGTTAGGTTTCTGTCACTTGTAGGAATCCATACTAATACTCATTTGTTACTTTTTATGAGAGTCATGTTATAAGAGCTATTAATTCATATCATATCCTTATAAACATATAACCTTATCCTATATAATAACGTGCTGATATGCTAATTAGGCCGGACAGCAGAACAACCTTCTGAAACAACCAGTGGGCGTGGGGCAGGGCACGAGGCAGCCGGGGCTGCCAAGGCCTACTCTTGTATGAATTTCGTGCATCGGGTCTCTAGTAGAAATATAAAACTGTTCTGATGAAACTAAAATGCATTGTAGAATTTTCTTTGTTTTTTTTAAACTGTTTACCTCTATTGGTAGGGAAGTTAACTTTTAAATGTATTGGTTCCTTTAAATTAATATTTATTGAGAACTGGATAAATTAGCCACTTTTTTTTTTTAAAGTACTTCACCTTTAGCTTTGAGTCATCTTAAATTAGGTGTAATCTTATGTGTGTGTTTTTATGGGGTTTTTTTGTAAAAAATATATTTTATTGATATTTTACAGAGAGGAAGGGAGAGAGAGAGAGAGCTAGAAACATCGACCAGCTGCCTCCTGCACACCCCCTATAAGGGATGTGCCCGCAACCAAGGTACATGCCCTTGACGGGAATCGAACCCGGGACCTTTCAGTCCACAGACCAACGCTCTACCGCTGAGCCAAACCAGTTTTGGCTAGGTGTAATCTTAAAGTAGAACTATTTAGCAGAAAATACTTGAAATTCAGATGAAGAGGGAATATGATTATTTGTTAGTTGCTCTGGGGTGAAAATGAGAACCATATGTCTTTCTCAGAAGCCTATGACCTAGTTGGGTGTGGAAGGTGATAAGGAAAGTACACAAATAACCACCACATAATACAAAGCTGATTAGCTGTAAGTGCCGTAGAGAGGCACAAAGTTCATGGGCCTTCCGAGGAAGTAGTATATAACTTTCTTGTTTTTAACTAGCACAGTGCTTAAAGGTTTATTTTTTTTTTTAGTTTTTAAAATTGAGATATAATATACATACATAACATTTTCTCTTTAAAGTGTAAAATTCTGTGAGTTTTAATATAGTCACAAGGTTGTGCAACTTCACCACTAATTCCAGAATAAACTTTAAGATTTTTGAATGTTTTTACCTGAGGTTTGCCCTCTAGTTCTCAGGCTCTCCACTCGTTATTGTTGACATCTGTCTTCCAGTGGTATTTTTATTGGCCACCCGACACCAGAAGGCATTTAAATTTGCTGCCAGGCTTAAGAGAATTGTTTTGGTTTTTTTTAAGTTTCCTTAATCCTGGAAGCAAGTGCCACAATTACCTTGTGGGTGCCCAACACTGGCTGCTATCCTGCTGAGCATCCTTTTGTCCACCTCTGTTCCTTTTCTGACTTACTATCTGACTCCCCCAGCGACAGTGCCACCTCTGCTGCAGCCTGCTGTGAGAGATGTCTCATTACCCTAAGGGGGCTTCCTTAGAATAAAATCCAAACTCCTCTTCTTGGTTTACAAATCCGTGCAAGATCTGGCTCTCTCTTCCCATCGGGCTAATCTTTCTGTTCTATGACACATCAAACTTGTATCCTCTACCTAGAATGCTCTTCTCTCTGATCTTTGCACATCGGATTCCTTCTCATCGTTCATATCTCACTTTAAATTTTGCTCCTCAGGCCTCCCCTGTTCATCGAATATAAAGCAGCTATTTGATCACTTTTCACCCAGTCCTCATTTAATTATCACTACACTTGTCATGGCCTGATTTGTTTGGCACTTACTATGTGCT
Source organism: Vespertilio murinus (assembly GCA_963924515.1). NCBI lineage: Eukaryota > Metazoa > Chordata > Mammalia > Chiroptera > Vespertilionidae > Vespertilio > Vespertilio murinus. The sequence goes on along the minus strand of OZ004711.1, from coordinate 74,403,062 downwards.
TAATACATAGTTGTTGAATAATGCTGAGTAAAAAATGCTTGCTTTGAGCTATGACTTCTGCTCTGGTTCATCTGGCTATATGATTCTACCATTCTCTTCCAGAAATTTACCAAATCTCTGGTCTTTTGATATCTGCCATCTCCAGCTTTCACTGCCTTTATGAGTTTATTCCCTTTTATAATTGTTTATTCTCATTTCAGTGGGAGAAATGTAATGCCATTCTTTTGACAGGTTGAATTGTGCACTCAGAAACATGTTCATGAAAAAATGAACAAAGGCCAAGTTAAGAAAGCATGACTTGTTTTCCGAGAATACTAATTAGTTTAGGTTGATTGAAGGGTAGAAAATAAGGTTGAAAATGTAGGTTGAGCCCATATCAGAGAGGGTCTGAAATCATTTGATGAAGAGTTTGTACTTAACTCAGAATGTCATGAGGAACCCCTGTGGGTGTTTGAGCAGATCACTTGTGGATGTTGGCCTAAGACAGTGCCTCCCGCCCCGCCCCCCCCCCAACACACACACACACACACACACACACACTGCCTTGTGGGGAGATATTTGATGGATATGGTTCATCATTCTATAAAAGGAATTCTTTTACAGGGTGGTTTATTTAAGTGATTGATAAATATAAGATTAAATTAACAAAATTGTCTGATTTGCTTTATAGTTCTTGGGCATCTTTCAACTGTTAAAATAGTTTTTATTTATTTTATGCATCCTTATTTGATCTTTAGTTACTTCACAGTTAATGTACATGATAAAGAAGAGGATGTATTGCTGAGGTCGGTTTGGCTCAGTGGTAGAGCGTCGGTCTGCGGACTGAAAGGTCCCGAGTTCGATTCCGGCCAAGGGCATGTACATTGGTTGTGGGCACATCCCCAGTGGGGGGTGTGCAAGAGGCAGCTGATCAATGATTCTCTCTCATCAATGTTTCTAATTCTCTATTCCTCTCTCTTCCTCTCTGTAAAAAAATCAATAAAAATATATATTATTTTAAAAGGTCTTGGTTCAGTTCCTGGTCAGGGCACATGCCCAGATTGCAGGCTCAATCCCCAGAAGGAAATGTGCAGGAGGCAGCCAATCGATAATGTGTCTCTCTCAATAATGTTTGATCTCTATTCCTCTCCCTTCCTCTCTCTCTCTCTAAAAATCTATTTTAAAACATTTTTAAAAGAATGAATAATAAACTAAAAAATTACATAAATGTTTTTAAATTAAACAAATTTTTTAAAGTCAAAAATTTAGTTTAAATTTTTTAAACTAAAAAATTACATAAATATTTGATTGCTGGGTAGAAAAGAACTTACTGAATTAAATAGTGTAAGAATTCAAAAAGAAAGGAATTTATACCTCTGATAACTTTTAAAAAATTTAGAAGTGTCTTTAAAAAAAAACTTCAACAAATTAAAAGGTGTAAAACCTGAAGAAAATGCTGCCATATACATAATGTGGTCTCTAAAGAGCTCATGTAAATTCAATTGGTTTAAATTCCCAGTTTCCATTTGCTCAGTATACACATGATACCATTCAGTTCTCAGCAGGTCCTGTGTTGTAGGTCAAGAGAGAATCATACCTCTGGTGCCTTATTCAGATGAGTAATTAATGGCCTTGCAGCCGTTGCCCCCTACCCCCCAACTCACTTCATTTTACATCATGTGTCCATTTCTCTCCTTTTCCTTCTCTGCTCTGGCTTCCTCTGACTTCCTTTTGATGTCCTCTTCCTCTTTTTGTGCCTTACTAAATTTAACAGAGGTTTTGTTTGTTTTTTTTCTTTACTGTTTCTTTTGTCTGATTTAGGTTTCCTTCCTCTTGCTTTTATTTTACAAGTTTTACTTTGCGCAGTTGGGGACACTCCTTGAACTTGGAAGCTTTCACAGCTCCCTTCCTCTAGTGTCTGTTTTTCTTTACAATTATTTATCTGATCAGAGCAGCCTAGGAGGTGTTTAACACCATTTTTATTATTTTTGTGTGTGATAGAGCTACTGAAGCATAACTGGATGTAAAGAACTAGAATTTATCTCTACGTGAGTAACTCTGAGAAGCATGGAATTATGGTAATAGAGGAAGAGTGATTGGGGTATGTTAATTAGGGATCCTGATGCTGCCTAATTTCTTTACGGGTTTAGGGATAACTCAATCTAGGTTGTTCTGCCCTTAACCAAATTGTGTTTATGCAAATTCTATTTCTTTGTCTTGCAACTCCTCCCGATAATTATAACACAAGACACTAGAGCTATAGACTTTAGTGGACATAAGAAGTACCTGTGGGAACATTTTCCTCAGGTTTTACCTTTTAATTTGTTGAAGTCTTTTTTTAAAAAGACCTCAATTGAGTTAAACCACACTCATACAACATATGTCCAGAATAGCATTTAGCACAGTGTTTCATCATTGTTGGTTCCTTGTCTATCCCCTATGCCCTTCAGGACATCTTTGTTCTCCCAGCATCTGCCATATGGTAGATGTATGGTACATACTACAATCAGAGCTCCTCCTGCCTCTTTGGAATATTGAGGATGCTAGACTTAGACAAATGCTGTAGTGGCAGCTCTGCACTCCTGTATTCTGAGAGTTTTCACGTGGTTTTAAGTAAAGAGCACTTATTTTCACAAAAAACAATTAATTTTGAATTATTAAAGGGACAAAAAGAGTAATAAATAAGGCACCCTAGCTATACATCATGTATTTTTCTCTCAAGTATGTGACTTGTGTAATTTCCTTACCTGTAATTATGCCTACCTAATACATACAGTAGCCTTCTAATGGTCTTTCCCTTTTCTAACAACTCTTATGCTAGCACCATGTCCTTTGAATACTAGCAAAATACTATTTATCTCCCTACCCCTTTCATTTCTATGTTTAAGAATCCAGTTGCCTTGGGGAGGAGGAGGGGACTGGAAGGGCTTGGCTTTCTAGTTCTGTATGACCCGATGCTGCCTTAGCCTTTGACCTTTAAATCTCACTCTTAACCTGTTTATATGAGTCATTCTCATGACAGTCACAAAAACATAGACCTTCTCCTTTGCTCTTTGTAATTTGCCCTACCTAGAATGAATTTATTCAAATTGTTAAACCCTAATCTAAGCCCAGCCTTCTCAATAAAGATCATCTCACCGTGAGGAAATTGAATAATAAAAAATACCTCCCAAGAGGAAGGTTTTAGGGAAAATATGCTTGAATAATTGTAGAAAATTTAGTGGAAATAATAATAGATCCTCCCTTCCCCCAACTGATGAACCGCCAGTCAGCACCTGCCAAATACCCTAATCTCCCCCCCCATTCCTAAGTCCCTAAGTGCCTAATCATGTGCCTTATATGAAACCACCAGTGTGTGCGAGTACCCTAAGCCCCACCTTCCCTCCCCTCCCCTCCCCTCCACAGGCGCCTTCACCCCTACACCTGTGCTTTTTTTCCCCGCAGGGGTCCTTCTCCTCTAATAAAGCCTGTGTCCTGGTCTCGGCCCTCTGTCTCATCTTTCAAATAATATTATTTCATACTAAAGCATACTAAATGGATGTTTTTATTATGTGTAGTGGAGCTTACTATATATATTACAAGTTTTAAACTGTGATAATTGAAGAATGGTTGTTCACTGTTATCTATGAAATGAAACCTACCAGCATATAAGCAATGGCTGAATTACTCCATTACTATTTTTACTTCATGAGTAAAATAAATTAAATTAGTTTAAATTATTAGTTAAGTCAGTATTACTATAATTTATTATATTTATGTAATAAACATGACTTTGAAATAATATTTAGGCTGACTAAACCTCATTAGCTTAACTCGCCCTCATTTTTTTTCCAGTTAGATGTTTGCCAGAGATCTTTCATTCTATCTTCAGAACAGAATCCACACTCTCCCTCTGGGAACCTGCTCCCAAGGACAGTATGGCTGGAGGGGAGAGTGGGAAGAGAGGTCAGAGGTCCTTGAAGTCCAGGATTACACAAGCACTTGTCAATCTGCTAGCAGTTTTGGATTTTAGTCTGTATTCAGTATGTCTGTATCTTGGGCGAAGTAAACCTTTTCATTTGTGTTAAGATACATTTATTCTTCCAGGACATAGATATAGTGGAACAGGGAATTTAAGATTAACCTTAATATACTCTCCCAAAGTACCTAATCTAATATAGTCACAGAATAATAGTATCTGTTCTAGTATAATTATAGTTTTCTTAGGACTGTTTCCACATCATTAAGGAAAAAATCATATTAGAAGCTATCTGTTTAAAAACAAAATTTATAAGCTCTATTTTCTTTTCCATAATTTTTCTCCTCTTTGGAGAGACAGTTGACTGACTATTGTATTTTATATGCATTTTATGCTGTCATTTTCAGTAAGGACATTGTGTTAGTAAAATTCTGTTTTAGAATTGTGATTTAATTGGAGACAGGCATTGATTATATAACAAAGAATGAATTTCCGTACTAGACTTGATGACTTTAGATAGTGTAGAGTCTACAAACAAACACTTTCTGGGGCTCCTCGTTTGCTATGTGTACTAAGCAGAAATGATGCTATAGGGGAGGTAAGAGAATACGGATCAACATCAGCTTCAAGAGAATGGACAGTGCTACTTTAGAGTGTAGATCCTTAAAATGTTGTAAAACCTACCTAACTTTTTATTGGAACCGTCTCTAAATGTTTTGTTAATTTTTATAAGATAACCCAGGTGGTAATAGGAATTCAAGAAAGGCTAAAATTGGCAAGTTACATAAATGCTATAAAAGTTGAATAGTTGCTTGAAAATTTCCATTTATTTTTTTACTCTCTCTGATTGTTTCCTATCCATATTTTGCTCTTCTTGAGTCTATAGTATAGATTAGATGAAAACAAAACTATTAATGAAAATATTTAAAAGATTTTTAAAATCCAAATAATTATTGGGTTTGAATAATGAACTCACAAAACAGAGCAGATTTTTATGTGGAATCTATAATTCTATTTGGTTTTGTGATCATTTAAAATACTCATTCACTTTGAACTATTTTGTGTATGTTCTATAAAATTGTATTGCTATTGTTTCTTCTTCCCCCCCCCCCCCCCCCCAGTTTCTTGGGGGCAATTACAGTGTGAACTCAGAAGGAAAGTGCATTATTATCACAGAGCAGGTTTTCTCTAGAATGTTTTAGCTTCTAAATTATTCCAATGTGTTTAGTTTTGAAAATTAGGGAAGAAGAGGAAGTTGATGCTTATCTTCCCAGTTCTGTTGCTTGTTGGCCCTTCTTATGAAGACTGGGTATTACTAGAAACTAGCAACTATTACTTGAGTAAGTCACCTGATCAGATGAGGTTTTTCTTTGTACTAACCTTTTATGTTTTTTCATGGGTAGATAACTTAATGAAGAATTATATCAATTGAGATTGAGCTGTGGAAAATTTAGTAATGAGTAAAAATCCTAGAAATAGTATTAACACAAGTGAATTATAAAAACCAAATCAAGAGCCACATTTATGAATTGGAAAATTAGTGGATGTTTTTTCTTTTGTCAAGGTAGAATGCCTAGATTTATACATGCTTAGAGCGTGAAGTTAAGAAATCAAAATGATCAGTTTCTATTAAAGATATTGATAAGCTATTATCCTTTGTTAGTAAGCTTAAGAAAATTGTTTCCCTTCAGTGATTAAATGAGATATGGTCTGATTTTTAACATTGTTAGAACTAAGTTCAGTTGGGTTTTGCAACATTATTTGACCCTTTCTGAAAACTTTTATATAATAAAATAGATTTAAATTTTAATTTCATGACATCTCATCAGCTAATTAGATTCTTTGCTTAGCTCATAACCTTATTTAAGTATCACAGAGGTAATTTTGTTGATTGCTGCTTTGGAGGTGTAAGATGTGTACAAATTCTTATTTGAGAGTAAGGATATCTTTTAAGTTCTGAGGAATTTCTAAATCAGTTGACAGGTTGTATTCCAAATGTTGCCTAGATTAACTAGAACAAAGTCTGTATTTCAGAAATGTGAGTCAAGAATATGGAATGTACAATGATGATATTCATTATGTCCCTGGGAAATTTGATAGGTATTTAAGTTGAAGGAAAAGGATTTTGGTCAGATAAATTTAGAATATATTGTTTTGCCGAAACCGGTTTGGCTCAGTGGTAGAGCGTCGGTCTGCGGACTGAAAGGTCCCAGGTTCGATTCCGGTCAAGGGCATGTACATTGGTTGCGGGCACATCCCCAGTAGGGGGTGTGCAAGAGGCAGCTGGTCGATGTTTCTCTCTCATCGATGTTTCTAACTCTCTGTCCCTCTACCTTCCTCTCTGTGAAAAATCAATAAAATATATTTTTTTAAAAAGAATATATTGTTTTAAGCAAAGCTAAGGTTTATCGAAGATTTCTCAAAGCTATTAATATTGAAATATTTTTTAAAATTAGATTAATCTTTAAGGACTTTTAAGTATCTGGTCAGTCATTGATCTTATTTTGTTTTATGTAATCTTTTTCCCTTCACAAAATAATATGCAAGTTCCATGTCAGATAACACATTATTTTATTAATGGGAAGAAGGAAATGTCTTTTTATTCAAGCAACTTATAATTAAGTCACACATATGGGAAATTTCATATATGATTAATTAAAATTAAATGAACTTAACTTTGTTATTTATTTAAATTTTAGTTCCTTAGATTTTGTAGGAACTAATGGGGAAATAAGGTAAAAGATAGATGAGGGCCAAAACCAGTTTGGCTCAGTGGATAGAGCGTCGGTCTGCAGACTGAAAAGTCCCAGGTTCGATTCCAGTCAAGGGCACATCTTCAGGAGGGGGTGTGCAGGAGGCAGCTGGTCGATGATTCTCTCTCATCAATGTTTCTAGCTCTCTATCCCTCTACCTTCCTCTCTGTGGAAAATCAATAAAATATTTTTTAAAAGGAAAAAGAGAAAAAAAAGATGAGGTAGAAAATGAGGATAGGAGAGGAGTAATTAATTCAGACTAAATCAGATTTAAAATTTTGTTTTGTCTTTTCTATGAATTGCTTATGGGACTAAGCTTTTGCAAGATACATGCATATTTATATCTAAACAGATTTTTATAAAATAGATAAGTGGCTACATTAAAGTCTTCTGGAATTTTTCACTATGGTGTTTTAGAATTTATCAGTGAAGAGAACTGATCTACTGTCATATCCTCTAATTATGGGAGTCATCTGCAATTTTTTAAATTATTGCTACTTGTGATTCTGGTCATAATTTGATACTGCTTATTCTTTCACATTTTTCTAAAAATTTGAGACTTAATTGCTCATTTCTACTCACTTGTCAACCCTGTCTCCAGTCATCACTTTTAATTTCCTTCCTAGTTCTGAAGGTTTGACTCCAGAGAGTTGTAGTATATATCAGAACATACACTGCATATTTTTTCAACTTTATCCTGTAACTATTCTACACAAATGTCTGTTTCAGATGGAGCAGTTATCAGATGAAGAAATTGACCATGGTGCTGAAGAAGATAGTGACAAAGAAGATCAAGATCTGGACAAAATGTTTGGAGCCTGGCTGGGGGAGCTAGACAAACTTACTCAGGTTAGAAATAGTGCTTGGAAAACTGGTTGAGGATTTTAAGTCATCACGGTGTGCTAAAAGTTTATAGTATAATTATAAGGATATTGTGGATATCAGTTATATTTTTAAATATTGCTATAAAAAGAAAATGTCCAAAACATCAAGTAAATGTTCTAATGTTCTCAATGACATAAAATTAAAGTTGTTTTAATAAACATAACCATCTTTATATATCAATTGGGGTAGTAACAGAATACCTTTTTATTATAAAAGTGACCTGGTTTAGAGGATAAGGTTATTCTTTGAATAAAAGGAATAAGTAAAACAAATGTCATTGAGAACATTAGAACAAAAATTATTTTGATTCATAATATCTCTGGGAAGAACTTTTATGTTAAATTGCTTAAATTTGAGGTTCCTTAACTAGTAAAAAAGTAGGTAGTAAGCTGGAAACTTAAAGTACTCGTTTGTTCCTCTCTTTCTGTAACAGTCTGAAATTTAAACTGATAAACTCTTCACAATTCCAAGAATAATTCTAAGATCGGTAGTTTTGAAAAGCTGACATGTTTATGACCACAATCTGTTAATGTTCAATTTTGAGGAGAATGCTTTCACTTCTACTAGGATCTCATAAGAATCATTCCCTTCATCTCCAGTCAGGAGAAATAAAGTTACTTGTTGAGAGAAAGGTCTTATATCTGTAGTTGTGAAACCATTTCAATTTAATTCTTAATTTTTTGAAAAAGGTAATTTTGGTGTAGAGATGATGGCTAGACTATGCATTTTTATGCTGAAGAGAAAAAGGAATGAGGAAGCAAAGTGAGGGAAATAGAAAATTACAATATGTGCCAGCTGACGCGTGGGGTTGCCTTGACTGTATGGTTTTATTACTCATATTTGGGAAGGGAGCCAAAAAAGAGAAGATAAGTAGGTATCACTCCCGCCGCTCTAGGTGGATCAGTACTCCATGCTGCTCCATTGCAGTGGGCTTCTACTGGTTCACTACCTTTTATTCTTCTTTATATTTTAAATCCCCTCGTGTCTAAATGTAAAGAGCCAGTCACCACAAAAGTTGTCTCCTAACTAGTGCTGTGACTGTTCTTTTTACTATACAAATCTGTCTTTAGAAAGATTTAAAGAAACTCTGTGTAATGGTGGCTCACTGCTAACAGTTGCTTTTAAACACTCCAGAAATTTAAAAGATTTTTACTTAGTGGCTAAACTTCAAGTTTTTTATTTATTATTTTAGTTCACTACAATGTGTCATTTGTGTGCCTATATCACACATACAATGTTAATGGAATTTTTGATTTTATATTAAGTCAGGTTTAAGTTTTAAGTGATTGGTGACACTTCTGAAATCATTTGTAAAATTTGTGTGTATTTGCATTTTTCTGGAAGGTGCATATAGCTTTTTTCAAATTCTCAATGTCTCCCACTCCCAGAAAAAGGTTGAAAACTACCCTACTGATTACGAATTTCTTGGCATTAAGGAGTATTTCTTGATCTTTTTCTTGTTGCCCCAGCACAATGGACACAGCAGACAATTATAATGAATATCTGTTTATTGAAACTGATAAATAGATAGGCTTTTAATAGGTCCTCAATTATATTCAAGTTATTTTACAATAAACATTATCTACTAATTAGTCTTCATTTCTACCAAGAGAAGAAGGCTTAGGGATTAAATTGCAGCAGAAGACTTAAGTTTGAGATTAAAGAATTTTCTGGCTGTTCTGTGAAATTTTGAAATAAGGTACTAAATGATCATAAATGTCCTTCATATGATGGTTTTAAAAGCAAGATGGACACTTTCTGAATGGATTTGTTTTATCTTGAGATAAATGAATAAAGAAGCTGGCATTCTACTTTAATTCCACAATTCTGTTCAGCATTCTCTTTTATTTGAAATCTACTTGATAATTATTGATAGAGACTAAAGTTTTAAGACTAATCCCAATATTTGTAAATTTATTTAAATAAATGCTATATATCTACCTACCCTGAATTTCTCTGTTATAAACATCTTATTTTCCTTATTATAAAAAGGTTAGAAAAAGTATCATTTAAAAGGTGGTGAGATAACTTACAAGATACCCAAACTTGAAATGTAGTATAATTCTAGACTTTGCACAAGCAGTGTAGCTGGGTTACAGTTTGACCTCATAGAATTTGTAAAGATCAAGGATATTTCATTATTGTTTAAAGTTGTAGTTACTCTGTTAAGATCTTGAGTCACACTAATTTTGAGTCCAGAATTGTACCATATCTTCAGGGTCCCTCATGCCAGAAATGATGCTATGCTGGACCTAAAACACATCACTTTAAAGAAAGAGATAACAAAATTACCTGCATCATTTCTTCCTATTTGTTTTACCTTACCCATATTCATATGACTAGTTTATAGTAAATTTATATAAAATGAACTTAGTCTCTATACTTGATGTATTTGGAAAGATGTATGACATTTTCAGTGCCTTCAGTAAGATTATTATCTAATTTTTTAAAAACTATAACCAAAATAATATGAAAACCAGTTACTTTTCTGTAAGACTATTACCTAGAAAAACTTTGGTTTTATTACCTATTCTATAACAATTCACTTAATCATAGAACAAATTGTATCTTTTGTTGTTGTTAATTCTCTCCCGAGGATATTTTTTCCATTGATTTTTAGGGAGAGTGGAAGAGAGAGGGGAAGACAGAGAGAAACATCGATGTGACAGAAACACATCGATTGGTCGCCTCCTGCAGGCTTTGGGAGAGCCTGCAACCAAGGTATGTTCCCTTGACTGGAATAAAACCTGGGACCCTTTGGTCTGCAGGCTGATGTTCTATCCACTGAGTCGAACAGGCCAAGGCAAACTGTATCTTTTTATATAATTGAAGTGTGGATATAATATGACTTGTCAAACTTTCTTTTTAAAGAGTTTGGATTCTGACAAGCCCACGGAGCCAGTAAAAAGATCTCCTCTTCGCCAGGAAACAAACATGGCTAATTTTTCTTATCGCTTCTCCATATACAACTTGAATGGTAAGATGTAATTGGAAATAAAATGTAAAATAGTGTACTAAATTATATAATGTAAGAACAGTGCAGCTACAATACCAAGTAGCTCAACATAGAAATGATATGCATAACTTGACTGAGTTCTTATATTTCTTGATTTATTTATTACTATTTCAAATGATCACAGGGAAAAAAAAACGAACCTAACTAAAATAGTTTTGTAGTTGAGTTATTAATAATTGACAAAGTATGTACTTGGGTGGAACCTGAAGTCTGGTGAAGTTAGTTGTTAGTGATTTTAAAATCAACCCTCTGGCCTTTATTTACTAGTAATGCCCTCTACCTAATCAACTTTATAGTATTTGAAATTGATATTTCAATCTGTAATTTTTTAGGCCTTACATTTCACTTTATGGCTTTAACTTTTTAGGCAACATCTCTACAAGGGCACTGATGTTTGACAACTTAGAACCTCTGATAAAAAGGTGCATTAGGATAGGATTAAAACTAGGGACAGTGTGCAATTTTTGCATTATTTTTACTTTCAACTTATAATTGTGTTCTCCTCTGATGGCTAAAAATCTTAAAAGATGGACTGTTTGCTTCTAAAATTTTCTCATAGAATATAAAACAAAAAAAAACTTAGAAATACTCTATTTGAGAGGCTTTAGGAACAATAGGATGAGTTTTTTGCTTCTTTCCCTGCATTCATTAAGTGACTTACAGTAGAATGTATACATTCTGATGGAGTTCTTCCAGAAACATGTGTGTTGTTCCTTGCAGAAGCTCTGAGTCAGGGAGAAACGGTGGACCTGGACGCCCTGATGGCCGATCTCTGCTCCATAGAGCGGGAGCTCAGCAGCCTCGGTGCAGGAAACAGTAAGCGTCAAATCACAGACTCAAAAGCCACTCAGAAGTTACCTCCTAGCCGACATACGACAAAGCATGGCACCTTGAAAGGATTGTCTTCTTCAGCTAATAGGGTTACTAAACCTTCACATGCCAACTACTCCCTGGATGATATTACTGCACAGTTAGATCAGGCCTCTCTGAGCATGGATGAGGCTGCTCAGCAGTCTGTCCTAGAGGATGCTAAGCCTCCCGGAACTAGTCAGCACAGAAGAACGGCGTCCGCGGGCACTGTGAGTGATGCTGAGGTGCGCTCTATGAGTAACTCCTCTCGCTCCAGCATCACTTCTGCAGCTTCCAGCATGGACTCTTTGGATATTGACAAAGTAACGCGTCCTCAAGAATTGGAGTTGACACATCAGGGGCAGCCGATTACTGAGGTGGGTAGATGAATTTATTTATTTATTGCTATTTTAGTACTAAAATAGAAAACTTTTAAAATATAGTTTTAAATAACTTTCTTATTTTCTCTTCATTTAAAATTTGTCAAGGATACCTCTGCGCTAAGTTTTAAAATCATTACAAAAGGTATATATTACCAACTATTGCATTGTCACAAAGATGATTAAGAGGATATTTAGTTTCTTCATTTTTTATTCTTGTGACTATTTTGAAGTGTTTGAATTGATGTTACTTGTTTCACATTAATTTTTTAAAAAAACTTGAAATATGGCCTGGCCAGCATAGTACAGTGGTTGAGCTATGAACCAGGTCATGGTTTGATTCCAGGCCAGGGTATATGCCTGGGTTGCGGCCTCAATCCCCAATGTGGGGCATGCGGGAAGCAGCCAATTAATGATTCTCTCTTATCATTGATGTTTCTTTCTCTCCCTCCCCCTTCCACTCTAAAATCAATAAAAATATATTTTAAAGGAAACAAAACAAAATCTTGAAATGTGGGTTTTTTTGACATTTGCAAAGTTAGTATGGCTCGTAAGCTGATAATAATTGCTTAATATGTATTTATTATAAATTAACACCATTTTTTAAGACTCATATTCCCAATTTAGTCCTTCAAGATTCTAGTTTTTAGGGTTCACTCTATTATGAAATAGGAAAGAGCCACTGTGCTTGTCAGAAAACTCTGTTCCAAGTGTTTCCTTTGCCACTCACTAACCATGTGAGTTTATCCAACATCTGTGAACATCAATTTCTCATAAGTAAGAGGGAGCTAATAGTACATGGTCTGTCTTCTTGTACAGTGGTTCAGAGAGTAAAAAGGATATAATATACATAAACAGATTTTTAAAGTGAAGTTTTTCTGGATGAGGATAAAGAATAGATTTGTGATAAAATAAGTTTGGAAAAAACTGAGTTTAGTTTTACTGAAGGTGAATTCTTGTGGGTTTTTTTTTTTTTTTTCATCAGGAAGGCAATTTTGTTATCGGGTAGCAAAAAGAAAACCAGCCTTCCATTAACTTTGTATTTACAGTGCCCTCTAAAAAAGCTAAAATAATCCATGAATAATCAAAAGGTAAACCTTATAAAACATTGTTAAAGGAATTGCACAAAATGTGAAATTTATACCAATGGACAGTATTGATTTTTCCCCATTGATTTAATTTATTAGATTATTTTTCATCATTTGGCAACTCCATTTACCTAGCTTTGTTTTAGGTAGTGTGTGTTAAGGTTTGAAGGTGCAGGAGACAGACTACCAAGGAATTTTAAAGTAAAGTTTATTCCCCAGTAATGAGCGGACTCATTACAGAGGTAGAGAAATCAGAATTGAAGGAGTGGGGAGGGGAGAGGGGAGATGGAGATGGACCCAGCTGGGCTGCAGCCTGGAAATGGAGGAGCAGCAACAGGTGGCTGGTCTGGGGGTCTCTTCAAGGGGAAGAACAGGAGAGGGTTGGACCCAGGGCAGAACAGGAAGGGGTGGGCTCCAGGACACTTTGACACGCGCTGATTGGTGGTTCAATGTCTTGGGGATGTCTCTGTGACAGATGCCAGTAATGTCATAACTCCGCCCACCAGTTGGGAGGAGGGAGGACCTTTTAGTGTGGGGCACAAAGGAGGTTTGGAAATAAACAAGTTTTATTGTTTCCAAGGAAATATATCATTTTATCATGGTGGTTTGGAGATAAATGAGTTTTGTTGCTTCTAAGGAAATATATCAGTTTAAAAAATAAACATTTATTTAAAATGAAACTTACCAAAGTGATATATATTCTGTAAAGAACTTTAAAGCTGATTTCTACCTAATGATACCTGGGGATTACATTTAGGTCCAGCTATTTTCTAATATGTATCATTTATGTATTTTAGATTTACCTATTGGGACATGAGCAATATTTTACTAGGGATATGCTTTCTTGGTTTTTCTGTGTTTTATATGTTTATATTCCTTCTTTCCAATCTTATTATTTTTAATTGAGTCAAGATGCATGGGAACAGGTTCATCATTCAGGGTGTGTGTGTGTGTATCCATCTGTAACAAACCTTCGTTATAAAAGTTCAAACAATAAAAGAGCAAGTGAAGTGAGAAGTCCTCTCCCGGCCAACACTCCACATTGTATCCAGTGGTATGCCTGAGCAAGGAAACCAACGTTCAGTGGTATTATGTTTAATGTAAGGCTTTAATACAAGGTTTGGTGATAAATGAGGAATAATGCAAGAAATGCTGTTAAGGTCTTCTCTATTCAGCCTGTTCTTTTGCCTTGCCCAGATGAGTAGAAAAGTAGTTTGCTTCAATATACTTTTTCTGGATGTAGTTTGTTCTGATTCAAGTCAAGAAAACTAAGGGAGTCTATTACTAGGTCCCAAATCTATATATCAAATTATTCCCACACTCTTATACAATTTTAAAAAAAGCACACATTAGTTTTGTATGTGTGGAGCTTAAAAAGTCAAATGGTTCTATAAGACTTGTTATATACACACACCTTTTCGCCCTTCAACTCCAACTTCTCTCCCAGTTGATTATATCTCATACTTATTTCAAACAAAATTACTATTAATTTCATCTAAATTTTTTCTCTTTTGGAATCTTTACACTAGGATCATTCTTAGTTCTTTTCTCCAAAGCAGATTCTTCCAATCCCTTGCCTGGAGGGCATATGCCTGGCTCCCAGTGCTTAGCAGCCAACTGGGAAAAGAATGCTTGAGATGTGGGATGGTTTTCAGTGTTCAGTATGTGATTCAGTATGTGATCTTCCATTTAATCCTAGCTCAGAAAGGTTTCTTAACCATAAGTTTATTGACATTTAGGGCTAGAAAATTCTTTGTTGTGAGGAGCTATTCTGTGCATCGAAGGATGTTGAGCAGCATCCCTGCCAGCTACCCATTAGGTGCCAGTGGTACACACACACCCTCCAGTTATGACAACTTGATATGTCTGCAAACATTACTACATGTTCCCTGTAAGGCAAAATTGCCCTCATTTGAGAATCACTGCTTTAAGTTCAGAGTTAAATGCAGATCTGAGCCCTTTTATTCATGGAAGATGATCTTGGGTTTTCCTTCCCCTGAATTCATTTACTAGAAACATAATAAATATAGAATGTTTTCAAGCAATATTGTTATAAATTGACCCCTGATTGGTGAGTGCATATGAATCAGGAAGATAGTGAGTGAACTTTAGAAGCTGATGAAAAGTCACAGACCTTGACTTCCTGGTATACAGTGTGTAACTCTTGTAAGTTGGCATGAACACATTTCTTGAGGGGCCATGGAACCTACACTCATTATTTGTCACTAAGGGCTCAGTGCACGAATTTATGCACCTTGTACTGTGGGTTGCAAGGCTGCAGTTTGCACAGCGGTGGGTCTCAGCCCATCCTCCACACCCTCACCCAGCCCCTCTGGTTTCCTCTCTGCCAGCAGCCCGTTCCCACCGCCACTGCTCCCATGTGCTGACAGCGCCAGCCCCCTCACACCCACTAATGGCATGGAGCGATTGGGGCTGGTCCCAGCAGCAGTGCAAGCCTGTGCCATGAGCAGGTGTGAGCAGCAGCTGCTGTCCCGATTGCCCCTCAGGAGCAGGGAGAAGTGAAGAAGCCCTCAGGGGCAATCAGAGCCAGCAACAGCCGTTGCACCCACTGATGGTGCTGAGCATTCGGGGCCGGCGCCAGACACCAGCAGCAGGTGCAAGTACCAAGCAGGACCACAGCATGTGGGAGCAAAGAATTTTCAGTAACCACCAGAGGCTTATCCCCATGGCAGTGACCAGCGCCCCATCTTGGTCTGGCGCCCTGCTCACCTGCTCCACCATCCTGCTGCAGCTGACATCCGCCATGTTCTGTGCTCTGCAGCCTGCTGCTGATGCCCACCATGTTCCACACATGCCCCCTGGTGGTCAGCGCACATCATAGCCACCCACTGTTCTGCTGTTTGGTCTATTTGCATATTATGGTTTTATAGATAGATAGATAGATAATGTACTAGTTCCTGTGAAGCAGGAATTTTTTCTAGCCACGTGATTTCTATACTTATCCCACATGAACTCTTTCTCTTAACAATGGTTGGTCCAAAAAAGACCAACCGGTAGGCTGTATAGATACCTTCTGAAGATAGTACATCTCATACTAATGCGCTGTCTTTGTCTTCCTGTAGAACTAAGTGAGCCTGGTGCCAAGCTATGTACATTAGATTCCACATATGAGTGAGATCAGCAGTTAATATCAGTCTGAACCAGAGATTGCTGCTGGTTGATGAAAAAAGGAGGGAATCTGAGAATTAACTGCATTCTTAAATGCTTTTACTCAATCCTCCTACCTTTAATTCCACCTTCATTCTCTGTTTCTGAGACTTTTAAGATCACATAATGTAAATTGGGATGCTCCTCTACTTTTCTCCAGCACTGGCTTAGCATTCAGCTTTTCTTAGGCCTGCTGATTTGGTTATCACTCTGCCATATGCTTTCTAGCTTCCAAATTTTGTCTTTTTTCTCTTTCTTTACTTTTTTGAAGAGATTAGTTAACTGAGAAATCTGTATTTGAATTTCAAAATTAAACTTTGGCCTTCAGTTTTTATCAATATCTTAAAAATAAAGAGAAGCTTATTGTTAACAATGATTATTTACAGAATGTTAAAGAATGTTTAGCATAAAAATATTTTTCATGGATAAACATAAAAATGAATTCTAGAATAATTTCAGTCAGTATTCTTTTTTATTTTTTAAATTTATCCTTATTGTTGAAAATATTACAGATGTCCCCTCTATTTCCCCCCATTAACCCTGCCATTCTGCTCCCGCCCCCTCCCCGAGCCTTCACCACAATATTGTGTGTGTCCATAGGTTATGCGTATAAATTCTTTGGTTAATCTTTTCCCATTCCCACCACCAGCCCCTCCCCTCTGTAATAATGTCAGTCTGTTGCATGCTTCAATGTCTCTAGATCTATTTTATTTGTCAGTTTATTTTATTAGATTCTACATGTGAGTGAGATCACGTGTTACTTGTCTTTCTCTGACAGACTTTCACGTAGCATGATACTCTCCAGGTCCTTCCATGCTAGCTCAAGTGTAAGAGATCCTTCTTTTCCTCAAATGTATAGGCATTATTATTAAATGAAATGTTTTATGGATACACTGTTATAACTAGTAATATTCAGCTTAGTATATTATAGCTTCAGTGCAATTCCTCCACTTCTTTTACTTTCCAGAACTATTTCGAGAATTAATGTGTGCAGAAATTTTGAGGTACTAGAAAACAGCAATTGTAACATCAGGGGGAAAACCCAAAGGCATTGAAGTCCATTGAATTATATTCTTAGCAAACAACCTTTGGTCTGGAGTATTAACTGGGTAGGAGGGAAGCACAAGGCTTTCTGAAACTTGAGGCCTGCATATCTAAAAGATTGGGTTGTCAATTGATTCCTCAATTGTTGCAGCTACATTTCTCTCAAAAATGTAATGGCTATGTTGCTACATCTCACAGAAATTCATTTACATCTTCCAACTTGGTGTTTAATTTCAGATTTTGCCGACCTAACCTAGTGAGGTTAATAGGAAAGGATAGGTATCAAGTGGAAGAAGAGCTTAGATTTGGCAAAAGCCAGGGGAAGTGTCTAGTTCTCACTCACAAACATTTTTCAAACACATTAATTATCCCAATCAACTCTGGGATAAATACTATGCTTCTTTCTGTGTGTATTACTTAGAAATCTGCAATTTTCCTCCTCTGAGGAGGTAAAACGCATCTTTATTTGATTTTAGATCGCTTTGGTTTTTTAAGTTGTGTTGTGGAGGGCTAGTAAAGGACCCGTTTTGAACAAGAACAGAAATATATCCACCTGTTTTTTAAATTAAGAGAGATTGTGAAATACAAAAATAGTTTTATAAAAGCATTCAAGTATTTACTGGTTAATTAATGGCCAGGAAAAGGAGAGGAATAATTAGAAGAATTGGGGGGAAGGAACAGTAGTAGCTACTACATTGAGTGCTTATTCTCTGTGGTGAGCATTGTGCCGTATATGTCAGCACTGAATCTGCCTGGCGCCTTGTGGAATGGGACTAAGGCAGAGAGCGACTAAAATATCTTTCCCAAGGATTTGAACCCAGACATTCTGGTTGTAGAGCTCATACTGCAATGCTTTGCTGCTTCATCATAGAGTTGGAGGAGAATCAAGACAAGGCTAGACTGACTGGCCAGTGCTCTCAGAGCCAGGCCTTAGAGACAGGCCTTGCATGGGCGGGAGAAAAAAGGCAATGCGATTTATGCAGTAACATCCCCATCTTGTGGTGGTGGTTAGTATATTCCTGAATACTGTTAAAATTTAACAACTATAAATTATCTCTAATCTAAGTGAATTGAGGTTTAAATAAAATTCAGGTGAGGGCTGAATTCTAATTCTAATAGAATTCAATTTCCAGCAATCTTTGGATTGCTATTTACTACCCCCATTTTACACATGAGGAAACAGGTTAAATAAGAGTGACACTGCCAGTCAATAGCTGACCTGGGGCCCAAACTCAAGCCTCCAGCCCCAGGGTCCACGTTCTTAACCATTATGCTATGTTTTTTAAAAATAAAAAAAATAAAGCAATTGCGAAAAGCTCATACACATGTCAATAAAAGGAATGTAAATATGCTCTACAGAAACACTGTCATGTGTGGTCACCAACCTCTACTGCTTTCTTCCAGTTATAATCTAAGGTGTTAACTATCAAAAGAAAGTGTTTCCTATAGGAAGTAACTGTGACTTTGATACCAGGTCATTTCTTGATTTATGTTTTGGTTTCTATGTTCAGATCAATGCTTTTCTATATCAACCCCCCTGCCCAAGATTCTGGCTCATAAATAATATTTCATTTTAACATGTTATAGATTCAGTTAAAAAAAAAGTAGTGATCCCTAACTTTGCTGATCTTTGTGGAGAATTTTTAAGAGATTGATGAAGAATTTGATAGTTTTATAACAAATGGAAGTTACGAGATTGGAATGTTTAGAACAAAATTTATGTGGAGAGTTGATCCTCAGTTTTCACTTTTATTATATGTTTTGAGCACAACTTTTCGATTTAAAGTAGTGGTGAAGAGTAAGTAAAAATTGGATTGGAGGAGATAATTTTTTGTAGGATAGTAAATACTTTGTGGAAATGGACCCTAATTACCGTATTTGCCGGCGTATAAGACGATTTTTTGGCCCTGAAAAATACGTATTTGCCGGCGTATAAGACGACTGGGCGTATAAGACGACCCACTAAAATTTCCACTAAAAATACAGAGCTTGTTATATACTCGCCGTATAAGACTACCCCCCACTTGGAGGCATGTTTTTAATATCATTACATAATCCCTTTTCATTTTGGTTAATATAACAACATGTAATCTTTGTTTGCATGTCCTGTTTTATATTTTCTTGTCACTTTGCATACATATATTAATTTTTAATAAGGACTTGTTGAATTTCAATGACCTTAATGTGCTATCATATTGTTTAACATGGTACATAAGCAGACATCTCTTTTTGAACACTTTAGATTTAGATTTTAAACTAAATTAACAAATAACCATTTAAAATATGGTATAAGCTTGTGTGAGAGTCTAGAGAGTACAAATTTTTAAAGACATTATTTTGAAATAATGTCAAACTTACAAAAATGTGAAAATATAGTACAAAAAAACTCAGGAAACTCATTGCTCAGATTCACTCATTTTTAACGTATCATATTATCTTTATTGGCTTTTTTTTACATATATTTTCTTTTTCTGAACTATTTGAGAGTTCATTGCATTCATCATGCCCCTTTAACCCTTAATGTCAGTCTTGGTTTCCTAAGAGTGAGGATATTGGCAGTATAGGTTTTACAGGCCTCCCGTTGATGCCGTGATTGACCAGGTGCTATAGTACATGTTTAATGAGAAAATATAGAGGGAGGAAAGCAAAAAGAATCCTAAAATTTGGCCAAGCATGGGGCATGAAGACCAAAAAGAAATAGTTATTCATATATTCCATTAATGAGCACAGAGGCGCTACACTGGGCTGTAAGAGATGAAACTGTGAACTTAATACACAATGTCTTTTTGAGATTATAATGTATTATGTGAGGAGATGGGTGTCAATCAGACAACTAAACTAGCAGTTTCAGTCAGTGTGGTTAGTACTGTGATAGGAAAGACAGAAAACCTTGATTAAAAGGTCATTGATGACTTTGAAAATGAATTATAGAATGGATTACAACACAAGGGATAAAGACTTTGGAAAATAAAGATATACTATGCTAGATCAGTGATCGGCAAAATGTGGCTCGTAGCTCATGAGCCACAGTTTGCCGCTCTGTTTACTAATGAGTTTGCCGACCACTGCCTTAGGGAAAAACACTTTTAAAAAAACATTTTAATAATGTACTAATGTCTTTAACCTGCAGTCAAAACTTCTGAGCAAGGGTAATGCCTTACGCAGTGGTCAGCAAACTCCTTAGTCAACAGAGCGGCAAACCAGGGATCGCAAGACGCATGTGGCTCGTGAGCCGCAGTTTGCCAACCACTGTGCTAGATGGTAGGGGATTGAAGGATAAGTGGAGGAGGAGATACACTCACTATAGCTGAGTTCAGGAAATTTGGCAGTGAAAAGGAGAGTAATAGTTTAAGAGGAGGAAGGAACCCAGAGGACTTGATTATTTTTCTGTCCTTCCTGCCACCAATAAGCTGGACTAGTTGAGTGTTAGAGGCTGAGCTTTGGGGGTGGGGAGTGAGTGGGATATAGGATATGCTTAGCTTTGGAGGGGGAAAAGCATATTTATTCATACAGAACTGGAGAGAATGAGAATATGGGTGTAGCTATAGGATGCATTGTAGTGGCGAAGATAGATGGATGTGATTTGCTTAGTAGTTATGGAGGGAAGTGAGGTCATGTGAAGAGGTGGAAGGGTAAAATTAGAATCTTGAAGAACTTTGTAACCATTTAGAACAAGCTTTGAATGGAGGAAGAAAGTCTGAATGCTGCCCAATAGTCAAGGCCCAGTTGAGGTCAGAGCATGAATTGGTAATGGATACAGTGTTTCTCCATAATTCTACCTTAGAACTCTACTGTCTAGAAGTAGAGTGAGGTTACCCTTAAATTATCAAAGGTTAGGATCATCTGGTTCTTACCTTTTTTTTTTTTGCATGATATAATGAAATATGCATGCAACTTTTCATTAGCATTTTATTTCAGTGACCTTTTCTCTTCCTGCATGATATGAGAACTGCCCTTTTCCACCTCCTTTACCTATCATTTTCTTCCTTCCTGCATTTTCACAGCATGCTATTTCTCTGAGATGTTCCAGCAAGCCGGCCAAGCGTCATATTGACTTCATAGAAGAACAGGCTGAGCTGACACCTGTAAGTTCTGTAAACATGTCCATAGAACTAGTTACAGATCAATGAAGAAGAATGCATTGTTTAGAACTTTTGATGATGAAACTATCATATACCTCAATTTTTCAATTAAAAATTAAACCAAGGTTAAAAATAAATGAGCAAAAGCAAATAAGCAACTCTATACTATGGCACTATTGAATATTAATACCTGTGGTGAGATTATGTAGGTTGTAGCATGTCTAACATAGAGAAACTTTGTGTTGGAACCCCTAGCTGCCTCTTACTTACCGTCAGGACTCTACGCATTTTAAGAACTAATACTGGCTTAGGTAGTCCACCGAGTACTTGGCTCCTATACCCCTCAACACACTACATTGTAATTGTCAGTTCTCTCCCTATTTAACTCTAAACTTTGTGAGAATAAGAAATGCCTGCCTTGGTCTCCTTCGCATCTTCATTGCCTGACATGATTGCAGGCTGAAAGTTAAAAATCTAAAAATAGTTGAATAAATAAAAAAGGGGGGGAAATGGAAGGGAGTAAGAAAATGGGCTAACCAGAGAAATGGATTAAAATAAGACTAAGCCATTGACTTTGTGTTGTTAGTGATAAATGAAGGGAAAATATAAAAAGGCCCCATTTAAATGAAGCTCTGTGCATTTTTGTTACCAGTAACATGTACCAAGACTAAAGGCCAATTTAATGACATGCTCATAGCAGTGTCTTTTACTTTTCTCAGTCCTCCAATTGCACACCACTCTTCTTACCCGTCTTGCATCTTTCCCCAGCAACCAGTCTCCTGCCACCCTGCATCCCTTTCTTCTGAGGAATTCTAGAGCGATGTAGGATAAGGCATTTGTTGAAGGGAGGAATTTGCTGCTTCTGATTTCTAGATTTGGTGGTGGTGGGAGGGTCCTGCACCAGATACTTGAAGCTTAGACAGAGGGAAGTTGGAGACCCGGCCTCCCTTCCTGCTGGTGATCAAGCGCTGACTAGCTAGCTGTGATCATGTCCACCTGGTGCTTGAGGTCTCATTTTTTAGATGTAACATATTTTGGAATAACCAGCTATAATGACTGTACCCCTTTTATTTTAAGATATTTAAACCTTGAATATTTTTTTAATGGATAACTTCTACTTTAGAGCCTTCAAATAGTTCAATATTATTCTTACTGATCAGAGTATAGGTGGTTATTTTTTAGTGATTTGAAGTCTTGAAATAATTTGAGTAAATCTTGTAAGATTTTTTAAGTTTAAATCTCACTTAAATGTAGAATCTAATGAACAAAAGAAACTTTCATACAGAATAAGTCCAGAGGCATGGATACATGGAACAGAATGACAAATCTCAGAGGGGAAGGGGTTTGGGCAGGGGTGGGCAAACTTTTTGACTCGAGGGCCACCATGGGTTCTTAAACTGGACCAGAGGGCCAGAACAAAAGCAACCTGACCATGCTGGCACTCTCATCTTGGGCTGCTGGTGAAGGAGCGGAGGGGAGAGCAAGAGAACCCTCCACTCTTTTGGCTCCACGGGCCGGATAGAACAGACGTCCCACGGGCCGTAGTTTGCCCACGGCTGGGTTAGGGGAACAGGAAGAGATTAACTAACGAGCATATATCCATAACCCATGGACACAGACAATAGAGTGGGAAAACCTGGAGTGGGACAGGGCTGGGTGGAGGTGGGGTAAATGAAAGACATCTGTAATACTGTCAACTATAATAATAATAATAATAATAATAAGCTTAAAAAATACAGGCAGTGAAATACCATATAGAAAACCTAACTCAAGTATAGATATGACTCAATATTAAGTTAATATTATCCTATCTAATAAAAGAGTAATATGCAAATTGACTGTCACACCAAAAAGATAACTGCCCCCATGTGGTCAAAAGATGGCTGCCACAAGGTGGCCTGCAGGGGAGGGCAGTAGTGGGAAGTTAGGGGTGACCAGGCCAGCAGAGGAGAGCAGTTGGGGAAGACCAGGCCAGCAAGAGAGGGCAGTTGGGGGGACCAGGCCTGCAGGGGAGGGCATTTGGGAGCCAGCAGTCCTGGATTGTGAGAGGGATGTCCACAAATTTTGTGCACCGGTCCTCTAGTATTCTATAATCTGGAAGTAGTGTGTTTTATTATCTGTGACAGAGAACTTTATGAGAGTAGATGCTGCTCTAGTGTTTGTTTACGTACATGAAAATAATTTGTTTCTCAAGAATAACTTGATATATAGTTAGTTTTATAAAATATAACATTATAGAATATTTTCTATAACTCCACTTAACTATGCCATGTATTATTTTAAATGGTAGTAACTACATAGCATTAAAACTAATTCAGAATTATTTAGCAAGTTTGAATTACATATATCAAAACAGCTGTAATTTATACTACATGAGTTTAAATACAGTTGCATAAACTTACCTTGTAACAAGTTACTAAAACGTTATTAAGAGGAAAAGGGCAGTTAGGAATATGTTATTTGCAATTGTTTTAATGAAAATAACTTAATTGCTTGAATTAATTTAACCATTTTAAGGCAACAACACTTCTTAATATTTTACTTATATCATTCAATTGCCATGCAACACATTATGTTAGTATCCTAATATAATGAATTAATAAAATTTTACTGAAAATAGGGTAATATCATTAGGCAAAATATTTATGGACATTTTTTCCTCTTGGTGTGACTGTCACTGTATTGTCAGAAATACTTGCAAAAGTTTTAGAAATTATGTTTTATTCTCTTTTCATAAGATTATACGTACTATTTAATGTGGGCTTTACAAAAGAAAGGACTTTGTTTGTCATTAACCTTTGACACCTGTTTATTTGTGCTGTGCGCATAGCGCTCAAACACACTGTCCTGGAAAACAAACTGGCTCTGGTCTGTGCAGTGTGACCCATTTCCCAGAGTGAGGATCAGCAGGAGTCGGCTAGGACATGCCTGCTGGCATGGGTGGTATCTGTGCCCCCCCTCTCCTTTCCTCTTTTTCATCTCCTTTTAAAAATAATTTCTTTTGGACACATTTTAGTGAGTTTAGGGGAAAGATATGAAGCTAATAATAGAGAATCATTCTTACTTTGACTATTTTATATTTTAAACACATAAAACCTCCACTGACTTCTATTGCTTTTTTTGTTTTTCTCTTTCTATACAAGCACTCCTATTTGGACAGGGAAACCTCCCTTCTTCTGAGAAACATTGCAGGAAAACCTTCTCATTTGCTGACCAAGGTGATACTTCTTCTTTCCACCTGTATGTAAATATTTATTGCCTTATAGGTAGAATATAATTTCTGGTTTTGATTGTGTTCTCAGATTTCTCAGATTGTGCTTTCTTATTTCGGCACCTTTGTGCTGAACAGAGGTTTGTTTGTTTTTTCTTCTTACTGAAGGTAATTATTTACTGACTTTAATATGTTCTATTGAGAATAGAACATGTTTGCAGTAATTTACTAATTTTTCACTGAAAATTTACTGTTGTAAATACCTAACAGTCTTCATAAGTATTTTGCACTTTCTCTAGCTTAACATTGTAATTCACTTGAAAATCTAAAAATTTTTAACTTTTACTAATGCTTATCTATGCTATGAGATTTTTTTTCAGCAGACTTTGTTTTCGAATTCTTTATATTATCAGCACCTCATTTGATTAAAACATTTGTTTATATAAACAGAATCTTACTTTCCATTAGCTTCACCAAATTGGAAGAGAATGTTGAGTTTTAATTTCTCAGTTCTTCAATTTCAGAATGGTTTGAATTGGTCCAGCTAGATTTTTACTGGGTTGATATTTTACATCAACTTTAAATCTTTTAGCCATTGTCGTCATTAATTAAATGAAACAGAATAAGGAAGCTGACTATAAATAGCTTTCTGCCTCTTTTTAAATCATGTTTCTTATTATCTTATTATTTAAGTAATATTAAAGTTAAGAATGTCAGGCTTGGTTTTTGAAGAATATTCACAGTAATAATAGATAATGTCTCTAAGTTGTTTGTTATTATATCAGAGGGGTATTTTTTATTTCATTTTTTCTTAACCATATAAACTTGTGAAAGATGATAAAGCTAAAATTAAAATCTCCATGAGAAGTATCTCAAAGAGAAGATCCAAGACTCAGCAGTAAAACCCTTTCTCTTGCCTGAGTTTCTCTCTTTAAAGTAGATCTAGGAATGGGTTAGAAGTAGCTTAAATATCAAGGAATGTACAAGTCTAAGCAGATAATAGATGTGTACTTTCTAGCCTTAGCAAAATTCTTTCCTTTTCCTCAGCTGTTCTGTTTACTGTCTCTACCTGGAATGTTTACTCATAGCTTCAGCTAGAATCTCTGTTCTAGATCATATCTCCACCTGAGAGTAATAAATTCCAGATAGCCATCAGGCATTTCCTGTAAGATTACCAGTACCAGTCCCGAAGGTCTTTAATTTCTTTACCCTGGGGCCTCACAATTTCTATTCAGAATCCCGCCATTCTCCCAGTTGCCCAGGTTTGAACCCTCTACCATTCTTGGTACCTTTCTTTTTACTTATGACCTCAGCTCTGGTGAAGCACCTGTATCTTCAGGATTTACTGAGTTCACTATACCATTTAATTCCCATTGCCACCACCCTAAAACCAGTTCTTAATCTCTTACCAGAGCCACTACACTTGTCTCTTTATTCTTGCCTCTCCCTCCTCTTGTCCATTTTTTACACTGCTTACAGATTAAGTGCAACTTTTAACCATTTCCATGGTGTATTTATTCAACAAATATTTGTTGAGTCATGTGCTGTGCTAGCTGTAACATTGTATAAAATGGCCATATATCTCCCGCCTCCCTCAGGAGCTTAGTCTTCTTAGGAAGGTAGATTTAAAAAACATGAACAAGAAAGCATGTAGACAAATTCTAAATCAAGTTTTAGGTGCTATGAAGGAAGGCTGCATTGTCTTTAGATGGTAAAAATCAGAAAAGACCCTTCTGGTGGCATTTAATCTAAAGCTTGAAGGATGAAAAGCCATCTTGAGAGTGAAGGAAAGAGGTCCATGTAGATTGTCCTATGGAGACAGAACTTGGCATGTTTGAGAAGCTGAAAAAAAGACTGTGCTGGAGCCACAATAGTGTGTGTGTGTCTGTGTGTGTCTGTGTGTGTGTGTGTGTGTGTGTCTGTCTGTCTGTCTTGATTTGGATTTGGAGAGGTAGCTAGGAAGCAAGTTATTCAAGCATGCTAATGAGTTTAACTTTTCCCCCCTAAAACTTGAAGAGAATAAATTTTATTCACTTAACAAATATTTACTATGTGCCATACAGCATTTACAACCCAATATACCAGTGAACAGAACAGTTTCTATCATAGAGAGAGTGGTTCTTTGCAGGTTTTGGATAAATGCAGTCAGTAACTTCTCATCTCCCTCTGCCCAAGTGATGGTGATGCCAACGGCAACATCAGAGCCATACCCTACTCAGAGCACAGCTCCTGTTACCCAGTGGTGGTGTTACTGGTGTATGTAGTCACTATCCTGCTCACATACAGTAAGAAATCTGAGCAGGAATGTGATTCTGTAGTATAGAACCTAAATATTTAGGGTGGAGTAGTGAATGGAATCGAGGATGAAGTGGCAGAACTAGATCATCTGAGCCACTGGGGCTCTCAATGTCAGTGCCCTTTGTACCAGAGTGCCTGGCTTATGAAGCTAAAATGAGGTTATACCTCTTGGATATCTCCTGTGTGGCCGTGTGGTTCTGCCTACCCAGAGGACATGTGTCCAGGTTACTGACCCCCCTGACCTGCACTCTTCCAAACTAGGACATTGTAACACCCACAATGCTGCACTGTGCTTAGGCCAGGGCAGCAAAAAATAAATAAAAATTTTAAAATGGGTGGGGTTTTTTTTGTTGTTGTTTTGCTTTTAACCAATCCAGACCAGGTGAAAATTTTTATTTTTGACAAGCAATTTTTATTTACTGTTATCTCAAAGTTTGTGTTATAACCCTTAGGGCAAAAGGAACATTTGACAACATTGTAGTGTAAAGAGCAAGCAGTCACTTGGTAACTGTCATTGTAATCTTAAAAAGATTAGTCTTTTGGAGCCTTAGTTTAGTGTGTGACAAGTTTCAAGGTGTTCAGATAATGTTAGTTCTCTAATGTTAGTTCTCTTCTCGGTGAGAGTCATATCAATTTCATGATTTCTTTCTTTGCTTTATTTTTTTTAATTTATTTTAGAGAGAAAGGGGAATGGAGATAGAGAGAAACATTGATTTGTTCCACTTACTTATGCACTCATTGGTTAATTCCCATTTATACCCTAATCGGTATCAAACCCACAAAATTGTGTATTGGGACGATTCTCTAACCAACTGAGCTTACCTGATCAGGGCAGTTGCATGACTTCTTTAAGGAAAGTAAACTAGTTGTTACTATTTTGGCCCTAAACAGGTTTCTAGAATAGACCATTTCAAAAGCATCAAACTATTTACTACTACAAGTTTTCTTTTAATTCTTTTAATCTACATTGTTTAGTGTTTTAATCTGTGAAATAAACTAGATCCCAAGGAAACTGCTAACTTCTCTTAGCCCCGTAATTTCAATAACATTTGTTCTGGTCCCACACAGCCTTAATAATTTCTTAGTTGAAGGAATTCCCTAGCCGTCTGTTAGCAACTGTAACTCTATAAGTATTCTGTTTTTCACACTGAAGACAATGCTCTAACACTCTGTAGCCACAGCATTGGCTTTCATTTAATCATAAGATCTTCACTGAGTTTTTGTCCTTGATGTAAATTTGAGGAGGCTTGGCATTTGGTGATTATTGATAACTACACAGGAGTTTTTCAGGTAGAAAATAGGTTGTCTCTTGTTCTGTAAGAGAAGGGGTAGGAAAGAAAGCTCAGTTATTATATGTGTGGGATATCTTTTACATATACTTAGGATAGTTATGGGACAAACCGGGTGAAGAAAGGGATAGGCCAAAGATAAGGGGCAGAAGACTTTAAACCTGAGTTTGTTGGCTTTAACAGAAAAGAGAGAACATGAGATAAATAAAGCTCTGTACTTTGCATTAACATGGGTTGTAGATATTAAACATAGATTTCCATTGCCTTTATAAATAAACTATTAGATGTCTTCTACATATATAATCTAACTACATTAGCAAAGATTTATTGATCTTTCCTATATTGCACAATACTCTATAAGCTTATAACAGTTTCTTCCTTGTTGTGGTTAAAAGATATGATCATGGCTTAAAGTAGGTAAAAATCAAACTTTCTGAGGAAGAATAAAATACTATGAACTTTGCAGTTTGATATAAATGTTTTATTTCCTCTTTTGCTCCAAACTCTAGAACTTAGAAGTATCTTGATTAATTGTTTCTTCAAAAAGCTCCTAGCAAGGACATTCTTGTTAATAAACTGGAGAAGAATGAACTTAAATTTCCCTAGGTTGAAATTAAGCACATAGCTCTTAAATTTGAATTTGATAGTTTTAACACAGACCAATTTATGTAAAGAGTAATATGTTAGTAAGCAAATGAGAGAATAGCTAAATTTGGATGTTAAAATAGCCTGCCTTGCTGTTTTATCGAAAAATTGTTTCTTATTCATGGTTAGGAAATCTCATTGGTTTAATGTGTGTTCATTGGTTGCATGTATCTTGTCTCTTTCCTTTTTAAAAAAATGGAATTTATTGGGAGTCTTTTATTCCTTTAAACCTTTCTTCCAGTTTTTTGTTTTTTTTCCTTTTAGCCTGTGGAACAGAAACTGATGTGGGAGTTTATAAGCTAATCTTATAATTGAATTACTTTTTATGTAATTTCTTCAAAAGATAGCACTGATTGTGTTCTAGATAATATACTAAAATGGGAGTTGTGAAAATAAATTTTCATAATAAAATTTATAACCAATATCAGATGTAATATTTAAATTCTCATATTCCTTTTTTGGATAGACTTAATATTTTATAGTAAAATTTAGAAGGAGGTAAAGAGATTTCTCATATACCACCTACCCCCACACATGCATAGTCTCCATTATCACCATCCCCCACCAGTATAGTATGTATATTACAGTTGATGAGCTACATTAACACATCATTATCACTCAGAGTCCATAGTTTATATTAGGCCTCCCTTTTGGTAGTGTACAGTCTATGAGTTTGGACAACTGTATAATGACATACTATTAGAATAGTTTCACTCCCACAAAATTCTGTGTTCCACCTGTTCACCCCTTCCTCTGCCCAACCCACTACAACACACTAATTTTTTTTTTTTACTGTATTCATAGCTTTGCCTTTTTCAGAATGTCATATAGTTGGAAATTATAGCCTTTTCAGATTGGCTTCTTTCACTTAGTGATAGGCTTTTCTGTTTTCTCCATGTCTCTTCATGGCTTGATAGCTCATTTCTTTTTAGCACTGAATAATATTTCATTGTCTGGAATCAGTACAATTTATCCATTCACCTACTGAAAGATATCTTAGTTGCTTATAAGTTTTGTCATTTTATAAATAAGGCTATTGTAAACATCTATATATAGGTTTTTGGGTGGAGGTAAATGTTCAACTCACTTGGGTAAATGTTAAGATGCATGATTGCTAGGTCGTATTATAAGAGCTTGTCTAGTTTTCTAAGAACCCACCTAACTGTCTTCCAAAGTGGTTCCATTTTGCATTCCCACCAGCAGTGAATGAGAGTTCCTGTTACTCCACAACCTCAGCAGCATTTGGGGTGTGTGTGTGTGTGTGTGTGTGTGTGTGTGTGTAAATATTTTATTGATTTTTTTACAGAGAGGAAGGGAGAGAGAGAGAGAGTTAGAAACATCGATCAGCTGCCTCCTGCACACCTCCCACTGGGGATGTGTCCGGGGTATGTAGTGGTATCTCATTGTTTTAATTTGCAGTTCCCTAATGACATATGAGTCTGAGCATTTTTTATAGTTTTATTTGCCATCTGTGTATCTTCTTTGTATCTGTGTAACTCATTGTTAAGGTGTTTTGCCCATTTTTAAACTGGGTTCATTTTTTGTTTGTTTGTTTTAAGAATTCTTTGTATAGTTTATAATTCTTCATCTGATATGTCTGGTAAATATTTTGCAAATATTTTTTCCTTCTGTATATAGCTGTCTTCTCATTCTCTGGAGTATGCTTTATTCTAAAAATGTAATTTGCTTTTGAGGACATCTAATTTTTTTTAACTTCTGCTTATTGATTATAAAGTAAAAGAACTTGGCCTTTTAGAAGTCCATGTTTATATTCCAAATACACAAAGCATTGATTCTACGTACCAGTTTTTCCTCATCAGACTTTGAGATTTAAATTTATAGTAATAATTTAGTTTTCTTATTTTATAACCTGTCTTAAGAGAAAACTTATTAAAATATATAATCAACAATAATTCTGTTTATTTGCATAGTGTGGGTAGGATGATCTAATCTCTTAATCAAATGAAAATATCTATAATATTCTAAGAATTCAGTCTTATTTTAGGCCTCTCCATTGTTAAAATAAAGTTCTTTGTTTTCTGTGTAATTGGGTTTACAGATAGTATTTCCAGACCTTGGTGGTTATTATGTTAATTCCCTGGCTCCTTTCATTGACTGGGATCAGATTTCTGACAAACAAGCCCACTGTCTTCCCCAACCACTGGCTTTTCTGTTTCACAGAGCAGTGAGTAAACACTAAGCTCGAGATGAGGGGAGAAAGCCTAGAATTTGAAGAGGAAAGCAAAGCAGTTCAAAAACAGGAAAGCCAACAGAATTTAGGAGAAGAGTGAATCTGTTTGGGGGGATTTTTTTTACCCTGATAGCTTTAGGTTTTTAATGAAGAATAACACACGGGTTGTGGTTTTTAATTAGAATCCACAGCAGATAGTGTTTGTCTGATATAATTAGGTTTTTCTTTTGCTGTTGTTTTTGTGTGTGTGTGTGTGTATATTTTTAACTTTTATATTAGATAAAGGAATCTATAAGCTGGTAGTTTATATTTTTTTAAGTTACTTTCCAGAGAAATCAAAATTTAGAATTAAAAAGTAATCCTTTATATATAAAGGTTTACTTACATGAATTTTTCAACTGGCGATTAAAGCTACAGTGTACTATGGCCTATTGCTGGAAAGTGCAGGTAAGTACTGGTATTAGAGCACTAAGAATAGACTAATGCTTTAAGTATAGTTGTAGTTCTTGATAATTTTATTACTACTTATCTAAACTTTATAAAGTAGAAGTTATTAGAAATCAAATATTTGAAAAATTATATTTAACTTAAAAATTATCAATAGATAAATGAAAATAAATTTGAGTTTTATTAAGGAGTTATATATGATTGATACTGAGGTTTTTTGTTTTGCTATTTTTATGATGATATGTTTTCAGTGTAAGAGAACAAAACATTAGTATGCAAAAGATGGATTGCCCAGGATTTGGAGGGGTATTAATTCAGAGTTAGGGATGATGCAGGTGTAACAAATTGGCAGGCCCACAGATAATCTGTATACATTCATGTTTTCCCAACTCCAAAACCCCAAATTCATCTGCTTCAGATGGACAGAATCAAACTCATTAATCTACTACATTACAGGTTTCTCTTTCTCTGGAATATGGAATCTATTCTTATAAAAGATCTTCAAGTCTGCATCTTTAAAAAAGTTTATAATATGTGAGCTCTCACTTTGTGAACAGGATTGTTTAAAATATACTTTATATAAGTGTATAAAGTTATAATCTTGCTAAAATTCAATGCTAGCAGTATCCTTAAGGATAAAAAGACTTCTTTTAAAAATCTCATTATTTTAGCATTAGTTTATCTGAAGTGCTTTGTTCACAGGAAGAACAAGCAGCAAAATTGAAAGCTGAGAAGATCAGAGTTGCCCTAGAGAAAATTAAAGAGGCCCAAGTGAAAAAGGTGATACTTGGATTTTTTAATCAGTTTTACAGAAGGGTATTTCTTCCTAATATATCTTTCACATATATTTTTTGTGGATAAAATGCATTTTAAAAGAAGTAAATTTCTGATTTTAAGTTATCGTAACAGAGTAAAACAAAATAATCTTATTATAATCTTAACCTGTTAAAATTTGAAGGAGATTTAAAATTTGTTTATGTAGGTTATTTAATACCTAATTTTAGAGTATTTTGTATAATAAATTTAAGTGTGTTTTAATTTATATTTAAGGGCATTAATTACTAAGCATTACTCAATTATTGGAAAAGAGTTTCTAAAATGTCTAATTTTTGGTTTGCATTTAATTTTCTTTTTGCCTTTTATAGCTAGTTATTAGAGTCCACATGTCTGATGATAGTTCTAAAACAATGATGGTGGATGAGAGACAGACAGTGAGACAAGTGCTGGATAACCTGATGGACAAATCCCACTGCGGTTACAGTTTAGACTGGTCACTGGTAGAAACCATCTCTGAGTTACAAATGGGTTAGTAATCTCATTGCTTCATTTACTTTTTAATTTCTTTTTAATTCTAACACTTTTCGTGTTGTTAAAAGTACTTGGAGACATATTTATATTTTATCCCCTATAATAGAAACTTGGCTTTTTACATTATCTTTTTTTTTTCAAGTATTTTGAGATTTCTTTGAATATGAAGTATCTAGTTGAGTTTAGATTTTCTTATAGAACAAACTTTTATGCATGTGTGTGTTTTAAGATAACAAAATACTATTTCCCTTCAAAAACAACCGCATAGATCAACACACTTACTGAAGACCAAGTTATTCACATTTGTATTGAAGTCTATATTCTGCATTTGATTTTCAGGGGACAAATAAAGCACAAATATCTTATTTTTAGCTAGGTGTATTATGTCTTAGTTTCCTAAGACTTATAGTTTGGTATGGTGTCATCTGATTTTAAACATCCTCATTTTTTATATAATTCTTGACTCTTAAAACGTGTTGCTTTGTAATATTAGTTGTATGATTACAGAAATCTTGCAGTAAGTCTCTTAGCATACTTAATTGAATCAGTAATCAATTTTAATTTGCTATTTTACTTAAAATAGGTATTTGCATTTCTCTTACTACTTTAAATATTTACAGCAATTTACAGATAAATAAAAAATTTAATTATTGATCCCTTCTCTCAGAGAATATGTACACAACTCCCAAAACTAAGCCATAAGTTGTTAGACCATCATTAACCTGAATAAAAATGTATTCTCGTAGTACTCATCTATAACTCTACTTCATTAGAAAATTTGAGTTCATAAATGTAGTAACATCATGATACAGAAAAAAATGTTTGGATGCTAGTTTTGGAATATTTTTATGATCATAGTTTTAAAGACTCACATTTGTAATATTTCTGTATTACCTCTTATATAAATGACTATGGTGTCTTAAGTAACTATTGTTTAATCATATATGGCGCAGTGCTTCAACTATAGTATGAGGTGAACTCACAGATACAGAGATCAGACTGGTTGATTACCAGAGAGGAAAGGGGTTATGGAGCTAGGAGAAAAGGGTGAAAGGATTACATGCAAATTGATAGTCACAAAATAGTCACAGGATGTCAAGTTCAGCATAGTGACTATAATCAATAATATTAATAAGTGTATATAGAGCCAGGTGGGTACATGAAATATCAGGAGACCACTTTGTGAAGTAGTATATGGTTGTCTAACCATTATTCTGTACACCTGAAACTAATAAAAAATAATAGTGAATGTTAACTGTATTTGAAAAATAAAGTTTAATATATATACCGTATTTGCCGGCGTATAAGATGACTTTTTGGCCCTGAAAAATATGCCTCCAAGTGGGGGGTAGTCTTATACGGCGAGTATATAACAAACTCTGTATTTTTAGTGGAAATGTTAGGGGGTCGTCTTATATGCCCAGTCGTCTTATACGCCGGCAAATACGTATTTTTCAGGGCCAAAAAATCGTCTTATACGCCGGCAAATACGGTATATGGTCATTCATTCAGTATTTGTTGAATGAATAAAAGAAAACAAGGAGCTACTAAGAGCCCAAATAAGATGGTGGAAACAAATTATGATCAATGTAAACTACTCAATTAAACAAATATTATTAGAAAGGATGAATAAATAAAATGCAGCTCTTTGCTATTTATAAAAGACCTATTATCTAAATACACATAAATAAAAGGAATGTGAAGACACTAACCAAAACAAAGGTAGTTGAACTTTGTTAATAGCAGACAAAATAGACTTTAAGCAAAATGCATTGCTAAATATGAAGAGAACACGCATATTCACTAGGAAGAGACTGTATTTCTAAATTTTATCTAATAGCATTAAATTGTATAAAACAAAAACAAAAATTGACAGAACTACTAGGAGAAACTCATGTCAACCTTCATAGTAGAACCTTTTCAATGATCAGTACAATCAAGCAGACAAAAAAGGATACAAGAGATTTGAAAAATAATTTGTTTGATCTGTGAAATATATTTAGAACACTAATTACAAGAAAATATACATTCTTTTCCAGCAGAAGAGGGATATTTCTAAAAATTTTAAGTATGAGGCCATAGCAACGCTCAAGAAATTTCAAAAAATTAGTATCTAAATAGGTTCTTTGAATATATATGTTTAATCTAAAGGTTATGTGCTTTGATTCCTAATTTGGAAATTAGAAAATATATCTATGTTTAAAAGTAAAATGCATGACTCAATAAAGAAATTACCTTGGAAATATTTTAAATCACAAGAACAGAATACTGTTGGAAATACTTAATATCGGAATTTATAAGCAACTAACATATTCTTGGGAAAAGGCTGAAAGCTGAAGAAGACCTAGAAGAAGGCCTACATTCCAGTCCTAATTCTCCCGTGTAGCAGGCGGAGACTTTGCTAAAGTCACGTACCACCATTAGGGCATGTTCCCTTATTTGAAAACAGGTGGAAAACTTCTAAAGGCTCAGGACTTGAGTGTCAGTAAAAATGCTGTGGTTTTGCTGTGAATTATTTGCAAGGTTTCATATACTTGATGCATTTCTGGTGAGTACTAACAAAGTACTGGTATTTTATTTTGGGACAGAGAGAATCTTTGAAGACCATGAAAACTTGGTTGAAAATCTTCTTAACTGGACAAGAGATAGTCAAAACAGGCTTATGTTTATGGAGCGTATAGAAAAATATGCACTTTTCAAAAATCCACAGGTGAGACTAAAAAACACAGAGGTTGGTATTTTTAAATGCTTATATTGTTCTATCATTGCTAAGTTGGTAGAGTTAAGAGATTGGCACCACCTGGTTGGAATACTGTGGTTGTAAAACCCCACAGGAGCATTCCCTGCTGCTAAGGTGGAGAAACCGCGGGCCCCGTTGTCAGGCCCAGGGGGGTTCAGCCCAAAGAGCCAGATGGGGTGAGCCCCTGGGGCAGCAGAAGTAACTCCAGGGAGTTTCCAGGTTTCTGACTATCCCAGAGCTGTGTTCAGTAGCTATTTATTTGGTGAGTTTCTATCCAAAGAAAAGTACTTACATATTTAAGTTTCTCTATTTCAGCCATTTATCCAGTTGAGATTTTAATTTCTTTTTTAAATTATTTTTTAAATCTTAGTTACCTTGATTATAAATGGTTCCACATTCTAATACATGTGACTTTGATTTACTTGGCATCTTTGCTTATTTCAAAACAATGTTTGAGTTAACACTTTATATTGACCAAATCCTATATAATAAAAGGATAATATGCAAATCTACCGAACTGCTGAAGACCATTCTTTATGACATGCACGAACCACCAGGGGGCAGATGCTCAACCCAGGAGCTGTCCCCTGCTGGTCAATGCACTCCCACAGGGGGATCACCACTCAGCCAGAAGCCTGGTTCATAGCTAGCAGGCAAGTGGTGGTGGCGTGTGCCTCTCCCGCCTCCAGTACAGGCGGATGGTAAGGAGCGAAGGGTCCCAAACTGCAAGAGCCCCAGACTGCAAGAGGGATGTCTGACTGCCGGTTTGTGCCTGATCCCCGGGGGACATCCCCAAGGGGTCCCAGACTGTGAGAGGGCACAGGCCAGGCTGAGGGACACCCCACCCTTCAGTGCATGAGTCTCATGCACTGGGCCTCTAGTATTTTATAAAAAATCAACAGGCAAGAGAAAACAACCCCACTATAAAAAGTAGTAATGAGGAAAAATAGTAACAGGGTTAAAGGTATTGAGTAGTCATCCTTCAGGTGGCTTAATCTGACACATCTTTACTGGATATTTTAAGTGAAGAATACACATTTGGGGATGTGGATAGATATTTTTATGGGTGATTGTTGAAATTTTTTTCATAAGGCTAATAATTAGAGTTCATATTTTAGTTGAGTCACCAAAATGAGATTATGGTAGTCTAAGAGAATTTGGGATTTCTTCTTTAAAACCCAGAACATAGAATTACATTTTCTGCATCTGGACCAGTTAAACTCAGCATATTTTAAGGAAATTTTCCTTCTTTGTCATACTTAATTTGTAAATCTTTCAGGTCCTGTAAACACAACTTTCATTAGATATATCAAAACATAGTATTGTGGCATGTGGGGAGAGCATTTATGCTGAGTAGTGCAAGACGAATGAGTAGGGTGAGGAGGGAGCCACTGTTGGCCGTTTAACGGTGGTGTCCCTGCACGGGCTGCTTTCCAGAGAGTTCCTTCTCCTCAGCTCAGCCGGAAACGGACACAGGGTGCTACGTCTCTAGAAGAAATCTCATATGCTCCTGTGCCAAGGGAATAACACAATGTGTTTATCCTTTAACTTTCACTTATTTTTGTTCCAGAACTATCTTCTGGGGAAAAAGGAAACAGCTGAGATGGCAGATAGAAACAAAGAAGTACTGTTGGAGGTATGATCCTTCACTCTCCCATTATAATATTAAAATATTAACCACCATTTTTTATAAGTCAGTCATGTCAATGCAGTATGTGTATTTTTGCAGTGTAACTAGAGAAGACTATATTCTTCTATAGCCTGATGGAGAGAGTGCAGCTGGTGTACTGAAAGGGGCATGAGCTTTTTGGGAGCTGATGAGTTGGAGAAAAGGCAGGTCAAGGAAGCATATGATTGTGCTGCTTTATCTGCTTATCCAGAGAGAAATTTGAATATAAGTAGCTGTTTACAAAATATTTCAAGCCTTCGTCTTATTGAATGTTTACAAGCATAATCATTTTTAAAAATACATACATCTCCTTCTTTTGAAGAGTAGTAAAATTCATATTGAATTTTTGGCTTTTGCTAATTTAAGAAATTTTAGACCAAAGATGTTCATATGTTTGAAAATCTGAATAAATGCTTACTTACAACAAGGCAATTAGGAAAGTGAAGATCAGCACTCAGCTTTTTATATGCAACTCACTACAATTAAGAAAAATCCTTTTTATAATTCCTAATTTTTCTGTACTTCAGAGAGAGAGAAATTAATTTAGGCTCCATTTGTCATATGTTAATCTTCAGTGAGTATTTCTAAAATTCTTTTACTAAATACATGGTTGCTTTTTGTAATCATTCACTTAGCATGTTGCTTTCCTTTAAAATGCATTCTTATATTGCTTGACAGCTAATCTAAATACGTTATTAATTTGAAAAAATATAAAGCTCGGTGCTTATGTTAGTTCTGACACTTTTATTAAATTTAGTATAACTGCTGTTTACAAATGCATTTAAGTGTCATTCTATGCAACTCAGTTGATATTTCATCTGGTTCTTCAAAACTGTATATTACATAAAATTTCACAGGAACTGCCATATCAGGTCTGAAATCATATTATGTTTAGAATAGGAAGTTCTAATTGAGGTATAATTAATAGCATGGTTTTAATACAAAGCCATTTTGGTTTAATTACTGTGTCATGCATTTCACGGGAGTAAACACAACTTTGTTCTGAGAATCCAAGGATCATATGTCTTTCCAACTTATCTTCCTTTAGGAATGTTTCTGTGGAAGTTCTGTAACTATACCGGAAATTGAAGGAGTCCTTTGGTTGAAAGATGATGGCAAGAAGTCCTGGAAAAAGCGTTACTTTCTCTTGCGAGCATCTGGTATTTACTACGTCCCTAAAGGAAAAGCGAAGGTGTGTCCTTTCTGCTGGCTTCTGAGTTTCTTCGTTGTGCTCATTGATTTTAATTTGTAGTGAGCGTGCTGACAAGGTGAATCCAGGCTCTGATTTGTTTCAACTTCTGCACGACACACAGAACATTGCTTTGTTTACTGATCGGTTGTAAAGAAGATGAAACTGGAAAATATTCGCTCTCTGCCCATTAGTTGGGCCAATCTCCATTCTCTTGCCAAATTTGAAACCATCATTTTACATATTATTTTTTGGGACTTCTACTAGAGTAGTTAGTTTTTGCTGCTTGTTGTTTGGGGGAGAATAGCTTTCTGGGATTATGGATGTTTCAGCCTTACCTATAGCTCCTGTGCTGTGTTAAGCCCCTCACTGTATCACTTCTCCCAGTCTTTACTGCCACCCTAAGAAGTATCTACTCTTGTCCCTATTTAACTGGTAGGGATACCCCGATTTGAGAATCACTGTGCTCGAGATATGTGTGGACAGACACTGAACTGCATTGTTTTCTTGTTCTTTCCAGAGAGCTCTATTATACTAGATTATTTTTAATATACTATACCCTAAAGTTCCTTTAAAATGCCACCCTTTTCCAAGCAAGTCAGTGTTTATTGTAAATGGCAAGACAGTTAGTAAAAGGAATGGCCTTTTTTGTGGCATCCTGGGTTAAAAAAGAAACATTTATAGAGAATCTCACTGTCTTGTGTTCTGTAAAATAGCAGTAATTTCTACATGGTAAAATTTTCATTTTCTACTAGAAACTGTTACCAGTTTTGATATTTGCTTGCTTACAAATTATTGTTAATTTATCTGTTTGGCTGTGTTTTATCTTAGGTTTCTCGGGATCTGGTATGCTTTCTCCAGCTGGATCACGTCAATGTTTACTACGGACAGGACTATCGGAACAAATACAAAGCCCCGACCGACTGTTGTCTGGTGCTGAAGGTAAACATGTGTCTCTTGTTAGAATTTTTATGTTAGACATAGACTGTGTTATTGGGCATTTTAGGATAGTTTGGATCTTCATCTAGTATTCTGGTTTTGCTTTTTTCTATAGATTTTTAAAGGAATAGTGAAGGATAGTGAATAATGTGCTCTACCACAGCTGATCCTTAGCTAAGTAGCTCTTACTAGATTGATGCCACTAAGAAATGGATACTAGATTGTAAACTTTGAATCGTAATATGTAAAATATATTAGATTATAAATTTGAGACTTTCATTTCATAGCAGGCTTATTTTAGGAAAACGTAGATTAGAGCCAAATAAATTGGGACATAAAATTTTATGTGGTTTAGTTTTTCTTTTGCACTTACTCAGCAGAACCATCAGAGGGCACTGTGGTCAAAGTGGACTGGCTCTCATCTGGTCCATAAATAATGTGTCTCCTCCGGAAACACACAACTATAGCCCTGGTAATCCATGTAGGTAATGCATGCAGGTATTATTGCCTGTCTGAGTTGTTTCGGGGTTTTTTCCCCCTCTCCTTATCCAAATTTTTGAGCTACTCCCACCAATTATGTCTAATCTTTGAGAACTGATACTTGTAGTGAAGTTTTAGTGATCTGTTGGGGCACTAATAAAAACAACTTGTAAAAAT
Organism: Vespertilio murinus; assembly: GCA_963924515.1. Taxonomy (NCBI): domain Eukaryota; kingdom Metazoa; phylum Chordata; class Mammalia; order Chiroptera; family Vespertilionidae; genus Vespertilio; species Vespertilio murinus. The sequence goes on along the minus strand of OZ004711.1, from coordinate 74,363,277 downwards.
CCTGGATGATTATGGAGATGATTATGTCTTTCTCATTAGCTCCAACCTAATAACCCTTTGGTAGCTATTAGGTCTACATGTTTATGTCATTGTTTGATTTTGCTTTTCTGAGAATTGTCATTTGAGTTTGGGGTAGTGCTGTTTGTTTAGTGGAGTTTTTATTGCTTTGATAAAATTAGGGGTGGAGTTTAAGTAAAGTTTATTTGGGAGATCTTATTACATGACAGTAAGAGTCGGTTATTTTAATAACTCAGATTGTCAGCTAGAACCTAAGTTCTCTGTCTTTCCCTGTCCCATTTTCCACACATCAGCATATTCTCAGGCTGGCTCACTTTACAGTCACAGATGGCCACTACAGTCCAGGCCTCACATGTGACCCAAATCCCATCTGTCGATGGACACTTAGGTTGTCCCCACAGCTTGGCTATTGTAAATAATACTCCAGTGAACATAGGAGTGCATATATCTTCAAATTAGTGTTTTCATGTCCTTTGGATAGATACCCAGCCGAAGGATTGCTGGATCATATGGTACTTGTATGCCTAATTTTTTTAGGAACCTCCATACTGTTTTCCATAGTGGCTGCACCAATTTATAGTCCCACCAACAGTATATAAGGGTTTCCTTTTTCCCACATCCTCACCAACAGTTGTTATTTATTGCAGTATTATCGTAATTCCTTTTACAGCTTGTAAAATTCTTAGGGTAAGAATATTTTGTTCTAAGGGGTTCTTTATTTATTTATTTTGATGGCTAGAAGGATCAAAATTATTAGAGTGGGTGTAATGTTACATGTTTTTATTTTTTTTCACTTCTTGCATGTTAGTTGAGGGAACTAATTTTCAAGCCTATATGTGTTTCCAAAGTAATAATGATTAGTATACATTCAGTGGTTTTCCTTTGGCACTTGGACTGTGATTTTATAGCATCACTTTTAGTTACAGAGTTTTAGAAATTATAAGTCGAAATCTAATGTTTGACACAAACAGAAAAAAAATATTCAAATAGTACAATAGTATTCCAGAAATTATTGTATTCTTAATTTTTTTTATTCTCAAAATTTTTACCTTTTATTAAAGAATGCAAACATCCCAAATCAGCATCATTTTAGAAGTGAAATAATGACCTTCCTTTTGGTGTAGCTATTCATTTGTTTTGGAAGCAATTTCATTATATGTTCTTTTTGGAGTACTTAATCATTTAAATGCAAAGACTATCTCCTTCATACTTGCTCATAGCTCTTGTGCGATTTTAAAAGTGGTGGAATAGTATTAGGGAAAAGAGAAGAGAGGCAGCAAATCTGGAAGAAAATTTCACCATTTATAAGGCAGTAGTTTGGCATAATATTTACTAGCATGGATTCTGAAACAAGATTGCATGATTTCAAATCCTCATTCTTTCACTTGTTGGTAAATAACTTTGAATGTGGTCCTCACCCCTTTGGGCCTCCGTTGCCTCTCAGATTGTAGGGGTAAATTATATGCGACTCAGGGTTTTCATGAGGATGGGATGAGCTAATATATGTGGAATATTTAGCATAATACTAGTGCATGGTAAGTGCTCAGTAAACGTCACTTTTAATATGAGTGGAATGGGCTTTCTCCTGCGATATTGGCACACAACCGAATGACCATATGAAGGCTATAGAATGAATGCCTTTATTACACTGCGAGGTTGAGAATTTTTGAGATCCTAAAATGAATTTTAAACTAGCAAGTAATCTGCACATACTCAAACAATCATATCATATAATACTCTTCCGAGTGTTATTTTGATTCTCAGGTTAGAGACAACGAGAGAAGGATAAAGGATAATTTCTCTTTTATTTTCTCTGATGTTGTGTTGATAAACATTCCCTTTGTGTAGAAAAGACACACACTGTCTCATACTGGCCACCGCTACAGTGGAACAGCCTTGGTTTTAGCCCTACTCTCAGGAAATGGAAGGAATTAGTCAGGAGTGGTTTGTAAATCACCATAAAGGAAGGAGTAGGGTGAAGGCGCAGAGCCATCCTGTGGCCCTGTTCAGACGTTTGAGCCCCGCTGGTGAGAGTGTCTCAGGGACGCGGGAGATGGAGAGATCTGTTAGCCCTCGTTGGCACAGGCAGCACCACAGAAAGCTTTTTCAGTCGGCCCACTTTATCTTCTGCACAAACTGTGGCCGCTTCTGTTTTGTCTCCCAGCATCTGCTTGAAGCATCTAGCAAATAGTTGTAGCTCAGTAAGAATTTGTTGAATGAGTGGATGAAATTCCTCTTACAGAAAAATCCATGCTCTTCTGCCTGTCCTCTGCTTTGAAGACTGCTGTGGTGGTGGTGATCACGTGATGTGCGAGGAGCAGGGCACGTCTTCCAAGACAGGGCTGGGGAGCCTCTGTTATCGGAGAAAAACTATTCGATACTGCTTTGCTCGCCTCAGATTGTCAAAGGGTGATGGTTAAAGCCGACTGCCGCTTTCAATAACTAAATTGGTATTAAATGTCTCATCCCAGGAACTGAGCTCTAAAGCAATGTATAGAAGAAATTAATTTACATTTCTCTCATTGTATACCAGAGAGACGGATCTTTAACAATGCAGATATACAACTTATAATGATGCCCACATATTTCTGCTGCATTGTTAACTTATTGCTTATTTTATTGACTTCATGTGTTTCCACAACAAATGAATATGGTTAGAGAATTTTTATAATTTAAATACTTTAGGTAAAATAATAGCCATTTAAAAAAATGTTCAGAATAGCTAAAAAGAGAAATCATATTAACAGTCATTACATCCAAAACTGAGTGTGATTTAGGGTTTTCTTCCCAGAGAACAAGTGGTTGTGGCCCAATGGAGTTAAAACAACTTAAAATCTGTTCTAGCACCTGCATTTTGCAGCCCTCAGCTGAAAAGTACACTTAGTTCTCCAGCAGACTCGGTTTAATTTTGTCTTTGATCTTGTAGCACCCACAGATCCAGAAGAAATCTCAGTACATAAAATACCTTTGTTGTGATGATGTGAGGACCTTGCACCAGTGGGTCAATGGTATCCGCATCGCAAAGGTAAGTTTTCTTGGATTTGATGACAGAATAATGAGGTACTTAATTATATGGTTTTGCTTGTAATGATAATTATTCTGGTTGTTTCATGCTTATGATTTTGCCAGTGTCTGTTTTTTTCAGGCCTTATGTTTTAAATATCTTTTTTTTCTTTGGGGCTAGACATAAACTTTTAATAGTTGGTATCTATGGAATAATATTGCTAGTAAAAGCTTGTGTAGCGTCAAAAGTGATTTACCGTATTTGCCGGCGTATAAGACGACTTTTTGGCCCTGGAAAATATGCCTCCAAGTGGGGGGTAGTCTTATACGGCGAGTATATAACAAACTCTGTATTTTGAGTGGAAATGTTAGGGGGTCGTCTTATACGCCCAGTCGTCTTATACGCCGGCAAATACGGTATTTTCAGGGCCAAAAAATCGTCTTATACGCCGGCAAATAATGTATTTTGGCTTTGGAGCAGGTATTATATGATTCTCATGTAGCAGAGTTCAGCCTAGACCAGCTGTGGGCAAACTACGTCCTGCGGGCCGAATCCGGCCCGCGGAGCTGAAAGAGCGAAGGGTTCTCTTGCTCTCCCCTCCGCTCCTTCACCAGCAGCCCAAGATGAGAGTGCCAGCATGGTCAGGTTGCTTTTGTTCCGGCCCTCCGGTCCAGTTTAAGAACCCATGTGGCCCTGGAGTCAAAAAGTTTGCCCACCCCTGGTAGACAAAAGAAATTGTCTGGGGTGCGGGGCGGGGGTGGATGAATAAGCGGAGTACAGGATTTTTAGGGCAGTAAAAATATTCATGCTCTCTGTATGATACTATAATAATGGGAACATGGCATTATTCACTTGTCCAGATCCATAGGATGTGCAACACCAAGAGTAAACCTAAGATCAACTATGGGCTTTGGGTGGTGATGTCAGTGTAGGTTCATTGATTGTAACAAATGTACATGCTGATGGGGAGTGTTGGTAACAGGGATCTCTGGAACTTCCTCTCAGTTTTGCTGTAAACCTAAAACTGCTCTATTAAAAAAAAAGTACATCTTAAAAAGGTCTTTTAAAGCATATTTTGAAGATGATTATATTAAGTAACTGGAAATAAAATTTATTATAGCTATAAAATCAAAGTTGCTTGAGGAATAACGGGGAAAAAAACATATTGATAATGAATACAATCAAGTGTTAACTTCTTGCTGCCTTCATTTGAAAAAATGAAGAAAAATAAGATTATAATTTACTGGTATTAAAAGTATTTTTGAAGGACTATTGGGTATTAATTTTAATACAGACTATGAATAAGTAAATGGAAATGTACCCCCTTTTCTGCCTCACCCGGCTGAATCATGCCCTGGGAAGTTCAGCTGTCCTCACTCACTGCTTCTGTTTAGTACGGGAAGCAGCTCTACATGAACTACCAAGAAGCTTTAAAGAGGACAGAGTCTGCTTGTGATTGGACTTCCTTATCCAGCTCCAGCATTAAGTCAGGATCCAGTTCTTCCAGCATCCCAGGTAATGTGAAAAGCTCGTGCACAGTTTACTAGCACTATGAAGGTATCTCTGTAGAGCGCTATAGACCATGATTCCTAAAAACAGCCAACCTGATCTCTAAGTTATAAGAAATAGGTACGTGAGCTTTTGTTTGTTGTTTTACTTGCTAGAGGGAACGATATCCTGGGCGATCTAATAACAGCCACATCTCAGAGTTGGTGGATAGGACTAGCCGTAACATTGGCATCTCTGCCAGATGGCAGGCACTGAGCTAGGTGCTTCTGCATGGTTATCTTACTGACTTGGAGTCCAGTAGAATCATCTTCCCAGTCCCCTCGCCCTGGAGACATTCAGATTACACGGTATCCTCAGCCATCCCAGCTCCCCTGGAGACTGCCCTCGGGCACTGCTGCCCGGGGGTGCCAGTACCGAAGCCCTGGAAACACACTTCCCACTCGGGAGTCCAATTCTGAGTACTGCTCATTGCTGGGGACAAGGATGTGATCATCCCGTTTAGATGCAAATTCCTAAGTGAGTGAGTACTCCCAGGGATGGCCTGGAGCAGGGATGTATAATAAGATTGAATTTTGATGTAATGAAGATAAAACGGGGGGGGGGGGGGGAAATCACTGCTCTCTTGATGGTTCCTTTTCTTATTTGCTAACAGTTCTTCCAAGATAGATTGGCAGGATACCAATAATTTCATGAGCCTTTTATTGTAATTATCAGTCTCTCGTGGTGAACTGTCTTAAAAGAATAAAGATTTCCTATTAGCCCCTTAGGTAAAGGGAAGTTTTCCAGTGGAAAATATGGGTGGTGCTTTATATGAAATGCTCAGTAACTTGTTGCTCCTCTGTCTCGTGTAACAGATCTGTCTGAACCTACATATTCACACTGTCGGAATGCTGATGTATGTAATGCTGTTTTAACAGAGTCTCAGTCAAATCACTCCACTCAGTCTGACAGCGGAGTGTCCGACTCCCAGCCGGCAGCGCACGTGCGTTCCCAGAGCATCGTGAGCTCCATCTTCTCCGAGGCCTGGAAGCGAGGCACGCAGCTGGAGGAGGCCGGCAAGGTGAGCGTGGCCGGCGGTAAGACCTGGCGGGGTAGCTCGCTGCTCTTTCATCCCCTTCATTCCTCTATTGCCAATCTTTCTTGGCTCCATGATACATTCTGTCTTTGGTTTCTCCTCGGAGATGAGTATTTGTGAATGGGCTCTAGTGACTACGATCTGGAAAAACAAACAAAAACCCTGGCAGTGTGACTCCCTTTCAGTAGCTCGTGTTTTAAGAAATATCCATCTCCTCCTCCCAAGTCGGTTTGAGGAGGGCAACACCAGTCGGTGATCTCGCTGCAAATGTTTCCTTATGTATTAATTTAGTTTATTCAGACTCCTTCATCGTCTTTTCTTCTATGCTTTTTGACATTTCTCTGCACATTGATGAATTTTCTCCAGTTATTGTATATGTGGAAGGCTACATTGAAATTAATCCCCTTAAGTCTTGGATCTCTAAGCCTTGCAGAGGAGCTTGTGCAGTGCCCCTGAAGGGCGGGTGTAATTATTGCAAGTCTGTGTGGGAACACGGGGAGGCTCTGTAGACGGTTGTGAACCACCAGATCACGTTGCCTCTGCAGTGTGTGGGCGAGGGTGTCCGGCCGCACTCACCTGCTCACGCCACTACTGAGCACCCGGTGGCACGTGCGGCCTGACCATTTTGTTTTTACCCAATAGTAATTTTGATTTTCTTGTGCTTTTGGTCTGAATCACTTATGCAAGTGCATTCACTAATGAGAATTAAATGGTTGTTTTCCCTCAGTTTATTCCTTTATTTTAGTATATAGCCCTCAGGAGGGTGGAGGAAGCATTAGTAACCCAATGTGGAGGCCTCTGGAAGTAAATAAATGGCCTAAATTCTCAAAGCACTTATAATTTAACTTATCAGAGGCTGAAGCTTTAAGAAATAGTCTCTCCTTTCTCCCACTTAATTTGGATCGAGCGGCCCCTTTCTGGTGCTAATGACTCCATGTCTATAGCAGAGAAGCCGGCGCACACTGCAGACAGCTGAAGGGAGGTCTCCACCTTCCTGAGCGTTGAATGGTGCGGTGCGTGTGCATTTTAAATGCAAGGCCCGGGAGGACAGGTCGCCTGCCCGGACCAAGCAGGGCAGTCTCGTTGCAGTTCCAGGAGCGTGCGCCCTGCGGTGCAGCGGGGACCATGTGTTTGAGTCTTGATCCTCTTTGTTTCTTGTTACTTCAGTCTCAGGTGCCAAAAGAGAAGGCCAGCACAGCTAAGGTCTGCACCCCTGCAGCAGCCAAGACAGGGCCCCGCTAAGGTCAGGGCTGCTCTGTGGAAACACATTAACCTGGGTGACTCCTGTAACCACGTCTTGCGGACTAATGCTTTCACCTTGATGTGCAGTTTTAAAAGAAACATTCGAGTGTCCTGATGAGCAATAGAATTCAGCCCTGTAATGAATGAGCCTTTTAGTTCACTAATCTCAGCTTTCTACATGCTAATTAGATTTCATTCATAATTGAAAACAAATGGTTTTAACTTGCATGTTCATAGGATAGTCAAAGAGCCTAACAGATGTACCCAAAGTTATTAAACAAGGGTGCTTCCTCTGCTCTTTTCAAACATCCTTAGCCACATCCGTGCATGAGGAGTTCCATGAAATCAGTGACCCGTGTGATAACTGGGGCCATGCTAAGAGGTGCTGTGGGCTGGCCAGCGGGTTGTCGGCAAAGTCTAGCTCCCCTTTCTTGGCATATTTCCTTTAGCCTTCCAAAGTTTCTTCTCATTGTCTTCTGCCTTTTCTGTCTGATATTATCATCTTTTGCTGTGATATTTATGAGCATTTCTTTGTGTATTTTCCAGTAAAATTTAAAGAATGCCCCCTCTTTACCTGCATTGCTGGACTTCTGTGTGCGTTGGGTGTGTCTCACATGAGCATGAGTGTGTGTGTCCAGCTCCTTCACTGCTGTGTGACTGTGCATGCCCGCCGAGCATTCTTATACTCAGTGTCAGCTCAGTAGCATCAGAAAGCCATCCTCGTCCTCAGAAGGCCCTCCGTCAGCACCTAAACCCAGCCAGGGCGCTGCCTGACGTGGCTGGGCCGCGGCTGAGACTGAGCCCAGCCGTCACATCGCCCCTGGCCGGTGCTCCGAGGGAGGGCTCCCGGTTGGGACCGCATTGCACAGGACGTTGTTCCTAGATTGTTAGGCAGAATAGCTATCTCAAAATATTGTTGGATTCACAGACTTCCTGTGCCCTTGCTGCCCAGGGAGCCGGGGGTTAGCCTTCCTGCCTTGCGCCTCTATGGTCACAGCTCTGGGCCTCTTCGTGCATGTCCTCGAGGCCTGGCCTTTTATTTTACCCTTCTATTCACAGCCGACTTTTGCTATGTTTTCTCTCACCCCCTTTTGTATTCCTTTTAGGCCAGAGCGGACTCCGTGAACCGATCCTACACTTCACTTATGACCCCTTTGTCCCCACAGCCTAAACCAGTCAGTCCCTACACGGCCTCCCAGCCCTCGCCCCCTCTCCCGCCCCCGCCGCCGCCCCCGCCGCCGCCCCCTCCGCCCCCGCCCCCGCCGCCCCCTCCTCTGCCCAGCCAGTCCGCTCCTTCCGGGGGCTCCGCGGCCCCCGTGTTCGTCAAGTACAGCACCATCGCCCGGCTGCAGAGCGCCTCTCAGCACGCAGGGCCCCTGTTCAAGCCCCCGCCTCCCGCCGCGGCGCAGCCCCAGCCCCCCGCCCCCCAGCCGGCCAAGCCCCAGATGCCGGTGCCGCCCAGCGGAGTGGTGCCGCCGCCCCCGCCGCCGCCCCCGGCCCCCACCCCCGGCTCGGCCATGGCCCAGCTCAGGCCCGTGCCGTGCGGCCAGGCCCTGCCGCCCTTCAGCCCAACGCCGCCGCCGCCGCTCAAGATCCACCACGTCCCCCCGACCCCGCCGACCCCGCCGCCGCCGCTCAAGATCCACCACGTCCCGCCCGGCGTCCCGCCCGGCGTGCAGGCGGCCCCGCCGACCCCGCCGCCCCCGCCGCCCGCCTCTCCGCAGGCGCCCCCCAAGCCCCCCGGCTCCAAGCCCGCGCCCCCTTCCCCGGTGCCACCTCTGCCCCCGGCCAAAAAGCCCGCCTTCCCCCCCGCCGCCCCGGGCCCGGGCCCGCCGCCCACCCTCCCCAAGCTCCAGGGCCTGGCGGGGAAGCCGCCCGCCGCCCCGCCGCCCCCGTCCCCGTCCGCGGGGCTGTCGGCGGTGAGGCAGGTGGCCGGCCAGTTCCCGCCGCCGCCGCCCGCGCCCGCCGAGGCCCCGCCCGCCAAGCCGCCCGCCGCCCCGCAGTCGCCGCCCGCCGTGAAGGCCAAGCCCCGGTGGCCGCCCGGCGCCCCGGCCCCCTCGCCCGACTTCCCGCCGCCGCCGCCCGAGGGCAGCCTGGCCTTCCCGCCGCCGCCCCCGACCCCGCCGCCGCCCACCCCGCCGCCGGCCTCCCCCACGGCCGCCGCCCCCGAGCGCGGCGGGTCTCCGGGCAAGAAGCCGGCCAAGACGGCCAGCCCCGGGGGCAAGAAGCCTCCCCCGACCCCGCAGCGCAACTCCAGCATCAAGGCCGGCTGCGCGGCGCCCGAGCCCCAGAGGCCCTCGGTGGACAGCCTGGTCAGCAGGTTCGCGGCGCCCGCGGAGCCCTCGGGCTCCCCCAGCAAGGACGCCGCAGCGCCGCCGGCCGCGCCCCCCAAGCCCGGGAAACTGCACCTCTCCGGGGTCCACCTGCCCGGCGCTCTCCACCAGGGGGCGCCGGCGAGGGCCTCCGGCCCCAGTGCGCGCGGCGGGGAGCCGGCCGCCGAGTTCCCGTCCCCGCCGTCCGACTCGGACTTCCCGCCGCCGCCCCCCGAGCTGGAGCTGCCGCCGCCGCCGCCGCCCGTGGAGATCCCGGCCGCCTTCCTGGGGGCCGCCGCCCCGAGGGTGGCCGTGGTCAGCCCTCAGCCGCAGGCGTGGGCCAAGCCGGCGGCCAAGAAGGCGCCTCCGCCCACGCGGCCCAAGCGGAACGACAGCACCCGCCTCACCCACGGGGAGCCCCCCGAGCCCGCCGTGCCGGGGCCGCCGGCGCCCACCTCCCCCAAAGCCGGCCTCGGCGTGCAGCCCGGGTTCCTGGCCGACCTCAACCGGACTCTGCAGCGCAAGTCCATCACGCGGCACGGCTCGCTCTCCTCCGCCCGCGTGTCCAGAGCGGAGCCCACGGCCACCATGGACGACATGGCGCTGCCCCCGCCGCCCCCGGAGCTGCTGTCTGACCAGCGCAAGGCCGGCTTCGGGGGCAGCAGCCACATATCCGGCTACGCCACCCTGCGGAGGGGGCCCCCGCCCGCCCCCCCAAAGAGAGACCAGAACACCAAGCTCTCCAGGGACTGGTAGCTGCCTCGGCCTGTTCCGTTCCTGTAACCCCGTCCACGTCCACAGTCAGCCCGCCTGACCACCTGCGAGTTCAGGTGTCAGAGCCTCCAGTGTGGTGTGCTTTCCAGGTAGAGTCCAGCTGTGTGTGTGTACATACCTGTACAGTGTGTGTGTATGTGTGTACATGCATATGTAGAGCTGGGAGTGATTCTATTTATTCCCTTTCATAATCTGAAAACGGATTTTGTGTATTTTGGGCAGAAGAGGCATGGAAGGGGCTGTGTCCTGTCCCTTGCGATTTCTGTTATCTGTCATGTGTATTGGACCAAAAAACAACTCTGTTGGCTTTAGAAGATGCATTCTAGGTCTCCATGTGCGGCTCCTGTGCATGTGATGTGTCACATGCTGAGGGTATGTGTATCATGTGCTGTTCCTCAGTTTGAAGACAACCACCAGGTTTGGCGTCTCAGTAGGGCTTTTGTGTTTGTTTCTCCCCCGTTGGCTAACGTTAGAACTGCTTGATTGGCACTTCATGACTATCCATAAAAGGGCACTTTAACCAGGAAAACCTCTCGGCTTCATAGAACGGGTCAGCAGTGCGGCATGGGGAGATGTCAGACACGCAGTGGCCCGCTGACCCTGGGTGTCTCACAGGTAAGCTTTCTGCCTACAACACGGGGCCGGGGCCACAGTAACCGTGGGTGTTGTCGTGCTGTTGGGATCCTGCCATGGGCTCTGTGAAGCTTCCTTGAACTGGTTTCGCGGTGCTCGCTTTGACCCACCGGAGGAACTGAACTCCCCAGCTCAGGAGCCGGGCCGCGGGGTCCCCTCCGTCCGGGTCACTGGGCACCCTGGCCGCGTGCTCTCCGCGATGCTGCTCTGGACCGTCACCGATGCTCCATCAAGTGTCCCATCCTGTGTCCAACGTAGTGCACCGTTATGAAAAGCAGTCACCTTCTGAATGCCCGTGTTGCTCTCTGGAAGGTTGGGTGGCTCCAAAAGGAACAGAATGGCCTGTGCGGGGGTCACTGCTGAGGCTGCCGTGGATTGTGATGAGGGGGAGCCGTCCTGGGGGGCGGGCGGTGGACGCGGCTGGGGGGAGCTGGGCTGCCTGCTGGGCCGGGGCGGCAGCGGTCGTCCCGGTCTCTCCGGGCAGCCATGGAGTCCAGCACAGGGAGTGAGTGGCCTTACATGGGCACGTGCCCTTTGGCATAACATGAAATCATGGCTCCAATGACAGTAATCCTGTATGCTTCATGCTACGCTTCATGCACTTTTTTCCTGTGCATTCCTTTTGTATCTGAGGAAAAGGTAATAAATTGACCATGAGGAACAAGAACCGGCTTCCCCAGGAGTGATAGGGAGCACAGCTTGTAATGAGAGTCTGTGTGACAGGGTGGCACTGCCTGCGGGCAGCAGCGATGATGGAGGGGAGGCGGGAGGTAGGTCTGCTGTCCCGACACCCGGCCACCCGGCCAGTGGCCCCTTCCTCTGCCTGCCACGTCTGCAGGGTGTTGCTCACTGTATTCGTGTGGGGGTAGAGCACTGAGAACACACACCACTGTGCATTTGTTTAAAGCCCTGCTTTAAAAGATACTTTTTGGGTCTCTTCAATTTTCACAAGGTTTGTGTGCTTGACATTGTTATGCTTATGGTGACCTGCCTTGATTTAAGCATGCATAGCAATTTGGAGAACATTTGAGTATAGATTGCCAAGCTTCAGTGTGTTAAAAGAGCTGTTAATAAGAATCCAAAGACATATGCAGTAGGGGTTTTTACTGCGGTGGTGTCATTTTTTCACAAAGGCGGACAATTTCAACTTTGTGACGTGCCCTCAGCCAGTGAGTTGAACCTAAGATACAGTCTGGTTTTTCCGTGTGAGCTTTCCGGGACGTGGTGCTGTCAGTGCTGAGGACAGCCTCCTGGCTGGTGCTTCTGTGCATCCTTCTCCTGCAAGAGCAGAGCAGCACTGGGGACACCCAGGAGAGCGGGGTCGGGGCCGGAACTGTCGTCATACCGTCCCCTGGCATGTCTGACAGCAGGCTGGTCACATTTCTCCAAAGACAGAAAAGGCTATTAACCTACTCCCACCCCCACCCCCATTTGTCATGGTGAAACAACTGATTTAAAAAACAAAAAACACTTTAGATTATACTTCCAGTGTTTTCGCTCCCTGGTGGAGATTTTTAATTGGATTGTTATTGGTTTTGTTTTTGAAACTATTTTGTTATTTCCTCTGGTGTGTCCGTGGTAAACCCCATTGCCGGCTAGCTGTCCCTTCTCACTGCGCCTGCTCCACAGCACAGGGTCTGCAGGCCAGAGAAGAAGGTCTGCACCGCTGACGGCCGTGCTGAGCGGGGACAAACTCCCTGCCGCTGAAGGCAGTGCAGACAGTTGCCTATGAGAGCTAGTGACGTGGTTAATTAACCTAAGGGTATCACTAACCACCCTCCAATTAACACTTTGGTACCAACTCTGGAGTCAGCAACAACTTCGATCGGGTTTATAGGCATTTATAAACGATAGGCTGTTCTCTATTGAAATTTTACCAGCTTGGCTGTTATTACTCGAAAAAATACATACTTTTCCCCCCTTAGCTTCTATAATTCTCACTTGGGAAAAGTACTTTTCTTTTTTAAATTACTCTTAAGGTTTTTACAGATGCCCACTTAACTGTAAATTAGATTTTTAAAATTTGACTTTTTAAAATCAAAAAAGGTTGATGAGAAAGGTTGCTGACTCTACAAGTTATAGGAACGTGGACTCGGTGTTTCCACTCCTCTAGAATCAAGGTGCTGCTGGCCACGGGGGGCAGATTCTGCCAAGGGCTGTGAACTCGGACGTCCCTCCATGTAAGGTCACTGCCTCTGAAGACAGTGCTGAGCTTACCAAGACAGTGTCAACAAAGTCAGGCGACAGCTCTGAGATCCAGTCCACAGCGCATCCCATTCAAGTTTCAGAAGCTGCTATTCTGGGGAAATGCAGTTGTTGATAAGCTTGTGTTAAAAATGTAATTCACCAGTTTGGCCTGAAAAGCCTTCAGGTGGTGATGTGGAAGTGATGATGTCAGGTCACCAACAGAGCTGGGAATGGCCTGCCTTTCTCCTCTAAAGCAACACAAACGTGCCATGTTAAAAATTGTAACGCATAAAAAACATTTTTAGTTTTATGTTATTACCAAATTTTTGAAATGTATCTTACAGATTTTATTCAAGTTTAGACCAAGTAAACCTGAATGACCCTGACTTGCTTTAAGTGAAATAGGAATAGTTTGGATTTATACACTTGATGAGAGGACTCTCTCTCTAAAAATCACTTCAGGTTGTAAGTAGTTTTGTTCTATACCCTTGACATCGTATGTATAGAGCAGGGCATCCTCGATCCTGCAGGGACACATGACCGCTCCTAACGTTGAGATCTCTCAGAGAGGCAAGAAGAAAATAAATATCCCATTATTTTTTTAGATTTATTTTCCTTTAAAAACTCAAAGAGAAGTACATTTCTACCCTTAAATAAGCACTCCGTTATTGTTGCGTCCTTGGAAGGCCTGTATGTAAAAGAAACCTGACATTTATCTGTAAAGTAAACTTGCTGAACAAAAATAAGCAAACAACATACTTGATAAACACTAGGAGGGGGAACATCTCCAATTGGTTTGCTCTTTGCTTGTTCAAGTAATGAACGGTTTTGAAGAGAAAACAGGATCTGCTATAATCCCCAGTGCCTTGAACTCTTTGGAAGGAATAGCATTAAAAAAACCTAACAAGCAAACTTTGAGGTGCTAGTGAAAAGGAAGATATTTCTAGTTCATGCAAAAAATAGAAAAAGTTACTATCTCACGAGAGATGGCTCGTCTGCCTGGTGAGGATGCTGCTTTCTACCAAAGACGGCGGGAGTGTGACCACACGGCTGCCGGTCCGCGCTCACGTGCCTGGCCGCCCCAGGCAGCGCAGCGTGTGCGTGCAGTGTGTGCGTGCAGTGTGTGCGTGCATGCGGCACTTGGAGGGAACCTCAGCGTCTTTGGAACCACCCTGTAGCTGAGCATACGGTAACCTAATACCAAAACTGCCATCGTCCATGTTTTTCTGTTCCTTGTAAATAACCTCCTAGAAGGTAAGCATTAACTGGAATGTTTCAAATGATTTTTAATTTTATTGTCTGTCACTAGTGAACTTTTATAGAAATGTACATTTAAAATAAAATATCATTAGCTTGTGCTAAATGGTGTAAAAATATTGTTTACTATTTTAAAGGAAAATTGCACATAATATTTAACTGGGATTGCTTCCTCTCTTCCCATTTCTTTAAAAAATTAAATCAAGGCTCACATTGACATGTAGGCTGTGGGAAGCTTTGCTATAAATACATAGATTCAATATAGGAATGTACTTTTTTAAAGCATGACAAGACAAAAGGAAATACATTATAAAGTACCCGATAGAGGACATTATTCAAATGATTATGCACAGCTCGGTAAAGATGAAGTTACAATTTTTCTTTCAGCTTTGTTACTATTACCTTCTTGTTTAAATGTTCACTCTCATTTCATTATGTGCCTTGCTCCCTGATTGTGCAAACCTATATATATATATATAGATATATATAGATATATATATGAGAGAGATATATTCAGTACTACTGACGATGTTTTTGTTCTACTGCTAGATTAAGTTATTTTCCAAGTTACTTTTGCCAGTGAAGTGTTGTAATGGCTTAGGACAGTAGTCACACAGTCCGTGTAAATTTGTTTGCCGGTTACATGTTTTCACCATGTCAGCTTACCCAACCCTCAATAAAAATAACACAGAGATTTCGTTTAAACATGGGAACTTCACTTGACTGTTTGTGGATCGGCACCATTGAGAACCTGGTTTTGCTATTTATGCTGGGGCACCCGAAACAGGTTGTGTAGTAAGAACAAATCAAGTGTGAAAGTGAATAAAATACAATGTGAACTGTTCAATTGGTTCATCTTTAAGTAAACAAACTAGGAAGTTTTGGTTGTTAAAAATAGATGTTTTTTAAACAGAAGTGTAAACTAGTACAAAAGGGATCCTTTTTGTACAAAGCTTTGGTATCACAATTATGTTGGACTACTATGTCAAGGTATGTATAAAAGGATGTTTACAAATCACTATCATTTACCGAAACTCGGAGAAAAGTAATCATAAAACAAAGTTCACCTACAGCAAAAATAGTGATAGAAAACAGCTGTCTTGAAGAAAATTCTTTTAAGGCTCCACATTTTAAATTCTTGAAGAAAATTCTTTTAAGGCTCCACATTTTAAATACTTGAAGTTTTAAAACTTAATAAAAAGGAGCAAATGTGGTATAAGAAAGGAGGTTACTTGCATAAATATATTCACAAGACACTTAGATACTTTGTGGAATTTTATTTAGGTCAGGTTCTTAGTACACAACAACATTCCAAATACAATTTCAAAGTTAAGAAGTGAATGCTTCCCCGCTCCTGGAGGCCGCTTCCTGGCCACGCCTGCTCCCTCCACTTCCTGTGAGGCTCTTACAACGCCAGCCTGCCTTCTCTCCTGCCTTCTCTCCGGAGCGAAAGTACAATGGCCAGATCACAAATTGTTTACCTTCCTTTTGTAAACCATTCAGTTAAAAGATTCAGGGACACAAATATTCTAAAAACTGCTTTTTCATAGCATTCTAAGTTGCAAAAGAGGAGAAAATAAGCTTTTTGGTTTGGGGATGCTTTTTTTTAAAAAAAAAAAAAAAACTCAAGATATTTAGCAAGGGTTATTTGTCCTTTAAAGAATGATTCTCAATAAGAAATAGGAACAAAATCAGCATGAAGCAAACCTAAGATAATGACCGCAATGTCTGTTTAACAAAAACCTGTTTTATGAAGCTGCGGCTGTGCTCCGACCAGTGCTGAACTAGTGCTGCTGCTGCAAACACCTAACGGGAAGGCCACTTGTACTGCGGTTAGAGCACTCCTCTCAACAAGTGTAGCTTAACAAATACTGTGATGGCATTAACTGAAGCATAGCTTTTCAAGTATCTTTCTGAAGACATCAAGGAGAACTCAATTTTTGAAGAAACTTACAGCACATTCATTTAAGACACTGCAGAAATAGTAACGAGTGGCAGAGTCAGAAACTTTACCTTTATTAATTAGCTCTTATCGGAAATGAACCATCTAACCTCATCAGTAAAATGAGATGAACTAAAATCTCATCTAACTCTAAAATTCTATGATCCTAAATAAATTGTGTGAGGGAAATCACCAATCAAGAGTTTCTGGTCCCCATTCTTTCAAAGATTTGGCGGTCACCTGCTAATTCCTCCACCGAGTCCTTTTCAAAGGGAAAGGCGGCCCTGTTCTCCACTGAACAGAAATAAAATAATGTGAAAATAGACACAAAAGGATAAAAGCAAACTATCATTCTGAGGCCTCGCAAATCCTCTTCAATCAGCCTAAGATGCCAAGGAGCAAAGCTCCATTACAGAAATAAATCCCTGGGAAGATGCAGGAGACATTCTAGCTGGGTAATAAGCAGCAGGGAGGAATAAAACGCTCACCCGGTGACCTCCAGAAACCCAGCAGGCCCCTGCCAACTCTCGGTGGCCTTGAGGGAGATAGCGAATAGCCAACAGATGGGAAACACTGAGGAAAGTACTCTGTTTCCATCACAGCAGGCTGAACTTCAGGTCTAGCCCAGTGGTCAGCAAACAGTCAACAGAGCTAAAGATCAACAGGACAAAGATTGGCATTTCTTCTGAGAGCCAAATTTTTTAAACTTAAACTTCCTCTAATACCACTTCTTCAACACAGACTCACCCAGGCCGTGGTGTTTTGTGGAAGAGCCGCATGTGGTTCATGAGCCACAGTTTGCTGACCACGGGTCTAGATTTTGACACGTTGATACTTTTTGTTTCTGATTTGTCATTGACCTAACTGCCAAGGCAGTAAAAGTATTTTCATTCATACCACCAAGGCCTTTCAAACTGCTGTACCAAAAAATAAGTTAATTAAAAGGAGTGACTTAAAAGTTGTTACCTTTTTTTTTTAAGGAAATAGGGAATGGACAGCAAATCCAAAAGGAAAAAATCCCCTCTCCCATTAGATTTTATCCTGATAACAAGGTTGCTTGCTTGTCAGCAGATTTAGACTTGTTTCCCTTTTGCCACAATCTTATGTAGCATGTGAGATTTCTACATTCATTTGGAATTCCTACTGCCCACTATGTCATCTCACTTATAAAAGATAAATGGGAAAACAGAAAACCAGAAATACTACCCTCACAGACTTAACAGCATGCAATCTATAAAATATCACATACTTTAAAGGCTCTCATTACTGTAGACCTGGCCCATTGTTACATAATATCCGTCCAAGACAATATATAGAATTCAAAACTGTACAAAAATTTAAAGTATGCAGAAAATCAAAGATTTTTTGAAATCACACGTTAGTACTAAATAATACAGAAAAAGGTCAGCTGACCGTGGATCCCCTGCTCCGGCCATCTCCACCAGTGTCTCCTCACGGCCAGGCCAACCGGCAGGCAGCTGCCACCAACTCTGGATGCACAGTTGTCTGCCATCGGTGTGGGGTATGGAACTATTTTCTGGATTTCAATACCTTCTTATTAAACCCCTAAGCTTTCTCAGCAAAAAGGTATTTAAATAAATAATCGGAACACCTCATTTTAAAGGTTTTCCTAGTTACACACCAACACCGAGAAGAACGTAACCTGTCCAAGTCTAGTCTCGGTTGGGTTCATAACGAAGCCAGCAGCTCAGAGGACACTCAAGGCCATTACTTCAAAGGGAAACGGGATAAAGGGTGTTGGGATGATCTCACGAAAACATGGAGGCAAAGCCAAATTCAAAGTTAGAGCTAGAAGCAAAATAGCTGACTTGCAGTATGTGTGGGGGTTGGGGGGAACCTTCAACTTTACCACAAAAAGTCTTGACAATGGAGCTGTGTATCTGGGTCTCAGTAAAATGGTGAAGTTTTGTGCCCTGATAGACTCACGACTGGAATATTCTCTACACCATCTGAATTCCCTCACACTACTACCATGTCCATTTTCAATCAAGTCCTCCATCTGCACTAGCTCGTGTTCAAGGCTTACATGTGAAACACAGCTGACCCTTGAACAGCAGGAGAGTTAGGGACCCTGAGACCCAGGCAATTGAAAATCCACTATAACGACTCCTCACAACTTTACTACCGTCAGCCCTCTCTGCGGGGGATGGATCCAGGACACACATACACACACACACACACACACCCCCCAAAACCCTTGGATGCTGAAATCACTTATACAAAATGATCTAAAACAATACACACAGCTGGTTCTCCACATCTGTGGTTCCCAACTGCAAGTTGAAAATGCAGATGCAAAATCCAGGGATATGGAGGGCCGACGGTATATTTCTTGAAAAAATCCACATGTAAGTGGACCTTGTACAGTGCAAACCCATGTTGTTCAAGGGTCAACTGTATATGCAACTATTACCTCTCCCTTTGAACCGCACAGGGAAGTCTCCTGGCAAAGCTCTCTGGCCAAGCCACGGCCTGGGATGAGCCGTGACAGTGTGGGCCTCGCCATGGCTGGTTCACCACTGAGCTTCCCTGTGAGTAGCAAAGCCCTCCTGGACTTTTAGAACACTTCTCATACTGATTACAGAAATGATTCAAGCCATCTGACTTACCGACTCCAATGAATGTGTAGCTATAAGGAAAGTGCTTTATTGCAAAGTCCTACCAGTTTTTACTCTATGTAATGGGACAAATATTTCGCCTTACCCCACTATTAGTCTGAGAAACAAGGTTCAAGTTCTTACCAAAGGAAGCTACTTCCGAGGCCAACCACAAAACCAAGGGAGTATTTCCCTTTTCTAGAGTCAAGTGAGTCAACAACTCGCAGCAGCTAACACTGGCCATTAATACACTCCAAGATTACAGTAGCAAGCCTCTTATTCCTGGTGACTATCAAGAAATTTGAAACAAACTGCTATTTTCCCCAAAAAAGAATGTTTTTCTCGATAGTGAAAGTAAACAGCCTAACTTCCAAAGTCCTGCTCAAACCGGGGCCCCAGGCAAAGCCTCAGGACCCTGCTGGCAGCACACCTCTACGGTCCAACCTCCTCAGAGCCCACGCGCCTTCACGGCCGGCCGCACACCTGCTTCCGCACGTGAGCCAGGCCGTGCGCACACGCCCGCTGTGCTGGCCCTCGGCGCCACATTCAGTCCCCCCGGCCACCGCCAACCACCCTCCATGCTGGGAGACTCATTTTATCGTCATCTACAAACAGAAACATGAAGGGAGGCAAGTCAGTTCAGCATTCACTGGTACTCCCACGTACTGAGAGCACAATTACCTGTGGGGAAATGAGCCATCAGAAACAACTGAAATGGTTCGGTATGGTACTCATATCGGTCCCCTCCTCAGACGGTGGAAGGAAGTGGGGTACGCAGTAGGCCACAGCACTGATGGACAGCCAGTGCCACAGGTGTGCAGTATTCCTGAGAACGATCCCAGATTTTGCTCTGAATCAGTTTTAACCAGATTCGTTTCACAGTTATGCTGTTATTCCTCTGACATATTCAGAAATGGTCACTTTATTTCAATCCGGACAGCTCAGCATAGTACAAATGATGACAGAAGATCCATTTGTTCACAATTAGGTTGCTTTTTTGTTTTAATACTGGGGGATGAACGGAAAGAAAACAATACGTACGTAGTTACCATGTGTCTCCTTCATTCACATCACGGAGGAGGCCTGCCGGGCGCGGAGCGTCACTCGGAGTAGTGCATGATGGACTCCACGTAGTTGCCGGGGAAGAGCCCGGTCACGCCGCCCATCACGCCCTCGTACCAGCCGTCGTCGTTCTTCTTGACGACGTAGATGATGGCTCCTTCCTGGAAGGACAGCTCGTCTTCCTTGTCTTTTGTATAATCGTAAATTGCCACAACTAGAGAGAAAATAGGATGTGAAATAATATTCCTACAAAGATAGGACCAAACAAATGAATATCCATCCTTTCCCAGTTCCTCACACAGTAACTTCCTAAACACAGACCAAACCCCTCGTTCTCCTAATGCCCAGTCCTGTGTAACGGGAGCTCATCTTCGGGAGGTTAGGGTCCAAGCCCATGGAGAAATACCTCATCGAGGGGAGACAATCCCAGGATCGGGAAAGACGACTGTTCAGTTGAGCTTGTATCGTGTCAAAATACATCTTTCCACGTTAGAACTGTCTAGTGCGGTGAGAAACACCGTGAGAGGCGGGTGAGGAGAGGGGATGAACTGAAGGGACAGCAACAGACAGATGTCTCCTCACTTTCTGGAGTCACTGAGGAGGATAGTGGTTGAGTTCCCACAGATTTTATGCGCAAATGCTGGGAGTCCATTACACACACACACATTCATTCATTCTCTCTCTCTCTCTCTCTCTCTCTCTCTCTCAAACCACACGGGGTATTATGCTACCAATTTAACATCCCATAACACCCTACAAGTGTCGCGGAAGCCCAGGTACCTGTAAGCGCCCCTGAAATCGCCGTTGCCTAACGAGCTCAGTCCCGGGCTTTGCGGAGTTCTCGGGGACAGCCTCAGGCTCCTGCTGCATCTACCTCGACAGTTTTGTTAAACTGGGAGAGCCTATTGCTCAAATCCACTTGAAGATTTATTTAAAAAACAAACAAACATTGTTTCTTATTTCAGAGAGGACGAGAGAACCAGATAGGAACATCATTGATGGAGAGTGAGTCACTCTCGGCTGCCTCCGGCACCCCGTCCCCTCCCCCAGGGGATGGAGCCTATAATCCAGACACAGGCCCGGCCTGGGAATCGAACCACGACCTCCTGGTTCACTAGCTGACGCGCAATCACGGAGCTACGCCGGGCTGGCAGATTTCTCTTTTTTGTAAAGAGATCCTCTGTACCTTTTTATGTCACTCAACAATCTCCATCTACCCATCCTTTCTGAGAAGCATACTGTACTGACTTTGTTAGTTTCTCATGTAACTTTAAACCTCGCATAAATAAGAAACTACAATAGCAGTTTATGATACAGTGCAACTTGCCGAGTTCATTTGTGTATCTGACCTAGTTTGTAGAATTAAATGGCTTTGTTAAACTGAGTTTTTAGATCAGAAAATACTTCAGAGAGGCCGAGGAGGAAGTTGGGTATTTCTCAAAACATAATCAAACACCTAACACTAGTATCATTGAGTGGCCAGGTTATTATGATCTCTGTATAATAATCTGGCACTCAGTGTATATCCTATATAATAAAAGGCTAATATGCAAATTGTCCCCTCAACCAGGAGTTCCATGGGCATGCTGACCAACTACCCATGTCCTCTCCCCTGGCCAGGCTGGCTGGACCCCACCCATGCATGAATTCATGCACCAGGCCTCTAATACACACACACACACACACACACACACACACACACACTCCGAGTGGCCAGATTACCATAATAATCTGGCCACTCAGTGTATATTAAATGACAAAAAGAGTTAAACTATAAAAGTAAAACAAGATATGTAAAGTCTTTACTATTTCTAATCAACCTAATATTTTTTATCACTCCTAGTTAACGCTCGATGCTTACCAAAATGCAAACCCAATGAAAAATAATTCAAATGAGACTGTCCCTAAATCCTGTTAGTTCCACCTCCTAAAGCTCAAAACCAACACCCCCCTTGTCTCGTGTCACGCTCACTGCCGTCGGCATCTGTCTTCATACGGAATACACCTAACCCGGGGGACCTGAAGACTTTCCATGCGTGTGAGTGTCTGATGATGAGGGAAAACTCCTTCCAGAGTCCCGACTTTTATAAATATTGCTCCCAAAACTGCCCTGAGATCAGAGCCAGGCATCAGTCACAAAAGTTCTCATTTCCTGTCTATCCTACTTGTGAGTGCAGTGCACTGTCTTAAAAGTATGAGACACTCTGGGTGCCAAACAGTTCAAAATATTCGTGTGATATTAAAAAAGAGAATTACTCCATTGAGTAACCCAACCTTTTGCAAGTTAAAATTAGGTGGCTCCATTTCTTTAAACCAGTGGTCCACAGTTTGCCGCTCTGTTGACTAGTGAGTTTGTCGACCACTGCTTTAAACAAACATTAAGACTAATGGAGTTACAGTCAACATATAAAACATTTTTAAAGATGGAACATTATATTACTTTCGGCAAGTAACTCTGAAGGAGTTAAAAGAATTGTGACAGTGCCACGTGAGAAAATACTTCCATCTGTATCAACTGACTACTGGGAACAAGGTTTCAGCACCTCTGCTGTAGCTAAGGCCCTCAGCTCTTCCTTAGAAAGGTGCCCACCTTGGTCTTCCAACTCCTCCTTCCTTCTTTTATTTAAAAATTTTAATTGACTTTAGAGAGGAAGGGAGTAAGAAAGAGAAAGAAACATCGACTTGAGTGAGAAACATCGGTCAGTTGCCTCTCACACACGTCCCAACTGGGCATCAAACCCGCAACCTTCTGGTGCACAGAACAGTGTGCCCACCGAGCACACTGGCCGGGGTCTGCTTCCGTAAGTACGTGGGAACTTACCATCAGCTGCTTGAAAATCTCCCACAATTTTCTACCATCAGATTTTTAAAAAAGGAAAAAGGTCCAAACATCTCAGCATGGTACTCAAGGCCATCACCCATTACAGCTTCCTACACAAACACCCCAGGCGTCTCTCCCCACACCCCCGCGTCCTCTCGCACATGGCACTGCTCACCGTGCCAAACAACAACGTGCCTTCACTCGGAGGACCCTCTGCCCGAGGCCCCTGCCAGCTCCCTCGCTGCCTGAGAAATTCTTCATTGTTGTCAAGGCACATCACAGATGTCCTCTGACAAGCTCCCTGGAATCCCCAGATAGGGTTAATGGAACTATTCATTTTTTGACAATCATTAATGGAGCATCCATGCTGATTTTTAGAGATAGGAAGATGAGCAAGACAATGGTGAGTCTTATAAGGACAGAAATGCTGTCTGATAAATTGCCATTCATTTTTGACACTTCTACAAAGAAGTTATATCACTGAGCTGGCAGAATACAAGAACAGATGGCTTGGAAGGGATGGGGTCGAAGAATTTAATGCCAGTAAACTGTATAGCCAAGACTCACTCAACCCCAGGTCTGCCAAAGCCCCAGCTTAGAAATGAATGGCTAAGAATGTGCGCACTGGAGTTACACCACTGAGTGCAAATGCCAGCTCTGCCGTTATTAGCTCACAGAACACATCTAGCGTCCCTAAGCTTCTCTTTGCTCAACTGCCCAGAGGAAACAAGAACAGTGCTAACACCCCAAAGCTCTGCTCTACGGAATGAGGCAATGCACAGACAACACCCAGCCCGGAGCCTTGATTATGGTAAGCAGTCCGTATAAATGTCAGCTGCTTTTATTATCATTAGTAACTATAAGATGCACTGTCTTTTCTCAAAGTGACAGTGCATCTTATAGTTACTAATGTTATCTTCTCTAACAAATTACCTTGAACATCATTTTCTAGTCTGCAAGATGGGGAAACTACCTTACTATGCAGTAAGTCTTACATTATGCCAGGCACATGATGGGCAGTAATCAAAGGTTACAATAAACCTTCTCTATGGCTGTGGTTCTCAACCCTGGAATTACCTGAGGAACTTCTAAAAATTCTGACAGTTCCACAGATCTGATTTAATAGGCCTGGCAGGGCAGATGTATCAAACACTTCCTCGGTGACTCAAATGTGCAGGCAGGGTTAAGACCAGGTCCTAAGGTGTAAGATAGCAAATCGAGTCAGTAGGCAACAGCCTGAACACACACACACACACACACACACACACACACACACACACACGAGCCATCATAAGCTAAACACAGCTGGTTATGTTTTTCTTTTGCCAGAAAGAGTAAGGAAGAGCTTATTTAGTTTTCATGTTTTGAAAGATTTGAACTTAACAGAAGTAAGCCAAACCTTTAAAAACAGCTTAGGGAACAATTCAGGCATATTCTTTAAAACTTTAAAGAGTTACTTGGACTCAAAACAAACTTACTTTCCTCTCACAAATCTCTCCAGATTTTCACATGTTCACTAAAGAGTCAATTTGTAGAAAGCAAAATTTCATCGTGCTTTTCTCTTGAGTAACTGAGGGAGTTTTCCACAGCTGAAACCCTATCACTTCGTCTAGGACAGGGTTACAATCAGCTAAGGTGACTGTCAAACAGCTGGCGTCTGTCAGTGCCTCAGGCCACATCCTAGTGTAGTGCCTTCGGCTCTTTCTCCCCCTTAAAAAACAGCTTTAATGAGGTATTAGTTTAGATACAAAGCACAAGCCTTTAATTGCAGAAGTCAATGAGTTTTCACAAACGTATGCACCTGTATATATGATCGGTGTATAACGACCACCACAACGATCAGATACAACATGCCCATCACCCCCAAATTTCCTTATGCCCCTGTGTAAACTCCCTCATCCACCAGACCCAGTCCCTGAAAACCACGGGTCTAGGTTTCATGTAGATGGAGTCATAAAGTAAGAATCTTTTTTGGTCTTTTTCATTAGGGTAACACTTGAAATCCCTCCGTACTGTTGCTTATAACAGGAGTTTATTCCTTTTCACTGAACAGTATTTCATTGAATAGATGGATATATCCCACAGTTAATTTATTCACCATTTTAAAAACATTTGGGTTGCTTCCAGGTTTTGGCGACTATGAACATTCAAGTCTTTGTGAGAACACAATCGTCATTCCTCATAAGTAGCCACCACAGGAAGGAAGGCCAGACCAGCTGGTAGGGGTCATAAGAAACTGCCAACTGTTTTCCAAAGAGCCTGGGACATGCTGCCTCTCACCAACGAAGTAGAAGAGCTCCGGCGGCACCTCCTCCCCCTCTTGGTGTGTGTGTTTCGTCGCAGCCATTCTAGAGGGTGTGCAGTGGTACTGAGTTTGGTTCACAGTGGCTTCAACCTGTGTTTCCCTCATAACTAACACTGAGCATCTTGCCTGGCCACTGTGGCTCAGTGGCTGAGACTCAACCTATGAACCATGAGGTCATGGTTCAATTCCAGGCCAGGGCAGATGCCCAGGTTTCAGGCTCCATCCCCAGCAGGGGGCGTGCAGGAGACAGCCGATCAATGATTCTCTCTCATCAAGTGATGTTTCCCTCTCCCTCTCCCTTGCTCTCTCTGAAATCAATAAAAAACGTATTTAATACTGAGCTTCTTTTCATGTGCTTATTTGCAATTCATGTGCCTGGTAAAATGTGTTCAAATTTTTTTCCCTACAAGTTGTCACCTTAGTGAATTATTTTGCAAATATTTTTCCCAGGCTAATATGGCTTGCCTTATCATCTCTTCAGTGTCTTTGAAGAAAGGTTTAATTAATGAAATTCAATTTATCACTTTTTTTCTTTTTAAGTTTCATGAATTTTTATGTGGTCTCCACAAGATTTTTTTCCTGATCCCAGAACATAAAGTTTTTCTCCTACATTTCCCCTCAGAATATTTATAGTTTAGGTTTTACATTCAGATCCAAAATACATTTCAAATTAATTTATGTGTATTGTGAGGTAAGGATGGAAGTTCATGTTTTGAATATGGATATCCATTTGTTCAACACTATTTGCTGAAAACACTATCCTTTCCTCACCGAATTATTTGGGTTCTATGTATTCTGGTCCACTAATTTATATTCCTATACTTCTACCAGCACGTCTCACACACTGCAGCTTTCCACTAGAACTCTGAAGTAGGTAGTGTAATTCCTCCGACATCAGACTTCTTTTCAGATTGTTTTGACTATACTAGATCATTTACATTTCCATATAACTTTTAGAATCGTCTTGTCAATTTCTATAAGAGTGACTTCTGGATTTTTATAGGTATTGCATTCCATAAATACCATTTTGGGGAAAACCAGTCTCAACAATAATTATCAAAGAGCATCATACAGTTCTCAAATATTTTTAAGGCTTTTATTCATTTCTCTTAATGTTTTAGTTTTTATCATGCAAGTCTTTCATATATTTCATTCAATTTATCCCTAAGTATTTCATATGTTATTATAAAAGTTGTTTTATAAATTTCAATCTCCAATTGTTTGTTGCTGACATAACAAAATGCAATTAATTTTATACATTGACCTTGTAACCTATACTCTTTAGTTCTACCAGATTTCTGTAGATTGCTTAGGATTTCCTTCAGGAAATCTTATCTTTTGCAAAAAAAGACTCTTTGATATTATCTCACATATCTGTTGCTGTGTTTAGTGTTTTGTTTTGTTTTGTTTTTCCCATGCCTCATTTTGAATAGTTTATATTGTCATACCATCAAGGTTGATTCTCCGGATACCGTATTTTTTATCTTCAAAAAAGTGAGTTTTTGTCTTTTTAAAAATGTGTTCATTTCCTCTTAGGTTCATGTTTTCCTTTACCTTCTAGAACATATGTGGCATTTATAATAGCTATATTAACCCTTATAAGAGAATTCCATTATCTCGGTCATTTCTGGGTCTATTTCCATTAACTGGAATATTTTCTTCTAGTTACAAGTTACTAAAAGAATAGTTTCCTGCTTTTTTGCATGGCTTGCAATAAACTGGCTGTTGGACACTGTAATCCTGACTTTTGAGTGCACTGGCTTTGTGGAACAGGATTGAGTTTTGTCCTGGAGCTCAGTTAGGTTACTGGAGATCAGCTGGGTGCTTTCAAAGGTCTGCAGGTAGCTGGCTGTGTTAGGGCAGTCCACAGCAACGCGCATCTAGGCCAATATGCCCCCTTAGGAGGAGGACACACTTTGCGGCCTCTTCTCTATGCCTCGTGTATTGCACGTCTTTCTATTCTGACAGGTTTGGGAACATGAACTGTTTGCAGGCCTGGGTCATGTCCAGTAATTTTCCTGCCTTGCTCTTTCAGTATCCGGTCGTTTCTTCACACACCTGTACAAATCAGTGCTCAGTTAAGACTCAATGGGACCTTCCGGAGACCTCGGAAGCTCTGTCCTCTCTGTGGCTTCTAAGAATTGTCATCTCTACCTTCTCTGTTCAAGTCACTGCCCACGCTGTTTGGATTGCATCCTCCTGGCACTGTGGCCTGGAAACTGCCTCCAGGTAGCAAACCAGGGCATCCAGGCTCACCTGGAGTTCCTTCTCTCTGGGGTCAGAGGCCACCACTGCCTACTGCCTACTGATTCAAAATCACTGCCTGTGTGTTCTGGGTTCCTGTTTTAGGAGGAAGGGTAAATCTAATTACTGTTGCTCTATTTAGACCAAAAGTGGAAGTCTACCATTTCTTAATGTAAGTTCCCCAGGTGATTCTAAATGTGGGGTCAGTTTTGAGATCAGTGAGTAGCTTTAATTTCCTTAAAGCTTCCTGCAGGACAGCCCTTTTCTCTGAGCTGATTAGTACTGACAATGTTTGGAAGTTTGTGTCCAAGCACCATGGCATGGTTAGCTGGTATATTCAGAGAAACTTTCAATAAAAGAAATGTCCAATACTACTTTGTAAAGAAATGAAGAAACCATTCATCTTTGGAAGGAAGTTTCATATGGAGATGCTTAAACTGAAATATCTGATAAGAGATGCCACAAACGAAAGCTTTATAAACCATGGGGGCAGAAATAACTAATAATTTGGGGGAGAAATCATCCTCTTCCTGAGGCATTCCAGAAACTACCCCCCCCTTTTTTTTTACTTTTGTCTTACAGAAACCACTCATAAAGAGCGTGCTCAACAGGAGAAATACATTAACTATCAATAAGAAACCAAACAGTCACAGAATTTTACTAGCATGCTTTCAAAACCACAAAACCTATGAACTAAGAATATACATGTAATATAAGCAACATTTTTCTTATCAGGAAAACAAGAAATTCTCTTCGGTACCAGCACATGTCATTCCTATGTGCAGATTTCTCCCCATCCCTCCACACAGCTCTGAAACTCACCCTTTTCCAAATAAGACCGTGGCGCCCAGGGCGGGTCCTCCTCGGCATAAGGATCGCTGTACTCCACCACGGCGGCCTCCTCCTCCTCGTAATCTTCTGGAGGAGGGGGGGGCGGCGGGGACTCATCAAAGACTGGCTCTTCCGCAGGTGGTGGGGGGGGCGGTGTGTCTGAAACTAAGAAGGTACCAAGCTGATAACAAACGACACCCAATGCAAAGTTCTGTATTTCTTATCTAAGCTAAGCTTCTATGTTCATGAACTATAAACCCTCACTTGAAAATAACCTTTAGAAACATGAGTGGGCAAGAGAATTCCTCCACCAACATAAAGTTTCCAATCTCCAAGCAGGGCTTTCTCCTCCCCATGGGTTAGTGTGCACGAATGCTGAATACAGTTTAGCTGAAATAATTAACTGAGCCTTGGAACCTGTGTATGCTAATACAATATAGTTTGGCTTTATATGCTATCCAAGAAGTGATTATCAGAAATATCAATAATTTGGATACTTATAAGTGTATTTAGTTTATAAAAATTAGAATGACTCCAATGAAAATTCAAAGTTTAATAATCTGCAACTTTCTCTCAGTGAATTTCTTAAATATAGCATCTTACCAAATCAGCAGGGCAGAAATCACAAATAATTTTAGGTAACTTCATCTCTGAAGATGTTTGTGTTTAGTTTGGTTATTTCAGAATTTCTCCAAGGTAAATACATAAGAGTGATTTAAAATATTTTAAATATCTCTTTATTGAGATCTGCTTCCACAGCTCAGGTGTCAACATATATAGTAATGTCTGAATATCATCTCCAAACTCAGGAACTCAAAGCTTTTAAAATGCTTGATATACACTAGCACAGCTCAACAAAATAAACTGAATAAAGAAAGTTGCATTGATCAATTGCCCCATTTCAATGAACAGCACAAATTCTTATTTATGAAGTACCAGTATTGTTTCTGTGAAATTCTCTGAGCAATCTGTTTCTTTTCTATTTTTTTCTCTAAACCTACTGATTGAATCAAATGAATTTTAGAAGACTGCTGGCTGGTGAGGATTATAAACTTCATACTCTCCCTTCTCCCAGTATTCTTCCCATCTGCTGGGCCACTCTGTACTTATTAATGTACCTACTTTATGAACTTTAAAACTTTACCCATTACAAGTATTTCTTTTACTTCTAATGTGTATTTTTTTTAAACAAACAAAACATATAAGTATGTGATTTTAACAAAGTTTATGACAAATTATATGCAGTTGGGGTAGGAATCAACAATATTTCCTATTTGAATTTAAACAATTCTACAAAAATATACATCCAAATGAACTGTCTTTCAAAACAATCACCTTGAGAAATTACCCAGTTACTCAAAGATGGTGCCATGGCTCATTTTTACCTTTTCTAATAACTGTCTGAGGGCCAATTTATGGGGTTCACGTGAAAACTGGCTTTCATGCCTACAGAAGTGGAAGAGCAGAAACTGGAACGCCAATGTTTATTATCTTAAAAGCTTACAATACTATGGGATAAGATAAATACACGAACTTTAAGGTAAAGTTTCAACAAACATCAACTGAAAGCCTATTATGGTTAGGTACTTTCTACACTCAGCACTGGGAATAGAGCAGTGAGCAAGGCTTGGAGACATGGACAGCCAAACTTTCGTTTATACCGTATTTGCCGGTGTATAAGACGACTTTTTGGCCCTGAAAAATATGCCTCCAAGTGGGGGGTAGTCTTATACGGCGAGTATATAACAAACTCTGTATTTTTAGTGGAAATGTTAGGGGGTCGTCTTATACGCCCAGTCGTTTTATACGCCAGCAAATACGTATTTTTCAGGGCCAAAAAATCGTCTTATACGCCGGCAAATACGGTAATTAAATGCAGTAAGTGCTGTAAGTCATTATGGAAAATACCGCAGTAGACCAACCCTCTGACATGGTTTCTGAAGCCTGAAAGAGTAAGAGTTTATGTCTAGGGGGAGGGTTGGAGTGGGGGTGGATATTTCATGTCAGATGTAAAGGAAAAAATAAATGCAAAGGGAAGAAAGCAAAGAACTGACCAAAGTTGAGCAGGAAGAGGCTTGAGGAAGCTGAAGAGGACTAAGCAGGAAGGGCCTTACGACAGTTAGAACTTTATCAAAGACCAAGGGGGAGCCATGGAAGGGCTTTAGGAAGAATATCGGGGTCGTTGCTACACACTCAGCACAGAATGACTGGTTCCAAATAATCCCAGACCTCTTCCAGACACCAATCTGACTCAGAGGGACTTCAAAATAATGTCTTTGAAAGCCATGATAAACCCAAAAGTTAGGTGTGTATCTTTCCAAGGTGAATGTTTTGAAGAGGACAACCCTCATTTGAATGTCTAAGTCCTACTATGTCTTTAAACCACAGCACACCTCATACACCAAGTTTCTTAATTTTATACGTTTTGTAGGTGAGAAATGGAAAGAAATTAGAAAAGATAACCCAAAAGGCAATCATATTATGGTAACACTGGAGGTGCTCATGGAATCCCCTCCACTACACTGAAGCGAGAGAAGCTATTTTCAGAAATTAGCAAGCAGAGATGCAGAGGCTCCTGAAGACAGAGTGAGCCCTCCCTCTAGTGAAACTGGGTGATCATCAGCTAAAATAGAAGAAGGTGTCAATAAAAACGGGGCATTTAGTTATCGAGGGAAGCACAAAAAGGAAGGGACCAAAGTGTTTGTGTGTGTCCGTTGCTTTCTTAAGTGCTGGGGAAACAGCCCTGAACACAGCAGGCAGGAGTCCCCGCTCCCGCAGAGCTTACATTCTAGTAATGGCCATCCCCGGCGAGGGAGCAAGAGTCCTAAGCAACGTCTTCTGCCCACTGGTGAGGCCGCCCTGGTACTGGTGCTAACGGGCTCCTTCAGCCTGACAACATTACCTTTCTCTAATGCAGTTTCCCTTGTTCAGATCCCGGGCCATGAAGCAGCCTTCTGTTTACAATGTGATTCCTCAGAGAGCCCTCCCAGCCAGGCTGTTTACTGGCCTCTGAGTGGTTCAGCACCGAATGCTGATACAGGCCTCCTGCTTGGCAGACATCAGTCTCCTGAGATTCCTGCATACTTCCCGAGGAGAAGACTCCATTTGTCAATAAAATTAGTTATGTGATCCTACATAACTCAACACCAGACCACAAGCCAATGGTAACTCACTGCCAATCAATGAGGCCTCTTGGGAATCAGAGAGGCAATCTGGTCCCGGGGCCTACCATGGCCTCGCCATTTTTACACCTGGAATCCAGGACCAAAGAAAATCCAGCCACAAAACCTAAATTCCAGTGATAAAAACTAGGCTACTTGTCTGAGCATCCCAGAGGGGGAAACGGGATAGCTAGTGATTAAAGAACATCTCAGAAGTGATCTTTCTTTTCTTACATGTGCCTTATTTAAATTTTTTTCACTACCAGATTTTAAGTTATTCGAAAGGAGAGAATTTCATCTTAATTATTTTGTCATCCCCTTCAGATATCAGCTCACATAGTGACTTATTCATAATATTCAAATACCTGAAGTATCAGCAAATGGATATTTAGCCAAGCACATATAAATGACATTTATACCTACAATCTGATCTACAGCATAAAGGAAGACATAAACTTACTATTTTCTTGGACTCTGGCCACAAATCCCATTAAAGGTAACTGAGGAGTTACCTGTAGGATGGAGGGAGGAGGAGGAGCAAGAGATACTGTAAAAACAAAAAAGGTGTGGAGGATAAGGGGTAAGGGCGAGTTACATTAAAAGAAAAGGATAATACAATAAAACAAACATATAAGGAGGGAAACCACTATGCACGAACATGTTATAAGATATATTAAGGATCCTCTTTTGAGGGGTAATTCATCAACACACAAAACAAAGTATTAGGAGAGTTTTAAGAAAGTTTTTAAAAATTACAACAGGAAGCACTCATTTATCCATACAGACCTACTCTAATACATAATGGCAAACTGAGCTTTTGTCAATAACAGGCCTTCTCAAAGAAAGACTTTCTTCAGACTGCAATAAGTAATTTGGGTTTCGGAAAATTACCTTTATGGTTACAAATTTAAATATTTGTAGTAAAAGGAAAAAACCCATTATACCCCAACATTCTAAATTTATATTTCATTACATTAACAGGCAAATAAATTAGTTTTTTATTCATTAATTAAATAAATATTTACTGACTTCTTACGAAGTGGCAAGCACTCTACTAAGAGACCAATATCAAAATCATTCTCTGAGAGTCAGATCTCTGTCACTAAAATTTTTCATAGTCCCAATTCATACCACCTGCTCAAGCAGGTACATTTTCTCCCTGGCCCTCATTCCAGTCATTCTCCTCTCCTCTCGGTGCCTTCCCCTCTATCTCAAACACCTGGTCTAGCACTAGTAAGCCTGCCACAAATGTTTGATGTATGTAAACACACAGATAAGCCAGGTATGTGCCAAACAATTTCCCAGCATTACCTCTATAGTTATAGTTTCCTTCAGAATGGATATAAAGTATGGCAAGCATCCTAATAGAGGAAATATGCTAATTGACCATCACACCCTCACAAATATGGCAGCGCCCGCAGCCAATAAGAAGGGAATATGCTAATTGACTATCACAACCTCAAAGATGGTGGTGCCCACAGCCACAAGATGGCGGTGCCCAGTCCCCTCAGCCCCACCGGGAGGCAGGCATGTGGCCACCGGCCCGGCCACTATGCACACCTGCCTCCCAAGCCCCTCAGTTCCCCAGCCCCCCAGCCGCCAGGGCTGGCCCGAGGAGCAGACAAGCTTCGGATATCAGCTGCCCAGCCACCCAGGGTGGGCTCGAGGCACAGACAAGCCTCAGATGGCAGCTGCCCAGCCGCCCAGGGCCAGCCGAGCCTCAGGTAACCAGGGTCGGACGAGGCTTACACTGTCAGCAATGGCAGAGCAGAGATGTGATGGGGGCTTCACCTTCCCCTGATGGCCAGGTCGCCTCCCACTCCTGAGGACTGTGAGAGGGGCAGGCCGAGCTGAATTTTCATGCACCAGCCCTCTACTCTTCTTATAAAGAGAGAATACCTTTAATAACTCCAAACTACAGATAAGACTTATAAAACTTAAAAAATGAAGGAGTCAGCACCCTCAAAGAGATCACATTTTAACTGGGCACATAAACAAAATAGTAATGTTAACCCAACAATTATTTGTAGCAATTTCCTGGAAGTGGTGACAGTTAGTGAGACATGGTAGTGTTAGTGGAGGTGGTAGCAGGGAGGCAGACTACATGTGACTTGAGGAAATTGAGCTGGATTGACAAGCAAACAAGAGTTGAGAAAGAATGCTTTTCAAAGAACATGTTTTAGTAAAAAAAATAATAATTTTTTTTTCATTTAGAAAAAGCACTGATAACTACCCTCTGTAAACAGTTACCAAACCATAGAGTAGAAGGCAGAAATTAACACAGAGAAGGACAGGAAAAAGAAAGAAGAAGAAAAAAAAACAAAAACAGCCAACTAACTAAATTGTCTCACACTAATCTCAATTCACTGTACTTTCATAAGCATAAAAAATACTTTCATTAACATCATTCCACAAGGTATTATTCTTCTGCTTTAACATATACTTTCAAGTATGTTAAAATCAGACTTATAAAGTAAAAAGTATTAATATAAGTATTTAAAACAAGCATAAATATGTGCTTACACAGCCTTCATATAATTCCCCCTACTGTGTGCACAGCATGAAATACCCTGTGTACAGTGTAAGTTCTGTGCCTGACGCAGTTGGTCCCAAGCTGTAAGAGGAAGCACCGTGGCTCCAGTACAGAACCAGCCCCTTTGGGACACTTTCAAATTGTTTCCAAAGACAAGGGAGGGAATAAGGGCCCTAAGCAGCAGTTGTCTGGACTTCTAAGAGGGCTGGGGAGAGAGCTTTCCTTCAGAATTACGAAATAACCCACATCTAACCAACTACAAGTTAAAAACAAAAATGCATTTAGATACAAAATAGTTCCTATTCAAATATGGGTTTGGGACACTATGACATAAAAGAATGGATGAAAAGACAGACAGATTTGTCAAAATTAAGCTCAAAATGAGTTAAAAAGAATGGTACAGCCAAAATCACTAAGTGTGATCAAAGCTAGCAGTAAGATAAATATATTTCAAGTGGGGCAGTTGGTAATCACACTACAGGGCACTCTATAATTAGACTATAAATTTGGCATTTAATCTACAAGAGAGATCCAAACCAGTAAAGGGATTCGAATAAAGGAACAAGGGCCTCATTCTACATTTAACAAATAGTTACTAAGTACTATCCCAGGATATTTATAATAATAAAAGCTTAATATGCTAATTAGACTGGCCAGACTAACGTCCTTCCGGATTACCTTCCGGAAGACCTTCCAGACGAAGCTGGGGCTGAACAGCCAAGACAAGCTGCTGCCGCTGCGAGGACCAACCCCCTGCACAAATTTCATTATTCTAGTGTCGAATAATGAGAGTGTAAGATGCTCATTAGACCTGATGTCCTTCCGGACAACCTTCCGGACAAAGCGGGGCTGCGAGGGAAGCTCGGGTCCCGGGTGCCAGAGGGAAGCTGGTGCCAGCAGCCGGGGGAAGGAAGGCCTTCTCCTGCACGAATTCCGTGCATCGGGCCTCTAGTAACTATAAAAGAATGGCAAGGTCTCAGGCTCTGATGCACTTTACATTACACAGCAGACATCTTCCTCCCAATAAGAGAGAGCACAATGAGAGGGTAAGAGAAGGATTTTTTGTTTTGTTGTTTTTATTTTATTGATGTCAGAGAAGAAGGGAGAGGGAGAGATAGAAACATTAATGATGAGAAAGTATCATTGATTGGCTGCCTCCTGCATGCCCCACCCTGAGGATCAAGCCCAAAACCCAGGCATCTGGCTTGATCGGGAATCAAACCGTGACCTCCTGGTTCATAGGTCGACACTTAATCACTGAGCAACACAGGCCAAGCGAAGGATTGTTTTGTAATCTAAAGGTAGGTAGCAGAGTTAAAACAGAAAGAACATGGAATCAAATAACTAAGTTCAAATCCTAACCTGACCATCACACCTCAGTCTTAGTTTCCTCACCTATAAAAATAGATGAAAATGATCACATGATAAGTATAAAAGTATTATTTAAATTGCATTTATGAAGGGGAAGCATATTTCTTCTACATGACTCCAAATGCAACAAGTTTTCACCAAAAGGTAGTAGCCACGGGAGACAGATTTCTGCTCCATAAAATTTAGGCTATAATTTTAAATTCAGTTTTTATCAAATATGGAATGAACTGACTGGCCTCTTTTAAAAAAATTTTTTTTTTTAAATTTCATAGAGGAAGGGAGAGAGAGATAAAAACATCAATGATGACAGAGAATCATTGATCGGCTGCCTCCTGCACACCCCCTTACATGAGGGATCGAGCACACAACCCGGGCATGCGCCCTTGACCAGAATCGAACCCGAGACCTTCCACTCCGCAGGCCAACACTCTATCCACTGAGTCAAACCAGCTAGAACCTGGCTGGCCTCTTGACAAAAATCCAGAAAAACATAGTAAGCTGCCGAAACCGGTTTGGCTCAGTGGTAGAGCGTTGGTCTGCGGACTGAAGGGTACCGGGTTCGATTCCGGTCAAGGGCATGTACATTGGTTGCGGGCACATCCCCAGTAGGGGGTGTGCAAGAGGCAGCTGGTCGATGTTTCTCTCTCATTGACGTTTCTAGCTCTCTATATCTCTCCCTTCCTCTCTGTAAAAAATCAATAAAATATATATTTTTTTAAAAACATAGTAAGCTGACATACCCTCTCTGGAGAAGAAGCAAAAATTATTATATACACTATTAAATACATGTGAGATTAAGCTTTCTGCATGCATGCCACTGAACGGTGATTGTTCTGTCTGAGTCGATCTGTCCAAGTCTGCTTTCCCATGGGTTTGGTAGGAGAACTGAATAAGACAGTACAACTCCCTCGCACAAAGCAGCTTTAAAAATGTCCCCTTTACTCTGCCACTTATAAATTCTGTCCATGTACACTCAATTTTCATTTAATGCTATTCATAGAGCAAGGATATCTGATTAACTAAGAAAATATTGTTTACCACACTATTTTTAAAAGCAAGTAATCATTAGCACATTCAAAATGATTCTGTTCAAAAAAATTAAGTTCTACAATTTTATATGGAAACCATGTATTGAGTTAAAAAAAAAAAAAAAAGGAAAATACAGTATTAGTAACTTTGTCTTCATTCCTCCATTTATTAAAAAAAAAAAAAACTAGTACTAGCCACCGAGCATATGCTAATTGTTTGTAACTAAAGGTTTTTTTCCTCTGTGTCTAAAGATTTTTAACCAGGTATGTTCTATAATTTGCAAAAGAAAATCTAACCTGGATTCTGGCTGTAGAAAGGTCCTCCATTCATCTGCGTCTGGAGGCTTGCTTGTGAGGTGATGGACGGAGGGCGTCGGTAGGGCAGCGAGCCGCCTACTGTGGGGGGAGTGTGGCGAGAGACGGGCCTGTTCATGCTGTAGAACTGCACGGGGTGGCCTGCGAACGGGGAGAACGCCAATGCGCCGTCAGAGAGAACCAGCTCAGGCAGTGAAACACTTCACACTGCTTGAATCTTAATATCATGGAAAATAAGAGTGAAGCTCATTAGTTATCTGACAAACAATGCAAGGTAACAGTTAGTGCTCAGCTGACATACCAAAGCGAAAAGAGAGGAGAGTAGATTCATAATTAGGCTTGGAAAAGCTACATGTAAATAGACTATTAACATTTTAATTGTAATAAATTAATAATTGTAGAGGGTTTCAAAATCATCATAATTAACTAAAATTTATGGCTCACTTCCTCTTCCACCCCCTAAATCCACTAAAAATACTGAAAATTAAAACTCAATAAAATAATAATGCCATTTGGAAAACAAAACAAAAAATGTTTGACACAAAAGCCTGTGTATAAATGTTTATGGCAGCCGAAGCCGGTTTGGCTCAGTGGATAGAGCATCAGCCTGCGGATTGAAAGGTCCCAGGTTCAATTCCGGTCAAGGGCATGTACCTTGGTTGCGGGCACATCCCAGTGGAGGATGTGCAAGAGGCAGCTGGTCGATGCTTCTCTCTCATCGATATTTCTAACTCTCTATCCCTCTCTCTTCCTCTCTGTAAAAAATCAATAAAATATATATTTTTTAAAAATGTTTATGGCAGTTTTAGTCATCATCACCCCAAACAAAAAATAATCCAACTGTACCTCCTCAGATGGGAAAGAGATAAACAAATTATGTGCATCCATATAGAACACTACTCAGTAATAAAAAGCAACAAATTAATGAAACATGCAACAACACGGATAAATATCAAATGCAATGTGCCAAAAAGCCAGACCCCAAAAGACTACATACCATATGCTCCCATGTACACGATATTCTTACAAAGACAACACTTCAGAGACAAAACAAAATAACAAAAACCAGGTCCCTGGTTGTCAGCGGGTTGGAGTGACAGGAAGGACTGACTACACAGGCCCGGAGGAAAGAAGGAGGGTGTTAAACCGGTGTCTACACCCTGACGGTAGAGGTGGTTACATCAATGCATACAATCCAAAACTCGCAGAAATGCGCATTAAGAAAGATAAATTTTACTGTACATAAACTATACCTTAATAAAAAGGGGGGAAAAGTACTTGGGATTTGAAGACACAGTTATAAAGAAAGATTTAATCTATATAAATTGTTACTGAGGCATTTACTACTTTGCTTTTTGTCTTAAAAAACCTGTAATTAGCCAAAACCAGTTTGGCTCAGTGGATAGAGCGTTAGCCTGTGGACTGAAGGGTCCCAGGTTCGATTCCGGTCAAGGGCATGTACCTTGGTTGCGGGCACATCCTCAATGGGAGGTGTGCAGGTGGCGGCTGATCAATGATTCTCTCTCATCGATGTATCTAACTCTCTATCCCTCTCCCTTCCTCTCTGTAAAAAATCAATTAAAATATTTTTTAAAATCGCCTGTAATTATGCACTCACACAACATGTTTATTCAGTGCAAACTGTGAACCAACACCTGTTACTGAATTATAAATGTTGGCTCCCTGGCAGGGTAATGTCCTTTCTGGGCCTGCAATGACTTCAGGATGTGTTATCTACCCTCATCGTTAACTCGCCATCGGGCCAAACGGAGCTGTATGTCGATGAGAGAACAGCCCGTGTTTACATCTGCGCACTGTAGGAAGCTTTTTGTACAAAGTGCTGTTACAGAAGCTAGCTCATAGAACACCACCCCAAATCCATCTTAACTGAAAGTGTCTTTTAACACATTTAAACATCAGCTGATAGCAGCAGAGCCAAATATATACTATATGAAGTTCTTGGCAAACTAAGGTGCTATGTAACCAAACACATACATTTTTATCAGAGGTAAGAACTTATTTACTAACCAGCATCACTATTATCTTTGCAAATACATTTTGTAGCAATTGATCCCTTTTCTCCTTCCCCATCAGAAAACAGATTTTAGGTTCTAATTTTAAAACACCAAAACACCAGTCAACCTTAAATAACACTTAAGTAAACCTGAAATTCTTTAAAAATGCACTATGTTTCCAATGTTGCTATAATAAGCAACAGATTCTATTATAAAAGACTCATGAGACTTACAGCTATATCAAATATCTCCTATAAAATGTACTTTAGAATTATAATAGATTTTTCTTAATAACCCAACCTGTAACACAATATTTGTAAATGACAACGTTCCAAAACTGTTTATAAAAGACATCTCCATTATAAATTCATAAATCTCTAGTAAATGAAATTCAAGCAATAAAAAACTTATATCTGTGCTGCTCCATTGGGAAAAAAAATGTATGAGAAACTTTACCCTAATTTCCTTAGAATATTTTATTTTGGTCATGTGCCATTTTCTAGTTAGTAAATTATTCTCAATACACAAAGCACAGGCAAACAAACATCACAAAGCCAGAGTTCCAGTAATGAGAGAGCCAGATGACCGGTTTTGCCTGTCACGGAATAAGCCCATACTCACCGGAAGGGGGAGTAGAAGAGACAACAGGGGGAGTTGGAGAAGCGAAGCCATCAGCAAGGGCCTGGGCACCCCCCGAAGCTGCGTCTGGGGCAGTGGAGGAAGGGGCAGGAGCAGGAACGCTAGGGGCGGGGGCGGATGCGGAAGTGGCAGGAAGGGGAGGAGTACCAGCAGAGCCAGCAGGGGCTGAGGGAAAGAGGAGTAAAGGCAGCATTAATGAGGCAATCCGTTAGACAGGGTGAGTAAAGGCGTAGGAGAACTTAATGTTAGATGTTCAGTGCTCAACACTCATCAAATAGAAGAGGGGGGTAAAGCAAAGAGAATAAGCTTGTGTTAAAGGATTGTTAGGGGTGCAGCAAATAATGCCAGACGCCAGGGTAAGGTACAGGGTTTTTTAACTCATTAAGAAACAAGCATTCCTTTTACCGGAAAGCCACTATTCTGCAAGAAAAATGTTCCCTTCCTATTATAATCTTTAGCATAATATTCTGTAAGTGATATACAACACTGAGTACTAAAAATCAACAGCATTCCGCCGAAACCAGTTTGGCTCAGTGGTAGAGCGTCGGCCTGCGGACTGAAAGGTCCCGGGTTCGATTCCGGTCAGGGGCACGTACCTTGGTTGCGGGCACATCCCTGGTGGGGGGTGTGCAGGAGGCAGCTGGTCGATGTATCTCTCTCATCGACATTTCTAACTCTCTATCCCTCTCAATTCATCTCTGTCTAAAATCAATAAAAATATATTTTTAAAAAAATAAAATAAAAATCAACAGCATTCCGGTCTGAATTACCCAAATCAGAAAACATATGTTCCAGACAAATATCTTATCAGATAAAAAAATCATTCAGAAAAACACTAATCTCTTTTCCATGACTTTTTAAAAGGTAATATATATTTGTTATTAAGATAAGTTAAATTGTAAATTGAATTATGTGATATTCTACCCCGAAGTCATTTGTATCATGCTTTTAAAACTAGATTTTAACTTTGGTGTTCTCAGATTAAATAAGCAGTTTTCTGTTTCAGAGAAAGAGTGTAGCATTTCAGAGACTGTTAAGTTCCAACACTCCACTACATTTAACTGTCAAAATTACTGATATTTGTCCAACCCTTTGTTATGAATATAATTTTTCTCACTGAGCCCCCTGTGTCCCAAGGTATGCACTGCCATCACACAGTGGAACCGAACCTGTAACACAGGTGGGACCCGAAAGCTCAAAGCGCCCACGGAGCTTACGGCACCGGCGACGTAAAACCCAAGTACAGAGAAGTGTGTGAGCCCAAGCTGGCAAATTACTTGGTTAAAAATAACAAATGCGCAATAAAGGCTTCCCAACACGGACGGCGTCCTAAAGGGAATACGGAGAAAGCCCGCTGTAACGGAGTCAGACGCTGGACTCAGATTCAGAAAGGACACCTCCGTCTCACCTGGGAAGACGCTGGGCGGGGAGGGCGTGGGGACGGCGATGGGGACGCCCACGCTCCCGCTGCCGCTGTTCTCGCGGCTGCTGCTGCGGCTGCTCGGGTGGCTGCCTCCGCTGCTCCCGCTGCTGCTGAGGACACAGGGCGCCGGGGCGTGAGTGCGCAGGAGGGAGCTCGAGCGTTCCCATTTGCTGATGAACAGTCACAGTCAAAGTAATTCAAGCCTCTACCTCAAATACGAATTTCTTAATTAGCAGAGGAAAAAGCAGAGTTCAAGAAACTTGTTTTGACCACCTTTTAGTAAACACATATTAAGAAAAAAAAATTATAAACATAAATGGTAAATGAAGGGGCTCAAAACATAAAAGACTTCCTTTTGCTACAGTTTATGCCTGTCTGAAGAAACTTCTGAACAGACTATTTGATTAATTTTATTTATAACAGTATCTTGATATACTATCCCATATTAATGTTTTACTGCATGTAGTTTTTCATCTGTAAAGTTCCACCAAAAAACAACTTGAAAATTCCCATATCTGGTCCATAATTTTTAAGGTCAATTATAACAATTAATTTTGCAGAGATGTGTGGACCTTAACAGGTCTCCCCTCGCCCCCTCCCCAATTTCCTGACTGCCCAAAGTTGCATCAGAACATGAGGAGAGAGAGGTGGATTAGATGAGGTTTGGGAGAGCAGAGTGAGGAAAAAAACTCAGTGCTTGGAAAATGAGAGAGGTTTGTCTGCAGTTATCTGAACAAGAGTGGTACTGTGCCCGTCCCGTTCGCCTGGGGCGGAGGAAATACCTGTAAGTTCGATTTCTTTGATTCACAGAAGCTGTCCTCACAGGGCTCTGCTGCGAGGGAGCCATATTACGGGTGGGGCTAGGCACGTAATCATTGGGAACCACTGGAGGACGCACTGGCTCCAGTGTGCGGTAGGGGGAGTGCCGCCTACGAAGAGAAGAGCGATGGGGCGTGTGATCAGCGAGTTCCGGCACAACCAACTCCAGTTGCCAGTAGTGAAATACAATTTGTACCGAGAGAGAGAAGTGTGTGTTTTACATAACCCAGGTACCAATTTCAATCTTTCCGGTAAGTATAATTTCTCCATCATCAGGGCTGTGATGAGTATTGTTATTTTTTAGTCTCCAACCTCATTTCCCTGTGCTAATGCAATTTTGTTCATTCATCCTCAGTGAGCACAAAGACTCTCCCACCAGATGAGCCAATGTTTCAGACTTTTCCTGGATTTTAGTACCACGTCCAGGTCTCCCAACCGCATTGCATGAATGCACCAATTACCTTCCTCACCCTCTCCCTAACCAGGCACTCAGACAGGCTCCACACTCCCACACTGAAGACCCTAGCAGCCATAACCCTGTTTCCTTTTCTGCACAGGGACTCCACAGAAAGTAAACTATATCCATACACTAAAACCAACCATTTCATTCCATCTCCTTCTATGCTCACCTCACTTCCTCCTCTAACTTTCACCCTGACCTCTCTACCTTTGACCCTCCCTCAGAGTCCAACGTTTAAAAGGAAGGGGGGAGGCAGAAAAAGGCCTAAATCTTTCTACCTTATTTACTCTGAACTATAAAGTACAAAACAAACTGGATTTTATTAACATAGTACCTTTTTTTCCCCTTTATTTAGGTATTACATATGTGTCCTTAATTTCCTTTTAAAAGAAGAGAATGAGAAGAGTAAGAAAGAAAGTAGGGTTTCCAAATTATTTTTTGGTTTGTGTGTTAACATTTAGAAATATTTTTTACTTTTTATTTTTCAATCACAGTTTACATTCAGTATCATTTTGTATTAGTTTCATGCATACAGAGTATGTTTTTCAAATTTTTTAAGACGAGAAATTCTCAGCTAACATTTTATAGATGAAATTCTGGTCTTTAAAAGAAAAAAATTGGGCCTGGCCGGCGTGGCTCAGTGGTTGAGGGTCCTCCTATGAGCCAGGAGGTCATGGTTCAATTCCCAGTCAGAGCACATGCCCGGGTTGTGGGCTCCATCCCCAGTGAGGCATTCAGGAGGCAACTGATCAATGATTCTCTCTCATCATTGATCGAATTTTCTCCCTCCCCCTTCCTCTCTGAAATCAATAAAAAATATATTTTTTAAAAGAATAAAAGGTGGGATTTCAAGATGTGGAAATTAAAAACTTTTTTTCCCAAAAAAATGATGTTGCTCACTTAACTTATGAATTTCTCAATCCTCGCCTCCAAAGCTCCCACGTTCCCTTTACGTTCTGCTCTCCCGGGTCACTCACATCCAGGTTCACTGATTGGGGATGAAATCATTTTGCAAGACCCCAGCCACTCCACAACCCTCAAAATCTCTTCGCATAAATACATACGCACATTTATAAATAAAAACAAATAAGGGGCACTAATGAGATATTGGGTTAAAGATGAGGGGAAGGAATGTCAGGATTTTGCACTTAAAATACTAAAAAGTTTAGGCATCTCCAAAACTGTGTATAAATATAAAAAACCGTAATAGAAAACTGATTGATTTCCAAAAAATTTTCCCAGACAACCAAAATGTTCTGTTTCAAGCAAGGGGGAAAAAAAAAAAAAAAAAAAAAAAAAAAAAAAAAAAAAAAAAAAAAAAAAACCTCTGCTGATTGAGAACTATACAGTGAAGGCAATGACAAAAACAAGGTTAAAAAGGGCCAGAGGAACATGGGATGGCTAGGCAAAGACTGCAAAATGGCCAGGCTGTGACCGTCAACCAGTTCATGGTGCCCAGAGACTAAGGATCCTGCAGAACCCTTGCTAACACCCAAGCAAAACAAGTATTGGTATATGCATAAATCGTCCAAATTTGAGAGCATCAGAGAATTTTATTTTACTAGTGACTACAGTAGGTTATGTTGCTACCTTAATAATCTTGATTTAAAACCTAACAAAGCCCATTAGGTATTATACATGATAGAACTGTAGCTGTTCCACAGAAAAATAAAGCAAATACTTCCCCATGAATTGACTCTCTACTCTTACCACTGCAAAATTATACTCTTACCATGTCCTCTACATTCTAGCCTGAAGTGCAAATCTTATTTGATCTACTAGATTAGTTCCTCTCTAATCTAAGCAGAATTTTTTTTTTGTTTACCTAAATAAAATCCTATTTCTGGCTGGAATTCATTTCTATTCTTTTGTTTCCCACTGTACTAACTGTAATTTCCAACGTTATACTTCTTTACATCCAATTCATCTTTGTCTTCTGATCCACGTTGCTTGATTATGATTTTCTGTGTATTTTTGGTTTTCTTTTTTTTTTCTTTTTTTCTTTTTCTTTTTTGGTGAGGGGGCCCAAAAACAAGATTGTCAATTAAAAATGTTTAAGCATATGTCATAAAGACAATAGTTGTCAAAGCAATTTTTGTTTTATACATTTTTCTATAAATCCAATTCATGGTAGTGACTCTGAAAAAATTGATAGATGACAAATATTACCCCCTTTTACAGATGAAAAAACTGAATTTACTAAGAGGCTGACAATATAAGACCACAAGAGCAGGAGCAAGGCTGGATCACAATTTTGGTAATGTATTATGCCTACCTGATCACAAACCTCCACGATAAACCAAATTTTTATACTATCCTGCTACAGAAGAAAAGAGTCAAACTTTTCTATTAATTGACCATTTCTGCCAAAAGTCAAATCCAGAGTCCACTTCTGTAGGACCAAATAAAGCTAAATATTCTCAAATATTGA
This sequence comes from Vespertilio murinus, assembly GCA_963924515.1. Taxonomy (NCBI): domain Eukaryota; kingdom Metazoa; phylum Chordata; class Mammalia; order Chiroptera; family Vespertilionidae; genus Vespertilio; species Vespertilio murinus. The sequence goes on along the minus strand of OZ004711.1, from coordinate 74,319,248 downwards.
GAACACAGAATTTTATAACCTACAGAGAGCTCTTCAGAGGAGTAGTCTAAATAAGGATAGTCAACTACAAGACTAAATAAAGCTTTTATGAAAATAAGAATTAGAGTGCAATTTATTATAACCCAGCAACTTTAGTTAGGATTTAATCTTAAATGTAAAATTCATTAGAAAAATAGATTCTAACAAAAATCTTTTTAAAGTATTAAAATGTTTCCCCAAAAAAGGGAAAATTATTCACAAAAAGATAGTACTAGGAAGGAAAATGTTCTCTTTTCAAATATTAAAAATTAAATATATGTAGTGTTTAGTGTTCCACAACACTACATGAGACAGTTTCCTTATTTCTTAGTTACATACTCACCCAAGTGTCCCTTTCCCTGACATCGGGGGGCTGGGAGGCTTCTGTGTGGGAGGCGTTGTCCGTGGCAGCCCACCCATCTTCATATTCTGGGTACTCACCTAAAAAGTTTTCAGAAACATTCCATTTGTATGCAGGGAAACAAAGTAGCATTTTTGGAAATAATGCTATGCTATTTAGCAAAGAAGGGGAAGGTTTAAACAGGGGGAAAATTAGAGGCCATGCATTTCAATTGCAATTTCTACTCCACTATTATTCTACAGTTGTACTCAAAGGACTCTTCCTAGTGTGAAATTTTCAAATGATTGTAAACTTGTATGCAAAGACTTTATTTGCCATTAGGCCATCACACCAACAGATCACTGGTTGGACCATTTGATACTACACTCAATTGACTTCAGTTTTAATAAAGAATAAATTCAATCAGAAACAAAGACAACCTTAAACAATTTCTTGTGTTTGAGATAGTATATCATACAAAACAAAATACACTTCTCAAAATATACAACTATAGTTTTGATCCAGTAACTAGAGAATGCAAAATAAAGTTCAACTGCATGATACACAGATAAAATTTTAGTTTTTTAAATAGTGGATCAGCCTTCCAGTTCAGATTTCTTTCAATTCTCTTATGAAGGAATCACCTACCCACACACTGCCAGAAGTTAAGGCATGTTCCTAAGCATCTGAAGTAGAATAGAAAGTTAGGGCTGAGATATCCCCTTCAACTGTGAGCAGTGCAGGGACCACAGGCAATGTTCCCGTTCCAGTGGGAATGAGACCCGCTCGGGCCCAAAGTGAGGATTGATTCAGTCACGGCAAAGATGTGAACAACACAGTCCTGAATCAGAGCTGGGGCCTGACTCCTCACTATCCTACCCCCAACTGAAAACGCAAGTGCAGAAAAGTTGGGCAAGATGGGAACAACAGGTAACAAACACAAAAGGAATGTGTCAGCACCCACAAAGCCAGCCCTAGAAATCTGGATGTTTTAAGGAGCTAAGAAAAGTCATTCTCAAATGTAATTCAAACGCAATCTCAAATTGTTTGAGATTTTTAATGGTGTAATGTTCACCATATAGGCTCATGCCTGATCCTATCTCAAGCCCCTGATAATCTGGATTGCTACACACTTCAAAAAAAAGGATCTTAACTTTTCTCATAAGAATGTCTATAGTATTCAAATTATATGTGTAAAATGAAACTTCAAGACATTACACCACTGGAATCAGAAACTACATTTAAGTATGTAATTTCAAAAATAAATTTTTAAGAAAATAAATCATAATTGTATTCAGAGTACTGAGGCTATCAAAACTAAATGGAGTTTTTTAAAATCCTAAAACACTACTAGTCATGCGAATAGGCAAGAAATAACAAGAAACAAAGCCTTCAAATGAATAGCCCAGTGAACAAGTTGTGTGTGATGATAAAACAATCTTTAATGACAAATGATACCTTTGAAATGTCAGTATTTTTGAAGTGAAGCATTTATCAGTAATCCTTTTGTTGTTGCTTTTATACAATAAATATTGAGACAAACAGGTTACTAGTAAGAATAAAATAAAGATTAACTTATCCTTGTTCTCCCCATCATCAATAAGCAGAGGACATACTAATCATATTTAAAATGAAAATGCCGGAAGTTTGTTTGGTTTTTAAATCAATCCATATTTGAGGAAAATTTTAGAAGTAACATGACAAATAACCACTTTTAAAACTAATAAATTTTAATTTATGACAAGATTTTTTTAAAGTAGTAACCAAAGTCCTTTAAGCTCAACCTTAAACAACACAGACCCCAAAGTTACTCTAAGTGATGAAGGAGAAGTAGGTGAACCAAATACTAAACTACAGCAATTTGCTATAACGGAAGGAAAAGGAGCAGGGATAGAAAAAGAGTAAAAGAAAATTTTATTCTATACATGGAATAGTTAAAATACATAAAATCAGCTTTCCAGAATTGATTTAAGTTTTTGGTATATAAGGTGTTTTCATTTAAATTGCAGTATCTTCTTTAGGTCTTTTACTCCACCCCCCCAAAATATAAAATAAACAATATATAAATTAAAATCTGGTGGAAATTTCTATGAATAAAACTTGGTACATTTTATGATCCATAGAATCATCATGTTTGTTGCATTTGTTTGGATTATGAGGTTTGTATGAGTAACTTAAATCACTTAAAAAATCAGAGTCCCTATGGAATGTTGGAAAAAATCTATAATTTATACTTCACTGATCCTGTACTACCTTTACATTAAGCAAAAAGAGTTTTTCACTATTTTGTGTTCAAAGGGTTTATAAATTAAACTCTACAATTTTTGTTCTTCAGTGGACTGATGAAAAGAACCTATAAACACTATCAGAAGACCTGACAGCAGCCTCAGGAATCTTGAGGAAGAACACCACAGTTGGAGGGATCACAATACCAGCTATCAACTATATTACAAAGCCACTGTAATCAAAACAGCCTGGTACTAAGAGCAGGCATATAGAACAATGAAACAGAAGAGAGATCCCAGAATTTGATAAAGCAGGCAAGAGCATACAACGGAATAAAAACAGTCTCTCGACAAATGGTTTTGGGGAAATTGGACAGGTACATGCAAAATAATGAAACTAGACCACCAACTTACACCATACACATGAATAAACTCAAAATGGATCAAAGATTTAAATGTAAGTCACAAAGCTATAAAAATCCTAGGAGAAAACATAGGCAGTAAAACCTCAGTCATTTCATGTAGCAGACTTTTCGCTGATACATGTCCTAGAGCAAAGGAAACAAAGGAAAAAATAAATAAATGGAATTATATCAAAATAAAAAGTTTCTGCATAGCAAAAGAAACCATCCACAAAATGAAAAAGAAATCCACTATATAGGAAAACATTTGCCAATGATAATCTAATAAGGGGCTCATTTCCAAAATATGTAAAGAATACATACAACTCAACAAAAGAAAGACAAATAATACAATTTAAAAATGGGCAAACGACTGGAATAGACACTTCTCCAAAGAGGGCATACAGATAGCCAAGCGACATAAAAAAAAATGCTCAACATTACTAATCACACAAACTAAAATGACAAGGAGGTAGCCCCTCACACCTTGCAGAATGGCTACCATCAATATATCAATAAACAACAAGTGCTGGCAAGGATACGATGAAAGGGAACCCTAGTACACTGGTGGAATGCAGACTGGGGTAGCCATTATGGAAAACAGTATGGTGTTTCCTTAAAAAATTAAATATGGAACTCCCCTTTGACCCAGCAATCCCACTTCTAGGAATATACCCAAAGAATCCAGAAACACCAATCAGAAAGAATGTATGAAGGCCCCTGTTCATAGCAGTGTTATTTAAGATCTGGAAACAACCCAAGCACCCATCAACAAACAAGTGGATGAAACAGACGTGGTACATTTACACAATGAAAACTATGCAGCTTTAAAAAAGAAGGGTCTCTCACCCTTTGGGTCATCATGGATGGAGCTGGAGATTTTTATGCTAAGTGAATTAAGCCAGTCAGAGAAAGACAAGTTTCACATGATCTCATTTATATGTGGAATCTAATAAACAAAATAAACTAGCCAACAAATAGGTCCAGAGACATGGAAGCATAGAACAGACCAACAGATCTCAGGGTGGAGGCAGGGAGAGATTAACCAAAGAACGTGTATATATATACAGCACCATGGATATAGACCATACGTGGTGAAGGCCTGGGGTAGGGCAGGAGCTGGCTGTAGGTGGGAACATGTGGGATATCTGTAATAACCTCAACAATCAAAATAAATTTACAAAGAACACAAGAATATGAGGTATAAAAAGTTAAAAATTCTAATTTTAAGCATGGAAGTCTCTTTTGAGTCAATTCCCATGTCTGATCCCAAAGTACAAACTTTGTTTAGAGTCTGTCCGAAAGGCATCAAATCTGACAACAATGAGAGCAAAACAGACTAAAGAAGAGCTGAGGAGAAATCAAAACAGTAGACAACCCTACCAAATATCAGACTTCCTTGGCACCTGATAAAATCCACGGGCCACCAAGAAGCTCAGTTAGAAAACTATGGAACTAGTTAGTTATTTGTAGTCCCTTATAACTTTAACCTTTTTTCCTTTAATTCTATTTTCTACCTTTATATGTTCTATTTCATTTATCACCCTTCCAAAACCACTCATCTTTTTTTCCTCCATAAAAAGACACATGATTTGCTATATGCTGAATTTATTTTTCATTCTACTTTGTTTTGGTAATTGTGAATGTGCCACAAGTTTATACATAGACAGACATATTCAAAGAGGACTAGGAGGAGAGACAAGACAGCACTGGTGCCCTCTAGCTCCTGGAGCAAACTCAGGGGACTCTTCTCACCCCGCCAACGCCGCTCCGGGACCGGAGAAACACCCACCCTGTACTGCAAAGAGGAGCCATCTGGTGCAAAATGTAAGGACTCTTATCCCAATGTGATGTTTCCATATTAGATCTTTCTTTCAAGGAGCCTCTCATTTCCCCCTCATTTTGCCCTGACTTCCACATGAAGATCCAGAAAGGTAAAGAAGAAATCCTAGTAGGTGTGGAGGAGATGAGCATGGGATAGTAGCTTAGGCAAGCTGGTCTAAACTTTAAAGGGAAAAAATTGACCCATATTGTCCATTTCTGTGCTTTTCCTTCAGTTAATCTCTGTATTTCATTTATTTTTTTTTGAAATTAACATATCAACAGCCAAAATTTGAATACAGACTTTAGAGAGAAAGAGCCAAGGTAGCCAGCCACACACTATACCCGTTTTATGCAAAGGAAACCTCCTCACAATCCCACAAGCCTCATTCACCAAGGTGAGAGCATGGCGCCAGCACCATCAATAGCACAAGAAGCGCGTTTGCCTGGGCTCCCCAGTCACATCTCCTCCCACAGTCTATTGCAATCTCTGTGGCCACATGGTTAGTAGCTAGTTAATAATTCAGATCTCAGTGATCTTGTCTTCTCGCTATCATTTTCTACATAAAGACATGGCAAACAACTAGGTATTAGAAAGAATGTGCATTTGAAAAGAAATTATAAAATTCACCTAAGGAAAAAAAAGTGCAAGCTCAATTTGGTGAAATAATTTTACTAATATACCATTTGATAGGCTTCTTGAGTAAACTAGAGTGTCTTTTACCATTAATCCTCCAAAATAATAAAATATTACTAAAACAAATAACCAAAGAAAACATTTCTCTAATTCTTAACTTGTATTTTGTTAAACATGGTCATGCACTTTTGATATTTTGCACATAATTAATCCTCAGCTTGAAAATTCAAAGTGATTTTATATTAAAGCATATTTTTTCATAGCAATTTGAGGAAAAAGACTCATTTTGTTTTTTTGCAAAATACACGATACTGCAACTTAAAAAAACACCCTGTAACACTGAATATTTTCTACTTCTCAATTTCTTTACATTAAGAATCAAGAGATAATGATATAGTGGCCACAAGGTATATAATACAGCACCCCATTTATAGAATAAAAAGGCTATTACACAGGGGGAGGGTTAAACAAAGCACATTAGTTGGCTCTCCAACTCTTAACAAAATTTCTACATTTATACAATCCAGCTAATTTTATTCCATAATAACATTTTATGATAGGGCAACTTACATTTCAGTTTCACAGAATATTATTAACCATTTATTGAATAAATATCTACTAAGCACCTAATGAAGACTCAGGCACTAGTCTAAGCACACAATTAGGGCAATGAACATACAAAATAACTGCCCTCATGGAACATGAAGACTCCACAAAGTTGCATGACAAAAATAAAAAATAAAACAGGAATTATTTGGTTTTAAAAGGCCACTGCCGAATATCTCTTCACTCCCCATATGTAATGTTCTACATAAGAACAAAGAATGGAAATCCAGCCCTGGAATCTCTTACCTTAAATCTAAGCAACCACTTAATGCATAAATGGAGCAAATAAAAGAGGTAAGGAAAAAAAGCATTGAAAGGTTAGTTGGAACTTCAGGATGTAAAGAGAAAGGGGAAAACAAAGAAAAAACAAGTTAAGCATTCAGCATTAAAAAATAATGTTTCAGTAGATCATAGAAAGAGTGGTTAAAGCAGAATGTGTCATGAACAAGAGTTTTTTGATGAAATTATATGACACTGTTTTATTCAAAACCTTAACTTTATTAAAGATTTCTTCAAATTAGTGACCCTAGAAACTAAAAGTCCAAACAATTGAAAGGGACTGCACAGTCCTAAAACAGTGACATTTTACTTGAGAATTAAATGAGCACTGCAGTGGAGAATCACCGTTTTATTATACAAGTGAGCAAGCACAAATCGTTTTATATTCCAAGTGCCTTTTTCTCATTAGATTCTGGCAGTACCCTAAAATTTTCTATTAGCAGTTGCTAGTCTTGAATAAATCTCAAAAGGTTTTCCCAAGCTGAAATAAATTTCAGTTATTAATTATCCATCGAATTACACATCCTATATTAACATGTTCTAATTAATACAGTAATCCAAATATATGTAGGTGTTAATTATAAAATTAAGTATCAAATAGTGATTATCAAAATTCTGAGGAAGAAAAATATTTTTTAAATTTACATTGTACATTTTCATGCACATATTAGCCACACTAGCATAGAGTATTTTTTAATTTAAATTTGCTTATAGTCACAAATCAATTGCATAAACTATACAGTTTATCATAAGTATATATGTTTATTCGAGTCACATTTCATAAGTTATTGTCTTTAAAATCATTGATAAGATGCAAACTTTAAATAACTTAATGCTTAGTTAAAACTCTGAATACTTTAAGTACAAACACCAATTTAGATAAAATTTATATACCGTATTTGCCGGCGTATAAGACGATTTTTTGGCCCTGAAAAATATGCCTCCAAGTGGGGGGTAGTCTTATACGGAGAGTATATAACAAACTCTGTATTTTTAGTGGAAATTTTAGGGGGTCGTCTTATACGCCCAGTCGTCTTATACGCCGGCAAATACGTATTTTTCAGGGCCAAAAAATCGTCTTATACGCCAGCAAATACGGTACCTCTCGAGTTTTGATCATAGCAAAACTCAATGTTTATATACTTAGCAGGCACTCAATGAATTTTAGAAGATAGGCAAAAAATACAAAGACCATATATGCAAAAGCAGTGGAAATATTCATTCACATATTACTTTTATCTAAATTATTCTCACCCAGAATGTTAAGAAAATTATTTTAGAAAAATCAAAGTGCATTTTTGTTTATGTTCTTTCTAAAAACTAATGCCCAAATTTTGCTGATAAATTTTTAAGGGAAAAATTTAAAGACACTTAATAACATAATGAATGATTTTAATCAGTCATATTAAATCATTAAAAGGTTAGAAAAATTACACTACATTATCATATACATGAGGTATTATCATTAACTGATTAAGCAAATGAGATTCATTCAAAAATAATTATTTAAAACTTGCAAATATAGCACTAAAAAGAAGAAAGGAAGTTAAAATAGTTTATAGCAGTAAGGATTCTTCAGAAACACAACTAGGCTAAGACTTGGTTCCCTAGAAAAGGAAAGATAAAACCTTAATTTCCTAGAGTTAGTTCCATCATGGGCTACTGTTTTAAAAATCTTGACAAAAATTATACTTACCTTTACTCCATGTCCAATATCATCTAGAATTGTATAATCAATAGGTTTTCTAATATAACGAACTGGTCTTTCAAGATTGGCTGGAGCAATAATCTTGTGTGTCCTTGAAGTGTTTTTATTGGTAGTCAAAATACCAATTTCTCTTCTTGCAACTTTCTCTTTATGAATATCAACAGTCTGCAAAATATAAGTATAACCAAAAAAAGTATAGCTCTAATACCCAAAAAAATCAAATATAAATGTTTAAAAATTTAACATCATTATTCATACTTTTAACCACAACTGTTAAATGTGCTCCTCTGTGCAGCAACACTGACTTTCTCCAGTTTTAGGCTAAAGCAAGGTTTGACGGACCATGATTAACAGACCAAATACCACCCACCATCCACTATGAATGGTGTTCACATTTTTTTAAATATATTTTATTGATTTTTTACAAAGAGGAAGAGAGAGGGATAGAGAGTTAGAAATATCAATGAGAGAGAATCATAGATCAGCTGCCTCTTGCACACTCTCCACTGGGGATGTGCCCACAACCAAGTACATGCCCTTGACCGGAATCGAACCTGGGACCTTTCAGTCTGCAGGCCGACGCTCTATCCACTAAGCCAAATGGTGTTCACATTTTTAATGGTTGAAAAAATAATGTTGTGATGTATGAAAATTATGTGAAATTCAAATTTCAGTTTCCATAAATAAAATTTTTGGAATCCAGCCATTCTACTTGCGAAGTATTTTCACACTACAATGGCACAGGTGACCATTTCTAACAGAGAGCTTATGGCCTGAAATATTAGCTGGGCCTTTACAGAAAAAGTTTGCCAACTCTTTTCCCTCCTTAAAATGTCTGTTTCAAGTAAGCCTTTAATTATTCCAATTACAAATAAATTATTCACCTTTCATAAAACAAATTAGATACCAACAAACTGAACTGGGTAATCTCAGCTATTCATTTTTTTTATAAAAATGATGTACACTACACATATCAAATTAATTAGGAACTGTATAAGTCCTACTTTCCTACTTTAGTGGGATTTCCTTAATTTAGGAATTTTTAAATGAGAGAGAACTTTTTAAAGAAAATATTACTTTACATGGTGAGTTTCTTAGGGTTTAGATTCCCCACTCTCTGTTAGTATCTAACTCTTCAGGTACTAAAGAGTTCTTCTTTTATTTTATACCATTATTTTCTATCTCCTTTACTTGCTTTCTATTAACTACTTAACACTGGGCCCAATAATTTTTAGCTCTTGGGAGGCTTGGAGAAACACTACCTTTTCATCTACATTGCCTTTTGATCTCTCGTGATCTTTTGAGTCGCAAGGAACTAAAGCAGACAGTACAAGCTGTTTTTAAGAGTTGAGAGAAAAGATGGGAATGGCTTAAAAGAATTATAGTTTATAAGAATTTTAGTTTGAATAATGTTCTATAAACCTTTCTTATAAACTTACCAGAAATGTACACAGTAAACAACATTCATTCTTATACATAACGCTACACTCACTTAAAAGCAATTATTATGCACTTGTACAAGTATTCAATAAAATTAAATATTTGTTCTGATAATTATATTTTCTTGAAAATATTTAATGTTAATTTAAATCCTGATCTCAGGTTGAAGATTAAAATTTCAGTTAGCTTTTAAAAATATGCTTCCGAAGATTTGAGATAACAGCAAGAACGAGATGGAATTTCTTAAAATTTTATCATCCTTAAAATTCCTAAGGTAAACCACATCAAGAATCTATCCTAATACAGACATACCTCAGAAATATTACAGGTACAGTGTTCCAGACCACCACAGAAAGCGAGTATAGCGGTAAAATGAGGCTCATGAATATTTGGTTTCCCAGTGCATGTAAAAGTTATGTTTACACTATACTGCAGTCTGCTAAATGTGCAACAGCATTATGTCTACAAACAATTATATACCTTAGTTAAAAAATACCTTATTGTTGAAAAAAATACTACTCATCACCTAAATTTGTTGGGAAAATGGCACCCATAGACTTCCTTGACTCGGGATTTACAAAAAAAAAAAAAAAAGGCAATAAAACAAGATATGCCTGTAGTTCCTTATGGATATGGAGTGTGTGGCATACATCAGTACACTATTTAATACTATATTGTCCACTTAGTAAAAAATAAGGTGTCTAATACTAAATATTCATAATTCTGTCTTGCATTTTAAAATGTTTGACATTTAGAGAATGGGTTATTACTTTGTCATTTTTTTAAAGTATTTCTTCCTGATACATAGTTGATAGAGTCAATGGAACTCTAATGCTTAGGTTGAAATTCAGAGTGACTTGAAGCACAGACTGAGACAAATAGCAGAACCAACAGAATAAAAAGAGAAAAAAAGCAACTACAAATCAAGTATCATTTTGGGGAATCTCAGAATAAAGAATTCAAGCTGGAAGATGGCTCAGAAATAATCTAATCAGTCCTATCATTTTACATGTAAGAAAAGTAAAGTTCAAAGAAACCAAATGTCACACAAGTCAGCCAAAGAACCAAGGTGAAACCTAGATCCCCTACCTTCCCTCCTCCCAACCCTACTCCGTGTTTCCACTAAAATGAGAAAAAAGCTAGAGCACCAGGAGACTGAAAAATGATAAGGTTCTTACCCAGGAGACAGAAAAAAGATATTGATGAGGAAAGAAATCAAACAGCTCACACATACGATATCGGCTGGTCCTGAACCAATCTACCAGACAATCCTTACATAACTCTTCACACCTGCTTCCATTCCGAACACATGACCTTTCTCCCGGCCTGACGGCAGCTCCACTTCTTTGCCTCTTCAATCTGCTTTCCAAATTCTCTAAATCTAGTATTTTTGGCCAAATTGCAAAAGAAAAATCTGGTCTTAAGATATCTTAAGAACATCTGGTTCCCTCTAAAAACATAATATTTTTAATAAAGCATAATAATAATAATAATAATAATTTTTAAATACCAAACATTTTGGAGGGAGTACTTTAGAGTAAGGGTTTACAAATTACAGCCTACATTCCAAATCCAGCCCGAGCATGCTTTTATATGGCCCACCAGCTAAGAATGGTTTTTACATTTTAAATAGTTGTTTAAAAACAAACATATACAAAGAACAATATGAGACTGAGACCATATGTAGCCCAAAAAGCCTAAAATACCTGCCTCTTTACAGAAGAAGTTTACCAATCCTTGAATATTTACTGAGAATTTGCTTTGTAAACAGAAAACATGTTCTCTTAAACTATAGAATAATCTTTTAGTCTAAGGAGCATCAAATAGTTTTGATGTTCAATTAACTTTAAAAAAAAAAAAAAAAAAAAAACTCTAACCCTAGCCAGGTAGTTCAGTTGGTGAGAGCATTGACCCCATACACCAAGGTTGTGGGTTCGATTCCCCATTAGAACACATATAAGAAATCAACCAATGAATGCCTAAGTGGAACAGCTGAACAACAAATTGATAAGTCTGTCTCTCTCCCCCTCCCTTCCTACTTCTCGAAAATCAGCCAATTAATCAACCAATCACTGATAAACCAAAGAACTCTACCTGTACATTAAACATAACTGGGGAAAAATTTTTTAATTTTTTTATTGGTTTTAAAGAGGAAGGAAGAGGGAGAGAGAGATAGAAACATCCATGATGAGAGAGAATCATGGATCGGCTGCCTCCTGCAAGTCCCCCAATGGGGATCAAGCCCACAACCCAGGCATGTGCCCTTGACCGGAATCAAACCTAGAATCCTTCAGTTCGCAGGCCGACGCTCTATCCACTGAGCCAAACCGGTTAGGGCAATTGAAAAAAATTTTAATCCTTAAGAAAAATGCTTAAAAATATATAATTTTTTTAAAAATGTATTCTTATTTCACAGATAAAGGCTTCATCTGACCACTTTTCCTACTCAAACCTCCATCCAACAAATTTTGTATAAATTTAACAGCCGCTATACAATTGCTGATCCCACACTCCTTCAGGTTTTGCTCTCCACACACTCAAGTCCAAATGAGGACAGTTCAACATATGCTTGACAACTCTGATTGAGGCCCCTGTTACTTCTGACCCTCTCATCTCCATCCATTCATCTCACCTATGTTTTATTTATTCCATTAGAATACCTTTAAAAGATAGTGTTAATTAGACCACATAAATTAAATATCAATTTATGTGATTCTCAAAAAAGAAAATGTTCTCATTGAATGACTTAATATTCGTAATTACAACCTCGAGTAGACTTATTCACCTTCCTCTTTAAGGCTGCTACTCTTCTCTACCAAAGAACTATAGAATTCTAATCAGTAAATAGCTTATTAATTTCACCCTCATTTGCTTAATGTCACCATCTATCTACACAATCTCTCCTGCTCCTAAAAACTATAAAAAGTTCTCCCTCTTTTTTAGAAACTCTAATATATTAATCTATCTTCTGCATTTGCACTTTCTTCTTACTTTCTTTTTTGGGTCCTTTGTTAAGGCTGCAAACATGCCAAAACTAAGTCTCTCAAGTATAACTTGGAAATTCTATATCAGATTATTAATCAACATCCCTTCTTCTATAGAAAATCATTTAATCATATACTTAATAATTTAAAATGCCACTGACTGCCCAGCCGGTGTGGCTCATTGATTGAGCATCAACCAATGAACCAAGAGGTCACCGGTTTGATTCCCAGTCAGGGCACATGCCCGGATTTCAGGATCGATCCCCAGTGTGTGTGTGCTAGAGGTTACTAATTGATGTTTCTCTCTCATTGGTGTTTCTATCTCTTCATCCTTCACCCTTCCTCTCTCTCTAAAATCAATAAAAACATCTCTTTTAGATGTCGTTGACTATTTCCACTAGGTCTTTTCAGAATAAATGTTATCTCTCATTCATTAAAGCCACCAAAATTCTTGGTGTTGACGGATTTATTTTGTTTGATTTCAGTTTAAGAGACACAGAAGTACAACACACAATAAACTATTTCATGTCTACACAAGTTTATATAGGATGTAAAGAAACACGTATAGTGGAAAATTCAGATTCAAGGTTAAATAATACTAAATAAGATATCCCTCTAATTTTTTAAAGTTCTATATAAAGATAATTTTGTAAGGTCACTTAGATTACTCTTTCTGTTAAGGTATGGTACCATCCTGTTAAACAAAAACCCTACAAGCAGTTATCACATTTACATTTTTCAAAAGATAAAATGTGTGATTTGGTAAAAGATAGAATAAACAAATTTTCACTTGAAGGCTGATAATTTTAACATAACAACTGAGTTCTAATGGACCATTAAAATTTACTTCCCTAACAAAATCACAGAGCAGAAAATCCCCCCACAAAAAGGCAATGTGGCCCATTTGGTTAGAAAGTTGTCCCTTACACTGGAAGGTTGTGGGTTCGGGGTACATGCCCAAATAGCAGGTTCAATCCACAGTAGGGGAACCTCGTGTGGGAGGCAACCAATCAATGTTTCATTCTCACATTAATGTTTCTATTTCTCTCTCCTTCTCCCCCTTTCTCTCTCTCTAAAATCGATAAAAGCATGTCCCCGGGTGAAGATTAAAAACAAATAATAATAATAATAAAATAAAATAAAAAATACTGATTTTGAATACTGAATTTTTATTTTCCAAGTCATACATGTGAGTTAACTCACATAATAATGACTGCCAACATCACAGATTATTAAGTGCTCCTCATAAAAATATAGAAAAATAGTATGGTCTCACTTGTGAAATATGATTGATGGACGACTCCATCCTTCGCAGCTGGGACGCCTGGATATCCAGCATCTGCAGGACATTGTTGGCCAAGGTATTGATCAGATAGGCAACACTCGCTAAGGACTGGGTGGTGTAGGCTTTGGTTTCTTCCAGGGCTCGTTGCTTATCTGCTGACTAGGAAAGAAAAACAATCATTAATCAAAGTTAACCTCTATCAATCTAATCAACAATGACACTCATCAAAACAATTCTGCTGCTGAACCTATACATAATAGCTAATAATGTTCTGAAAACTAGTTATCATATGATGCAAATCCTTTTAGTAGTATAATGTACACTGGCTTCAGTTCTCAATAACATGGCACCTTTAAAACAGTCAGGCTGCTCTGTCATCTACCTAGACAAGCTACCCTGTTTCCCCGAAAATAAGACCGTGTCTTATATTAATTTTTGCTCCCAAAGATGAGCTAGGTCTTATTTTTAGGGGATGTATTATGTTTCCATGAAGTAAGTCTTATTTTCGGAGGATGTCTTATTTTCGGGGAAACACGGTATGTGTGGGCTAAGTGGAAACAAGTGAGGCAATAAACTTGATATTCACCTCCACACCTAAATTGTCAGAGGAAAATCAGAGGGGGAATTTTTTAAAATGCTTGCAATCTTTCTAGTGCTATCCTTCTACCTGACAAATAGGATTAAATATTTTAAATGTAACTGCATTTTAAAATATGTTACTTCAGAAATAAGACAAGCGGCCTTAGCAGGTTTGGCTCAGTGGATAGAGCGTCAGCCTGCAATCTGAAGGGTCCCAGGTTCGATTCCGGTCAAGGGCATGTACCTTGGTTGCGGGCACATCCCCAGTGGGAGGTGTGCAGGAGGCAGCTGATCGATGTTTCTAACTCTCTATCCCTCTCTCTTTCTCCCTGTGAAATATCAATAAAATATATTTCTTTTAAAAAAGAAATAAGACAAGTGATCATAGACTAATCTGTTTGAGATTCAAAAAATAGTTATTTGCAGAGACTGTGGCTGACTATTTTGGGAAAACCTATCACTAAAGGGAAAGTGGAGCTTCTGAAAATAATGAGACTAGAAAAGATACAGCATCTGGGTTCCTATTCTAACTGCTATCTTACCTGGCTGTAATAAGTCACTTATAAACTCTAGGACTCAGTTACTACACATTACAGTGAAAATGCCCGGCTAGATGTGTCAGCTATAAAATACCAGGATTCTTATTTGGGACACCAGAGGCCCAGTGCACAAAATTCGTGCACGGGGCTCGCCCGCCCGCCCGCCCGCCCCAGCAGCCCCGTCCGGCCCTCAGAGCCCCTCGCAGCCAGGCTTCCTCCGGAGGTTGCCTGGAAGGATGTCCAGAAGGCCGTTTGGCTGTCAATCTAATTAGCATATAAGCTCTTTATTATATAGGATCACCTGCAAGTAGGTCATTTTAGACTGAACTGTGACAAATCACAAGTTTTATAATAGTACCTACTTTAGATTAGGAAAAAATGAGTATATTTGGTAAATCTGACAAGAAACTTGCTTTTTAAAGGCAGACAAGCTCACCTTTACTCATGGGCCTTTTTTAACTCCTCATCTGAGGATGTCTTTTCCACCGATTTTTAGAGAGGGAGGGGGGAGGGAAGGAGGGAAACATTGATGTGAGAGAGACACAGTGATTGGTTGCCTCCCACAGGGCCCTGGGCCCGGGATCAACTGTGATGCCTGCCCAGGCAGGATGCTGCTCTACCCACCGACCAGAACGGGCCGGGGCCTCATTTACCTCCGAACAACATTCCAGATGGCCCTGGCCACGTAGCTCAATTGGTTGGAGCATTCCCTGGTCAGGGTGCAATTGATATTTCTCTCTCACACTGATCTCTCTCTCTCTCTCTCTCTCTCTCTCTCTCTCAAATCAACAAAAACGTATCCTTGGGTGAGAATTTTAAAAAGTATTCCAGATATATGAATTTTTAAAAACACTTGCAATCTGTCTAGTGCTATCCTACTACCTGACAAATAAGATTAAATTTTTTTAAAATAACTGCATTATAAAATATGTTATAAAACATGGAAGATTAATCACATTTATGCTTAGGTTAATGCCCGTGCATATACACACACACACACACACACACACACACACACACACACACGCACACACTCCATTAAAATAACAATAAAGAGACATTTAAATGGAAACAAAACCACACAAACAGAAGCGCAATCCAAAAGGTCCAAATCTGACAATCAAAATACAAGAATTAATTTTGCAGAGCTAAAGAATATAAATGTCCACTAAGCGTGCTCATCAAATGATTAGTACAGTTACCAAAAGAAGACCCACAGTAAGGAACATCATGAGGAATAAAAGCTTCGACAAGCTTCCAGACATAAAGGGGGGGGGAGGGGGCGGGCGGGCAGGAGGGGAGGACAATCCTATACAAAGAATCAGGAAGCAAAATGGCACTTGACCTCTCAAAGGCTAGTAGAGAATGGAGACATTTGAAGAATACTTCCACAATATGAAAGAAGTAAAAATATTATTTTTACGTCCAGTCTATAATGCTATATCTATCTAGTCAATTGATCCAGTGAAAGCTGAATAAGATTTTCAGCACATAAAATGTCAATTTTTTAAAACTTTCCAAGTTATTTTTCTTCAGGAAGCACTAGAGGATATGCATCATCAAAACCAAAAGCTAAGGAAGAAGGAAGCATGGGAAACAGAAAACAGGATCTACATTAAAGAGGAGGCCCATCCAAGGGAAGTCCAAGACTGACTGACTACAAAGGAAATTTCTAGATGACAGCTGTGCCGTAGACTGAAATGTCAGCAATGCAGACAATCCAGATTGGAGAAGATGGCAACATGTAAGATACACGTCTCCTCTAGGCAGAAATGCAACTGATACTGAGAGACAGTTCTCCATGGATGTGTTGCATTCCTTGACATTGTGTTGCTTTTTCCAAACTGTCAAAGATGTCTGTACAGAAAACAGTCTTAGAAGACGGAAAGAGCATCTCCCCCTGGAACACAGGGCAGGCATGCTGACCAAAACAAAAGACTCAGGCTCCCTAAATTCCAGCTGCCTTCAGTAACACAAGCCAATGCCTGTAGGCTATCACCGGCACTCTTCCTATCACACTGACAACTGGACTACAGCCCAACGGATAAAATGGGCTCCCAGTTTAATAAGGAATAGGATAGGTGCATAGTATCAGTACCTCCCCACATACTAACACAACAAGAAATACTTCAAGAATAGCTTCACCAGTGGAAAAACCTGTCAGACACAATTGTGATCAAGTGATGAAAATGAGTGTCAGCAGGAAGGGGATAAACTGACTCATCAGGAACGGGACAAACTGAATCAGAACGTGATAGGAAGGAGGAAAGTAACAGCATCATTTCTGATATTCCTTCCAAAAATACATTAACTTGAATCTAGTCATGCAGAAACATCAAACATTGAAGGATACTATTAAAAAATACTATCTGTCATCCTTAAAAGTGTTTCGATCATGAAAACCAAAAAAAATGAGGAAATAAGGAACTATTCCAGACTGGAGAAGAACCAAGAATCATAACAACTAAATACAATGTATTTCTGAACTGGATTCTTTTTTAATAAAGTACATTATTAGGAAAGTTAGTAAAACCTGAATGGGGATATGAGGATTTAAGGGTAAAAAATATATCAGTATTACTTTCTAATGTTTGTTGGCTATTTTGTGATTAAATAGGAAAATATCTTTATTTCTAGGAAAAACACAAAGTGTTTAGCAGTGATGGGACATCAGCAACTTATTTCTAAATGGTTCAGAAAACAAGAGGTTCTTTAATTTTAATTGAAACTAAAAATCCCTTACTTCATCTAGATGGGTGATACTAAATTGCTGTGTTTTAAAAATTGAGAAAAAGTCTCCAGTAACTTAAGATTTCATCATAATTTAATTTTGCTCACGAATCTATTAACATCCAATTTTTAATTATCCTGTCAACACATAATTAAGCATGTAAAAAACATAATTTCACAGTCACTTCTTCGTATAAAAGGTTTGCATATAAATTATGCATTTTTAACCATTCTTTTTAAGCTAATTACCTCCTGAGTGCTTCATACCAATTAAAATAGTGATTGAGTTTTAAAGAATTTTTCATGTTTAATGTAGAGACTGTTGCCAGGAATGAATACACTTGAAAGTACTATACTGAACCTTAATTACATTTATTTTTACTTAAGATGCAAATGCTGCCCTGGCTCTATGTATAGAGCATCGGCCTGGCAACTGAAGGGTCCCAGGTTAGATTCTGGTCAAGGGCATATGCTCGGTTTGGGGGCTCCATCCCCAGTAGGGGGCGTGCAGGAGGCAGCCAATTAATGATTCTCTCTCTCTCTCTCTCTCTCTCTCTCTCTCATCATTAATGTTTCTATCTCTCTTCCCCTCTCTCTTCCTCTCTGAAGTCAATAAAATATATTTTTTAAGATGAAAATGCTAAACCTTTTCTCTTTCAAATCATTTCTTTTCATCTTATATATGATCACATGGTTAATGACCAAATTTTAAATATCTAGAAAGCATCCAAGTTGTACATTCTGAAAACATTGCAAAAAAATTAACTCCTATATGTGAATGTTCCGACACAACTGTCTGGCTTTAGACAAAGTTTAAGAACAGACCTAGGGTACTTTCAAAGTGTTACCACAACCCATATATAATTTCTATTCCCAACTCTCCAAAATAGGAACTACTGTTTTTATGTCTGTTCTCTCGGCTGACCAGAAAGCTAGCACATGGTGGAGGCCCACAAATGGCTGCTGAGTGGGCCTCCCACTTCACTGCACTTTTTCCTTGGAAAATAATCTCCTTATGCCACTTAGGAGAAGTTATGGTTATCTGCATACTGACACTCTTTCCATAGGCCTAGATGCATCTTGAGAACAGGAGTCAGAGTTTACTGACTTCTTTTTAATTCCCCAAGCCACCAAATCTCACACAAAAGAGTAAATATTAGTTGAAACCAGTGCAACTTTGATCTATGAACAAAACTGGAATAAAATCAGAGTCAGCATATCATCCATCCCATTTTCGGATGAAAAGAGCAAAAGATAAATTAATTACTAGATGCAAAACTGCAGAACTCAAGTTCAGATCTCATGATATTTATACTAAAAAAAGCTTTCCACTCAACTCACTTCTATGATTTGGCCATGAACCAACCCATCACGTTTTTGCATTCTATGTGATGACTCATTACTCTCTGAGGCATGCAATGCCTCCAAGCAAATGAACAACAAAAGTACATGATGTACACCTTGGATTTAAAGAACAAAACTTCACTTCATACTCAAGAGAAATAAAATATTACCTAAGAAAAACTACACAAAATTAATGCAAATTCAGGCTCAGTAAATAATAAAATGACTGAAAAAATGTTTCATTCAGTGTACCATATGAAGTGGGAAGCCAAACCAAGGGCACTAAGTATAGGCTCTAGTGGGTCAATTTTATAACCTAATACTGCAAGAGCAGAAGATGAAAATACAAAGGAATGACACTTCATGCTGCGTGCCCGCCTTCCCGCCAGAGGTTTACTGCTGTCAACCAGCTCCTCTCTTCCCACTTTACAGGTCTGCATCACTTCGCTCAAAGGCAAGGTGTTAACTAAAAAAGACAACAGGCCCCACAGCTGTGGCTCAGTGGTTGAGCATCAACCCTTGAACCAGAAGGACAGGGTTCGACTCCAGGTCAGGGCACATGCCCA
Organism: Vespertilio murinus; assembly: GCA_963924515.1. Classification (NCBI taxonomy): domain Eukaryota; kingdom Metazoa; phylum Chordata; class Mammalia; order Chiroptera; family Vespertilionidae; genus Vespertilio; species Vespertilio murinus. The sequence goes on along the minus strand of OZ004711.1, from coordinate 74,299,746 downwards.
GGTTGTGAGCTCAAACACCGGGGTGGGGCAGCTGATCAAAGATTCTCTCTCATCATTGATGTTTCTATCCCTCCTTCCTCTATGAAAGCAATAAAAAAATATTTTTAAAAACAAAAAGACAACTGAAAAATGGGATGAGAATAAAAAGAGCACAAGTTTAAAAAGAGAGAGAGAGCACAAGTTTGGAAAAGAATTTATAACTTAACCTAAGAAAGTAAAAAGGAGACAGAGTCAAAGACTTCAGGAATTAAAAAATAACAAATATGCTGTATTTATAACAGCTCCAATAAGGGATAAACCTGAAATATAGCACATAACTATTTCTCACTTCCTCACTTTCCTTCAATTGATGTGTTCATCTAGCCAGCAGCATGATATTATACACACCGGTCAGAGACAAGCTTACTAAGTGGCTGATTTCCCCAAGCTGAACTATTTTCCTCAAAGATACAACACAGCATTCTTTTTATTATACAAACCTGAAAAAGATGCCAAATACAAAAATAGCATTTGGCAGACCCCTCTGGTTGTTCATGTCAGATGTAAGGATATGGGAAGGAGCTCAATATTCAGAAATCTTATTTGAAAGTCCACATAGTTAAATTAAAAGCAAACTTTCATTACACTCAACCCCTTATTAAAAAATTATAAAAACTGTATTGTTCTTTAGTTTTCATTGGAATATACCTTTACCACTCAAAAGCAATGACTGGAACAGTTTGGGTTCTTTTAAAGTGCCATTGAAGATTAAGTTCCCTTCCTATGAATAATATTCACTACGGTCTTTACTTATAAATACAAGATGGTAACTTTATGCTCCCAGGTCAAACTCTTTCTAAACAAAGCTTAAGCACATCTGGAAGAGTATAAATCAACAATAACATTTGGCATTTCAAGACACAGGAAATTAGAAATACCTCTAAATTCTTGACTTCATTTATAGATTAACAAAAATCTGGCCGAAACCGGTTTGGCTCAGTGGTAGAGTGTCAGTCTGCAGACTGAAAGGTCCCGGGTTCGATTCTGGTCAAGGGCATGTACCTTGGTTGTGGGCACATCCCCTGTAGGGGGTGTGCAAGAGGCAGCTGGTCGATGTTTCTCTCTCATCGACGCTTCTGGCTCTCTCTCTCTCTCCCTTCTGCTCTGTAAAAAATCAATAAAATATATATTTTTTTAATCTGCTCTTCCCATATGCAGCATGAGGTGATCTCTGAAAATGGTCCGAGCTATCCACTTGACATAGAAAATCACATAAAGTCATGCAAATCAAGAGGTTCAAATCCTTTTGTTCACTTTAAGAACATTTGTGAAACTGCCCAGACCAGTGGTGGGCAAACTCATTAGTCAACAGAGCCAAATATCAACAGTACAAGGATTGACATTTCTTTTGAGAGCCAAATTTCTTAAACTTAAGCTTCTCCTAATGCCACTTCTTCAAAATAGACGTGCCCAGGCCGTGGTATTTGTGGAAGCGCCACACTCAAGGGGCCAAAGAGCCGCATGTGGCTCTCGAGCCAACGTTTGCAAACCACTGGCCCAGACCACCAAAGGAATGCACATCCAAAAAGCACCAAGTATCTGAGGAGGTCACTTTACAGAAGCGGTCTGTGCCATTCGGTGCTACAATAGTGAAGGGCGTTGGTGTGCCCGGGCCTCAGCAGTGGGACTGGGCACAGGATGGGGGGGTCACAAAGAGTGCTGAGACAGTGGGATCTCAGAGGGAAGGTGGGGTCGGTGGGTGGGTAGATGGGTGGACGGGAAGAGATGAACTACAGAGCTTACATGCACATATGTATGACCCATGGGTACAGACTGTGAGACGGGGGAGGGGGCTATAGGGGTCAGTGGGAGAAGAAAAGGGGACATAGGTAATACTTTCAACAATGAAGTTTTTTTTAAGTGTTGAATTTTTGCTGCACGTTCTTAAAAATGCAGAGAATAATGTGAACTTGGGGTTTAGAGGCAGATCTCTGGTCACTGAACACATTCCGATGAACAGAGCTCCCAGAGTGGCTCAGAGCTCAGGGCCATGGGCGGATTAACACACGGATGTGCCTCTCAACTGAAAGGAGCCGCTCATTCCTAACCAACAGGAGGCTGCGCAGGAAGAAGAAGATATCCCTGAGGAACTGGACAAACAAAACCTTTGCCTGGAAGAAAATTCAGCATCCAATTGATGTGAATAAATAATAATAAGAGGAAAAAATATCTGAAAATATTAACCTCAGAAATCTAACCAAATAAGGCCATTTGAGGCTCACTTCCCTGCGCTGGCGCCAGGCCGGCAAGTGAGGCTGCGGCACCCAAGTCCTCTTTTCTCCCGGGTGCACCCCCAACCAACATCCCCCACCCCAGACACCGCACCCGGCTGCCCTCGGACGCCACCCCCACTGGGGGGGGGGGGGACAACCGCACGGCACCGCGGAGGCCAGTTCTGGGTGCGGTCGGCAGACACCAACGGGGGAGCTTCGGCGGTGACCCCCAAGGGGCCACGCTCACAAACGGAGGGTGTGGACCAACACGAGGGGCGGGCCGGGCGCAACGACCGAGAGTGGACATCGACCGAGAGTGGACATCGACCGAGAGTGGGCATCGACCGAGAGTGGGCATCGACCGAGAGTGGGCATCGACCGAGAGTGGGCATCGACCGAGAGTGGACATCGACCGAGAGTGGGCATCGACCGAGAGTGGGCATCGACCGAGAGTGGGCATCGAGGTGAGGCCCGGCCCTGGGCGGCGCCGGTAGACGACGCGGGACCCGCCGCAGACACACCGGGAAGGCACCATCCTCATCCTCATCCTCACCCTCACCCTCACCCTCACCCTCCCGAGGCCAGGCCCTGCCCCGTGGGAGCCACGGCAGCCAGCGCAGCCTCCTCCAGTCGCCGCCCATTCGCTCGCCCGCCCGTCTGGCCGGGCAGGGCCTCCATCCTGGCAGCGCCCGGGGACGCAGGCCCCTGGGCTGCGAATCCGGGGGGGGGGGGGTGGACCGAGAGCCCCGGGGGGCGTGGGATGGGCACCGGGGCAGGGAGGCCTCGGTCCACGTGGCACAAATCCACCCGCACGGTCCCCGCGATGGACACGGCCCGGCCCGGCGTGACGGCCCTGAGCACCGGGGCAGGCAGTGCGGAAGCTGCTGTTCCTGGAGACACTCCCCAAAGCCGGGGAGGAGGGAGCCCCATCCTCATCCGCCGTCGGCCACGGTTTATGCTGTCGCTGGGTCACTGTGGACCCCAAATCCGGATTACTGCGCACTTGCGTTTGCGCCCCACCCGGTGTGACGGCGACTTTGCAGCGCCCTCTGGTACTCCGGGCCCCGGGGACGGCGGAGCTGCGGGGACCCCACCTGCCGGGGGACCCCACTCACGCCATGGACTGACTCCCTTCTGGCCCCAGGGGGTGTCCGGCACCTCACCCAGTGAAGAAGAGAGCGAACACAGGGCAGGAGTGTTATCATTTTACTCACATCAAAAAGGGTCAGCAGACGGAGACACCTGAGGAAAAGCCCGAGGGGTAAAGATCCGTCCGACAACCTCAGTCTGGGAACGGGAACGGGTGCAGCCGGCAGACGGCTTGGTCAGCGCCAAGTGACCAGGCCCGGGGCAGAGGCATGCCTGGCGTGCTCAAGAAAAAGGTTCAAGCGGCCGCAGAGGAGCGAGCAGGGGAGAGGAAAGAGGCAGACCTAGATCACTGCGGCCTGTGGGCAGTATGAAGTCTGAGTGTTTCCGAACAGAACACATGGTCTGACTTAGATTTCCAGCCCTGGCCAGTAGCTCAGTTGGAACACCATCCTGAGGCACCGAGGTTGAGGGTTCAATTCCCAGGCAGGGCACATCCAAAAATCAACCAATGAAAGCACAAGTGGAACTATAAATCAATGTCTGATGGCTCTCCTCCCTCCCTCTCTCTCTCTCTCTCTCTCTCTCTCAAAAAAGTTAATAAAAAAAGATATGTACTGTATGTTGTATATATCAAAAAGGTTTGAAAGTATAAATACCAGATATATAATCAAAATTATTAGACAACTTTGTTTCTTTGTATTTTCTAATAATCTTTCAACAATGCATATGTATTCTATAGCTATTAAATAAGAATTTTAAATCTTAATATAATTTCAGTGATTACATTTTCATGAAACTAGCTGGGAATAAGCCATGACTCATGCAATTTTTAATGAATTCTGGAATATCTTTGTTGCTAAAAAGAAGAAAAAAAAAAGGAAGCCATTAATGATAGTTCTCCTGGTATTCAAGAGAGAAATAATTCAGATAAAATATTAAGGTAATTTCTGTTCTGAAAAAAATCCATGTTATTGGATAATTTTGCTCCATATCCAAATAATGAGCAATGGAATTTTACTATGTATGTGAATTATCGCTCACAAAAATCGGTAACTTTCTTTTATCTAAAAAATAGAGGAAAATGTAAATACAAACAAGATGGTTTTTCAGACTTAAGAAAAGTAACAACTATAAATTTATTTCATCTACCAAATAGTAAAGCAAATATAAAATTCTTCGCCCTAGTCGGTAGCTCAGTTGGTTAGAGTGTCATCCAAATTTGCAGTGTTGTAGATTTGATCCCCAGACAGGGCATAAGAATCAGCCAAGGAATGTGTAAGTGGAACAACAAATGGATGTTTGAATTGATGCTTCTCTCTATGAAACAATAAATTAAAAAATGAAATTCTTCTATCTGCAAAGCTGTAGATTCCAAGTTAATAAAAAATGTGTGTGTTTTTTAAATTTCTGGACACTTCCTGGATCAGGCATAGATGTTTACATTAATAAATGAAGAAACATTTATCTTACATGTATCTCAAAAAAAAATCTTTAACGATTACTAAGTTCTTTTTTATAATCAGCTAAATATCAACAAATTCTAGTCATAACTTTCCATCATTGCATTTTAGAAAAAAATTTTTCTAGAGATTGAATAAAACAAAAATCTAAAATTTTACTACGGATTGATTTTTAAGTTTCTGTTAACCGCATTAGTAACATGGACAACTACTACTTACAATCCTGCTCTGCTTTACCTGTCCATGTTGTGTGTTCATACAGACACTATCTGTTCACTTCTAATGCTGACAATACAGCTGAAGGATATTTGTATAACACAGAAACAATTTAAAGAGTACAATGGTTTTCAGAAAGACTGAACAATCATTTCCCTCCTTTGTCAATTTCACACAATATAATCCACATTTAGAACATTCTTGTTTTTCTTAAAGTCTGGATACCCTTAACATAAAACCAGCTACTTAACACATTGTGCACCAGTTTTATTGCTAGCTTTATCCAGTGGCCAGATAAATTTCTACTGATCGAGTACAAAAACCATTTTATAAAATATCATACTGTAAAGATATTAGCTTGTAAGAACATGTGGTAACTTTAAAATGCAATGGGTCTTTAATTTTAAGGTGAGCCTTTAACATTTATGTAAAACACTGTGTAATGAAAACACGAGAATGCTCATGATCCACCTGCAATGTGTTAAGAACACTGAGCAAAACAACCTCACCTTTTGTTACCTATGATCAACAGATCTGTCCTTATTCTGCTTTACAAGCAAAAATCACATTTCCACAAAATAACATCAGTGTCGGGTTACTTTAACTTAAACTGGTGGTTAGGGCATGATGCTATAATAAGGCTAAATTAACCACTTGGTCACTGATCCTACCAATTAGCTTTCATCTACTGCAGGGTCAGAGGCAGCATCAAAGCCCCTGCCGGCCAGTTCTCTGGCTGCAAGGAGAGCCGCCAAACGTGCAGCCAGGTCAGCACAAATCACTATCATCGGCTTCACTGCAAACATTCATGTAAGAGCTGTCATCTGGAATGGACACCAATACTACACCCACCGGACCCTACAACAGATGAAAATCTAAGGTAAAAATGTAAAATCTTTTTAGATGCTAAATTGAACAAATATTTTAAAATCCAAATCCACTCCTATTAATCAATATTTATACTTTGAATTTCAAAATGCCATCACTAAATTGTGGGTTCCAGTGCTGAGACAGAGTGTGCAGGCATAAAAAGACAACCATCACTGACCTGTCTCACCTTAATGTAGCATCTGTACCTCAGAGGAACTATACCTTGAAATTGCTTATTATAATTTTTATTAGATTACCTTCCAAAGAGAGACAAACCTGTTTCTTCTCTTTACTCGCTGACAATTAAGCACAGCACACACAGGTGCCCATCCTCAATTTCTCTGACGTTGAACTCTTTCCAGCAGCCTCTCGTAGGGAATGGGGCTCCCCTGAGACAGCACAGAACCCATCGGAGAGGACAGCCGACACGGCATTCAGTACCACCGGCCCACACAGCAGCTTCCCCCAACTGCTCTACCAAATACTGCAGCCACGAGAGGCCTATCAACCCGGGACACCGGGCCAGGCCACAGAGCACTCTGACCACATTTAGTGGAAAACTGATCCTTTAAATCTCTCCTACCCGACTCGGTGTCAGAAAAGCACCCCACAAACAGGGACAACTGCATTTTTTGCATGAACCTCTGACCGGGAAAGGTGCTGGGTCAGAGCACTAGCCGTACTTTCCACGGCCTCTTTGGAGAAAGGCGCTGGGACTGGGCCTGGTTCGTCCCCAATAAGAATGTTCCCCACAAGACAATACCGAGGCCAGTGCACGGCAGTAAAATCCCGCAGGGCCGTCCCTGAGGCACCACGCGGTCCTTACAACATTTATAAACCTATGCATTTTACCACCTTCTTCAAAGATTTGAACTAAGCCGTGGGGACGCTCCCGGCGCCTGAGGTTAAAAGGACGCGGAGCGAGGGGAGGCGCGGGAAGAAAAGGCCTCTGCGGGGACAGCCGGCTGCTGCTTCCTTTCCACCGGACCCTCGGGAACTTAGGCGGGAAGGGGGAAACGGAGACAAAAACCTGCGACTCAGAAGCAGCCATCAGGAAAACAAATGCTGCATTTTCAAACTGTGCGTTTTCACCTGCTCTTGCAAATAATTTTTAAAAGGATTTTTTTTTTAATCCACAGAATCTCCGCCTTCACCCAGACGCAGCTGAACCCCCTCCCTCCACAGCCCCGCCCCAGGCCCTGCCCACGGCTCTGCCAGAGGGGTCCCCACGCCGGACCGCCCGCCCCGGGAGGGGGGAGGTAAAGCCAGGAGCCCGGTTCCCAACGCTCCGTCCCTCAGGAGCACCGGCCCGGGCCCAGGGCGGGGGCGGGGTCAGCCCGCAGCTCCGTTCTCCGGGTTCTCCCCGCTCTCCCCGCTCTCCCCGCTCTCCCCGGGAGGGAAGCTGCAGGACTTCCACAAGACAACCGCCTCTCCGCGTGCGCGTGCGGGGAGAGGCTGAAACAGCCCCCAAACACACACACACACACACACACATGCACTCACACACACAGTCACACACATACACACACACACAGTTACATACACTCACACAAAGTCGTACACACAGTCACACACAGTCACATACACTCACACACAATCACACACACACAGTCACATACACTCGCACACGCACACGCACACGGTCTCTCGAGGCATTCATTGCCATCCATAGAAAACGGAGGCTCTTCCCTGGGCAACAGCATCGCTCCTTTTAAAAATTCCTCCAGAACGTGGGGTGGCCCGTCAGCCCCGCCAGCCGCCGCCGCACACCACGGGGAGCGGCCTGTCACGGGCAGAGGCCGGGCCGCTCCCCTCAACGCCCGGCACCGGGGCGGCGGCCGCGGGCGGGGCGGAGGGGGACGCCGCGCGCCCCCGGTTCCCGGCTCTCAAACGGATGGAAAGCGGCCCTTTCCCGGCCTCTCCCTCACCCCCGGCCTCTCCCTCACCGCCACCCCCGGCCTCTCCCTCACCGCCACCCCCGGCCTCTCCCTCACCCCCGGCCTCTCCCTCACCCCCGGCCTCTCCCTCACCCCCGGCCTCTCCCTCACCGCCCCGGCCTCTCCCTCACCGCCACCCCCGGCCTCTCCCTCACCCCCGGCCTCTCCCTCACCCCCGGCCTCTCCCTCACCCCCGGCCTCTCCCTCACCGCCCCGGCCTCTCCCTCACCGCCACCCCCGGCCTCTCCCTCACCGCCCGGCCCCGCGGCCGCCCGCCCCGGCCCCCCGCCCCGCGGCCGCCGCCGCCGCGCGCACCTGGATGTAGTTGCTCTCGCAGTAGTCGGCCACCCGCTCCAGGTTGGTGTAGCTGTCGAAGAGGGCCCGGCGGCCCCCCGGGATTTCCTCCTCCAGCAGCATCTGCAGCTCCGCCATCTTCACATCCTCCTCCCCCTCCTCCCGTGCGGACCGCGGAGGCGGCGGCGGCCGCTGGCGGCGCCGGGGAGCCGGGGAGCCGGGGAGCGGGAGCGGCGGCGGCAGGGGCGGCCGGGGCGGGAGCTCGGCGGGAGCGCGGACGCACACCCGGCGGGGCCGCGGGGAGGCGGCGGCGGCCGCTGGCGGCGCCGGGGAGCCGGGGAGCCGGGGAGCCGGAGAGCCGGGGAGCGGGAGCGGGAGCGGCGGCGGCGGCCGGGGCGGGAGCGCGGACGCACACCCGGGGGGCCGCGGGGAGGGGGCGGCGGGCCGGGGGCGGGGCGCGAGCCGGAGCCACGGGCTCCGCGACGGTCACCCGGGCGACTGCCGGCCGGCGCGCACGCGCTCCTCCGCCGCCGCCAGGATTCCCAGCTCGCCCCGCCCACTTCCGGCGTCGCCTAGCGACGGCCGAGCGGGGCCGGGATGCGGCGGGAGCGGCGCCGTTAACCCGTGGGCCCCCGCCGGCGGCGCGGCCCGGGGGTGCCGGCGGCCTTTGTTGGTCCGCGGCCTCCGCGACGCCGCGCTGGTCCCGCCTGGCGCCGCCGGCCGCGGCCAGTGCCTGAGGGCCGTCTGCCCACCGAGCTCCCAGGCGGCCGGACTGCGTTCTCCTCCTCATCGCCGACCTCCTCTGTCCTCCTGGGCGTGCATCACCACCTCCCAGTCTCCCAATCCCTGGACCTCAGCCTCCGTGCTGCCCTCGGCCTCGCTTCCCTTCCCTGACAGCTGGTCCTGGCATTCCTCCGTCCTCCGTCCCTTCCTCCGGCTGCGGGGCCTTGAGAAGGGCCCAGGTGTTAGTCTGGTGGGGTCACACCAGGCCCGGGGTCAGCAGCCTCAGTATTTGAACCTAAATAGGGGAAATTTTTAGAGCCACAAAAGAACATTTATTAAGTCACAGAGTCGTAGAGGAAGAAATGTATGGAAGAAACGGGCTTAGGAGATAAATGACAGAGGCAAAGGAAGGGCCCTTGGAGCTTATACGTGACCAAGGTCAAGGCCACGTGTCAGGGGAGAGGGGGGAAGAGGAAGGGAAAGAGAGCATGCAAACCCTTCGGAAGGGTTTCAGGGGAGGAGGTTTTAGGGGAGGACCCAGGGGAGGATCTCTGCAGAATAGGCAGCAGCTTTCCAGGTGTGGCCTCCCAGGGTCCGGGTCTCCACCACTGCTTGGTAGGCACCAGGGCTGGGTCATCAGTGCAGCTGGTCTTTGTTTAAAGCTGTGGGGTCACTCTCAGAGATTCATCAGAGAGCAGCAGTGATGGAATGGGGTAGCAGGGACTTAGATAGCACGTACACTTGCTTCAGGGAATAAGACACTTGAGAATAATCAAGCAAATAAGACACATTAGAGCAAGCAAGCTTTCCTTTTACTTAATAGGAATTGCGAAGAGTTTGGAATGTACCAGTTTTTTTGATTGTACATGAATCCCATTAGAACTTGTACGCTGAACGCTAACTTACCTACAGCGCGTATGATTTCCACAGCTGCCACTTTTTTTTTTTTTAATAACCATCTGTTTCTTGTCAGTTTCGGTAATACTGCAAAAAGGTTACACTTGGACAAGGTTGCTAACTAAACTCCATAGTGCATGGCAATAAGTTTTACTTGTGTAGTAAGTGCAAGGTTGATAAGAATAAGGCTATTCTTTGCTCTGTTCATAAAACAGAATGTAAAAGAGGTTAACAAAAAAAAATTAATTATTGTATTTGTCAAAGGAATTTTTTATGTAGCCTCTTGGAAAGGAAGGAGCAAAACAGAATAATTTTGATGTTTTAAAATGGCAGAGGACGCCGAATTTACACTTAAAAATACATCAGTAGGATTTCTTCCTTCCTCCTCCACAGGAATTAACAATATATTTCTCACAGACTTCTGTTAGCTACTTCTATTATCTAAATGTCTACCCAGATGAATAAGTGAATGACTCATATCACTGAAATATTTCATAGGATTTTATGATGGTAATTCAGTGGAAAATACCATTTTACCTTCCAGCAGAAAAATCTTCAGCAATTAAGATTAAAATACAGCCGAAACCGGTTTGGCTCAATGATAGAGCGTCGGTCTGGGGACTGAAGGGTCCCAGGTTCGATTCCAGTCAAGGACATGTACATTGGTTGCGGGCATATCCCTAGTGGAGGGTGTGCAGGAGGCAGCTGGTTGATGTTTCTCTCTCATCCATGTTTCTGGCTCTCTATCCCTCTCTCTTCCTCTCTGTGAAAAATCAATAATATATATATATTTTTAAAAATATTAAAATACAGGGAAGTAAGAGTTCCCTCAGTGGAAAGGGATCTACAATTAGATTTTTAGTGTGTTAGATGATCCCAAGGAGGCTAGATCAGTTTTGGGGCTGAGAGATTTAATCCAGAATTTCCCAAATTTCCTAGGACCCTCCTATAAGTCCTCTGAATAAGAAAGAAATAAAGAAAAGAAACTCAGAACAAATCCATGGTTCTACTTCTATCTAAAATCTCACCTCGGATTTAAAACCAGATCAGTCTCTGATCATGGAGAGACAAGGTGACATCTATCTTGTTAGAATCACTGTGCTATAGAATTGCCCTATTGCTTGATTTGCATTTTCCAAAATTATATAATTCCAACAGGGCACCATGCAGATAGAAATATACCACAGTGCCCAATTCTTGTGATTAAACCATGTACTGGGAAAGATGAAAACCTGAGACAGACATAAAATGTATACACACATTAAGAAAGGTTGTCATGGCAACTCTGCTTGAAGATATGTATTTTTAAATCTAAGTAAATTAAACATTCAAAACACATTTGCATCTTCCTCAAAGGTTCTGTATCAAGAACACATATATTTTTAAATTCCCAAATTCCTTCTGAATTGACACCTTCTTGAACACTTAACAAAATTCTATAAATATAATAGCAGCATAGACTGAAGCACATATTTTCAAAAGGATATGAGAAAAATCCAAAGCGAAAGCCTAATAATGTTACTACTTCCAAAAGTCCTAAGCTTCTCCCTCTAAATTTTTAGGTTGTGAACAGTCTATGCCATATAATCTTTACAAGATCCTTTCAAGCTCAAAAATACAGTTCTCTATTAACTGATGACCTTGCCAATGCAAGCAACAAATTGTGAGTGTTGAACATGCCAAGTTATATACTTACGCATTTCAGCCCTAGCCAGCTTGGCTCAGTGGGTAGTGTCAGCCTGTGGACCAAAAGGTCCCGGGTTCAATTCTGGTCAAGGGCACATGCTTAGGTTGTAGGATCCTCCCCGGCCAGGACCCTTATCAGGGGCATGTAGGAGGCAACCAACCAACGTGATTCCCTCACATCGATATTTCTCTGTCTTCCACTCTCTCTAAAATCAATGAAAAAAATATCCTCAGGAGAGGATTAATAAATAAAAGCAACTCGTGTAAATGATTGTAATAAATAATTGCTCTTTAACCTAGTCAAACCAATTCTAGGCTTTATTTGTTCTCCATCTGAAAGTTCTCCAATATTCCTATTTAGCATCAATGTTAAGTTTTCCTTGATAAGATAACTAGTTTAACTATCTTGCTCATACACTAAAAATAATGGTTTGATTCCCAAGTTACTTGTGCTTCTTCCCCCACTACAGTCCACAACAGAAGTCTTTGTGTTGTCATATAGTTAACTACAAGTTACTTCCTTTTTGAGCACTAACCTAAAGGGTCCTTGAGGTGCTCCCAAACCCCAAACCCTGGGCCTCAAGAGTTCTGAGTGCTACTAAGCTTTGGGACATAAGAATTTTGGGTTCTCCCTCCTGGTGAAGCACAGAGGAGAGAGAACACCATAATGATATCACGTGTTTTGTTCACCGCTGTTTTCCCAGTGTCTAGTATAAGAGTTGACTCAAATTAAGTGCTCAATAAGAAAACAACAACAAAAAACCCTGCTGCTGGACTAAATGGGTTCTATTTCTTTGGAAGTCAGGACAGGGGTAGAGGAGAGAGTCAGTAGAGCTACAGGATGCTGAGCCCCGGCAGAGAAAACAGGTGGAGGGGAGCGAGGGAGAGAACATAGAATTCAGGTGGTTGGTTTTAAGACTATGTCACTCCCTAACCTAGAGAATCTCTGGACCATATATAGTTGGAGGAACCACCCTGTTTCCCCGAAAATAAGACAGTGTCTTATATTAATTTTTTGCGCCCAAAGATGCGCTAGGTCTTATTTTCAGTGGATGTATTATGTTTCCATGAAGTAGGTCTTATTTTCGGAGGATGTCTTATTAGATGCTCCTTGAGATCCTTATTTGTCTCTAGATCACTGACAAAATGAGTTCTGTTCCCTAGAACAGTGATTTTTCAACTTTTTTCCTCTCATGGCACACATGAATTACTAAAAGTCTTTGTCACACCCAAAATTATACTTTTGCCAATCTGACAAAAAAAAGTGAGGTATAATTTTTTATTCAATCACACTGGATGGCTATTGTTGTGTTGGCTGTTGTCATTTTATTTGACAATCTAAGGAAAACAAGGTCAGTGCCCCTAAATAAATAGGTATTGAACATTTAAAAAAATCATGCAGCACACGGGTTGAAAATCGCTGCTATAAAATACTACTTCTATGAAACATTGGTTTTATAGAGTAATATGTGTGCCTGAAAAAGGGGGCAACTTCATCAAAAACACTTGGAACATTGTTAAACCAAGCACTAAAATAGTTTCTTTACACTAGAACTTCTTAGTACCTGTTTCCCCGAAAATAAGACCTACTTCATGGAAACATAATACATCCCCTGAAAATAAGACCTAGTACATCTTTGGGAGCAAATATTAATATAAGACACTGTCTTATTTTTGGGGAAACAGGGTACTACCAATATATTAAGATGTCACACACACACACACACACACACACACACACACCTGAGAAAGAACTTAGTCCTAATGAATATGATCCAGGAATCTTTTACTCAGGGGCTCACAGGATAGTGTTCCATGAGACACACTTTGGGAAATGCTCTCTCGGAGCCAGGGGAAGGCAGGTAATGGGGACCTCTGTAATATTCTCAACGATATAAACAAAAAACAAACTCTTATCCTTAAACATTTCCAGATTTAATGATGATCTGATGATATAGAAGGTACAAAGAAGTACTTACTGTTTTGGTTAAAATTTTTAGTAACTACCACTCATTATAAACCTACTAGAGGACCTGTGCACTAATTTGTGCACAATGAAAGGAAAGTAATTAGAAGAAATAGTTTTAATATATATATTATTGATTTTTTACAGAGAGGGAGATAGTTAGAAACATCGATGAGAGAGTCATCGATCAGCTGCCTCTTGCATGCCCCCTACTGGGGATGTGCCAGCAACTAAGGTACATGACCTTCACCGAAATCGAACCCGGGATGCTTCAATCTGCAGGCTGATGCTCTATCCACTGAGCAAAACCGGTTTCGGCTAGAAGAAATACTGTAATATCGCTATTCGCCCTTTCTCTATAATAGAAGTGTCAACCAAATTCACGATCAACAATGACAGATGGAAACACACATGTGTACGATTGGCTCCAGCGAGAGCTTTATACATATAAATTTGCTTAATTAGACCTGCTTTCTGATTTAGCTAAATTTTCCAGCCCAGTGAAGCACCCCAACTTCTCTTTCAGGTAATTGACAGCAACACACCAGTAAATATAAACACAAAGCAGATTTTTATTGTACATCACACAAGGAGAACAAAGGGTGAAATATTTAATTCTAAGTGTTTGACTATATTCTGCACAGTGAGAAAACCTGAAGTCATTTTCAGGTTCCACCATTTCTTACTTCTTTTCAGTTGGGTCAAGTTTCTAGGCTTTTTAAATCTCTGGGTTTTTTTTTTGGCTGGTGAAAATAAAATAGGATTCCACTAAGTCTCCTATCTACCTATTATAGGACTTCTGTGAGAATCAAATGAGATGAGGCACAGGAAAATGCTTCACAGACATTTGGTTAAACTGTAAAATGTTTGCACCTGGCTATAAAGCAAGTGGTGTTCCTGGGCTGAAGAGACTCTAAGAAGGCTACTGCTAGGGAGAGGAATTCAGGTGTTGCTAATGATGTCATTACCCAACACTCTCAGCCAGTGATGATTTCGATGTGAAAGACAAAGTACATCCAGATCAACCGAAAAAGTTTGAAGACCAACCATTACAAGCATTATTGGATAAAGATAGGTGTCAAACTCAAAAACAACTTGCAGAAAGATTAAATTTTGCTCAGCAAACAATTTACAATCATTTACAAGCAATGGGAAAGATTTTAAAGGAAGGAAAATGGATGCCATAACTGAATGAAAGACAAATGGAATATCGAAAGGTCATCAGTAAAATGTTGCTTCAGTGGCACAAAAGTCAATCTTTTTTTGCATCAAATTGTGACTGGCGATGAAAAGTGGATTTATTTTGAGAATCTCAAATGCACAAAATCATGGGTTGATCAAGGCCAACCATCAACATCGACTGAAAGGCCAAATCGCTTCAGAAAGAAGACAATGCTCTGTGTTTGGTGGGATCAGGAAGGTGTGGCGTATTATGAGCTTCTAAAGCCTGATGAAGTAAAAACAAGCCAGAGGAAAATCATTTGGGCAAAAAATGAAAAAGAATCCCAAGTCAAATTTATAGAAAATATTCCTTTATTAACTTTTGGTTAAGAATATGTTTGTATATTTTCAGAAAACAACTCCGAGACCATGTGGATTCCGGAAACAGAGAGGAATTGGTATGACTACTCCAATCATGAAGACAGAAGAGAAGCAGTCCAGAGATGGAAGACGCTGACGACACCTTGCCATAATAGCAGTTAGCAGCTGTGTATCACTGCAGGTTGCCCAGGACCAAACCAGAGAAGGTCAGACCTGCATTACCACCATTTGTCCACCATCCAGAATTGAAATATCATTGCTGACCTATACACATAAGGAACTGTTTGACAATGAAATTGGGTCTCAAAAGAACTGTTGGCCCAGAAAGAAATTCACTACAGATTGATTCATATGCATTTCAGCATAACCATTATTGCTTGTCTCATTTTCGATTCTTAGAAATATATTTCCAGTAGGACATGATCTCACTCATCTAGGGGAAATGGTGAACAACACAGACTGATGAACAAGAACAGACCCAGAGATAAGGAGCCATGGGTCAGACTTTTGGACCTCAAAGGGAGGGTGGAGATAAAAAGGAGAGATCAACCAAAGGACTTATGTGCACACACATGAGCCTAACCAGTGGTTGAGGACAATAGGGGATGGGGGCATGAGTGGGGAGGGGTGGGGGATTGAAATGGGGGGTTGAGGACAAATATGTGATACCTTAGTCAATAAAGAAATTTTAAAAAATAAAATAAAACCTGGTGAAACCCTTAATACTGATCACTACAGGACAACAAATAATCAATTTGAACCACGCTTTGATCATAAAACCAAAATGGGCCAGAAGACCCAAAAAAGTAATTTTGCTTCATAATGATGCACCATCCACACTTCAAACCATTTAAAGACATGTTAAAAGATCTTGCCTGGGAAGTATTAACCCACTCACTGTATTCAACAGACCTTGCTCTTTCAGATCACCACTTGTTCCGATCGATGGCACACACACTTTCTGAGCAGCACTTCAAAACGTACGAAGAAGTGGGAAATTGGGTCTCTAATGGTTTGCCTCCAAACAAGAAAAGTTCTACTGGGACAGTATCCATAAGTTACCTGAAAGATGGGGGAAATGTGTAGCTAGCGATGGACATTACTTTGAATACAGCACTTTTGATGTTTCTCTTGAAATTGTGTTTTCTTTGACTACAAAATACACATTATTAACTGGTATACCTGGTACTTTGAATAAAGCACTTTTTATGTTTCTCTTGAAATTATCCTGTTTTCTTTGATTACAAAATCCGCTTTATTAACTAGTGCACCTGGTAAATAGGTGGAACAACAAATTGATGTTTCTCTCTCAAGTCAAAAAATATTTTTTTGAAAAAATTACTTTATTCTACATGCACAGAAAACCTCAGTGGATATGTTGTTCATTTCTTGAAAAATATTTATTGTCTTTTTGTAGACAGGCACTTTACAGTTTTACCTATGAAGTAGTTACAATAGTGAGATAGCACATTTTCACTCACTACTATCATTTGTTAAAAATTAAAACAAGAATTTGAAGTATTTTATATGTAAATAAAGGAATGTCTTTTAAAATTACTCAACAGGACATATCTGTGACTTATTTGCTCATGGCATTTTATCACAGGTTCTCACAAGATCCATTCCCAATCTCTAGAAAAATGGCCACAAAACCGTAAACCAATTAATTGGAGAATGCTACTGGAAGAAGGAATGTAATTTTCTGCCTTTTGTTTATTGCCTGAATGTTTTCCAACTCAAATTTTACAATTATCCATTCATTCAGTCATAAAATTCTATAAATCAAACACTAACTTATTTCTATTTTAAAAGTCTATTCACCACCACCCTCTCCCACCCCCAAAAAATATATCTATTCCCCGAAGCCCTTGCAAAAAAGTAACAAAGGAAAAAGTTTAAAATTCATTAAGTGAAAAGTAAACCATATTGTTATCATTGCAACAGGTAAAAATATGTATGTGTAAACAGGAAAAAATTTAAACAGTTGTATGGTTGGTTGAATTTGCAGCATTAGTTTTTTAAAAAATATATATTTTCATTGATTTCAGAGAGGAACGAACAGGGAGGGAGATAGAAACATCAATGAGAGAGAATCGTTGATAGGCTGTCTCTTGCATGCCCCCTGCTGGGGATTGAGCCCACAATTCAGACATATGCCCTTGACTGGAATTGAACCTGGGACCCTTCAGTCCACAGGGCAATGCTCTATCCACCAAGCCAAACCAGCTAGGCCAGCATTAGCTTTTTAAAAATGATTTATTTTAGCATTGCTGTTAACAGTACTCTTTTAATCATTGTCTCCTAATTTTTTAAAATTAATTTATTGATTCTAGAGCAAAAGGGGGGAGGAAAGAGAGGAAGGGAGGGAGGGAGGGAGAGGTAGAGGGAGAGAGAGAGAGAGAGAGAGAGAGAGAGAGAGAGAGAGAGAGAGAGAGAGAGACTTGTTGTCCCATTTATTTGTGCAATCATTGGTTGCTTTTTGTATGTGCCCTGACTGGTATTCAATCCACAATACTGGCTTTGAGACAATGCTCGAACCAACTGATTTACTCTGCCAGGGCTAATCATTTCTTTAGTTATTATGAATAGTACAATATTTAAAATTATTCCTGGATTCCCTTTTAAATAATAGCAAATACACCAATAAACCCCACTGAAGATGTTAAGATGAAGTTTAGATCTCTCACTTCATTTTTTAGCCAGTTTTTCCCTGTCTTCCTTTATAGTATTTCTCCCAGCAGGGATGAAAAACTATTTTAGTTTGTCACGGAACCGACTGTTATGCCCTAAGGACTAAATGAAAGAGGTATATAACGTATTTGGTTTGTAACAAATGCCTTCCAGTCCCCTGTTCTACTTTCAGCTTAACGGTCACTCCAAGTTTCAGCCTCACTCCTTTTTATCACTCAGGTCACTCCCAACCTTTCAAAGCAACACTGTATGAAGCCTCTTGGCGTGTGGACTTCCTCCGGCTTCTGCGGTAACAGTACCTGCTTTGTTGTCATATCCTCCCCCCCAGCCCCTCCCCTTCTACCCTAATCATTCACTGATTAGTAACTTAGGAAACAGGCAGAGGGCTAGTTTAGCAGAAGAGAAAAAAAAGGAGGCTACTGGTATCAATTTGTTGATATTATAAAAACCTGCCCTTAAAAATAACATCCATTTCTCACAGCTATCTTCTCACAGCTTCTGGTCATGTCTTCAGTTTCGCACATGTTAGAACTGTGTTTTTTAAGCAGTTTTCAATCTGTCACCATAATCTCATGTTAAAAAATGTTATAGGTTAACAGTGCTTTTTATGCATTTGGGGGAAGGAGGGCATAAAGATGTCTTCAGAGAAGAATCTTAATTTGTTTGCCCGAGTCCAAAAATAATAACAAAGGTGCTTAAGATTTCCTCTTAAAAGCTTTTCCTTAGGGCAACAGAGTAATTTCATTTTTATGAACAACTGTTCGTTTTGTTTGTAAAATCATCACCTGAGAATATTTTTTTCCATTGATTTATAGAGAGAGTGGGAGGGAGGGAGAGTAAGAGAGACAGGAACATCGTTGCAAGAGAGAGATACCGACTGGTTGCCTCCCACCTGCACCCCGACCAGGGCTGAGGATCCTGTAACCGTGGTACATGCCCTTGATCAGGAACGGAATCTGTGACCCTTTGGTCTGCGGGTCCACAATCTAACCACTGAGCAAAACCAGTTAGGGCCAACAACTGTGCATTTTATGTTGTTCTATGACTAGCAACTTAGATATACAAACATATAACTGTTATGTTAGAATGGATGGAGAAGTAAGAATATTTTTTTAAATTGAAAAGAAAAAAAAAAGAATATCTGAGAAGGGAAAGAGAGAAAAGTAAGCATGCCAAAAATCTGTGCTTACATTCTGTGTGAAAAGAATACTAATATTCCAATTGTTGGAAATGCTATTGTTCACAATATACTAAATGAATAGAACAGTAGATATGTCTGTAGAAATATGTGGATACAAAAAAGAATAGAAAGATCTATCTCATAACCTTAACACTGGCTAAATTCAAGTACCGGTAGTAGGACTATCACTGACTGAGTTTGCTGTTTTTGTGTTTCTGTATTTCCTAAATTTTCCTACAAAAACAGAAATAATCTATAATAATAAAAGGGTAATATGCTAATTACTAGTAGATCGGACATCCTTCTGGATTAAGCTGGGGCTGCAAGGGAAGTCCAGGTCCCAGGTGCCTGCTGGTGGCCAGAGCGAAACCCAGGTCCCAGGTGCCAGAGGAAAGCCAGTGCCAGCAGCGGGGGGAAGGAAGGCCTACTCTTGCAAAAATTTTGTGCATCAGACCTCTAGTTCTATATAATAAAAGCCTCATATGCAAATGAACCAAACAGCAGAATCAACAGGACTGGTTGCTATGACAGGCACTGACCACTAGGGAGCAGGTGCTCAATGCAGGAGCTGCCCCCAGCCCACAGGCTCAGGCCAGCGGGAGGAGGAGAGGGGGCGCCAGATCACCCTGCCAGTCACCCCACAGAGGGAGTTGACCAGTGGCAGCAGTGGGGCCAGTAAGTGGGCAGCACTAATGTTTTGAACAACACACTTCTGAACTATAAAAAAGAATGCCAAAAAAATAAATAAATAAAGAATGCAGATCACAATCAGTGAACAAATAGTTTTTTTAAAAAAGCTACAAAACTTAAGAGGCCTACTAGAGTTATGCTATGAGCCATCAGTGGCACTGTGGCTACTAAAATTTCAGTCATTTGATAAAGGGCAAAATAAGAACAGCAGTTGATGGACAACTTATTTTATACATGATTAACATTTCTTAATCCTCTTGAAGATGATTTTTTAAATGCTTTAAGTTAGTCATGTAACTATGAATAACATGTATTTATTTAACTGATTCTTCTAGCCTCTATTTTCCTTGATTTCAATCATTATTAGTAATTATCGGTCCTCATTTATTGGGTATATGCAAACTCCCTGACTCTAGTTCAGCTGCTCTGTTTTTGCCTTGATCATTGCTGAAAAGGTCTCACTTACCGTATTTGCCGGCGTATAAGACGATTTTTTGGCCCTGAAAAATATGCCTCCAAGTGGGGGGTAGTCTTATACGGCGAGTATATAACAAACTCTGTATTTTTAGTGGAAATGTTAGGGGGTCGTCTTATACGCCCAGTCTCTTATACGCCGGCAAATACGGTATTTTTCAGGGCCAAAAAATCGTCTTATACGCCGGCAAATATGGTACTTTCTATTTCCACTTATCGCCCTACCAATTTGGCTCAGTAGATAGAGTGTTGGCCTGCAGGTGAATCCAAGGTCCCGGGTTTGATTCTGGTCAAGGGCAGGTGCAGGAGAAAACCAATCAACATGTTTCTCTCACATCGATATTTTTCTCTGTCTGTCCCCTCTCTCTACCACGCTCTCTAAAAATCAATGGAAAAATATCCTCGAGTGAAGATTGAAAAAAATTAATTTATCTTATCTAATTTTACTGACTTGGTGTACATATCAGTTGCCCACTCTTACCTTTTACTGCCAGTTTCCAAACCAATTAAGGTACTTGGACAACAAAGGAAGATGTACTACCTACACAAAATCATAAAAAATGATAGGTGGGATGGGAATAAATTTAACAATTTATTTTTTATAAACATGATGCTAGGAGCTATGAATAGTTAAAGTTTTAAAATTTGATTTAAAGTTTTAAACTTTAAATTAGTCTAGAAGGTAAATGTTTTGTCAGAAATAAAGCCTGCATCTAATTAAATTCTACATTAATCACTCAAAACTAGGTCTAAAATGTTAGCTATTTAACCATAAACACAGCATAAAATAATAATAACTAGGTACATTCTTGAAACTAAATTTACAAATGAAATTCAGAAGTGTCAGAAATAAGCTCACCTGCCAACATTTTTCATTTTTCTTCCCTTCTTGCTATCTGTACTTGGCACATCTCCTTCAGTTGACTGAAGGAAAAATGTGTTTTTAAAAAGTCTTTATGAACAGCATAAATAAAAAAGTGTATTAAATACAATGTTATCAACAAAAAGTATTAAATATAAAACTTATCAGTACTAAAGTGTTGTTAAAAGATATTTAAAATGTTTTTTTTAAAACTCCATTATTTCTTTGCTTAGTAAGATTGACCATTTTTCTAAAAGTTTATTAGCTATTTTTCCCTATAAAAGTTTGCTATTCATGTTTTCTTTATCCATTTATCAAGTGTATGTTTTCTTACCAATCTGTATGAGCTCTTTATAAGTAATATGGTTATTATCCCTTTCTGTCATATATTTTGCAATTATTCCCATCTTTGTTTTCTTCTTAATTTGGTTTGGTTTTTGGTTAGTGCTCTCTCATTTCTTAACAATAAACTCCTTATATTAAGTATATGACATAGTAAATAAATTTAGAAATTGTTTTTTCCACAATTGAGAATTAATAGAGTAATTTAGTGCTAATAAGAATTCCAGCCCGGCCATAGTGCCTCAGTGACTGAGCTTCGACCTATGAACCAGAAGGTCACAGTTCAATTCCCAGTGAGGACACATACCCAGGTTGCCAGCTCAATCCCCAATCATGCAAGGCAGCCAATCAATGATTCTCTTTCATCATTGATGTTTCTATCTCTCTCTGCGCCTCTCCTTTCCTCTTTAAAATAAAAAAATATTTTTTAAATAAAAAATTCCAGCAAAACAGAAGGACAAACAAGTCTCAATTTTAGTTTGTCACTTAGAAGGGAAACTTCAAAATGCATAAAATTTAAAAAAAAAAAAAACCTGCATTATTTTCCACAATGTTACTTGGTTTGTAAAAGAATTCCATATAAATTTTCTAAATGGGCATTTTCTTCACCAAAGTGTACCGTATTTGCCGGCATATAAGACGACTTTTTGGCCCTGAAAAATATGCCTCCAAGTGGGGGGTAGTCTTATACGGCGAGTATATAACAAACTCTGTATTTTTTGTGGAAATGTTAGGGGGTCGTCTTATACGCCCAGTCTCTTATACGCCGGCAAATACGGTATTTTTCAGGGCCAAAAAATCGTCTTATACGCCGGCAAATACGGTAATATAAAAATGTTCACTATCTCTTTGAGACCGTGATCCAAGCTTCTTCCCTGGAGGATGTTACCAGTTCATACTTAGTTTCAATAACTTGGCCCTCCACAGGCAGCAGGTGCAGTCTCCTCACCAGTACACTCAGAAGTACTGTGGTCACCATATATGCAAACCTAGTCAGGAAGAAAGTTGACTGGTTACTGTTAACAATTACACTTTAATTATGCCTGACACCCTTCCTTTCACTTGATCACCTCACCTTAACTCTGGGCATTCCTGTGTGCCTGAGAATCCAAGCAAGGAGAAAGTTTTCATTACTGATTCATCATTAAACCGGTCTGGATCAAACCTACAAAGAAGATTGGTATTTAGTTTTCAAAAAAGTCATCCCAGTGTATTTAATTTAAAAAAAAAAAAAAGAAGTTTGGGGGCTAATCACAATAGAATGCCATTGGCCTTTTACATATTTACTCTGTAAGAACACAGATATAATAATGTTTTTAAAACTATTTAAAATAAAAACTGCTGTCACATTATATTTAAATTTCACCTATTATTATGTTCCCAAATTATTCAATATATATTTTTTTATCTCTTTCTGCTTACTATTCTATACCAGGGTGGAGAACATCTGGCCTGCAGCTGTATAGAACCTGGGAAATCATTTGGTCTGTCCCTACCAAAACGTTCGAGGTGAGTTAATTAAATGTTTGACTAAATATAGCAGGCTAATTTTTAAGCTGATCATTCTTGTATGGCTGTGAATGATGTTATAAATATCCAAATGGCCCTTGGCAGAAAAAAGGTTCCCCTTTCCTACTAAAATAGACACAAAACACATTTCTCTGGAACCAATAATGAATAAGATTTTGACACAAGTTTACACCATTATATGAGATATAAAGATAAATCAAACAAAATCATATAATAAATATTTACATTTAAGTGTGTTCAACATATCTGTTACATGAGACCATCTGATCAATATGTAAGGTATTCTACATTGCCTTTTCAATTAAATTTATTGCTTAAAATTGGAGACATCAGACTTAAAAACTTATATTCATCAATTATGTTACACCCAGACTTAGTAATAACTGAAGGAAATAAGAAGGCTAAGATTTTTTATTGTACACAATTTCACTCTGTAAAAACTTGCAGGGAAAATGGATATATTAAAACAAAACAAATAAATCACCCATTCTGGATCATAAAATTTTGTCTTAAAAACAAATGTGTCTTTGAAAAGATCAGCAAAACTGATGAACACTTAACCAGACTCAAAAAGGAAAAAGAGAGACGGCCCTAATAAATAAAATTAGGAATGAAGGAGAGAAGTAACAACTGACACCACAGAAATACAAAGGATTATAAAACAGTATTATGAACAATTATATGCCAACATATTGGGCAATCTGAAAAAAATAGGTAAATTTCTAGAAACATATAATATTTCAAGACTGAATCAAGAAGAAACAAAACCTGAACAGATCGGTTACAACAAAAGAAATAGAAGTGGTAACCTAAAAACTCCCAACAAACAAGTCCTGGACCGATGGCTTCACAGGTGAATTTTATGGTCCATAAACATTTAAAAAACTAACAGCTACAGCTGCTGCCAGGGCCAAGCCCTTGCATGATTTCGTGCATCCGGCCTCTAGTCTAGATATAAAGAAATTAAACCATAGATATGCAAAAGGAAAAATTGGGTAAAAAAACCTCTTAAACTTTGGTGAAGGCATAGGCTTTTTAACTTTATTGTTTGAGTGCAATAAAAAAAGAAATGATTTGTCAACCTAACAATTGAAAATGTTTGCATGACAAGACCAGAAAAATAAAGTTAAAATGCAACTTACACAGAAAAAAACAAACAAACAAAAAAACCTAACAGCTATCCAAAAAATTCAAGAGGAGTAAAGACTCCCACACTCGTTTTATGAGGCCAGCATTACACTAATTCCAAAAACAGATAAAGACACTACAAAAAAAGAAAATTATAGACCAGTATCTCTAATGAACATAGATGCTAAAATCCTCAACAAAGTATTAGCAAACCGAATTGAGCAATTCATTAAAAATATCTCACACCATGACCAAGTGGAATTCATTCCTGGGACAGTAAATCCTAATCCATTTCCTTAGGATTTTATTAGATGACTATGTAAGAGGCAAACAAAAGCAGCTCTGCTCTTCAGCTTTTCCCTCCCTCACCATTCTCACATACCACACGTATAAACACACAAAACCTATTTTCTGAATTTGACTAAAGCACTTAATAATTGAGATCACTTAACCAAAAGAAGAACTCCAAAATTTGACTGAAATGAAAAGATAGTTGCAGAGATCAAGTCATTAAACAGATCTTAGGACAGAAGTGGTAACAGGAGAGACAAAGAGTAGCAGACAGCAGATTCATGAAAGAAAAGGTAGTGAGTGAGCAGACAACATAAAGGGAAGATATAAATGTATCATTGTCTCCTCAAAAATTAGAAAAGTAATGCAACACATGAAAACACATAACAATCAATAATCATAATGACAGTGACCGATATTTCATACTTGTATGGTGACGGCCAGGTACTGGGGTCTTGAAGTACCACACCAAGGGCATAAAGAACAAGGGTCTGCAAACAAAAATAAAATGTCTTCTGGTTAGTCAAGGCCTAACAAAGACAAAGCGACACCCAGAAAGCCAACTCCTCCTAATTGCTCTCTTAATGTAGATAACGAATACAAAATGAAAAGATAAAACAACAGAAGAAAACAGAGGCCATTACTTTGGTAATCTTGCAGTGAGGAAGGCATTCCTAAGCCTGTCACAAAAGCCATGAAGTAATAGCAGGTTTCACTATATAAAAAATTTAAAAATTGCATCCTGTCAAAACAAAAATCATACCATACCATATCAAATAGAAAGAAAAAATACTTGTTATATACCCAACAGCATGTATAATATACAAAAAGACATATACCCAACAGCATGTATAATATACAAAAAGACATATGTTCACTAGAAAGAACACTGAGTTATAAACAGATAATTCACTAGAGAAGAAATACAAACTGTTTATATATGAAAAGCTGCTCAATCTCTCCAAGATTAGGGAGAAGCAAATTAAAAGCACGAGAGAGTTTTTCATATAAAATTCGCAAAATATATATGATTTATAAATCCACAGATGGTGAGGATATGGAGACAAAAAGCTTTTTCATACATTATTGCTAACAATATAAATTGCCTTTTAGATAACAATTTAAATTCAACATACATATACACTTTGACCAAAAAAACTCCATTTCTACAACTCTATCCAATACCTGTCCAAGTATATAATTTGTAATAATAAAAAAAGATCTAATTTCCATCTATGAGGACTGCTTAAATAAATCATAGTACATGGGATACTATGCATCCATTAAAAATGCGTTGGCCCTAGCCGGTGTGGATAGAGTGTTGGCCTGCGGACTGAAGGGCCCAGGTTTGATTCCTGTCGAGGGTACATGTCCAGGTTGCAGGCTTGATCCCCAGTTGGGGCATACAAGAGGCAGCTGATCAATGATTCTCTCTCATCATTGATATTTCTATCTCTCTCCCTCTCTTTCCCTTCCTCTCTAAAATCAATAAAAATATATATTTTTTAAATGAGTTGGATCTGTATCAAATGCCAGTTGTACTAGTAGTCATGATACACTCAATAAAAGAAAATTAAAGAACATATAAAGAGTAACCTTTCATATATAAATTCAGTTTTTAAAATATACACACATATGTATGTGTATAACATACATAGAATAATATACACAGAGAGAAAGATCTATAAAAATATACACTAAAGAAAAAAAACTCAGGGACATGGACAGTAGTATGGTGACTGCGGGGGGGTGGTGGTGGGTGGAAGGAGAGGAGGGCATTGGGGGGAAATGTGATGAAAAAAAATAAAATAAAGAAAAAAATACACAATAAACTGTTAACAGTAGTACCCCTGGGGAAGAGAGGTTGTTTTTTTTTTTTATACTGGTATAGTTTGAACTTTAGAACAGGCATATATTATTTTGTCACTTTAAGTGACTGTGTTTTTTATTTAATAATAGGTAGCATTTATTGGACACTTTAAACAATAAAATTTAAAAATCCACACTAAAAGAGTTGAAAAGAAAAACTGAATGAGTTAAGTATACTAAATGTTTCCTACCTCTCTAGGAATAATGAATTTGTCGATCTTTCCTTCAATATCTTGAAGCCGGGCAGAAACTGGGGTCAGTTTGGCAGTCCGGACAGTCTCACAAAGCACTTGTCGACAATATCTGTTTAAAAAAATATTTTAAAAAATATCTTTACTATGAGAGAGGCAGTTTGAAATGTAGAAATATTTCAAAATGTCATTCAACAACTTTCATAGCTTTCCTAATTTGAAATAGGAAAATTCTATAGACATGATAATTCTTTGTTGCTTGAAGATATCTTATCCTATATAATAAAACCCTAATATGCAAATTGACCAAATGGTGGAATGACCACCAGAATAACCAGTCGCTATGATGTGCACTGACCACCAGGGGGCAGACACTCAATGTAGAAGCTGTACCCTGGTGGTCAGTGCACTCCCATAAGGGGAGCACCACTCAGCCAGAAGCCAGCCTCACAGCTGGCAAGCATAGCAGCAGTGGCGGGAGCCTCACCTGCTTCCACTTCAGGCAGGTGGTAAGGTGCAAGGGATCCCGGACTGCAAGAGCCCTGGACTGTGAGAGGGATTTCTGACTGCTGGCTTAGGCGGATATTCCCCAAGGGGCCCTGGACTGTGAGAGGGATGTCTGGCTGCTGGCTTAGGCGGATATTCCCCAAAGGGTCCTGGACTGCGAGAGGGCACAGGCTGGGCTGAGGGAAATCCCCCGCCCCTCAGTGCATGAAATTCGGCCTCTAGTATCTATATATATGTAAAAAGCTAATATGCAAAGTGTCTCCTCAGGAGTTCAACCATGACATGAGGAGTTTGACTGCTCACCATGACATGAGCTGACCACCAAGGAATGGCGTGGAATGAAGGGAATCCCCGGCCAGCAGCTGGAAGGCCAGTGATCAGTCCTGATGGCCAGCCAGGACTAGAGACCCTACCTGTGCATGAGTTTTGTGCACTGGGCCTCTAGTAAATATATAAAGTCCAGGTGGGTAAAGATTTAAATAATAACATCTTAAAAAAAAAAAAGAAAATTCAAAGAAGTATTTTTATAACTTTTTAATGAAAATTCCTATATTTTAATAAAGTACTTAATAAAAATTTTAATAAAAGACTTTGCTAATAAAAATTATATAAATATTGACACAATAATGGAAACCATAACAAAAAATGTAAATAATCTGATTATGGGATTTTTTCTATGTTTATAATTATCATACATAAAATTAAAACACAACTAGAAAAAATTTAAAAAGACAACTAGAAAAATATTGACAGTAAATATATCTTTAATATATCAAAGCTTTTTAAAAATTCATAATTAAAATAATCAAACACCCCAATAGATATGTAGACAGAGAATACAGAAAATCAAATAAAATAAACATAAATGGCCTGAAAACACATGAAATGATAATCTCATCAACAATTGAAAGATAGCCAATCGGATAGATATGCCAAGATGAAAAAGAATAACAATGGGCAATACTAATAAAAATGGGGGAAAGACATTGATAGTTAGTTGGTGGAAATATAAATTGGTATAACCTTTCTGAAGGAGAATTTGGCAATATACAGTACAAGAATATTAAGTGTGCATCACAATGATAAAAAAATGTATTGAAATCTTGACACAAACCAGTTCAATTCAATAGTTTCTATGCAGTATCTCTTTTTTGTTGTTGTTAATCCTCACCTAAGGCTATTTTTCCATTGATTTTTAGAGTGGAAGGGAGAGGTAGAGACAGAGAGAAATGTGAGACAGACACATAGATTGGTTGCTTCCTGCATGCACCCTGACCAAGGCCGGAAACCCAGGTACATGGCCTTGATTGGAATCGAACCCCGGACCCTTCAGTCCGTGGGCTAACACTCTATCCACTGAGGCAAACCGGCAAGGGCTATGCAGTATCTCTTTTAATCCTTGTAAGAACCTCAAGGATCCTATTATTATTTTAATTTTACAGATTAAAAAATATTTTAATGAGGCACTATACTATTGCATATATCCTTAAATACTAACTTCATTATTTATTAATAGAAACAATTAGAAATATTAGCAAAGATGTAAGCATAGGGATGCTAATTTTGTTTGTTTGTAATATTTAAAAACAACAAAAGAGGAAACAGCCTTCCTTTCCTCTTCAAACAAGTATTTATTGGGTACATACTGCATTAGAAGCTCTGTGTTGGATACTCAGCTAAAGCAGTGAACAAGACAGATACCTCCAGAGGAACTCAGAGTCTAGTTAACAGGGGAAATGAGAAAAGTAGGGACATCAAGGATGAACAATGACAAAAGCCCAGTCACTGTTATGATAAAGAATATCCAGGGAATTAGGGAACACATGGCAGGAGCACCTAAGTGGAGAGAGGACTATGCAGAAAAGTAAACACTCGGCTGAGACCTTCAGGAAAAAGCAGGAGGTAGCTAGAAGAGAGAGAGAGAGAAAGAATCTAGTCCACAAAACACAGAAGATATGAAAGAATGCTGTATGGTTGAAGAAACAAAAGAATGTCAGTGCAGTTGAACCCAGAGTATGAAGAGGCACAGTAACAAGAGATAAGGTAGAAGAGGAATGCAAAGCTAAGCTATTGAAATGCCTCATAAGCTCATGAAATGCCTCATGAGTTTACATTTTATCTTAATGGCATCCAGAAGTCACAGAAGGATTTTAAAGTGGGAAGTCATCTAATCAGATGTGACTCCCCAAATACATAAAGATCACTAGCTCTGTGACTCTCAACTTTGGCTGCATATTACAATAGTCTGAGAAGCTTTTTAGAACCACCAATGGCAGACTATTGCCTTGGGGTTGTTCCCAGGGTATCTGTATTTTTAAAGCACCTGAGGTGAGTACAGTCACAGACTCCAGTAATTTGAAGAATGAATTGGAGGGGAGCAAGATCTAAGACTATTGAAATGTACCAGACAAGAACTAACACTAAACTTCCAACTAAAGGTGTTTGGAAAGAAGAATCAATAAAACTTGATCACTGATTGGTTGTGTTGGGAGTTACTATAATTAAGAATACTGTCCACAAAATATTTAGAGAGAAAAAAGAAATTTACAGAGAGTTATAATTTGATGAGTTTACACAATTGCGTAACCAAAACTACAAGCAAAACACAGAATAAGAACACTTCCCTCACCCTAAAACCTTTACTTCCGCCCCTGCACAGCTCATCCCATCCACATTCCTTGCCCCAGACAAGCACTGATCTGCTTTCTATCACAATAGCTTTGCCTTTCCTGTAATTTCACCTGAGTGAAATCATACTGTAGCCAATCTTTGTGCTTGACTTCTTTCACTTAGCATAATGAGATTTCCATTAGGTGTGTATTGATATTGTGTTACTTTTTATTTTAAAAATATCACTTTCCTTTCATCAGATCTGTCTTAAGAAAAGTAATTCTAGCCTAAACCAGTTTGGCTTAGTGGATAGAGCGTCAGCCTGTGGGCTGAAAGGTCCCGGGTTCGATTCCTGTCAAGTCACGTATCTTGGTTGCCGGCACATCCCCAGTGGGGGGTGTGCAGGAGACAGCTGATTGATGTTTCTCTCTCATTGATATTTCTAACTCTCTATCCCTCTCCTTTCCTCTCTGTAAAAAATCAATAAAATATATATTTTTTTAAAAGAAAAGTAATTCTATGGTATGTTGAATTCTACAACATTCTAAGTAGAATTAACTGAGTAGTATATTTCATGGTCTTTTTCCTATAAATATAACCATAAAGACAACAGGGTAACTGTCCTGTTTTTCCTCACGGCAGCTCCTCCTGTTTTCGGAGGTAGAGGAGGGAGGACAAGCTTCTGTGTCTCCCTGGTGTTTCTGGAGGCTCTGGCAGAGACCTTCTCGGTAACCGGTTTCCCATATTTTCCAAGAGTCTGTTTCCTCTTAACACTCAACGTGTTTTACAGAAGTCTTGTAATAGTTCCAAAAATAATAAAACCGGTCCCAAATATAAATGATACATACCACAACACATTGGTTTTTCATAGTGGCTTTGGTTTTGTTAAATTCCTTTAATTTTTAGTGCCAAATTATGTGGTAGAAATAAAGTTTTTCTTCGAAGTAATAAAACCCCTGGAGAAATGCAGTTCAATGATGTGTGCAGAGGCTGAGACTCATCTGTACAGAGGCCAGCCCGGGACGGTGTGGCCACCTCACTGCCTAGCAGGCCCCGTTAGTGAGAAGTGGGAGGTTTAACCTCAATGCCATATCCCGGGACAAAAGTTTACTCCAGGTAAACGCTTCCAGTATCTGTAAGGTTGTTCTTGAGCTGATGAAATCTGCTTCTCCAATTGTCCAGCATTAACATGAAAAAGTAACCTTCGTTTATAGTTTATCTGCCCCTCCCATCACTCTTAGACAGTGGTTAAAGTCAATCAATTTCTCTGCTTTAATAATTAGATGTTTGACCAATGAAAAATTTAGGCTTCCTTTTAAATTACTGTGTTACTCTTTATTACTTGGTAATATTCCATAGTACAAATATAATAAAATTTGTTTATTCACCAGTTCAGGAATATTTGGACTGCTTCCAGTTTTTTGCTATTATAAATAATATTGCTGTGAACATTTGCAAGCATGTTTGTGTGGCCATTTATTTTTATTTCTCTTGGTGAATGCTGGGTCAAAAAGAACTGCTGGGTCAAATGGTGAGCATATGTTTAACTTTCTAAGATCCTGCCAATTTTCCTACAGGACTGTTCCATTTTCCATCCCCACTACCAAGGTCTGAATGTTCCACTTACTTTATTGACATCACTGATACTATTTTATACAGGCTAATGTAAAGCTTTCCCAGAACTACTGTATGGTTTTAGAAAATAAATTAATTTTTAAAAATATATTTTATTGATTTTTTATAGAGATGAAGGGAGAAGGATAGAGAGTTAGAAACATCGATGAGAGAGAAACATAAATCAGCTGCCTCCAGCACACCCCCTACTGGGGATGTGTATGCAACTAAGGTACATGGCCTTGACTGGAATCCAACCTGGGACCCTTGAGTCCAAAGGCCGAAGCTATATCCACTGAGCCAAACCGGTTATGGCAAAAGTAAATTAATTTATTAAAATCTTATATAAATATTTTAAGTCCTATAAAGATATATAGCTTTCTAAGATAGTAGCCATTAGCTTTAAATGACATAGTCAAACTGCTCACATTTACCTTTTAATGATATCCTCTTCCTTTCATTGTGTTCTTACCTGAGCTGCTCAATTTTCTCTGGAGTGATAGGACCCTTCCCAAAAACTTGGTCTATCTCTTCATGTAGTTTTTTCTGAACTTCTTCAGAGGTGGTCAAAAAACAGATTGCCCAGGTGCACACTGAGTGAAGATTTACATTAATAACAATGAAAATAGATATCTCATAGTTTGGGTGCAGAATGAGAGAAAAAAAAAACTTTTTTTTTGTATTTTCCTTTTGCTAATACAGAAGATAAATAAATGCTACCAAAAACAAAAAAGTAAAACATGATTGTTCACAGGATCTGTATTTCACTGAACAAAACATAAATATTTATAGATTGCTCCCCAAAAGAAATAAGGCAATCTGGAAGATTTCTTTCTTAAACTGGCAAACAGTTAAAGCCACTTCTTAAATTAGTTTATTTTTTCAATCACCATTTATTCCCTCTATGCCCTCTTCCACCTCCACCCCGCCCCTTGTAATCACCACACTACTGTCAATGTCACCAGAGGTAAAAAAGCAATGATAATAAAGGAATGTTAAATGCTAATACCTTTGATAGATTGTCTGGTTCACTCAACCTTGTAAAATAAAATACTGATTTATCAGTTCACTCAGGAGCCTTAATGAGATAACTCATACAAATCAAAGTAGCAGGAACTTTACCAATATTCTAAACTTTCACTTGTGACAGTAGATACGCTGGCTTAAGAACTGGGACTGGCTATTATTGCTTACGGCAGTGGTTCTCAAAAATCCCCTCACATCCACAGATTCTGATTTAGTAAGTTTAGGTAGAATCGAAGCATCTGCACTTCTAACAAATACCACAATTATTTTCATGAACACCAAAATTGGAAAATCACTAGCTTATGGCTTACTTTGGTTAAAATGGTTTATGGATTATATTTACTGTGGA
The DNA here is from genome assembly GCA_963924515.1 of Vespertilio murinus. Classification (NCBI taxonomy): domain Eukaryota; kingdom Metazoa; phylum Chordata; class Mammalia; order Chiroptera; family Vespertilionidae; genus Vespertilio; species Vespertilio murinus. Next base: position 74,267,460 of record OZ004711.1, on the reverse strand, counting down.
AATGAAAAGGTAAGAAAATTACATGATGAACATAAAACAGAGAAAAAAAAGTAGTTAGATTTCCTTTAGTAATCCACTGGGATTATAATGATTCAAAGAATTTAACCATACACATTATATAGTACTTCTTTCCCTAAATTATGCTTGACTCAGCTCTACTTTTTCTTTTCTTTTTTGTTTAAAATGTATTTTATTGATTTTTTACAGAGAGGAAGGGAGAGGGATAGAGTTAGAAACATCGATGAGAGAGAAACATCAATTAGCTGCCTCTTGCACACCCCCTACTAGAGATGTGCCTGCAACCAAGGTACATGCCCTTGACTGGAATCAAACCCGGGACCTTTCAGTCCGCGGGCCGACGCTCTATCCAGTGAGCCAAACTGGTCTTGGCTCAGCTCTACTTTTTCTATGTCAAGCACTTTTTAAAATACATTTACTGCCGAAACCGGTTTGGCTCAGTGGATAGAGCATTGGCCTGGGGGCTGAAAGGTCCCAGGTTTGATTCAGGTCAAGGGCATGTACCTTGGTTGCAAACACATTCCCAGTGGGGGTGTGCAGGAGGCAGCTGATGGATGTTTCTAACTCTCTATCCCTCTCCCTTCCTTTCTGTAAAAAATAAAAAAATATATTTAAAAAATACATTTACTAATTTGTACCTCTACTTAATATTTCTTTCCTGAGCTAGTAAGGGCTGCTATAAATTTGTCTCAAATTTAAACTCACATATTATCCAATCAATTCCCATGCCTAGAAAAGACGTAATTCACTTTCTGTACTAAATGTTACTAATAAAATCAATAGCTATCTGGTCCTCAATTATTTTGATAATTTATCACATCTAGAGTTCAAAAAAGGCACACGATGAGTAACTGCCTGTCCTGAACTCTTTCCTACATATGCTTCCTTATTATGGCTCTTGAGTGAACTGCAGAATTTCTGTTTCACAAAATAAATGAACAAGCAGAACAAAAACAGACTCACAGATACAGAGAACATGTTGACAGTTGCCAGATGGGAGAGGGATGAGGGTATGGTGAAAAAGGTGAAGAAATTAACAAGAACAAATTGGTTGTTACAGAATAGTCATGGGGATGTAAAGCACAGCACAGGGAATACAGTCAATAATATTCTAATAACTATGTATGGTATCAGATGGATGCAAGATTTATCAAATACTGTATGAATGAATTGCACTCTGCTAAACTAAAACTAGTAACTTATGTAATCTCTAATCACTGGGGTGTGCACCTGAAACTAACATAATAAAGTATGTCAACTATAATTGAAAAATAAAAGTGATTTTAAGATGGAAAAAAAGACGAGTGACATGAAAACTAGTGTAGATGGTGTATAATATATATATATATATATATATATATATATATATATATATATGCAATTTTACAAAATTGCATAGTAAAATATAATACTGAAAGATTTAGTACAAAAATTTGAATATAGTAGGCACACGTACACCCAGCTTGACTAAATGGTCATTTAAAAATCAACATAATTGCACAAGTTTAATAATTTCAAACATTGGTTCTTTTGTAGAGCTCTACTAAAAATAAAGTATTACTGGGGATAGCTTAAAAGTGTGATTTTAAATCACTGAACATTCTTTAATTATACCACTGAACCAAGACGCAATTTTATCCTTGGAAGATAGCTGGAGGTCATCTATAGCTAACTCCCTATTTTAGAAAAGGAGAAAACGCAGAGGTAAGTACCGTGGTTCAAGGGTAAGAAAGCAGCAGAGGAGGAACTCGATGGTTTCCTGCCTATCTTGCCTCTCAAAAACTTCAGAAGTGACTTCAGAAGTGACAACCAGCCTGAAAATTTCCTCTGAAAATTTCCCCTAAAAACAGCAAATCATATTAAAATATTAACTTAAGCTTGGAAATGATCACTTTTTGTGATATCTAGAGGACAAGTGATTCAGATTTACTTTAAGGACTTTAGCAAAAATATATTTTAATACAATAAAATTTTAAAACAAGTTAAGCATTTTTTTAAAAAAGATCCAATACAGCCCTGGCTGGGTGACTCAGTTGGTTAGAGCACCATCTCCTACTACACCAAAAGGTTTTGGGTTCAATTCTCCGTCAGGGCACATACCTAGGTTTTGGGATCTGCAGTTGGGGCTTACACAGGAGGCAACTGATGTCTGTCTCTGTCTGTCTGTCTGTCTGTCTGTCTCTCTCAAAATGAAAAATCAATAAAAATATATACTCAGTTGAGGATTTTTTTTTAAAAAGGTTCAATACATCATATTTACACAAGCTTACCTTAATTCCAATTAATTTATAATATCTGGACATCTTTTAATGTTGAAAATGTTACAGCAAGAAAAACTAATGTGAGTTTGTATTTATAGTCTTTGTTTTTAAGAAAAGTTCCTTCAACAGAAAGAGTTGTAAATGAATCCTTCAAGCGAACATGAATTTTTTGGATTTTAAACTAGTATTTTAATACTTCCTTTAACATTTTATGTTAGTATATTTTTATAGATATACACAAACTTTTATAAATACTGTATGCATGAATGGTACTCTACTAAACTAAAATTCAGTAAAGAAACTTAGAAACACATCACACACATTTTAGATTTTGGGGGTAAAAGCACCTTTAATCTGACAAGAGTGCTTCTGAATCATGATTCCTGTGGCCCATCTCTTCTGCTCATAGACCTTAATAGCAGCAGACCGGACAGGGCCAAAGTGAAATGCCTCAGCAGGAAACTGAAAAGCTCACTGCTCGGCTGGAAAGGTGTCAACAGCAGTTCATTTTTAAAGCACCAACTAGAATTCACAATCCATAAACTGTGACAAAAATTTTATGGCAATGTTCAAAGGTGGCATAGAACACCTGGGTTTTTAAAAAGGAACCTGTGTGAACCAAGCCTTGCAGACAAGAATAAAAAAGAAGAGGGGGGAAATTATAAAGAGTGTTTCCTTTATCTTAGAATAGCTTTACCCGTGTATATTTTATACTCTATCTCAAGAAGGAATCAAAGAATACTTACATTTTGCAGTTATTATGCAACTTGCCAGAGAAAATATCATACTGTCTTCTAGGATCTAGAAAACAGAATGAAGTTTTAGAAAGTATGAAATGCAAGGTGGCCTGCATCAGGCCCTACTAAAATAACCTAGAGCACAGAACTGGGGTCAAGGTAAGGGGAAAAGTCTATATTTCTTTATGTTTCACTTTAAAAATCTATGTAAGAACCAATCTAAATATCGCATTGCCTTTTTCTATGCAGTAAACATTTATCTATATCACTGTCTCATAATTTTTGCAAATAAACTGGCTCAGTCCTCCCTTCTGGCTTGGCCTGGTGCAGCAATGAAGCCTCAGGGACCGCGGAAAGCCTGCCACTCACCGTCCTTGGAGCCTGATTCAATTCCCGCACATACACACACTCTCTCTCTCCTCTCTCTCTCTCTCTCTCTCTTTCTCACACACACACACACACACACACACACACACACACACACACACCAAAAAGCCGCTCTGTCTATGGAGACTTGCATGTTCAGAATGGAGCTGAGGATTCCTATAATAAAAGGGTGTGGCAAATGGCTTCACGCCTGTCCTTTTCCTGACAGCACCGCAGGTGTGCTGGGGTAACAGACACACACCGGAACAAGCCAAGCCGCACATCTGGTCACACAGGCAGAGCAGTTTAGTCGGTAAAGGCTTATACAGGCCCTCCTATTTTATGATCAGAGATTTTTGGCTCAATATTTGTTTCCCAATGCTATATGATAAAAGGCTAATATGCAAATTGACCAAACAGCGCCACAACTGGTCACTATGACATGCACTGACCACCAGGGAGCAGACACTCTATGTAGGAACTGCCTCCTGGTGGTCAGTGTGCTCCCACAGGGGGAACGCCGCTCAGCCAGAAGCCAGGCTGGCGAGCTCAGCGGTGGTGGTGGGAGCCTCTCCCACCTCCGTGGCAGCCTACGGACCCCTAAGGAGATGTCCGACTAACAGCTTAGGCCCGCTCCCCATGACAGAGTGCAGGCCAGGCTGAGGGGACCCCCTGAGTTTATGAATTTCATGTACTGGGCCTCTAGTTATTAAGTAATAAAAAGCTGCTTCAAAGAGTTAAATAACAGGAGACTAAATATTAATACTGTTTATGGATGATGTACAGTAAAAGAAAAGAAAGCCATTGGATTTTGGAGGCCATCTGGATTAAATGAGTAAAACCCACACTCTATACATGTGTGATTATCTTTTATTTGAAAAATGTTTAACAATTACATTACCTGTTGGTCATTAAGGTTTCCCTGTATTAAGGAGTCAATGAAAATACATTGACTAACATTCTTTCCTTTTCGTTCTTTTATGATTTTCTTCAAAGTAGATTCCAGTTGCATAAGGGCTTAGTGAAGAAAAACAAAAAAACAAAATTTAGAATATATGCACTTGTAAAGATTAAACTTTAAAATATTTCTGTACAATGCTATTACTACAGAATAAATTTTTCAAAGTTAAAGTAGTAACCAACAATTTAAAAAAGCGAATTTATGTTTAAATTCATTTACTTGCTTTTCCTTCTCTTTACTAAATTTTATACATGTATAAAAAAAGTGCATAAGATAAATATGCAGCATCTAAGGAATAATTATAAAGCAAACACACATAATATCACCACATAGGTCAAGAAGTAGGATAATGCCAGTACCTGAGAGGCCTCCACAGATATATACCTCTTTCCTGATATTATCCACCTCCCTTCTAATTTCTGTCTTCTTAACTTTATTTTTCTCTCGAATCAGGCATCACACAGTTTAGGGACAGAAACAGATGTGAAATAACAAGAAAAAGCCCAAGCCAGTGTGGCTCAATGGCTGAATGTTGACCTATGAACCAGGAGGTCATGGTTGGATGCCCAGTCAGGGCATAGGCCCAGGATACAGGCTCAATCCCCAGTGAGGGGCATGCAGGAGGCAGCCTATCAATGACTCTCTCTTATCATTGATGTTTCTATCTTTCTGTCCCTCTCTGAAATCAATAAAAAATTCTATATTAGAAAAGTAAAATCCTAAAACCTAACAGATATAGAATAGCTGATCTCCAACAGTCAAAAGAATTATCCAAAGATCATTTCTCAGTCCCCATCTTACTTGACCTATCACAGGATTTGATGATGTTGACCACTTAGTTGCAGGAGACACTTTGTCATTTGGCTTCCAGGATTCAGACTCTCCCAGACTCCAAGCTTTCCTCCCACTCTCCCACCTGCCTATTCTCAGTCTCCTCTGTTGATTCCTCCTCACCTCTAGAATTTTTTCATGATAGAATGTCCAAGGACACATATCAGTGTTTAGAACTCTTCTCTTTTGCTATTTGCATCCAATTAGATTGGTGATCACTAGCCCCAAGGCTTTAACTACAATCTATGCACTTAACACTCCCCAGTTTATATTTCTAGTCAGGACCTCTTTCCCTGAACTCCAGACTCATATACCTTATAACCATCTCAGCATCTCCTCTTGGCTGTCTGAAACATATTAAACATACCATATCCAAAACTGAACCTTGATCTTTCCCCTCAAAGCTGATCTTCCTAGCCTGTCCGTCTTATTTCCCAATAGCTTTAATTTCCAATTACTTAGGCCTAGAACATGGGTATCCTCCTTCTCTCTTATACCCCACATCTAATCTGTCTCTATCTTCCAAATACAAAATCATTCTCCCTTATTTTATTTTCTGTTGCCTGCCACCGAGTCCACACCATATTATTTCTCTTGCCTGGTTCATTGCAATAGTCCCTAAGTAGTCTTCCCTCTTCTGCTCTGGGAACCTCCAACCTATCATAGCAACCAGAGTGATCCTTTAAAAACATAATTCAGATTGTAACTCCGCTCAAAACCTTCCAGTGCCTTCCTATCTCATAGTAAGAAACTCTTCACACAATGATCTACAAACCAGAAAAAATCTGTCCCTCTCCCCAACCATTGTAACGTCACCTCCTTCTATTCCTGTCTGACTCACTTCACCCCACCATACCCCGTTATACCTCAAATACACCATGGAGAATCCCACCTTAAGGACTTTGCAACTACCTTTCCTCTACATGGAATATTCTTCCCTTGGACATAGGATGACCACATGACAGTTACCTTACCTCTTACAACTGTTTGCTAAAAGGTCACCTAACTTGGTGAGGTCTTTCCTAATAGCCTTATTTAAGATTGTAACCTCCTCACCACTGGCACTCCGTATCCCCCTTCCTGATTTAATGTTCTCTGCAGCACTGCATTTTTAACACACAATTGCATTTATTTATTTAGATTATTGTTTGCTTCTTTCCACTAGAATGTGCTGCCACAAAGACAGGAATTTTTGTTTGCTTTATTATACAATCTATTTAGAATCTAAAAAACTATAAATTATTCATTTTCATTTATTTAATTGAACCAATGTTTGTGAAATACATTTTTTTATTAAGGGGAAGTACTCTAAATGCACCCATCAAGATAATCAGAATGGTTACAAAAACCAGATAGCAGAAAACGTATCAATTAAATTGGCTTTTCTGGACTTAGGTTGGACATCAGGGAATCAGTGAAATGGTCAGCCCTATGAGGGAAGGGATTGTTGTCTTCTATACAAAGAAGAGGGCCCAGCACACATGGGCCTCAATAAACATTTGGTGAAAGAATAAAGGAAGAGAATCCTGAGGAACAATACTGTAATATATGAAAAATAATCCATTACTCCAATGCAGTGTATGTATTTTAATTTATCTCAGCCTACCTCCAAAAAAGGAATTAAAGCAGCTCAGAATAAAGATATTAAAGCATTACAATCATTAAATCATTGACGTAATATATAAAATAAAATAAAAAAGGGGAAGAATAACTTAGGGGAGCCATCTTAAACTAAAACTCTTTTTCTGAGTTTACAAAGTTGTAACCAATGCCAAACAATTTTGAAAATATTTTTAAATGTATTTTTATTTATCTCAGAGAGAAAGGCAGAGGAAGAGAGACAGAAACATCAAAGATGAGAGGGAATCATCGATTGGCTGCCTCCTGCACGCCCCCCTCTGGGGACCGAGCCCACAACCCAAGCACGTGCCCCTGGTGGGAATCAAACCCAGGACCCTTGAGTCCACAGGCCAATGCTCTATATATTGAGCCAAACCAGCTAGGGCTTGAAAATATTTTTACTCAATATAATAATGGCCAATAATTTTTATGTTGCTACATTTTTTTACAAATATTACAAAATATGAAATTATGTTGATATGATTTCCTTAACTGTTCCTATGTTGTTGGACATTTAGATTGTTTCTGGTTTTCTACTTGCAGAAATAGCAGGGACAGAAATATTCAAGAAATATTTTTCTCCTAGATAATTTAATCCATCATTTATTAATCTTAACATGTGTCATCAAAATGCTTTCCTAGGGTTGAACCCTTACATTCTCCTTTAATCCTGTAGGCTATACCAACTCTACAGCATTCTCACTCTGCAGTGAATGCTAGAATTTCATTTACAAATTCACTGCTTTTTCCTCTCTTTTCCTCTCTTGTGCTTCTTTGCTCCCTCACTCTCTCTGTCTCTTCCCATTCCATTATGGGAAATGTAGGGGGGAACAAAACAGAGAAAAAAACCATGATGTATAATTTCATTGTTCCAAAATAACCCTATTAAAATAAAGCACATATCTTTTTGTCCTCACTAAAAATTAAGAGTGGCAAAACTTACCATCTTCATATTGCTTTTTCCGAGTTGCACTTTTATCAAGTGATCCATCTAGAAAGCCTTTTCCGATCTCAGACCAAACCTAAAAATAGGAAAACATACCTACTATGTAATATGTAGATTTTCTAAACAACAAAACAATCTATGCTAATAATTGAAAAACTCCTACCTCAGGAACAGAACTTACAATTAAGCTCTCACTTTTAAATAAGCTACATAATCATTTACTCCATAGTCTATGAGAACAGAGCAAATATCTATAATAATAAAAACATAATATGCTAATCAGACCAGACAGCCGAACAACCTTCCCAACCTTCCAGATGACCTTCCTGACAAAGTTGGGGGTGCAAGGGCTGCAGCTGTGAGGGCCGAGCCCCTTGCACAAATTTCATGCATTGAACCTCTAGTATTTTAATAATTTCCGTCAAGAGACTTTCAAATTAATTATAACTGAAAAGTCAAAAGTTCCTTTTCTGTCCTCGCCGGTGTGGCTCAATTGGTTGAGCACTGTGCTGTGCACCCATAGCTTGCCAGTTTGGTTCTATTCCGGGTCGGGGCACATACCCAGGTGTCGGGTTCAATCCCGGTCAGGGTGTGTGTGAGAGGCAACCATTGATAGAGTCGATGTTTCTATCTTTCTCTCTCTCCTCTATTTCTCTTGTGCTTCTTTGCTCCCTCACTCTCTCCGTCTCTCCCACCCATCCACTCTCTCTGAAAATCAATGAGAAAAATATCCTTCAGTAAGGATTAATAACAAGAAAGAAAGAAATATGGGCAAAGGACATGAGAAAGCATCCCACAAAAGAAAAAAAACACAAGTATTCAACAAAAATATTAAACAATGTGTAACCTCACAAACAATAGAATAATGATATATTTTTATCATGAAATATCATTTTTGAACAATTAAGTAGGCAAATATTTAAAGGATCAACAATTTTCAATGTCAAAAGCCCAAGGAAAGAGCACACGAATGTTGGTGAGAAAATAATTGGGACAACGTTTTTGGAGAAACACAGTCAGCGACTGAATGTGAGGTGTACATTTTTCACAGCTTAATGTCGGTGCAATTGGTATGCATCTTACAACTGAGGACGCTCCAATGCTGTCAGCCACGGAGCGGTCATGATGAAGTTATTACCTCTGCATTCGCAACGCGGCTATTCTTCTCGGTGACGTGCATACCTTGGTGTTTCAAACATTAAAAGATCATTTGGGGCAGGATTTCAAGCCACGTTTATGGGTAGGCGGTTAGGCAGACGTGACCAGAGTGGGGAGGACGGGCCGGGTACCAAAGGCCATCAGGGAGAAAAGCTCGGCTGCCCAGCCAAGGACAAATGTCGGATGGGACCTCACCCTCCGGGACCTGTCCTCCACTGGCTTGTCCCTGGTCATGCATGGGGTTCGGATACCCCGACCTTTCCCCCCTGAAGATAACATCTAGGCCTCGGCTACATTTCAGCTCCAGGCCCAGAAAAGCTGCAAAACCAGCCAAGTGACACCAAGGCTGACCTCAGGACAGGCTGCGCTGGATACGGACGCCCTGCCCTGGCGCTGACCAATCAGCCACAGAGGCCTGGACCCTGGAAGGACACACCCGGAAAGCTGCTGAGTATTCTATCGAAATCTTCCCCTGGGATCTCCCCTGAAATCTCTACCCTGAAACCCCTTAAGATAGAGGATCCGGTGCACTCTCCTCCCAGAGAAAGCCCTCACCTGACCCTCCCCCCTTCTCTGCTCTTCCTTCCCACAGTGCATCACGGTGACCTTCCTCACTTCTCAGCTCTCTCTCTGGTTTCCTAAGCCCATTTCTTCTATGAATTACTTCTACCTGTGATTTTCCAAACAAATGCTCTCTTACAGTCTGAGTCTTGGCTCTGAATTCTTTCCTAGCTACACTCAAATACTGAGATTGCACAACCCAGGTCTGGTCTGACACCACTGGTCTAACACACCTGGTGCCTTCCTACTGCCTCCAACACTTATAGTCTGAAACTTTTCTTTGACTTCTACTAATGTTAAGAAATATACATTTCTGCCCAGCCAACGTGGCTCAGTGATTGCGTGTCCACCTATGAACCAGATGGTCACAGTTAGATTCCTGATCAGGGCACGTGTCCAGTGGAGGGCATGCAGGAGGCAGCCAATCAATGATTCTCTCTCATCATTGATGTTTCTATATCTCTCTCTCCCTCTCTGAAATCAATACAAATATGTATTTTTTAAAATAGAGAAAAATCATATCCATATGTGAATCTAGAAAGGGCAGTAGTAAATCAATTTTAAACTGAATTAGCCTTTCTTTAGATCATATTCATCTCATTAGCATTTATTGCTCATTAGCTTTAACTCCCTTCTACACCACATAGGCTAGTTCTATTACATATAGTTTTTTTCTCTTTTTTAGAATTCAGTATTATTTCATAATATACTTGGTAAGTATTAAAAGAAAATTTATTTAGTTATCTAATTTTTAAATTTCAAAAGAAATTCTTAAATTTTTTAAAGAGACCACAATTATGTTTGCTTACATTGTTGTTTTTAACCCCTAACAGTGAAATTCTACACTACAGAACCTTAAACCTTATTCTTTTTAAAAAGTATATTTTTATTTATTTCAGAGAGGAAGGAAGAGGGAGAGAGAGATAGAAACATCAATGATGAGAGAGAATCATGGATTGGCTGCTTCCTGCGAGCCCCCCAGTAGGGATGGAGCCTACAACCCGGGCATGTGCCCTTGGCTGGCATGGAACCTGGGACCTTTCTGTTCACAGAGTGACGCTCTATCCACTGAGCCAAACCAGCTAGGACTAAACCTTATTCTTGTGAGGCAAAAATCTCCATTATTTAACTATCTAATTTGAGGAGAGAATAATTTTACATTTGGTTCTGGACTTACTGTGCCATGATTCTTCTGGAAGCGAATGACTTCCTGGTCATCTTCAAATGTACTACCCATTACCATCTGTGTAGCAGACTTCATAGCAAAGCCAAGCATATGCTGGCAAAGGGGTATGTGCTGGGACTCTGGGTAGGAGAGCCATTTATTTAACAATTCTTCTGAAAGCTGAAAGAGAACAGAAGCCCACATCATTTACTGTTCCCTCCTGCTACATCTTAGAAAAATTCAGCAAGTAGATTCATGTCACAGAATGCAGAGCTCAGTTCTGTCAGGAGCATTCAGGTGATGGGTTAACCTGTCGGCCTAACACCGGCTCCACCTAAATTACACCCTCAGTAGTTCAGACTGATATTCTGTCAAAGGGTTGGTTTGCAAATCAAAACAGAACCAGGACCACCACCACCACAACAAAATATATACTTTAAAAGTTCAAAGGCTGGTAAAATCTTAATGCTAATGGAAATTAAGAGACTAAAATCTTAGTATCTAATTAAAAATAGTTATAACCATAAAAATCATATTACCAATACTGTCACTTGTATCACATAACCGAATTTTTATTTGCTCGTAGCTTAATCCACTTGTTTTGCACTATTTCTCTAAATCAATACAAATCCTATAAATGATTCATATAGGATTTTTCTCTAGGCAAACACATCTAGTATTTCTGTTAGAGGATTATGTGGATCTTGACAAGTTTATATTACCTGGGAATTCTAACAATCTGTTGATGAGCTTTATTTGATAGGTCAGTGTTACATATTGACTTATTATTCGTAGAAATGTCTAAATCTATGATAAATGCTTTCATTCATAATAGACTTCTTTTTAAAATATCCTTTATATGCCCTGGCCGGTTTGGCTCAGTGGATAGAGCATCGGCCTGCAGACTGAAGGGTCCCAGGTTTGATTCCAGTCAAGGGCATGTACCTTGGCTGTGGGCACATCCCCAGTAGGGAGTGTGCAGGAGGCAGCTGGTCGATGTTTCTCTCTCATCGATGTTTCTAACTCTCTATCCCTCTCCGTTCTTCTCTCTATGAGAGAGTCAATAACATATATATATTTTTAAAAAGGGTTCATCTTCTCCTCCCCTAAAAAATAAAAGGTCCTTTCTAATTTTGCCAGGTATTATATATGTATATTTACATGAAAAACAGTACTACCCTGTGGTTGAATCACAAGAATGTATCTATACTGGAATATCCTTTTACCAGCTATATTTATATGATAAATAAATTACATATATATATATATATATATATATATATATATATGATACATAAACTGTAAAGACCAAAAAAAGTATGATATTGATTTTATCATTTATCCTGAATAAGGACACATGATACACAATAAGTTACTTCTTCAGAATATTCACATTAAAATACCATATTAATTAAAGTAACATAAAATTATATTAGAAAACAAGTCAGTCTACCTAGCAGCTGACTTACAATTCAAAAGATAAGATTTTAGAGTATATATCAGTTTTCTGAAAGAATACAAGCTTTTTAAATTAATCAGTAATTAATCAGTAATAATTGTAAAAATATTAGAACTTCAGAGAAAGCAGATTCTTTTAAATTCCACCTTGCATTAAGATATTATTGTGACTGCAATACTCAAAAAGGTTTTTTAAAAGAAAAAAAAATTGCTAGCCACGCAAAACTACATTGCAGGGTAGCAGAACCAAGCCATAGAGCAGCAATGTGCCAGACTGGGATCAAATCCTAGTCCTACTATTTACTACCTATATGTCCTTGGACAAGTAACGTAACCACTCTGTGCTTCAGTTTCTTCAGCTAAAAAAAGGGAAATAACAATATATATATCTATGAAGTTCTAACGAGGATTAAATAAGCTCATGAAGCTATTGAGCCAATGAACTCAATAATTTTTGCTACTAATATTATTGCTAAGCTGTCAATTAGGATAGTCATAAATTCTAAAATCCAGACGTACTTGTTAAGTCAGAATTTAGACTCAAAGTCACAGCATAAAATTAGATTAAAGCACACAGAAGAGAGAAGTTACACTCACAGAATTAAAGTGGAGTTAACACGCGCCTTGGAGCAGAGACAGCCAGGGCAGGAAGGAGTAGAACACACAGGGTGAGGTGTGTGAAGATTAGAGAAGAGTCAGAACAGAACTCAGATCTGGACCCCACCCTCAAAAAAAAAAAAAAAAAGGCAAAAGGTTTAGTATGTCAATATAAAATGCACAACTTAATTGGGGGTGATAGCTCTAGGTAAGCAGCTATTCTCTTAAAGAAACCATTGGTAGAGACAGCAGCACTCTCCAATCACATGAAAGGGACGCTAATCTCAGCAAAGCAGGAGGCAAGGACATCCTAAGCAAACAAAAAGGGGGGTAGGATTAGCAACACTACTTTAAGGGTGAAGGTGTGTAACAATAATATGAGGACATAGAGAACTAACAGAAAGCAACAGGTTTTAACTAAGGTTCTTTACAGACAAAAAGGAAATGGTATTAATAAGTATATTTTCACACTCTGTAAATCATTTGTGGAGCTTCTTAAAAATGTCAGATCCACTTCCCCCAAAAAACAAGTGTCAGATCCCTTCCCATCGATTCAATTCATCCAAGTAGATTCCAAGTAATCTACATATTTAACAAGAGAAAGTGTTTCAGGTTAATTCAGACCACATTTTAGCCTGAAAACAAAGGACAAATCTATTGATATAGAAAAATTTTCAGGTTCTCTCCACTCCCATAATTTCCATTTATACAGGGAGTCTAGGTATTAAGATTTTTGTTTTCTTTCAGTTTGTTTTGTTTTAGAATTTCAGGACAGTAAAGATCAGCTTAGAAAGACCAGTAAGAAAAAAAGTAGCAAGCACAAGACACACAAACAGGTAAAAAAAAACACACCATATTATTTGAATCGCAGAACTCCAGGCCAAACTACTTCTCACCTTACCTTCAGCAGGAGAGCAAAATTACTCTGCAGAGAATCAGTCACACCATTTTCATACAATCTTTTTCTTGTGTAGTTTTCACTCACATTCCCACCACTAGATTGATAGCTTAACAATGACTTGAGCATGGTTTCAAAAGGGTCCACTGAAACAGACAAATTAAACATTTCTAAGTCAAAGTAATCACACACATACACACACACACACACACACACACACACACACCCCAGAAAGAAAGAAAAAACCCTCCAGCAAAAGGACATAGAGAACAGGGAATTATGGGATTGTAACTGAAGCATGGCAATTTTCCTTAAGTCTTTCCTAAATAGGAAACGTTAAAGAAGCAATGAAAATTGTCAAGAATACAATATCCTGGCTGGGCATCCCACCATAAACCATTAACACGTGCATATACTTTCTACCTTCATGACAACAATATCTTTGACTTCTAAAATAAATTTTTTAAAAGCCTTATGCCCTGGCTGGTGTTCTCAGGGGTTAGTGTTGGACCAAAGGGTCTCAGGTTCAATTCCCAATCAAGGGCAGGTACCTGGGTTGCAGGCCTTATCCCCTGCCCAGGTCGGGGGTGTGCGGGAGGCAACCAATCAACAAAGCTCATTCCACTGATTTTAAAGCAAAATTGATGATTGTGTATAATAATCAAGTGTTTAAGTTAAAATTGTTTAACTGAGTTAAAAAAATTTTTTTCTTTTCTCCTTTATTTATTATTTGTAGTGTTTTTTTAATAACTTTGTTTTCACACACATACAAAAATACAGTCATGGTAAACACTTAAAAAGGAAAGTAAAATACATCTAAATCTCACCACAGAGATAGCCATTTTAGAGATATTTTGCAGGACGGTAAACATTTTAGATCTTTTGCAGGACGGCTACCATTTCTTAAGAGAGAGAACATCCCGCCAGACTTCACAACGAACTACATCCCTTCTTTCGGAGCACACGCCTCCGTTCATTAGTGTGATCACCCCACAGTCTACACGCTGCCCCTCCCCAGGCCCCACCCTGAGCTCTCCTCTCCACAGGCAGAGACCACTGGCTGTCCTCACACTGCCTTTCCGGCAGAGCATCTCCCGATGGCGCGGAGAGCTCGGGAGTAACGGCACGGCCTCAGGCCCGACAGCCCTGTTCAAGTCCCAGCTCCATCACTTTAATTAGTGGTGTGACCGTGGGCAAATAATTAACTTCTCTTAACCTCAATTTTGTCTTCTGTTAAATGGAAATAACCATAATGCCTATGTCATAAGGTTGTGCATTTAATTTATTAAAGGTTTAGAATAATATTGCTGGCATACAGAAATTGCTATACAAATATTTGGTAAACAAAATAAAATACATCTGTATCATCATATTAAGGCCTGAAAGTAATATTAAAAGTATTCTTTTATGCAGCCGTTGGTAAGTATATGTTTGCTTCAAATTTTCATTATAAATAATGCTAATGTCTTTTTTCATGTGATTATCAATTCATGATAAATTCTTAAAGATTATAATTGCTAACTTAAATGTTACTGCCAACCTTCTCTCCGGAGGGTTTGTAAACCATTTATGCTCCATGTTTTTCTATTCCCTCATCAATAATAAGTTTGTCAATATTTTTCATTTCTTTAGTCAGAGAGTGAAAAATCTGATTTTTATTTGCATACTTCTGATTATCAGTGAGGTTGAAATTTGCTTATTGACCATTTATATTTCTTCTTTCTTAATTACCTTGTTTTTACCCTTTTTTCTACAATTGCATTTTATTTTTTTTATTAGGTTTAAAAAAATTTTACTTTAATAATTTATTTTTTAATCTTCGCCCAAGGACATGTTTATTGATTTGAGAGAGACACATCAATCGTTTGCCTCCAGTATGTGTCCCCACAACCTAGGTATGTGCCCTGGCCAGAACTGAACCCACCACCTTCTTAAAGTACAGGTCGATGCTTCAACCAACTGAACCACCAACCCTGGCTTTCTTATCCATTTTCATTTACTTTTTAAATGTATGGGTGGGAAACAGTTTTCCCATTTCTTTTAAACTTTTTCATACCTTTTAATTTTATAAAAATACTAGAGCCCCAGTGCACAGATTCGTGCATGGGTGGGGTCTGGCAGGCCTGCCCTGATGGTGGCCACCACTGCTGTACTCACCAGACATGAGCCTGGCTTCTGGCTAAGCAGTGCTCCCATTGTGGGAGTGCACTGACCACCAGGGAGCAGCTCCTGCGCTGAGTGGGACTGGGCCAAAACTGGCTCTCCCACATCCCCTGAGGAGTCGCAGATTTCGAGAGGGTGCAGGCCAGACTGAGGGACCTCACCGGTACATAATCAGGGCCAGTGAGGGATGGGGAAGGTTGGCCATCCAAGGAAGGACCACCGGAGGGCTCCAGGGCATGTCCGGTCCATCCCCCTCAGTCCCAATCAGCCAGACCCCAGCAGCAAGCTACCTACCGGTCAGAGTGTCTGCCCCCTGGTGGTCAGTGCACATCATAGTGAGTGGTTGAGCATCCTAAGCATATCATTAGCATATTATGCTTTGATTGGTTGAATGGACAACCAGACACTTAGCATATTATGCTTTTTTTTATTTAGAGAGACATATAATTAATATATAATAATATATGTAAAAAATAATCACTTTAAATATCGTATCTTAAATCAAATAATAAATATAAAAATTTCAGCACAATGCTTGGCCCAAAGCATACACCATTCACCAAATGTTAGCTATTCCTAGTCAAAATCAATGTATAGCTCTTTATTTATAGACAATTATTCTTAAAAGGCAAGGATCAGCTAATTAGAAAGAAAATTAACTTACATGTCTTATTGGGGTTGATATGCTGCTTCAGCACATCCACAGTGCCCAAGCTAACCACAGGGCGCCTGCCAAACCAGAAGGAGACCACAGGCCCGTATCTCTCATGCAAATTCACCAGGAACTCATGCAAACTTCCACTGTTCACAATATCAGGGAGATTACCATCTCTGAGAAAAGAGCAACATTGGACAAAATAACCAAATTAACTTGTAAGAACCATAAAAATAACTAACCATGTCAAGAGATGAAACCAAAGGCATAAGAAATTCAAATACTGAAAAAACCCACTTCTTGCTTTCTAAAGATATATTTAGAGATAAATTTGTCTGATATTTTTAGAGTGCATAATACTTCAAACCAAATAAGAAGGCTATTTCTTATTTAAAAGAAACATCTGATTTAGAAATTGGAAAAAAAACACAATTTTTGCAGCACCTCATTCTGAGACAGCAATGAACATCATCAGAGGCTGATGAAAAATATCAGATTAGCTATGGCAATTTTTCACCATTCCTTCTATCTTAATTCCGGCTTTCTATTGTCAACTTTCTCTGGCTAGGGGAAATGAAAAACACTGAAGGTTTTTATTTATACAGCCCTCCTTTCTGTTCTTAATGAAATTTAGGTTGTATGCTAAGAGGTAAGTTAAAGGTAAATAAAGGAGCCCTGTGGTTAGAGCATCAGCCTGTGGACCAAAGCATCTCAGACTCGATTCTAGGTCAAGGGCAATTACCTGAGTTGCAGGTTTGATCCCCAGCCTGCCGAGGCTTGTGCAAGAGGCTACCAATCGACATGCAGCCAATGACACACATTGATATTTTTCTCTCTCTCTCTCTCCCCCTTCTCCCTTCCACTCTCGCTAAAAAAACTTTTTAGAAAGAGTAAATAAAGGAATTAAATGAACTAAGTAATCTAAAAATTTGGCTTAGTTTCCGTGTCAAAAATCAAGAATTAACTCTACTTGATTCCAAAAAAATAATTACTCACTTTTCATCAGTTGGAGTAATCCCTGGAATTCCTGCAGCTTGTCTGGAAGCCTTGAAGAAAAATTTTGAAATAGTTTATTTAGTATAATGAATTTTCATACATCCCACAAGTCAGATGTGTTTTGCTAAGGTATCTGCAGGACCTTAAATAATGGCTCAGTGGATAGAGTATCAGCCTGTGGACTGAAGAGTCCCAGGCTCGATTCTGTTCAAGAGCATGTACCTTGGTTGCAGGCACATCCCCAGTGGGGAGTGTGCTGGAGGCAGCTGATCGATGCTTCTCTCTCATTGATGTTTCTCTCTCATCGATGTTTCTAACTCTCTATCCCTCTCTTCCTCCCTGTAAAAAAACAATTATACACATACACACACACACATCCTCTGGTGAGAATATTTTTAAAATCCTATTTTTACTTTCTAGGCTGAAATTATTACTTTTTAAATATGTTTTTATTGATTTCAGAGAGGAAGAGGAGGCTAGAAACATCAATGATGAGAGAGAATCATAGATTGGCTGCCTCCTTCATGCCCCCTGCTGGGGATGGAGCCGGGAACCAGGCATGTGCCCTTGACCAGAATAGACCTGGGACCCTTCAGTCCGCAGTCTGACACTCTATCCACTGAGCCAAACCGGCTAGGGCGAGGCTAACATTATTAATGACTGAAGCTAGTTTCCTGATTTCTCTTTAAATATTATAGGTTGATAGCACTCATCTATTATTTGTTGCTCCTGAAATCTCACTCAAATGAAAGTGAAGAAATAAAAAGAGGAGAAAACCAGGAGAAAGAGCAGCCGGGCAGCGGGCTCAGTGACCCCTCTGAACCAGGAGGTCACGTTCCATTCCCGGGCAGGGCCCACGCCCGGGGTTTGGCTGGATCCCCAGCAGGGGGCGCGCCGGAGCAGCCAGCCCATCAATGAGCCTCTCTCATCACAGCTATTTTTCTCTCCCCGCTCCCTTCCTCTCTGAAATCAATGTTTAAAATGTAATTTTAAAAAGATATACCGCAAATTCCAGATTGTGCGGTTGCGATATTCCAGCCTATCTGCCAATGTGAACGTGTCTGAGGTGCTGCCTCCCCTCTCGGTGATGTGCTCGGTGTGGGCAGCGACTTCACACCTTCATCTTGTCTGTGGAGCACGTTCCACGGTCCGGCCCTGGCCCTCAGATCCAGCCTCCGAGGAGGACAGGGGCAGGGGAGGCCAGAGGAAGAGGACGGTGCCCAAGAGAAGCTCAAACACGTCCAAGGACAGGGAAAGGCGGAGAACACACACACACACACACACTCACACACACGCACACGCTGGGAGGATCCACGGAAAAGGCGGGAGTGGCGCACCCGGAGTTTCCTCCCAGACACGACTGGAAAATGAAATTTGGGGGTGACAGAGTCCCTGCCGAGGAGCCACCCAAAGTACGTGCGGCCCGCCCGAGGACCAGCCCGCAGCGCCGCCGCCGCCCGCGGCCACGCGGCTCCCTCCCCGGCGGCTCCCGGGGCCGGGAACTCGCCGGGCCGCTGCGCGCGCCCGCCCGCCCGCCCCCGAGGCCCACCGCGCGCGGAGGAAGGCGGACGCGGCGCACTGCGCCGGGTGGGGGCGGCGGCCGGAGCCCCGCGGGCCGAGAAGCGGTTACCGGGTAGAGGTAGAGCACCGCTGCCACCAGCGCCAGCAAGAAGGTAACGGCGAAGATCGCGAAGTCCAACATGGTCTTCCGCCCCGAGCCACGTCTCGGGCCCCCAGCGCCCGCGGCCGCGCCTTGGCCGGGGCGGACCTGAGGAGGGAGCGGATGGACAGCGGGGGCGTGGCCAGGGTGGCCAGGGGCTGGAGGGGGCGGGGCAAGTCCAGGGCGTGGGGCGTGGCTAACCCCTAGCGGAGACGGGGGTGTTTTTTAGGGAGTGACTGGGGCGTGGTCAATGCCTGGCGGGGGCGGGGCGGGGCCAGGGCGTGGTAAAGGCCTGTAGGGGGCGTGGCTAGCCCCTGGCGGAGGCGGGGTGTGTTCTAGGGCGTGGTCAGTGTCTGGCGGGGGCGGGGCTAGGGGCTGGCGGGGGCGTGGTCACGGCCCGGCCGGGGCTGCGGAAAGAGCGGTGGATTGCGAAGAGGTGAGGGCCGAGCGGGCGGGGGTACGGCCCGGACTTCAGGACCCGCCCACGACGCGGGGACGGAGTTCCAGTGGAAAGCAGAGCCCCGGCTTCTGTAAACCATTAGCAGTTATCCTCGTTCTGCCCAGACCAACACTTTTTCCAGTGGATTAAAGATTAATGCCTCCAGCAACGAATGATTGATTCTCAGTGTGGTTCCCGGACTAGCAGCAGCAGCATTGCCGGGGAACTTGCTATTAATGCTGATTCTCCCTCCCACTCAAGATTACAGAATCAGACATGGGGGTGAGGGGGGGAGGAGGGCCGGGGGTGCGGGTGTGGGGCGCACAACAATCCGTGTTTTAATACAGCTGTGAAACGCAGTGAGAGCCACAGGGTGACGAACAGGAGGTGTCAGAGTCAAGCACCTTTAGATGCTCCTTGTTCGGAAAAGCATTGGTGTTTGAGGTGGTAGGTGGGAATCCGTGACACTCATGGTGAACAAGATTTCCTGGCTCCGCTAGACTTTCGGTAAAATTTATTGAAATCCCTATACTTCCATCTGTGTGCAAAACAGTGGAAATAATACCACGCAGAATTGTCTATATGGTTAAGTCAGATATTCTATTTAGCACAAATAACCAGTATTCTATTTGGCATCGCTCCTCCTCTCTCACATGAGTTTTGACATGGTAAGGCAAAAGCCGCTGTTTACTGGTACTCCATTCAGTGTACACGTCCCACCACTATTTATGAATTTTATAGCTTTAATAATATAAAGTGACCAAAGGGGAGGGGCAGCAATTCAGCAAGAGAAATCATTCCAAATGGCATCTTAGAGCTTCTATGATAAACTAATATTATTACTATACATGAAACAGCATTGAAAATAGCAAATCTTTTGGCATCTATAGCAAAGGTAAAACGCTATTTGAGGTTTAATTAGGCAGAAATTCTATTTTTAACTCTAGTTCTCTGCCCAAAGGTTTATTTTTCAATCTATTCTTTGGAATTTTTAAAACTTTTTTTTAAAGAATCATGAATGGGTGGTACATTATTTTATAGGAAGGGAGAGAGAGAGAGAAACATCAATGGTTGCCTCCCGCACATGCCCTAAAGAGGACTGAACCAGCAACCTGGTTCAATACCCTGACCAGGACTGAACTCGCCACCTTTTGTTATACAAGATATCACTCCAACAAGCTGAGCCACACTGACCAGGACTTATCTCTGTTTTGGATTTTGAAGACATTTCCCATCTAGAACATGTTCCAAATAGGTTTTCAAAACAGTAAATATCAGGCTTTAAATGCACAACATGGCTACGTAACAGTAACCCTAGCCCTAGGCACCAATCCTCCCAGATATCTGGACTCACTCCCCCTTTAGTCCTAACCTGACCCTTTTTGTCCTAAATTAGCCTGAG
The DNA here is from genome assembly GCA_963924515.1 of Vespertilio murinus. NCBI lineage: Eukaryota > Metazoa > Chordata > Mammalia > Chiroptera > Vespertilionidae > Vespertilio > Vespertilio murinus. The sequence goes on along the minus strand of OZ004711.1, from coordinate 74,246,568 downwards.
ACTCTCTGAACTTTGAGGGTTGGTGAAAAAGGGACAGGAATTAGAGGTTGAGCAAGGCACACTATTTTAGAAATTGAATCTCTAAAACTACATAGCATTTTTTCTGTTCTTAAAATTTTTGCCTAAATGCTTCCTAAAAGCATTTTTAATAGATATGTTTATACTTTCACACATTTTTGTATTGACATCTAAAATTTTTATCTTTAAAGTAGTTTCGTGTCAACCTATATGAACCAGGAGGTCACAGTTCGATTCCCGCTCAGAGCACATGCCTGAATTGTGGGCTCGATCGCTAGTGTGGGGTGTGAAGGAAGCAGCCAATCAATGAATCCTCTCTCTCCCTCATCACTGATGTTTCTATCTCTCTCTTCCTCTCCCTTCCTCTCTGAAATCAATTTTTAAAAACAAAATTTTAAAAAAATTGTTACATTCATATTTTGAAATTATCTCTATTAAATTGGAAAAAGGAGTTTAAATACCATAGTGATGTGATGAATGCCATCAAGCACTTTTAAATACATAAACTCTTCATACAGAGCCGGAATTCTTGCTCTGTCTTCTGTGCCCCTTTGGAGATTAGGACCTGTAGTCATGAAGAGCCATAGTTTGTGGGAATGGGAAGCACAGAGTCTCCAGTGGCTCATTAAGAATGAAAGTCACCGAAACCGGTTTGGCTCAGTGGTAGAGCGTCGGTCTGCGGACTGAAGGGTCCTGGGTTTGATTCCGGTCGGGGGCATGTACACTGGTTGCCGGCACATCCCCAGTGGGGGGTGTGCAGGAGGCAGCTGGTCGATGTTTCTCTCTCATCGACGTTTCTAGCTCTCTATCTCTCTCCCTTCCTCTCTGTAAAATATCAATAAAATATATTTTTTAAAAAGAGTGAAAGTCAGAGGAACCGTATTTGCCGGCGTATAAGACGATTTTTTGGCCCTGAAAAATACGTATTTGCCGGCGTATAAGACGACCCCCTAACATTTCCACTAAAAATACAGAGTTTGTTATATACTCGCCATATAAGACTACCCACCACTTGGAGGCATATTTTTCAGGGCCAAAAAATCATCTTATACGCCGGCAAATACGGTACTATTCTTGTGTCCACTTCCAGACCTACACATAATTCTAATTGAAGTCCTAGGGTCATGTAAAAGGCTTCGATTTAATGAGAATAGTAAATCCTTACGGGTAGCACCATATTCTTTTTTTTCTTTTTTTTAAATCTTCACCTGAGGATTTTTTCCCATTGATTTTTAAAGTGGAGAAGGGAGGGAAAGACAGAAATATCAATGTGAAAGAAACATCTGTTGGCTGTTAATTTATAACTAAAAGAATTTCATACTCCTTTCCCACTCCCATATGTTCGTCTACATACCTCTGCCTCAGACCTTGTTGTCACTGATCTTAAAATATTTCCAGTTCATGCCTCTGACCAGTTGGCCAGACCTTTCATCACTGCCCATAATTCCATATATTTATTTCCTCCTCACTTTTCATCCTAGGTGAATGACACGTTGCACCACTAAAGATCTGGCCACTGAAATGGTTTTCCCTTGCCACCCTGTTTCAAGACTGCCCATACATAAGGCTTCAATTCAGCTGCTACCCTAATTTAGCTTTACCCACATCCTGAGCCATCCCATTTGTAGACCAAGCGTGGGTTTTTTCCTCCTCCTCCATCGGCTCACATAGGATCACCCACAAAAGCCATTTTGTTCGCTGAGGAAAGAGCACCAGTTGATGCTATGGGGATCTGGGCTGCTTCCTCAGGCTTGCCTCTGCCCTGTGATCCTTACGACTTGGTGGTGTAACAAGACCTCGTTGATGACCGGCAGTATTGGGGAAACAGAGTTCTGGACATAACCTTTTCAAGGATTTTTGTATAGCAAACCTTGGAAGGTAGAAACAGTCTCAGTCTGGAATAGAAGGCAAGTTTGTTTACTTATCAGTATGACAGCGTCCTCCAGGGCAAAGGTCAAGTAGGTTTGGTTGCATCCCTTTATAAAAGATTCAGCTTTCCTAGACTCAGATTCTTTGGCTGTGACATAGGATTGTGAAATACAGTCTTACAATTTCTTTTAGAAGTTTATAGTTATAGTCTATAATTCACTTCAAATTTGTTAGGTAAAGGTGAGATCATTTTTCTCCGTATGGATAACAAGTTCTAGCACCATTTGTTGAAAACACTGTTCTTGCCCCCATTGAATTATTTTGGCACATTTGTAGACAATCAGTTCATTATGTATGTATAGAGGGCTTCTATTTCCCCCCCACCACCAAATTAGATGTCTCTCCTTATGTCTGGATTACTATAGCTCTATAGTAAGTCTTGAAATCAACGAACGTAAGTCTTCCAATTCTGTTTTTATTTTTCAAATTGTTTTGGCTAATCTGGATTCTTTGTATTTCCATATAAAATTTAGAATCAGCTTTTCAACTTCTTCAAGTGTCATTTAGTTTTTCTTCAAAATTTCTCAACAATATTTTGTAGTCCTGTAAATGTTTTATTACATTTACTCCTAAGTATTTCGTACTTAAGTTGTATTGTTTTGAATCTCAAATTTTCATTACTAATATGTGGAACTCTATTCTGTTTTTGTAAACTGACCATGAATCCTATGACTATGCTGGGCTCATATATTAGTTCCAACAGGTGTATCTTGGGCTTTTCTACATCTGCATCATGTTAACTGCCAAAAAGGACAGTTTTCTTTCTTTTCCAATATGTATATTTTTGTATTTTGCCTTATTGCACTAGTTAGAACCTACGGTATAATTTTAGTAGTGAGAATAGGTATTCTTGCCACGTTTCTGATCTTAGGAAGAAATAGTTCAGTCTGGCACCATTAAATATTGTTAGCTATAGGTTTTTCATAAATATCCTTAATACATTAAGGAAATTTCCTTCAATTTTTAGTTTGCTAAGAATTTATCTTTTGCCAAAACCGGTTTGGCTCAGTGGATAGAGTGTCGGCCTGTGGACTGAAAGGTCCCGGGTTTGATTCCGGTCAAGGGCACGTACCTTGGTTGCAGGCACATCCCCAGTGGGGGGTGTGCAAGAGGCAGCTGGTCGATGTTTCTCTCTCATCGAGGTTTCTAACTCTCTATCCCTCTCAATTCCTCTCTGTGTAAAATCAATAAAATATATATAATTTTTAAAAGAGTTTATCTTTTTGTTGTTAATTCTCACCTGAGGATATTTTTTTATTGATTTTTAGGGAGAATCGAAGGGAGGGAATGACAGAGAGAAACATCTATATGAGAGAAACACACCCATTGGTTGTCCCCTGCATAAGCCCTTAACAGGAATCAAATCCACGACCCTTTTGGTCCACAGGCCGACACTTTGCACTGAGTCAAACCGACTAGAGCAAGAGTTTTTTTATCTTGAACATGTAACTTTGTCAATTGGTTTGCCTGCATATGTTAAGATGACTATATGGGTTTCCTTCCTGTTTATATGAATTATATGCATTGATTTTTTAAAATATAGAAGGGAGAGGGATAGAGATACCAGGTAGCAACATCAATGATGAGACTCATTGATTAGCTGCCTCCTGCACACACCACACTGGAGATCAAGCCCACTACTTGGGCATGTGCCCTGACTGGAAATCAAACTGATGACCTCTTGATTCCTGGGTAAATCTTCAAACACTGAGCTATGCTGGCCAGGCCATGCATTGATTTTTAAGTGTTAACCCCATCTTAAATTATTAAAATCTTAACATATGAACTACACTTGGTCATCATGCATTATCTTTTCTACATATTGCAAGAATTGATCTGATAATCTCATAAGTATTTTTGTCTTTGCTCATGATAGATAATGGACTGTAGCTTTTTTGTATTTTGTTTTGCAGAGGTGAGGGTGAGGGTAGGATTATATGCCTTTCAATATTTTTCTCTATTGGCTAGAGGATATTAAATTCTAGATTTCCCCCACTCTTTTTTTCCTCCTTCACCATCCAGTCTCCAAAGTGACTGCATTTTTATACTCTTCTCAGCAGCAATGCCTGCTGAGATTGCCACATCAAATGCCCACCCTAAGTCCATTTTTCTGTATACAATACCGGGATCCACCCAAACTTTGTCAATATTTTTGCATGAAGGATGGGCTTTTTCTTTTGGGGAGTATTTTTACTATTATTAGTTCAATCTTAGGCTCTCTATTTACCTATTCTTTCTCAATTTTCCTGGACTCTCCTTGCTCCTGCAAAGGCTTACTATAAAAACTTGAGATAGCTCTGCTGGAATTTTTAATTTTTCTCAGTAATTTGAAGTTTGTATGTTATCTGTCTTTAGGTATCTTAGACAGGGGATTGCTGTGAGGTTGCACTTATTCTTGTTTGTATGTATGTGTAGAGGTTTTTTTGGAAGACATGAAGATAAATTCAAATATAGTGGACTGTCATTACCTTCGGCACCCTATAAATCCCTGTTCATCCATTTTGGATTTGCTTTCCCATTCATCCATTATTTCCCACCTTCCAAATCTGTATTGTTTATCTTTTACTTCCTTTATCCTTGTAGGGTTGTTTGTGTTTTGTCCTTGTAGGTTTAAGCAAAGGTTAAAGCTATGCTCTGAGGCTGATGCCATAAGCCAAGGAGCACCACTAGAAGCTGAAAATATAAGGAAGTGGATTTTCCTTACAGAGCATCCAGAAGAAATCATCTCTGCTAACATTGACATTATTCCAGTGAAACTGATTTCAAATTTCTGACCCCCCAGAATTGTAAGAGGACATTTATGGGTTTTTTAGCCACTAGATCTGTGGTAATGTACACCAGCAACAGGAACAGCTTGGTCACTTTGTTGTTTTTTAATCCTCACTCGAGGATATCAGAGAGATTGGGAGAGGGAAAGACCGAGAGGAATATCGATGTGAGAGACACACATCCATTGGTTGCCTCCTGCACGAGCCCTGACCAGGGCCCGGCCCCGAGGAGCCTGCAACTGAGGTGCCCTTGCCCGGAATCGAACCTGGGACCCTTCGATCTGCAAGCCGATGCTCTATCCACTGAACCAAACCCACCAGGGCCAACATGGTCACATTTAAATGCAATAATGTATCTTATATACCTAATGTTATAATCAATACCACCTACCACTTAAATACTTTATAACAGAAGTAATTAGGTTTGGGGTATAAGCTATTCACTTCAATTGCCTCTCTAATTAAAAGCTCACCCCATCGCCAGAGAAGTATGGGTTTCACTTTTGTTTAAGAGATAATCTGAGCACTGAGTTCCTTAAGATTTGTCCCTTTATTTAAAATCTGTGTTGCTTAACATAACATGTAATCTATAGTCCCTTGTTTAATAATTTAAAATTTACTATTAATCTTTCAGTGCACTTTTATGATGGAACTCACCTGTTGCCCAATATTTAAACATACATAGCAAAATAACTATATGCCAATAGTCCTACTTTCATTAAAGTGAAAATAAAATTTATTACAATGCTAGGTTTTTCACCTCTGATCTTTTAACATCTTTAACATTATTTCAATTGATCCCTAAGCCATCACAAACATTGCTATTACCTGGAACCAGATAACTAGGTGTCTTATTCAAAGCCACTGAGCTAGTTGGTAGCAGAAAGGTAACTTGAAGCCAGAGCTTTTGTTCCAGGTGCGTGCCCTCTCCACTCTATCATATTCTAATAGAGATATAACAATATCTCAAAATCTTGCCCAATACTATTCCTCAAACTGTTATACCCCAAATAAAAGTTCTAGATGATCTGCATATTCTTTCAGATGTAAAATTTACTGCACATTGTTTTTAGTATGTGCGTTTTTTTTCAACCTTTAACACTGTTCACATAAGCAAGTTCTCAAGTGTTTTCCCATCTCTATGATATTTCCTGAAAGTATTCTGACCCCCCCAAAAACCCCAAACTTAAATAACATTCTGCAAGTATTGTTCTAGATTGAATAAAATCCATCTTCTCCTTTTCTAATCACATATGTGATTTGGCACACTATTTTTCTTCTGAAACTCATGATATGTTAAAGGATTTGGGCTATAGCCCAACTCAGTGGTTGAGTGTCGACCTGTGAACCAGGAGGTCACGGTTCAAATCCTGGTCGGGGCACGTGCCCGGGTTGCAGGTTCAATCCCAGTGTGGGGCTTGTGGAAGGCAAGGCAGCCAGTCAATGATTCTCTTTTATGGTTGATGTTTATATCTCTCTCCTCCTCTCCCTTCTTCTCTGAAATCAATTTAAAAATATATTTTTAAAAAGATTTGGGCTATAAGTTAAAGTTGAATCATATATGAAGGCACCCATTTCAAAAAGAATTTTATTAGAAAATAAACTGATGAACAAAACAGATCCAGAAACATTGAAACATGCAACAGACTGACGTGTTGCAGAGGGAAGGAGGGGAGGGTGGGAAGACATTAACCCGACAATTTATATGCACAGCTCATGGACAAACAAAAGTGCTAGGAAGGCATAAGGAGGGGGCGGGCGTGGGGTGGAGGAGGTTAACAGAAAAGTGGAAAAAGGAGGGCATCTGTAATATTTTCAACAATAAAAATTAAAAAAAAGAATTTTGTATCACTAGAGCATGGATAATGAAAATTCATAATTCTTCTGTACCCTTCCCTTAACTCTTCCAATCTCTGCAAAATTACAATCGAATCACCTTTGAATGGATGCAACTTTTGAAAATGCACCAAATGCTATGTAGGTAAAGAGTTTTATAAGAATTGAAGAAATTCAAAATTATTAAAAATTCAGTAGTGAAGTTAAAAATAAGTAAAAATTTTTCATAATAAAAAGTTTTTTAAAAATCATTTAATCATTAACTGAATGATATATGGTGAAAAATATATAAGCTCTAGTTTTACTGTGTAAAACATACACATTTATTTGATGCTTGGGATGGTGTTATGGATGTATTTCACATTACAAAAGCAAGGTGGGCCATAATTAAGCTTTTAACTGACCTGGCTTGGATTGTCCAGTGACTGAGCAATTTTACCAGATGAATTAATGCAGGGAGTTTCCAATTCTAGAAAAGTGTCTTCAATTAAAGTATAATACAGTGCATACATGGTGCTAGGCTAGAAAAAGGTTAATGTTCATTTCTATTGTCCTATTACTCTGGATCTAGAAACAAAAATATTAGCAAGAACCTGAAACAGAGCTTGGGTTCTGTCTTATTATGGATTAGGTTTTATTAACCTTATCAAAAACAGAAAGATTAGGTCAACACTTAAGACTATCAAAAGTTGATGAATAAAACATTTTAATTATGAAAGAAATAAAAGTAAAATAAAATACCAATCTAATGTAGTGTTGTTTAACTACAAGTGGGGATTTTCTGGCTTATGAACATTTTCCGGGGGGAAATATAACGATATTTCTGAGGTCCCTTTAAAACAAAAGGTGGCTTTAAAAGCTTTATACCGCCCAGCTGGTGTTCAGTGGTTGATCGTGGGCCCACGCTCTCAGAGGTCATCAGCTGCCTCCTGGTCAGGGCAGGAGCAGGGTTGCTGGCTCAATCCCTAGTGGGGGGCATGCAGGAAGCAGCTGTGTGATGTTCCTCCTCGATGTTTCTATCCCTCTCTGTCCTTTCTTCTCTCTCTCAAAAATAAATAAAAACTTTTGTTTTTAAAAAAAGGCTTTATATCTGTTGTTACATATGACAAAAACTTGTCATTTAATGTAACACTAATGTACATAGGATTACAGAAGAAATTCTGCTTATAAGAGAAAGAAGCAGCGATCAATTTGCTGCTTAACAAATACTGTATTCAATTCCTTGTCTACTCAAATAACTTTACCAAGGTTAAGACCAGACTTTATGAATTAAGAATTACAAATCAACCCAAGAAAGTAACATCATTTTTTAATTTGATTCAAATCCATTTTCATGTACAAAGCGAACTATATACAAAATAAATGTACATTCTTAAAATCTTTTAGAATACAAATTTCCAAAGGACTAAAAAAAGTGCAAAATTTTCAATTATTATCTTCAATCATACTATACAGAAACAAATAAAACATTAGCATATATACACACTGAAAAATTTTAAAATTGCTACTTAATGTAACAAAACAAAACATACATCTTATATATTTAAATTTAAAAGGATGAGGAAGGGAAGAATGTATTGCACCAAATTAACAGTAACTTCATTATAATGAGATTATTAATCAAAATTACTTATACATCCTTATTACATTTAAAACTTTCTCAACCTTAAAACCTTTTTTGGCATACAAATACTCATTGAGTCACAGTTTGCAGAGTCAATAATTAGATATAAATAAGGCTTAATATTTTTTTCCATGGTCCATTCCAATAGAAAAAATGAGAACTATATAACTTTATTAATTAAATATTTAAGTAGCAGCACAAATTGCAAGTTTTTTAAAATGTAATTTCAGATTTTCAGTTATTATCCTCTGAAATGACAGTTTGCATGATGTATATACATACACACATATTTGAGTCACTGTCACCATCTGTGATAACACTGCAATGCTTCCATTTAATCTGGGTCCCAAAAAACTACATAAAAGACAAATAATTTGTTTGGTAATTTTCTGTCTGAATAGATGCACTTATACAGCAATGCATCAGGCAGAAAATGACTGGCTAGCTCCCTGATTATTTTTTGCAAAAGTTTTCCTCCAAGTCTTTAAAAGCAAACAGTTGGGGGAAGAAAAGCCATACCTGTTAGGAGTTTCTGAAGAGAACAGACCAACCCTATAATCTACTAACAATTTTTCTTAGTAAAACTAACTATAAAACAAACAGTAGCCACAAGAAAAATTTGGTTATGGTATTTATGAATCACATAAAGCAGTAATAGAACAGAATAAGAAAAAAAATCTAAAATAGAAAAGATTTTTAAACAGTAAAATCTACTATAATATGACATAATTTTGGGAAAAGTATAGAAACTATAATTAAATAAAAGTTAAAAGTTATCTAAGAAATGCAATCAAAATCCCAAAAGAAGAAATAGTTATTCTCTGTAATCCCTAAATAAGAAACTAAGAGATTGAAATTCTTTTCAGTTAAGCCTGACAACTGGTATTTCCTTGCCAGAACCAGTTTCTAAAGTGTTCATTAATATAATTTAATTTTAACATTCTGAAGAGCAAAATAATGTCTATCACAGATAAATTTTTGTAAATTTTCAAAATATAAAAGTATCTGTTGAATTTGTAGGTGAGCCCACTAAATCTTCAAACACATTGCTAATAGAATATTGCAAAATATTTCCAAGAGAAGGAACATCAAAAATAGCATTTCACCAGAGAACCTCTAATTTTAATACAAATTAAATTGAAATGTTATTACCAAAATAAAAATTTTAAAGGTCTAATTTGCTTAAGACTTTTTAAAAATGTTTGATTTTAATCAAAATATAATTTTATTTTCCACCTTCAGCTAAATCCTAATCTCTTCTATTCTCAAATTACAACATGACATTGAAAAATATTATAAATAGTTAATCACTTTCTATATTCAAAAATAGTTATAAATTAAAATAATGGGACAGCTATATTTTAAGTGAAAACAAACACACACACAAAATTTCACTAACAGTTAACTGTGAAAAATAAAAGGGTAATTCTTTCACTGACAAAATTTTGGTTATTATCATTATGATAATATTTGCAAAATAAGTTTTCAAGGAAACATATTAAAACTATACCATGGAAAACAAGTTGAATTAGTGACTTTCTACTTGTTCTATTCCTTTGTATTTTCAATTCATAAGATTACAGACAATAAGACAAAAGTAAATAGTTATATCTGTCTTTTTTCAATAAAATATTAATTTCACAGATCAAAATCCTGCCATGTATTTAGAAATCATCCACATATGACAAATGTGAGATAATCCAAGATGTGTCTTGAAGAATTACTATAACGTACCAGAAAAATATTTTATAACATAGCCACTTTTACACAAGTTTCTTAAATTGAAGAAAATAACTTGATCCCATAATCAAGGATGGCTTTATATTATTAATGTAGAAAATGGAATCATTTCCACTAGAGGTCAAAATATCTTAAATGTTTATGCTTTATTTTCTGTAAGACTAAGACTTTATATATGAAAAATTAAACATTATTTTCATATAGAAGCTATACCTGCCAAAGTCATCAGATGTGGAAGGACTTTATCAATGCTTTTTAATTAGGTAAATTCTATTGATAACTAGAACTTCAAGGTTACAGAGATCTAATTTTATTTTTTCAATTATCCTTTTTATTAAAATTTTTAAATGTTATGTAATTCAAATATGCAAATATTCACTGACAGCCACTAAGAATAAAAAACAAGCATACTTTTGAGGGCACTATTAGTTACAAGTTTCTAATATGAAAGGTCTGAAGAGGGCTTATAATAATAATGCAGCTAAAAAGGTAAGTTAGTTGTTTCTATATCATGCAATACAAAAAACCCATTCCAAGCAAATTCTAGGTAAAATGTCTCATTTAAGGATAATGATTAAAACTATTATCATTATCCTTATTATTGTGATTATTGTATCTGATTTATAAAAATGAATGCATTTTTATAGAATAAGTTATTTTAAGATTTCATATAATCCTGAGACATTATTTTATATTAAGATCAAGTAAAGTCATTCAGAAATTCCAGAGTAGTGCCAAGATTTCTATACATTTATAAAACCTCAATAAGTCTGATTTGCAATCTCAATTAAGAAACAATGGCCAAAAAAAAAAAAAAAAGAAAGGAAACAATGGCCTAATCAGGCCAGTGTGGCTAAGTGGTTGAGTGTTGACCCATGAAACAAGACGTAACTGGCTGGATTCAGGATCAGGGCACATGGCCAGGTTGTTGCTGAATCCCTAGTATGGAGTGTGCAGAAGACAGCCAATCAATGTTTTTCACTCTATCCCTCTCATTCCCTCTTTAAAAATCAATGCAAAAATATATTATAAAAAAGAAAAGAAGGAAGGGAGGGAGGGAAGGAGGGAGGGAGTGAGGGAGGGAGGGAGGAAGAGAGGGAGGGAGGGAGGAGGGAGGGAGGGAGGGAAGAAGGAAGGAAGGAAGGAAGGAAGGAAGGAAGGAAGGAAGGAAGGAAGGAAGGAAGGAAGGAAGGAAGGAAAAAAGCTCAGTTGATTGGAGTGTCATCCCGTACACCAAAAGGTTGCAGGCTCTATTTCCAGTCAGGGCACATATCTGGCTTGGGAGTTTGATCCCCAGCTAAGGCATGCACAAGAGGCAACGGATCGATGTTTTTCTCTCTAAAAATCAATTAAAGCATATCCTTGGGTGAGAATTAAAGAAAAAGAGTCCTAACTGGTGTTTCTCCGTGGTTAGAGCATTGGCCTGTGCACTGGAGGGTCCGAGGTTCAGTCCCTAAGTATGATTCCCTGGGTTGCAGGTTCGATACCCTTGGAGGAGGCAAGCAATTGATATGCCTCTCCTACCGCTCTCTCTCTCTCTCTCTCTCTCTCTCTCTCTCTCTCTCTCTCTCTCTTCCCATTCCCTTCCACTCTCTCTGAAAATCAATGCGAAAATATATCCTTAGTGAAGATTAACAAAAATAAATAAATAAATAAATAAAATAAGGGGAAAAAAGAAAACAAACACTGGCCTAGAAAATGCTAGATTCAAATTAAAGAAGGTTGTGCCAACATTTTAATCATACTGAAATGATGACTGATAACAATAAATTGCTACTGCCTAATGTCATCAGAAAAAGTACCACTAGGACTCTGATGAAGGAAAACTCTCTAAAACAATATTATAAAGGTGGTCATGTTTAAACAATTCAAATGTTGAATATATATAATAAATGAATTAGGCAAAAAGACTAATGAGAATTGATATTTGTTGAGAGAGTGATAAAAATGCTTAAGACTGGTCACTTACTTGGAATGAGCAGTTTCAGTTGATGAGAGAAACAGTAATTAGGACAAGCTATGTGTCTGGCTGATAAAAGAAAAGATATTAGATTTTGAAAAAAAAGAATGTATTTCATTTCTTATGTCACTCAAAAACTGTAACCTAAAGATTTAAAAACTTATTTATGGAAGACAAGTTTAATGATGTATTTGAAAAGACTAACCTTTACCCAACCCATACTATTACATAAGATAGTATTTAATTTTTATAAAATCTACACTAATAAAGGAAATATGCAAATTGACTGTGCCTCCATGACAACAATGAGCCAATCAGGACTAAGTATGCAAATTGGCCCAACAAATATGGTGGGTTAATTTGCATATACAGACACAAAGTGGACAGATGGGGTGGGATGCCTACTATAAGAGGGAGAGCGGTGGGCAGAGAGAATTATGGGAGCAGTGCTCCACCGGAAGCAAGGACCTGCAGGCTCCCAGGCATCCTGGAGTAAGAACCTATAGGCTCCTGGGCAGCTGATATTCAAGTTAAAATTTTCTTTGCCTATCTTACTCAAGCAATATGTAAAAAAAATCTTAGGTCAAGATTCAACTTTCAATTCTAAATTCTAATTAAGTATGAGGACACAGTTATTCCTACAGAAGCATAAAACTGATTTTTAATAATAGCTCTTTAAGAATATTTATATGCTTTACATAGAAAAAAAAGCTTTACTAATATTCCTTGCTAATGACAATTGAATAATTGGCATTTTATCTCCTACAAAAGCATGAATCCTACAAAAAAGCACAGTGACCTCAAGAAAATTAATACATAGAAACTTATTCATAGCTAACATGAGCTTCACATGCTTACAATATTTTTAATTATTAGAGAGATGAGAGAGAAAGAAAGAGATTTGTTGTTCCATTTATTTATGCATTCATTGGTTGATTCTTGTATGTGCCCTGATCAGGCATCAAACCGACAACCTTGGCATATCAGGACAATACTGTAACAAACTGAACAATCAGCCATGGTCCACACTTAAAATATTTTAAACCAATTGGCCAAGCTTCATTACCATGTACCTTCCTAAATTTTCATGTAACGGTCTATTTTATCTTCTTGCCTCTAATTTTAACTAAGCAAATGACAAAATACTAACTGGGGATAGTTGAAAAGGGATGTATTATTTTATCTTCTCTCCTCCAATTTTAATAAAATGAAAATACTAATTGAGGAGAATTAGAAAGGGGCTTATAAAGCTTTTTATTCTCTAAGTGAGCACAGTTATATGTTTTCATACCTAACCTCACTTTTTAAAAGTAAAATCATCATCTTACTATAAATCTCTCATGAATAGGATGTGAGAATTTTATTTCCATCCTTACCATTGCCAAGTATTAAGAAACAAAAGCAAATGAAAAGTTCTGTAGACTTTATAACAGCCAAGTTGAGATATATTCATTAACTGAAATGTCCACCTGTTAGTCCATTCTAATAATATTGAAATTAATTCCCATTACACAATATAGAAATTATTTATATGGATAGCATTTAAATACACTAGACTCTTCCAAAGTACATCTTTCTGGTGATTATCTAGTGATTTTGATTAAAAAAAAATATTTTTATTGGTTTCAGAGAGTAAGAGAAAGAGAGAGATATAAACATCATTGATCGGCTGCCTCCTGTACACCCCCTACTGGGGATTGAGCCCACAACCTGGGCATGTGTCCTTGACCAGAATCAAGCCTGGAACCCTGCTGTCCCCAGGCTGACGCTTTTATCCACTGAGCCAAACCAGTTAGGGTTATCAATAGTGATTTTTAATTCACTGAACTGTTTAAAGGAGAAATATATTATTCAACCAATGGTTCTACTATATTTGCTTATTTTAATAGATAAACTTTAAGTTCTGTTCCTCTAGACTGTTGCTAGTATTCTCAAAGATTAACTTCAAAATTCTACATTTTCGGTTTTTACTTTTTAGACAGAGTAATATAAAGTATAATTCTACTGCTCTGCACATTTGTCAGTGTAGTAGGATATCTATTTTACTGTGAACAAAGCCGCCTACTTGTGCTATACAATAAGTACTGCTTGTTCAGTCCCTCCATCTAAAAAGCAACAAAGTAAAAAAAAAACAAAAAAAAACAACATAAATTTTACCAAAGTAAAAAACCTTAGTAATTTCAATTAAACTTTTTGTAACTTATAAGTATGTAAAATAACTTTCAAAACCAGTAATAAATAACCTTAAAAGTAAAGAAGATATCCTTATACCAAAATATTTGGATAAATAAATAGGAGAACAATTTTAAGTGTTAATTTAGAAGGTTTCCTTTTACAGATCAACATTTAAAATACCAAAAAGCAATCATGTTAGTCTGCTAACTTGAAACCGCATAAAAAAATGTAAGATAAAAATTAAAATAGAATGATAAAAACTAATAGAAGTAATAAATATCAAAAACATCGTAATTATCTCTATTGACTTGAGACATTTTCACCCAAATTTCTCAAAAAGGAAACCTTTACATTTACATATGTTCTATTTTACAGTTACTGCACCAATTTATTTCAGTGTTATTTACCTTAAACAACACTGTTTTTTACTGAATAAAACAGGAGTTAAAATAATTAGGAAGAAATTATTCAAGTACACAACCTTTTATTAGTCAAGACTCAGATAAAAATCTACTCAAAAAGCTTCCCTAAACAGAATCCTTTACTTCTTATAAATCTTTACTCACTCATAGAGTTATAAAGAAAAGGGTGGTAGATACTGTGGGCACGAGGAGAAAAGAATTGCTAAGGGAAAACTTTAAAGATTCAATTGAGATGACAATTATATATAAGGAAATATGATTTGTGGAATGAAAAAGAATATTCTTATTTTAAGAAGCTATTAGTGTAGAAAATATTCTTTTTTTCTCTTGACCACAGACCCCTTTAAGGAAGCAATGCAACCATTCATTCCTGAAAAAAATACAACACAAAAAATTTCGCACAATTTCAGGGGATTCAAAATGCCCCCAAACCCATAGAATCTCAAATTAATGACACTCAGAGTTGTAAAAGCTCTCTGATCTAATTCAAGAGATGACCTTATAAAAAAGCACTAGGTTTAACATTCTTTTCGAATTCCAAAATAAATCTATCAACCTTTTACTGTAAAACCTTAAAGCATAATGTAACCTTTACTTATGCATAATAAAAATAACTGTAATTCTAAAAGTTACACATAACATGAAATAAAAAAAATTACTATATCTAAATGACTAGTTTAAGTTATACATGTCTTTCCCATTCATTCATCTATCATGTGGAAGACCTACTGAGAAATGTAATATATTTGGATATTATCGATAACTCTTCTATTATCAGGAGAAAATGGAGTATTCACTTAATAAAGAAAAAGTCAAGAAATTTTAAATTGTGCCGCAAATGTTTCTACAGTAAGGACCCAACTGTCAAAATCATAATCAGCATTTTGTATGTCTAGTTTGTCTTATTCCTACTCAACCTTTATTATTTAATAATCATAATAATACATTTCAATAAAATCTTACTAGTGATGTGCTCAGTAGTAGTGGAATGAACCAATGTATCAGTTTCAATAGTCTTATTTTCAACTAATTAGGAAAATCTGGAATTTATACTAAGTTATGAAAATACAAGTATGCAACAAATACCTTTAAAATATTACTTCCAATCAGGAGATCCAAGTAAATGGACTCTTTTAAAAATATGGTAGTCAGTAAATAGAAAAATGATTAAAGAATATATTAAAAGCCATGTCTTTCAACCGTCTTATTTGTACTTTTATTAGATATACTTTAAATATTGCTGTTTAGAATAATAAGCATATTAAATATAACTTCTTAATTTTTTAGAAGTTTGTTTTTCAAAATGGACTAATGATCATTAGAATAGAGCACTAAATATAACAAAGTAAATTTTCTAAAATCTATCATAGTGCGGGCCAAGAATTAGTTAAAAAGAATAACGTTAACCAGAAATTTTTAACATGAATAATAATACAACAGACATCTTTATACATATACCATACCAAATTTTGGTAATCCCTAAGTAATTTTCAGGGATAAACCCCTGAAACATTTCCCATAGTTGGTAGATGTGATTAAAGTGACAAAGCAGTAAGTTGAGTTCCAGTTACCCATGAGAGAAGATGGAAATAACAATCAGTTGGAATCTTGAGTATTATATTCAGTTTCTCCAGATGAAATCTGGCTGAGTCGCTTGCTAGATCCCCACAATTTTCGAGAAAGCTGACCTGAACGCATCTGTTTAAAATAATCCAGAGAAATGAAGAATAACTATTATTAAGGAAGGAAAGATAGAGAATAAAATAAATTTCTTATTCATAGAGTAACAGAGGAAAATTGCCAAATGTGTGCTTTTAACCTTATATTATAAGCAACACTCGTGAATACTACTATCTTTAATCTCATTTTTATTGCCCTTTCAAAAATCACATTTTTAAAATTTGTTTATCCAAATATATATAGTAGTATATATATTTAAATTGTTTTCAGAGAAGAAAGGAGAGGGAGAGAGAGAAACATCAATGATGACAGAGAATCACTGATCAGCTGCTTCCTGCACACCCCCAACTAAGAATTGAGCCCACTATTGTGCATGTGTCCTTGACCGGAATCAAACCCAGGACACTTCAGTCTGCAGGCCGATGCTCTATCCACTGAGCCAAACCAGCTAGGACTATAATAGATATATATATATTTAATATATTTTATTGATTTTTTACAGAGAGGAAGAGAGAGGGATAGAGAGTCAGAAACATCGATCAGCCGCCTCTTGCACACCCGCAACCAAGGTACATGCCCCTGACCGGAATCAAACCTGGGACCCTTCAGTCCGCAGGCCGACGCTCCATCCACTGAGCCAAACCGGTTTCGGCTATAACAGATATTTTTTATTCAGTTGGAATGAAGAAGAACCAAAGAAATCCCCCAAATTATGGCAAATGAAATTCTTAACAAGATTTTACCTCAGCTGGCTTGCCAACACCCACTATAATCAATTTGCCATCTTCTAATCCTACCAATATATGGCTATGTTCTTTGGTTACAGAAACACAATGGATAGGCATTCTCATGGATAATGGGGTGACGCTGGGATTCAAACTAAAAGAGAAATAAAAAACACACACATAAATACATGGATATATAATAGATTCTTAGAATTTTATACCTGAAGTTAACTTAATCTAGTTCTGTATTTTAATTTTAGAGATGTGGGATTTAGGTTCAGAAAGTATGAGTGCCTCACACAAGGGTCCACATTTATAGCTTTACTTAAAATACTAAAGAGATGTTTTCTTTATTTTCAAAATCTGTTTTTCTTCTAACCATATATATGAGCGCTTATTAAATGATGTTTATCTTGCTGATTAACAGGTTAAAGTTGAATAAGAAGGGTAAAAGCTCAAAAAATATATGTGGGGGGATAAGGTCAATAAAATTGGTCTATTTACTTTACCTTAAAAGATATAATACATAAACATATAAATATAGTATGATAAAATAATACATATTTAAATTTTCATATAAAATATAATACACCATTAGGAAAAATACCCACAACTTTTATAATTAGAGAATAAAGAACCTTACGATGTAATGAATATGTTCTACACTAACCTGCTAAAATAGCCCATTGACTTTTCTAATTTGGAATTTTCTTAAAAATGTCCTGTAAGTAAGGTGGTAAAACAAAATGTTGGAATAATATTATTGGAGTGCTCTACCACAAAAGAAAGATAAAAATGAGAAGGAAAATACAAAAACAGAAAAGAGATGTTGGTTATAGAAGTAATTCTGACTGAATGCATTAAGATAGAACATCTTGGATCAGGAAATAATTTAGAAAAAACTGTTTTTGGAAAGGCCAAAACAGTTTGAGGAATATAAATAAGCCACAATAAATTTCTTTATGAAGAGAAAAAAGAATATGTAAGCATATAGGAAACATAAAACATATCCACTATTCAAACTTCCTTCTCCATCACTGCATTAAATAATAAGATTCTCCACCAATTTTATCAATACACACACTTAATCATAAAGAGACATATTAGCCTTTAAAATACTTTAGTTTTACCACAATTTAAAAAATATTTTTAAAAGCCCTAACTTTAGTTTGTGAAAATTCAACTGTAATTGGACAAATTTCCAAATCTATAATCCAGGGTTGGCACTTCCAGGCTATTAATATTTTTTCAAATTGTGGTGAAATATACATAGCATAAAATGTTTACATTTAAAAAAATGCACATCTATAATTTACTAATCCAGGAATAAATTAGCTTCATTTTTTCATAGTTACTAAAAAATAAAGACATGTTCATAATAAACTGCAAACCAAAATATTAGAAACCTTAGAGTAATAATTTTCACTTCAATAATTATTATTATTTACCTGTGGAGATCTCTTATTGACAGAAACCCTTGTAAACTACCCATGACAATGTGTTCTCCAATTATGCATATATCTGATACTTGTTCCTTCAGGACTTGAGATCCTAGACACTTTCCATTTACAGAAAACAGATGCAATGCATTCTTATCCTGCAAAGATTACATGAAGAAAATTTAATAATCTCAATTTAAAACTGAGTTTTAAGACTGTTAATTAAAACTATATAACAGAATGATTATTAGGTTTAAAATATTGGAATAACACATGGTTATATTTTAAGAGAAAGTGTGTATACAATATTACTCAAGTGATTTCAAATCAGACTGCCAAGTAAAATAAATACTAAATAAGAATTCTTACTCTTTCAAAAGAATTAAAACCTCATCCAGTAAAAATAAAATTAAAAAACCCACCAAAAAATCCCCCAAAACAACCCTCTAAATTCTTAAAACAAATAGATTCTCTTAATTTTTTAAAAAGCTTTGTCACTGCAAGTAAACATATAAAATTTATGGTTTGTATATTTATACCCTGCCTTGGCAATAAGAAATTATTACATAACCAGAAATTATTTTTGAAATAATATATTTTGTAGGCCAAGAGAAATCCCTAAAACAAAATACAAACATGAGGCCAAGATTGTGATAAGGTAAGGTAATTATAAGGAATGAATAAATTGATGAAAGGAAAACACATTCTTTTTAACATAAGGTTTTCTTTCCTCCCTCAAAATGTTCCATATATATGATGTGGGAAAGAAAACAAGCTTATAGTCCAGCCCTACTGTATGCAACTGGTGGATACCTTGAGGGTGGTCTTTTCTTCAATGCTGGAGTGGATGACAATATGTCCTTCCCAGGATATGGCCAAATTGGGAATGGTCAGGAGCAGAGAACTCTCACAAGGTGGTCGTAAAGTCCTCAGGTACTGACCTTTCTGAATAGTATGTATAAGTACAGTGCCATCCTACACACAGAAAATATTAGAAAATTAAAAACAAAAAAGATACTAAAATAGGAAAAAAGAATATGGGAAAGGAACTGAAAAAGTGATTATTCCACCAAGTACTTGAGGAAAAATTCCAACCTTGAAATTTCAAATAGTATTTTATTTCATAAAATGCCCTATTATTCTTAAATAATAAGACCAGTAAATTCCCAAAATAAAATTGTCTAAGTTTGTTCTTTCTGCAGTTTTCTAGTTTTGCAAAGTCTTACACATAATAAAAAGTTCTATACTTTTATCAATTCCCCTACAAAAACATTTAAATATAAATATTGCTCTACCCCTGGCCAGGTTGCTCAGTTGTTTGGAACATAATTCTGTATACCAAGAGTGAGGTTCAATTCCTGGTCAGGGCTCATACCCAGATAATAGGTTCAATCTCCTGTGGGATGTATATGGGAGGCAACAGATCAATGTTTTTCTCTCACACATCTCTCGCTCTCTCTTCCCCTTCCTCTCTCTCTCTCTCAAATCAATTAAAAAACATATATATGGATAAGGATTAAACAAATATTATATATAGAAAAATTAGCATTTCTTAAAGGTGAAATCTTACCCTTGATCCTGACACTGCCATGTCAAGCTCAGTGCTGATGCCGACACTCAGTACCTCATCAGTGTGTCCATAAAGAATCTGAAAGGGTTTAGATGCTAAACCCACAGGAGCACCTCCCTAATATTAAAACAGAAAAGCAAAGTTAATTGCCTGTAGACTACTTCCTACTAAAGGATTTTACGTTGTATTTAAACTAATTACAAACTAACATTGCAACTAGTTCTAACCACTGATTGTGTTCACATTACTCATTCTTGGGTTCTAAAATTACTCTCCATATTTGGTAGCTCAAAAATTGAAATCTGAATAGTTTCAAAGTTGATTATTTTGAATTAATTTTAACAGGTATATTGTTTGCCCTTTTCTACAAGTTTATTCTCCCTTCACTTCAAAGAAATGTTTTCTATTATATTTCTCAACACTTTCTCTTTTTCATTAATTTGAGTACCTATTTAGGAACATCAATTTTCTTTATATTGATTTCGCTGATTTAAATAGTAATCACTCTTTATCTGACAGCTTTGATTACTTTGTTTTTTACATTAATTCTATCTTCCACGCTAATATTATTTTTAGTCACATAAAATTTGATCCTTACTATTTATTCTTTGGATTTAGCATATTTGTAATGGCATTGGTTTGGATCTCAGTTGATTCTTTTGCAATTTCCTTTTTATCTTGAAATGGTATTTTATAATTTAATTTCTGAGGTTTTATTTTATTGAATCAATATTCTTTTTTTTATTGTTGACATTATTACAGATGTCCCCCCCCATTTTAGCCTCCTTTGTACACCTCCACCCAGACCTACCTCTGGTCCTCACCACACTGTTGTGTGTGTCCATGGGCTATGCATATATGTTCTTTGGCTATTCTCTTCACGTTCTTTCATCCAGTCCATCCCACCCACTCCCCTCTGACATCTGTCAGACTGTACCATGTATCCATGAATCAGGCTCTGTTTTGTTCATCAGTTTATTTTGTTCATTAGAATCCACATGTAAGTGACATCATATGGTTATTTCTCTCTCTCTGAGTAATTTATTTTGTTTAATAATCTCCAGGCCAATCCATGCTATTGCAAATGGTTAAGAATGCCTTCCTTTGACACAGCTTTTTTATCCATTCATCTATTAATGTACACTTAGGCTGTTTCCAGATCTTGGCTATTGTGAGTAATACTGCTATGCACATAGGGGTGCTTATATTCTTTCTGACTGGTATTTTGGAATTCTTAGGATATATTCCAAAAAGTGGGATCACTGGGTCAAAAGGCAGTTCAATTTTTAATTTTTAAAGGACGCTCATACTGTTTTCCCCCAACAGTGATCTAGGGTTCCCTTTTCTCCATATCCTCGCCTGCACCTGCTTGTTGATTTATTAATGGTAGGTAGCCATTTTTGCAGGCATTGAGGTTATGTCTCATTGTAGTTTTAGTTTGCATCTCTCTTATGATTAGTGACTCTGAGCATTTTTTTCATATGTCTATTGGCCATCTGTATGTCTTCTTGGGAAAATTTGGAAAATAATAGGGGATAAAAGGTAAAGAATCAGACAATAAACGTAGGATAAAATGTAGTGATTTAGGTCAGGACAGAATGAGGGCAAAAGAATACAAAGGAGCTCAAATAATCCTTTAATGCCAGAGAAGAATTCACTCTTCTATTAGAACATTTCAACAGTATTCCCAGGGTGAATCTCTGACCTAACCAGAATATTTAAATGTGTAACTACCTGTTGTGTTATTTGCCATATCATACATGTAGTATCTCTGGAACCAGAAATCAAATGTATTCCACAGTAATCTGTAGCTAAACAAGTCACAATATCTGCAAGAAAAAATAAAAATAAAAAGATAAATTAAATTGCTTGGTCAATTAAATTGCTGGAACAGAACAGGCAATTTTAGTTTATGCTCAAACTATTACTAAGTCAGTTGTTCTAATGGAGAAATATAGAATTGACTTTGGAAAAGCACCGGAAAAAGTGGCACGGAAAGGCAGCAGTATTAAAATCACACACGAGAACTTTCTTTGGGGCCACCCTTCTTTGAGGGTGAAGTGTAGACATACGGCAGAGAAATGCCTGTCAGAATCATGGCAGCCCATCTGGTAGCTTGAAATGAGGCCGCAGTAAATTCTGATAGGTTTCTCTGCTCTCTCATCCCCATTCACCTTCTACTCGGATTTGGAACTGTAATCCTATACAATATGTGACCTTAACCAACATAGTACATATTACACCATAGATTCTCAGTATAAAATACATTCTTTCCTAAATTGAATTATTGGGATTTTAGGGGGAAATCTACAGACTTTATACTTATATTAAACACTAAGAAGTACCAGGTTAAAGAACATTCAACAATTTTATCTTTTTCGTGTTTTACTATTAACAAAATAATAGGACAGTTGATGTACTATTCAACTATGATAGATTTTTTCTTCTTACCACTTTGTCTTAAAATTCTTATTTCTATCAACACATTTTTAAAAAATATATATTTTATTGATTTTTTACAGAGAGGAAGAGAGAGGGATAGAGAGTTAGAAACACTGATGAGAGAGAATCATCAATCAGCCGCCCCCTGCACACCCCCCACTGGGGCTGAGCTTGTAACCAAGGTACATGCCCTTGACCGGAATCGAACCTGGGACCTTTCAGTCCGCAGGCGGACGCTCTATCCACTGAGCCAAACCAGTCTCGGCTCTATCAACAAATTTTTAAAGAAAAGACTTTAGCCTAACATCTTTAAGATACTATAAAATTGTATTTAATTTATAAGGTGGTTAATATACTCAAAATATATTAGATACTCTTAAAGAAAGCATACAATATACATAACATTGCTCTATCAAAAAGTACACTCAGCTTCAAAGGTAAAATGTAATTTTTTTTTCTAATATGTATGTACTACTTTTTTCCCCCTGTTATAGTTAGAAAAAAAATAGAGACATTTTGGAGTTGGGGGAGAAAAATGTTAATGCTTACCCATATGTCTGATATTGTGTGAAATAATTTTGCCTTTTGTAAGTGACATCACTTGAATGCTATTATCCCAGTGTCCAGCACTGAAAAGCAACTTCGCATCATGTGACACTATAAATAGCTTAGAAGTGATCTCCAGCCCTGGAGCAAAAGGACCATTCAGACTACGCTGAGTTCTGTAAACACAATTAAATATTAGATTTTTCCTTTAAAGATCAGTTAGACTTAACTATATTTTAAATATCTCTAAAAAAGAAATAAAATGTCTGTTCAATCTTCAATTTGAATTGTCTATTGATAAATGATTAAGACTTTCAGAAAATACATTAATCTTACTTTATTTATACTTTTCATAAAATAAAATTTTATATAACAAACATTAAGCATAAATAAATTGAAATTGGTAAAGGTGTCAAAAAGATTTAAATCTTGCTTTTCAAAGCCAACTTTGTAAATAGTAGCCTCAGAGTACAGGTTTGATAAAAGTAGATTTACAGTTATAATACATAATATAATTAAAAATAATAATACAAGAATAAACTCTGCCTATGTTTCATGTATTCACAACAGTAAACCTACTTTTTGTCCACCCCTGTATAAAGATAAGATCAGGAAAGTCAGAAATAAACTGAAACTAGGATCTACTAACACAAAAAGATGAATATGTATCCAACAATAAATACCCATGAAGATCATTTTTCATTCCAACCAAAGAAAGCATATGGGTTTTATCTGTTTCCCACTGAAATACCTGTGCCCTTAGCTAATCTAAATTCTGCAGAAAGACACAAAGGATTATACTTCAGTGTGTGCTATGGATAATGAGGGCCAATTCTGACCCTTCATTCAGCTCTAAACCTTTATTACTCAGTGTTAATTTACTGACGGTATACTTTGGGTAAAGCAAAACATAGTTCTAAGACCTATGTGGAATAAGAAGGAAAAGACATTGACCCTAATAAATATAGCTAAAACAACTCAAGAGTAATGGAGAATTCAACTGAACTTAGGATGTAACCTTTGAATATTTTAAAAGATAACTAAGGTAAATAATAAAGTCTTATTACACAAAACATATTGAGGTAAAATTGAACAATAAAAATAATTACAATTAAGCCTAAAAACTATTCCCAATAATTTGTGCTTCCATAATGGTATGATAGAAATTATTGTCTTTATATATATATTTTTAATATATTTTACTGATTTTTTACAGAGAGGAAAAGAGAGGGATAGAGTTAGAAACATGGATGAGAGAGAATCACCGATCAGCTGCCTCTTGCACACCCCCTACTGGGGATGTGCCCGCAACCAAGGTACATGCCCTTGACCGGAATCAAATTTGGGACCTTTCAGTCCACAGGCCAACGTTCTATCCACTGAGCCAAACTGGTTTTGTCTTGGCTTTAAGGTGATGTCAGGGGAAGGAAAGAAAGAAAGATAGAAAGGAGGGAAGGAAGAAAGAAAGAAAGAAATGATAGAGGAGAAAAAGAGAGAGGAAAGAAAATCTGGATATATACAATATTACTTTAAAAATAAAACAAATCAATCAAGCCAGTTGTTTTTCTAGGCAATAAGTATTATACCTGACTTATTTAAATGTTCACTTACTTACTTTGGATTTGTTACAGTATGATCCTTGAAAAATGTAAAGTAATTAGAAATGTTTCTGTCATAAGGTAGCCATCCATGGGTTCCAATAACATAATTCATGCTCACTGTTATCTAGAAAAAGAACATATGAAGAGGAAATTAAATAAAAGACTAAAGAAAGCAACAGAGAATGACCAAATGCTCACATGATAAAATCACAAATAGAAATTACAATGAATTGTTAAGATCTCACAGTCAAAGTGAATATTTTCTTTTAAAAATAAAAATATTTTTGCCCTAGCTGGTTTGGCTTAGTGGATAGAGCATGGGTCTGTGGACCGAAGGGTCCCAGGTTCGATTCCCATCAAGGGCACATGCTCAGGTTGCAGTCTCAGTCTCCCAGTTGGGGGCATGCAGGAGGCAGGCAGCTAATCAATGATTCTCTCTCATCATTGATGTTTCTCTCTCTCCCTCTCTGAAATAAATAAGTATATATATTTTTAAAAATGAAAAGCTTTTCTCCCCTATGATTATAAAAGTAGGAGATTACCAAAAAGGAAAATCAGACACTTTAAAAAATATATACAGGTATTAAATCTGAAAAATCACAAGAATTCTATCACTCAAAAAATACTATTTTTGTATCTTTCATAAACTTGTTTTTTCTAAGTAAATATATAATATGCATAATTAGAAAAACAGGTCTAATTCTGGAATCTCTACTGTTCACTCTGCTGTACTTGATAATTTCTAAGTGACAAAACTGGAGTAAGCCAGACCTAGGTTTGGTACTCATGTCAGGATCCCAGATCCCTTACTTGCTAGCTCTGTGATTTTGAGCAAGTTACTTCTGAGTTTTAATTTCTCATCTGTAGAAGAAAAATAATAATACTGCTCATCCTACAGGATATTTAGGTGAACTAATTGACAAAATTCATTTAAAGCACTCACTAGTATGTGCTGCAAGTTAACCATAATCAATTCTGTAATACTTCTCATTTTCATAATTATTACTGCTGAATGATAAATTTTAATACCTAATATGATGTTATACCATATTTTCTTATACAAAGTTTTCTCATATTTCCACATATTTATTATTCCAGATAAACTTAAAAATTATAGAAACTACTTAAAATAAAAGCTGTATAAAAATGAAAAATTCACATTTCTATACTTGGTCAAATTCTATAAAAATTTTTCTCTATTTTTTAAAAGGCTTTAAAAATTTTTTTCACTTTCTCATTTTTTGGGTAAGTTGTAACACACACACACACACACACACACACACACACACACACACATATGGCAATGTGCAAAAGGTATAAATCAACTTACCAGTAACTCAGGACTGCCTTGAGACATAAAAGAACGATACTGATTTTTGGGAACAATGGCCTTTATTAGTGGAATACCATCACTAATTCCCTAAAAAATACAGGAGAGAGGTTTAGTGGCTGATTCTGTTTATCTTTATTAGGCACAAATGATTGAAAACTATTTCTGTAAACAAGAATGAACCCTGTGATACAGTATTTTACTCTATTAAACATATTTAATTTAAAATGTAGGAAAGATATTTTATGGCACACTGAATGGCACACTTGTAACTTCTGAAACCCATCACCTTCTTGTATTCCACTACTCTTCCATTCCTTTAGATGTATTTAGCCAGAGTCTATTATACGGCCCTTTAAGAAAGTTTACCAACCTCTGCTGTACTACATGCGAGAAAGATTCTTAACTTTTTTGCCAAAAGATTTACTGTTACCTGACCTATCCAAATTCATAGGTACAAATTCATTTCATAATCACATTCTGAATTATTCAAAGTAATTTAGAATGTATATTTAAACATTTAAATTGGAAGGAAATCTTTCAATTACATCATTATCTTGTTTTACCCAACTACTCCTAATATTAGCAATTAAAAATCTGACTTATTAGTCCACATTTTATACATGATCAGACATTATAATTAAGAATTGTTTTACACTCCCTCTATCATCATCTCAATTGACAGAAAGACCAATTTAAATAAAAGTATTTATACCTCCTTGTCAGGAAAATGTGAAATAGAAGAAACAAGCCAAGTGGAACAGTTCAGACTACCATTCAGTAGCAAACAAAAGCTTTCAATAAGATTGTTTTAAAAATCCAAGAACAGATAATTCAGAATTATTTACTACTTTGGATTAAATATTATAATCCACCCCATACATTGAAGAGTAAAATAACACTGAGGTGTATAGAATTCACAGAGAAAACTCGTTGACATTACCACGTTGGATATTACCTCTATAAAAAATGACTTGAGTTCAGAGAGGTGTTGAAATAGGTTTAGGGTTGAAGTCTCAGTTTTGGTCTGCTTCTGCATTACTTCCTCTGCTGATAATCTAGGAGGGTGTGGTTCCTTTAAAATAATTTTAAGGAAACATAATTTTATAATTATATTAAAACATCTCTCACTGTATTCCTCCAGACATACTGGGTTCTAGCTGTAATAGATTACATAATATGCACTATTCCCAATTCCAGTTCATTGCTCAGACTGCTCCCTCAGGAGAGTTCCTACCATCTTCATTTCTAGAAAACTCTGCTTCTACTTTTAAGTTTTTCCTACAGGTATCTCGCTAGATATCTAAGTCAGAATTAATTATTCTCATATTATTTTCCTGAGCACTTTATATTTTATTTAGCACTTATTTCTATGTTGGATTACAAATACTTTTTTATCTCTGTCTTTCTAAATTTTGGTTAAATTAAATGCATTATTCAAAAGCAAAAAATTATAATATGGGTGAATCTTTAATTCCTAAAATAAGGTAAAAATGTCAATACTATCAGAATCAATTTATAGATATTACTGCATTTCTTTTCAAATAAAATATTATTTTTTAAGGTTAATGTAAGAGACATGGAACAGTATTATCTTTATAAGTAAAAAGAAAATGACAAATCAAGTTAACATTCCAAAGGCTCAGTTAAAATGCAGAATAAAATTTTATCTAAAAGGGATTTTTCTAGCTCCATCACAAAATATTAGGTTACAGGTAATAGATGTGACAGCTATACGTACTTCAATACTTAACTCTCAATTATTCACTTTATTTTTTTTAAAGGTTGATTTTTGTGTCTCTTTTGTAAAGCAATAAAGACAAATTAGCACTACTCTTATTTAAAAAAAATTAATGGTACAAAAACATTAAAGAATCTATTTTAAAGCCCAATGAAGTGTTCTGTTTTATTGTTACTTTTGCCTTCTGTTTCAATCAGCAAGTAAAGAATAAAGCACTAACTTAAAATATGACTATTATATAAAAATAAATTTTGGAGGCTTTAAATAAACTGTTTCTAAGGAATAATAACCATTATAAAATTTAGTCTGATAATTGAAAAAACAAAAGAACATCAATCAGCCAGAGTTTAGACCACTATTGTTATAATAATTGGAGATTTCAATTCAATGAACATTTAACATATATGCACACATAACATACCGTATTTGCCGGCGTATAAGACGATTTTTTGGCCCTGAAAAATACCGTATTTGCCGGCGTATAAGAGACTGGGCGTATAAGACGACCCCCTAACATTTCCACTAAAAATACAGAGTTTGTTATATACTCGCCGTATAAGACTACCCCCCACTTGGAGTCATATTTTTCAGGGCCAAAAAATCGTCTTATACGCTGGCAAATACGGTATATCAGAAAAATACAAAATGATGAAGAGAAGATTGCTCCTTTTATATATTTACTAGAGGCCCAATGCATGAAGATTCATACAAGAATGGGCCTTCCTTCCCCTGGATGCTAACACCGCCTTCACTCAGGCAGAAGCCACCTTTCCACCTTCCCACACTGCCCAGAGGCCCAGAGCTACTGGGGTGGTGAGCAACGCCTGTGTTGTCCCCATGGCAATGAGGCATGCATACTGCCCAGGTTGCTCAGCACTTGCATATGCAAATTAACCCACCATCTTTGTTGGGTTATTTTGCGTGCTTATTCCTGATTGGCTGGTGGGTGTTGCAAAGGTACACTCAATTTGCATCTTTTCCTTTTATCAATGTAGATAATACAGTGAGGCAAAAAAAATTATATACAACTAAGGCAGAAAGTGTCAAAATTAGGACATAAGTAACAGCCAAAAGAACATGAAGAAAAAAAAAGATTTTGTTCAACAAGGAAGCTTGCAGCTATAAATTCAGAAGAAATGTGGCTTGTTAGAGTCACATTCTAATTATGTAAACTTGGAAAAACTACTATCTGATTTCTCTAAGGTGTTGTAAGCTAGGTATTATTTTATCTGAGGCCTGGCTCTACCATCTGAAAAATGAGGATAATTAGATAGTTCTTGTGAGAGTTGGGTAAATCACATAGTACTGCGCTTGCATTAAAAAATAAAATAAAAAGACATAATAAATAGTATATTATTGTACCCTGGCCAGTGTGGCTCAGTTGGTTGGAGCATCGTCCTGTACACCAAAAGGTGGTTGGTTTGATTCCAGATCAGGGCACATACACAGGATTCAATCCCTGATCAGGATGCATATGGGAGGCAATGAATCAATGTTTCTCACTCACATCAATGTTTTCTCTCTCTTCCTCTTCCTCTAAAATCAAATTTAAAAATTAAGTATATTATTGTATATTCCTCATTTCTAAATTCATATATTAACAAAGAACAAGACATCTTTGAAAACTAACACTGGATTAACTTCTATGAATCCAAAGCTGTACACAATCAGAAAGACAATTAAACTTCAGATACTAGTATGGCAAAAGATATATAGTAATATTTATAATTTAATTCTATATGCTTTATATTCTACTAGAGTCCCGATACATGAAGTTCGTGCACTGGGGGTGGGGAGGGTTTGTCCCTCAGCCCAGCCTACACCCTCCCCAATCTGGGACCCCTCAAGGGATATCCAACCGCCCATTTAGGCCTGATCCCGGTAGAATCGGGCCTAAACGAGCAGTCAGACATCCCTCTCATAATCCAGGACTGCTGGCTCCCAACTGTTTGCCTGCCTGCCTACCTGATTGCCCCTAACTGTTTCTGCCTACCAGCCTGATCACCCCCTAACCAAGCTGATTGATGTATAACTGCTCCTCTGCCAGCCTGTTTGCCCCTAACTGCCCTCCCCCACAGGCCTGGTCACCTCTATCTGCCCTCCCCTGCAGGCCTGATCTCACACAACTACCCTTTCTTGAAGACCTGGTCCTTCTCAACTGCCCTCCCCTGCTGGCCATCTTGAGTCCACATGGGGGCAGCCATCTTGTGTGTTGGAGTGCTGGTTAATCTACTGTTCATGATATACTTTTATTAGATAGGATAGAGGTCTGGTGCATGGGTGGGGGCCGGATAATTTACCCTCAAGTGTCTCAAATCAGGGTGGGGTTCCCTTGGGGTGTGGGGCAGCTTGGATGAGAGGCCTGTGGCGGTTTGCAAGCCAGCCACAAACCCCCATGCCCCCACCCCCACCCCCAGGACCCAAGCAGAGGCCCTGGTATCTGATATTTATTTATTTATTTTAAAAATTAATTTATTAAGGTATGTGTACATAGCTTACCGTTGCCCCCGCCCCCCACCTCCCATTCATACCCTCCTTCCTGAGTTCTGTGTTCGTTGGTTGTACTTATATGCATGCATACCAGTCCTTCGGTTGTTCTCTTATCTCCGCCCAGGTCTCCTTCCCCTCCCCGCTGTCATTTGACAATCTGCTTGTTTTATGGTGACTATTTCAGGACCACATGAATAGAATCCGCTCCTCATTTGGCAGTCTGCTTGTTTTATGGTGACTATCTCAGGACCACACGAATAGAATCCCCTCCTCCTCTGGTTCACACCGCCCCTCCTCCCAGGTCCCACTGCTTCTCCGGGGCACACGGCTCTCCCGGGACACATGGCCCCCCTGGGACACACGGCTCACCCAGGGCACACGGCCCCCCGAGTGGGATTTATTTATCTATAATTGAAACTTTGTAGCCCTGAGTGGACCCAAGCCTCTTACTCGCTCCATAGCCCCAGCCATTTATGTTGGGATTTATCTATCTTCTAGAATTGAAACTTTATAGCCTTGAGTGGAGGCCTGGGCCAGCCAGGGTTTGCAGGAAGCTTGGCTTCCTCCATTGCCAGGGAAACCCAAGCCTCATGCTCTCTCCGTAGCCACAGCCATCTTCATTGGGTTCATTTGCATATGTGCTCCTGATTGGCTACTGGGCTTGGCTTGTGGGTGTAGCAGAGTACGGTTGATTTGTATATTACTCTTTTATTAGATAGGATAATTTGAGTTTCAGGACTGGGTTTGGGCTCAGGCTGGTAAGTGCCTTTTTTGGGCAGATGTCAGCTACTAAAAAGTCTTATACATAGAACAAGTCCCAATATAAGAACTGTTTTAATGACATAACCTAACTGGTATTCAATTAAAATAAAGGAGGGTCCTAGCTGGGTTTACTCAGTGGATAGAGTGTTGGCCTTCCCACTGAAGGATCACGGGTTTGATTCCTATTAAGGGCATATGCCTGGGTTGCGGGCTTGATACCCAGTAGGGATCGTGTAGGAGGCGGCTGATCAATTATTCTCACCATTGATATTTCTATTTCTTGCTCCCTCTCCCTCTTTGAAATCAATAAAAATGTATTTTAAAAGATATATATTTTATTGATTTTTTTACAAAGAGGAAGGGAGAGGGATAGAGAGTTAGGAACATCGATGAGAGAGAAACATCCATCTGCTGCTTCCTGCACACCCCCTACTGGGGATGTGCCCACGACCAAGGTACATGCCCTTGACCAAAATCAAATGTGGGACCTTTCAGTCCACAGGCCAACACTCTTAACCACTGAGCAAAACCGATGAGGGCTAAAAATGTATTTTTTTAAAATAGATAAAATAAAATAAAA
Organism: Vespertilio murinus; assembly: GCA_963924515.1. NCBI lineage: Eukaryota > Metazoa > Chordata > Mammalia > Chiroptera > Vespertilionidae > Vespertilio > Vespertilio murinus. The sequence goes on along the minus strand of OZ004711.1, from coordinate 74,215,190 downwards.
TAAAATAAAATAAAATAAAATAAAATAAAGGAGCGAGTAGTATCTCATCTAACAGGGAGCCTTCAACCTCATCCTTTTCTTTCCCAGAAATAACAAAATGAGGTGATTGGCTTTCTGAGTAAATATAAGCCTCCTGGAGATTTCAGAGTAACTGACTGTATATGTGGATTGACTGCAATATTTTCTTATTTCAAGACTGAAACAAACATTTAAATCTATTTTTTATTAAGGACAATATATTTTTCTCAAATTTTATATAATTTTAACATAGGGTTTTAAGTAATCAAAATCCTTGAAAATACTGGTAGTAACACTCCTTAGCACTTAGACTTTTTATATAATCAATAACTTTTATGGCTTACCTTTAACAGTTGACAAGGTGTTTGCCCAAAATTATTAATCATCCCTTCTAAGGCTTTTCTTTCCTTCTCATCTGTTAAGGCATCTAAATCCACAGCTCCTAAAAATGAGGAGAAGTAGTCAACTCACTACAGAGTGAAAATAAATCAGTAAGCCACACCACTGAGTAATGTATCAGAGACTGATTAGCATATTTTCATCAAAATATTATTCCATTCTTTAATTTATAAAACATTTTAAGGGTAATGTTTAAAAAACAGTAAAATATCAAAATTAAATATGTAAAAGAAAACATTTTATCCACTATTTAGAATTAAAATATTTTAAACAAATTTAAGATAGTCCATAAAAGTTTCTCTAAGAAAAATGCAAACTATACTTATAGTATACCGAATTGTTTTCCTCATCATAGTCAAGATGAAACAAATGTAATAACCACACAAAAATATTGCTATAGCCCTATATGGCCAGCATTCTCAGTGGTTAGAGCTTCTGCCTGTGCACCAAAGGGTCTTGGGTTTGATTCCTGGTCAAGGGCATGTTGGGTTGCAAGCTTGATCCATGGCCTCAGTTGGATTGCAGGTGGGAGGCAAACTACTGATTTGTTGCTCACACCGATGCTTCTCTCTCTCTCCTTTTTACTCTTTAAAAGAAAATGGGAGGAAAAATAGCCTTGAGGAAGATTAACCAAAATGCTGCTATAAATTACTGTTTATCTAATTAATGTTGGGGAAGGTGACATTATGGTTAACTGATTATTCCCAGCCATACCTAATATGAATTGTTAATGGCTAGTAATTGGCCAAACTAGGTCGGTCTGATTTCTATGCTCCTAACTATCATGCTACACTGCCTCCCTACAAATTTTTATAGGAGGAAAACATGGTTGTCTAGTTACAGAAAGTCATGTAGGCTCTACTACCGTATAATTCATATAACTTCCTACTATTCACAATCTTTAGAACTATCAGTTCTACTGAAGGATTAGAAAAGGACTGTTAGTATGACTTTCAAAAGCCCTCAAAAAATGTTCTTGATCCTGAGCTAATAAACAATAGAATGTCATCATTATCATTTAAAGAATTATTATTTGTAATTCTAAAGGTCTTTTTTCAAAGTCTGCTAAAAACTTAACACTAAATATCTAATGTAAGACCTTACTGAATAGGAAATATCTGTCAGAGATCAAAAACTTTTATGCCACCAATAACTGACACAGATTTGCACATATACATTACTATTTTTTACAAAAGGATATTTCTCATCTTTCAAATAAAGGTTTTTTAAATGTAGTTTTATCATGTCAAATGGTTATGTCCAAAATATGTTATAAGCACATATTATACATTTTAGCAATATAATATAAGAGAAAAAGTACATAGGTTTTACCTTCATAACTACAGTAATAGAAAACATTGAGTGCTTCCACTGCAGCTGGCCCCCTCTGTTTATAGCCAAAAATTAGATCTATCCATTCATGGAGATGAGCAGAAACATATTCAGACTCCTAGAAAAAGAACAAATAAGTAATTAATATAAAATACCTTCCAAATACAATGTAAAGATGGGTCCTTTAAAAAAGTAAGAGTAAATTAAGCATTTCCACACAAAATCTTACCACTGTAAATAGTTATCTCAAAATCAAGTTAACAATTATTCATTAGTCTATATATTGACTATATCTTGTTCAATGTAGACAATGTATTTATTTACTACATATGCATTTCCTAACTAATGGGGGGGGGGGAATACATCTAACAGCCCAAATATTAATGACAAAAAATTGATGGCTTTGGAATGCATCTTTGTTGTAAAATTTCCATTGAAATAGTTGTCTAGCCGAATCTGGTTTGGTTCAGTGGATAGTTTCTGGAGTTTAGACCTCATGACTTAATGCAAGAATCAGCAAACCCTTCCTTGTGTGCCAAGCTGCCAGATTGGTAGATTGGTCCAACACAGCTACACCCATTTATTTTGGACTCCAATGGTAGAATTTTGACACAGGCCTTACAGTCAATGAAAATATCTATGTATATAAAAGCCTAATATGCAAAGTGTCCCCTCAGGAATTCGACTGACCAGGAGTTCGATCACTTGCTATCATGTGTGCTGACTACCAGGGTGTGGTGTGCAAGGAAGGCAGGCCCCGGCTGGTAGCTGGCAGCTAAGGAAGAGAGGCCCTGGCCCTCCGTTGGCAGCCACTTGGGACCCTACCTGTGTACAATTTTGTGCACTGGGCTTCTGGTTTATTATACTGTTCTTAACGAAAAACGTTTAAAGATCCATGTCTCAAAGAGATGAGACTCTGGGGGCTCTTGAGAAGAAATATGTGTAATTTGTATGTTGGAGGAAAGTGAATAATTTTTGGCCCAAGGGAAGACTTGTGTAGTAGATTAAGGACGGTTGCAAATTCTTTCTCACTTGCACCATTGAGAGGGGGAATTTATTTTCCCTCTTTGAATCTGCACTGATCCTGTTTAACAATTATAAGGTGGCAGAAGTGATGCTGTGACAGTTCACAACCTCAAGTCATGAGAAAATGGGGAAGCTTCCACCTTTGCACGCAGGGGAGCCCTGAGCTGCCATGTAGAAGTCTGGCTACCCTGGTAGAGAGACTACATGGAAAGGCAATTTCCTGAGACCACATGGAGAAGGAGAAAAGTTCAGCATACCAGCATCTCAATGAAGCCTACTTGACGCTAGCCTTAGCTATCATATGACTCCAAGGGCATAAGAACCTTAAACAGGACCAGAAGAATTATCTAATTGAGACCAGTCAACTTACAGATATATGAGAGATAATAAAATGGCTACAGTTTAAAGTCACTAGATTTTGGAATAGTTTATTAGGCAGAAATACATAACTGAAACACAAACTTCTACCATCTTATTAGTAAGGAGCATGCAACCCTGAAATCCTGGACCCCTATTGCATGTCATTGATAAGATAGAGAAAAGCATCTGAGAAGTCCCTGGTTAGATATAAGAAACAGATTCTTTTTCAGCGTTGCTTTAGTCATGCATAAGGTTATTGCTTACAATTATTATAATCTAATCCTGAACACTGTAAATTTGACAAACTATATACTAATGACAAGCAATGTTTTTAAGTATTGGCCTAATTAATTTTAGAATATGCAACATTTCAGCTTAAATAGAGAACTAGGTGAGCTATTGCGGGGAGAGTGTGGAGGGCACATCTCCTGCAAGATAAAATACAATAGCAACATTAGCCTCTCACGAGTACTTCGATTCCAAAGTGAAAATTTAGCTAAAAATTAGTAACATTTTTTAAAGTGGCATTTAGGATTTAGCTATCTTAAAAACTTGCTAAAATCCTTCAAAGAAAACAAAAGTGTACTGATCCTTATATTAGATTTGAAACAAATGTGGGAACTATAATCAATCAAACTACACCAAGCCTGGTGATTGGAACAGTTTCACATACAACAGGCAGGTAATTTACAGAACTGGTTTCTTTTTTGCCATAGACCCATGGGACTTTACTTTCACTACATCCGAACATTCAATACCCTCAGAAAAATTTATTATATTATGCAAACATCATATATAATAGATTAAAATTAATGTAGAAAAAGGATTAATAGTCAGATACACTTAATTCTATCCTCTGGAAAATACATATTTATCTTATTAATCTCTCTAATAAATAAACACAAAATCTTACCAGAGCTTTCCTATGTTTATAGATGAAATCTTCAGCTGACTTAGCCCATTTGGGGAGAATGACATCATTTACTAGTTCTTTGGAAACTTGTAGACGACCCAAGTTAAATTCTAAGACATATAAAATCAAAATGTATCAAGTCATTTTAGATTTAAGTAAATCAAATAGAACAAATATGAAGGAACATTCCTTAGCAAAACTGAAGGTTTTTCTTCTTTCATTAAGAATGAAAAGTGAGAATCAAGTTCCCTTCTTGAAGGTAAATCAGATAAATAATTGTTGTTTTTAAAAGTAATACATTTTATTGATTTTTTTACAGAGAGGAAGGGAGAGGGATAGAGAGTTAGAAACATTGATGAGAGAGAAACATCGACCAGCTGCCTCCTGCACACCCACTACTGGGGATGTGCCCACAACCAAGGTACATACCTTTGATCGAATCAAACCTGGGACCCTTCAATACGCAGTACAACGCACTATCCACTGAGCAAAACTGGCTAAGGCAATTTCTTATTGAAGGAAACTTATAGCTATGAACAAAAACTTAACCTGAACAAAAATGCAAGATTAAGTGTTCTTTTTAAAAAAAAATTTAAGTGTTCTTGCCAAACCGGTTTGGCTCAGTGGATAGAGCATCGGTCTGGGGACTGACAGGTTCCAGGTTCGATTCCAGTCAAGGGCATGTACCTTGGTTGCGGGCACATCCCAGTGGGGGGCGTGCAGGAGGCAGCTGGTCAATGTTTCTCTCTCATCGATGTTTCTGACTCTCTGTCCCTCTCCCTTCCTCTCTGTAAAAAATCAATAAAATATATTTTTTAAAAATTTAAGTGTTCTTAATTTTAAAAGCAATTAATATAGTCACTCTAAAGGTTAATGTACAAAATATAACTTTAGAGCTTTTTTAACTCATACATTAAACTCAAGTTAAGATTGATACTTGCCTTATGAAAGAAAAATATTTATATACCAATATTCTAAATAGATAATGACATCATAAAGATTTGCTCATATAGTTAGAACCCAAAAAATGAAATTTTCTCATTTATAAAGTATAGGAAAGGAACAATGTTAACACAAAAGACCTTCATAAAAGAAGCTGCCTTAAAATATCAGTGCGTCTCAAAGTATAAGAGTTTAATGTCATAGAATGACAGGTCACACAGGGTCTATAGCTTTGTCAACCCAACTACTGTATAGCAGATAGCATTGGCCACATGATAGCCATTCTTCATTTTGTAGTAGAACCAGGATTATATTCAAGTTGTCCATCCCTGTCCTATAATTTCATGCCTGTTGCAAGTGACTGGTATAGGGGTTGGTATATGACCCACTCTGGAGAATGAGGGGAAGTTGCAAGAAAGTTTCTTGCTCTTAAGAAATGACACAGCCGAAACCGGTGTGGCTCAGTGGATAGAGCGTCGGTCTGTGGACTGAAGGGTCCCAGGTTCGATTCCGGTAAAGGGCATGTACCTTGGTTGCGGGCACATCCCCAGTAGGGGTGTGCAGGAGGCAGCTGGTCAATGTTTCTCTCTCATCAATGTTTCTAGCTCTCTATCCCTCTCGCTTCCTCTCTGTAATAAAATCAATAAAATATATATTTTTTAAAAGAAATGACACAATTAACAACCTCACTTCTTCTAAGACACCATTATGCCTGCCAGTGATACCCATAACTGCTTTAGTCATTTGTAACCATGAGAGGAACCAGCCACGGACAAAGCCAAAACACTTAGAATAACAGTGTGAAATACAGAAAGAACTTTGCTTGGATGATATTGTTAAGCCACCGGAAACTACCATACCTCAGGGTTTTTATGAGGGAAAATACTAAAATTTTCTGAATCACACAATTATGAGTTGTTTTTACCAATATTTGTTTTACTAATGTAATGCTAATATTAACTAACAGTTGTTGGCATTTTAACTAATATACTTTGCTTTCTCCTAACTAGCTCATTTCAAACAAAGAGGCAATGTATAGTTAGGAATGGCTCTGGTGAATGTTAGAGATTGTCAAAATTAGAGAACTTTAAATTCTGCATGCAAATTTAATCTGCTCATCCCACCTATCCCAGATACCCTGCTTTAGGAGACCCCAGTCCTATAACTGACTAAGAATGTTCAGGATCAGACTCTGTCAATAGATTCACTTGATTTTCTTAAAGTGACCAATTCTAACTGTCTTACTGAGAATCAGATGCCCTACCTCTAAACAATTGTCACAGTGTACATGACCACAGGACATGGGGTTCTGAATATGTTCTTCCTGGGCTGACAAATAATCCTACTGTGCAAGCAAAGGATCAATCATTGACATTATATGCTAGGAAAAAGAAATTGGTGACGGTTCTTTGACACTGTGAAATTTCCTGAAAGAACAACAGTAGTAACAATCTTGCTCATTTCCTTATTTGTGCTTAAACTAAGTCTAAAACTTCCTCATAGAAAAAGTATTGGGATATTTTAAAAGACTGTATTTAGCTCCGTGATTCTCTCCTTCAAAAACATACTGATTTTTCAAATACTGTAACAACTAATAGCGTCATTCTTTTCAGTTTGCCTCCTGTCTTCTGCTCTAAATCAGGAACCAGCAAACCTTTTAAATAAAGGTTCAAATAATAAATATTTTTGGCTTTGTGATCCCTATGGCCTCTGTTGCAATTACTCAAACCTGCTCTTTTACTGTGAAAGCAGCCATAGTCTGTATATATAAATGAATTGGCTGGCTGTGTTCCAGCAAAATTTTATTTATAAACACATTTGCCCATGGATTTTGCCTATGGGCTGTAGTTTGCTTATCCCTGGTCTAAATCCTCATTTTTAACCAAATCCTAACTCAAACATTTTTAACCAAATTGCTATATGGCTGAAATAGCATATGGTCATTTTTGCTTCTCTAATAAACACTATACTCTGACAAATTCTCTTATCAATTCAAATTTTACCCATTTATCTTACTTAACTATAGCACTTCCATGGAAGGTACTTTGGCATCAATAAGCCCTGTGACTGAATAATACACAGGCAGAATGAATCTTAACTAATCAATAGGACATCACAAAAATATTCTGAGAGATATTTTTCAGGATCCTCCATTGGAATCTAAAGTATTATATTCAAATTTTTAATTTCCTATTTCTTACGATTTTGATTTTCCAAGAACTCTGGGAAATAGAAGAATTCAGGAATAAGTTCCTTCACATCATTTGGATTGTCCATGAGAGCCTGCCAGGTAGCAGGGATGGAATGGAATTGTCGATCTGCACAATCAAACCTGTGAGAAGAGATTGAGAGAAAGATGAATGCTGAATGAGAACAACAGGCATGAAACAAACCTTTAAAATTCCTTTAATAGTTTCCTAATGATTAGTTTCTCTTTTCTTAACATTTGTCCTTTACAGAGACGAAGGGAGAGGGACAGAGTTAGAACCATCGATGAGAGAGAAACATCCATCAGCTGCCTCTTGCACACCCCCCACTGGGGATGTGCCTACAACCAAGGTACATGCCCTTGACCGGAACCAAACCTGGGACTTTTCAGTCCGCAGGCCGACACTATCCACTGAGCAAAAACAGGTAGGGCTTCCTGGATTTATTAAATGACTTAATAAGTGACACTGATGACTAATTTGACTCTTTTTATGCCTAACAATCTTGGATTGAGGCTAAGCTAAACTTAGCAGAACTCTAAATTTAATTATTGTCAATGACTTGGTCATTAGTAAAGCCTAATGATGGTATATCCAAACTCAAGGAGAGGTACAGCTTTAAAGGTAGAATTTTTTTGTGTGTGTGGGAGAGAACAGCTTTATTGAGATGTAATTAACATATAATACACTCTTCTTATGTAGAAAATTCAATGGTTTATGGTTTTTAGTATATTCCCAGAGTTGTGTGTCCACCACCACAATCAAGTTTAGATATTTTCATCACTCCAAAAAGAAATAAGCAGTCACTCTTCAATCACCCTACATCTACCCCTAATCTATTTTCTGTCACTATGAATTTGCCTATTTTAGACATTTCATATAAACCATACTAGATGTGCGTGGCTTAATTCATTTAGCATACTGTTTTCATGGTTCATCCATGTCAAAGCATGCATCAAGCTTTCATTCCTTTTATTCACTCACAGCCAAATAATATTCCATTTATGGATATATCACATTTTGTATATTCCTTTAGACATTTGGATGTTTCCATTTTGTGTTATTTTAAGTAACTAGAGGCCAGTGCACCAAATTCGTGGGAGGGTAATTCCTCAGCCCAGCCTACACCCTCTCTAATATGGGATTCCTTGGTAGATGTTCAACTGCCCGTTTAGGCCTGATCCCAGTGGACAGCCCTCTCACAATCCAGGACTGCTGGCTCCCAACCGCTCACCTGCCAGCCTGCCTGATTTCCCCTAACTGCTTTTGTCTGCTAGCCTGATCACCCCCTAACCACTGCCCTGCCACCCTGATTAATGCTTAACTGCTCCCCTGTCTGCCTGATTGTCCCTAACTGCCTTCCCCTGCAGGCCTGGTCAACCCAACAGCCCTCCCCTGCTGGCCATCTTGTGGCAGCCATCTTGTATCCACATGGGATACCATCTTGTGTGTTGAAATGATGGTCAATTTGCATATTACCTCTTTACTATCTAGGATGTTGCTATGTACATCTGTGTATAAGTTTTTGCATAGACATATGTTTTCAATTGTCCTATATAGTAAAGAGGTAATATGCAAATTGACCCACATACCCTCACAAGATGGCTGCCTACAACCAGGCTGGCAGGGGTAGTGAGGGATGATCAAACGACCAAACAGCAGGCTTCATGGGGAGACCAGGCCAGCAGAGGGGCAGTTGGGAGTGACCAGGCCAGTGGGGGGAGGGCAGTTAGGGACAACCAGGCCGGCATAGGAGGGCAGTTGGGGGATAACCAGGTTGGCAGGGGAGGCAGTAAGGGTGACCAGGCTGGCAGAAGGGGGTGAGCAATTAGGAGCAATCAGGCCATCAGGGAGGGGGCAGTTAGGGGCAACCAGGCTAGCAAGGGGAGCAGTTAGGAGCTATCAGGCCGGCCCACAGAGGCAGTGAGAGACAATCAGGCCGGCAGGGTGGGTGTGGGGGGGTGTAGTTAGGGGTGACCAGGCAGCCAGGCAGATCAGCAATTAGGAGCCAATGGTCCAGGATTTGAGATGGATATCTGACTGCAGGTTTAGGCCCAATCCCGGGATCAGGCTGACACCGGCAGTTGAACAAACATGCCCCTAGGGGTCCCGTACTGGAGGGTGAAAGGTGGGCTGAGGGGATCCCCTCGCTCCGAGCGTGAATTTCGTGCTCTAGGCCTCTAATTTTAAGATAATTAGAATTGCTAGGTTATATAGCAATTCTATGTTTAACCCTTTTAAGACTGTTTTCCACAGGAACCGCATCATTTTCATTCCCACCAGTAGTACATAAGAGTTCCAATTTCTCAGCATGCTGACACTAGGTATTACCTGTCTTGATTACAGCATCCTTTTGATATCTCAATTTGGTTTTGATTTAAATTTCCCTGATGATTAATGATTTTGTGTATCTTTTCATGTTTATTGTTCATTTGCATATCTTCCTTCGGAAAATGTCTATTCAGATCCTTTGTGTCCAGTAGTTATTTGAGTTGTCTCTTTATTAATGTGTTGTATGAGTTATCTATACTAGTATAGTCTAGTTACAAGTCCCTTATCAGATATACAATTTGCAAATATTTTCTCCCACTAAATGGGTTATCTTTTCATTTTCTTAATGGTGTCCTTTGAAACACAAACAGAATCTATTTTCAAAGCTTTGTAAAAAATCATTTATTCATAAAATTAAAAGCCGAAAAAAAACCACAGTATACTTTACTGGAGGAGAAATTACTTGCTTATCATTATAAATGCAACATTCGGAGATTTGCAGTCATCTTGAGAACAGAGTTCTCTTCTTAAAAGCCAAGGCTTAAAGTACTGAAATCGAAAATAAGGGACTGGGGCTAATTTTGATAAATAAAAGCTACTTGTTAAGACAATAGAATAGGCAATTGCTTATATAGCTCTTACTTGGGTAGGAAAGGCAAATGGTAATGTTAAAGAATACGGCAACATGGAAGACAAAATGTGAATAAGGAGAGACTACCTGGGAGATACACTAAGGAACGGAGGACTCAGTAAAAAAGTTTGTTTCTTCAGGATCATTAGGAAAATGTATAAACATAGATACATTTTAAAACTAACAGGTAATATGAGACAATGGCATACAGACCTGTTTGAGCTTCTACTAATAATATAAGAGCCCTTTAGTCCTCCTTCTTTCTATTTCTCTTGATTAATATTTTTAAGAGGGCTATGTAGGCATTGGTTAGGTTTTAATTTCTGGTAGATGATTTGAGTCTAGCCCTAAATCAGTTCTAACTCTAAATCAATGGTACATCCATAGTAAGAATAACAGGTGCACTGGGTAATAGTAAAAAAAGAAGAAAAAATTCTCCTTAAAAGTCATTTGTGTATGTCAATTGGAGTGACCCATTCTCAAACTAGTTTGGCTATTTATCTAGTAGCTACATGAATCAAAACTTAATAGAGGAGAATAAAAAAGATATGGCCCTATTATATAGTACATAACATGAAGGCGAAGAGTTTTTAACAAAAATGTGTAGTCTTAAGGAAATGGTGTATTTACCCAAAACATACCTTCCACTTTGAAGCTGGATGTGGAGAGTAGTGAATGGTTCTGTACGAATAAGATAGTGCATAACCCCAGCAGAATTTGAATAGTGAGTACCATAATGAAATTTATCAATAGTTCCCATAGGATCCTCAAAATTCTCATATCTAAAAAAAAAAAAAAAGAAACTAAAGTTTTGTAGCCACAACAATAAAATTAAATTAGGAGATAAGGTTGTATTGCACTGTTGAAAACAGTTTTTAAGAAGTTCTTACTAATGTTTAATAATGTATTCATATCAAGACACCATTTAATAAATAGAAAAAAAATTTATTCAGCAATACTTTTTTCTGAACAATGAAATATCACTAATACTGGATTCGGGAACATTCTGTATTATGCAATAATACATGTTCACTGTAAATAAATGAGAAAACACAGAGATTTAAAAAAACCAAGCTTAAAAATCAGCTATTATATGAAAATTTTTGTGAATATCAGTCAATCCTTAATGTATAAGTCAATACACAATTATATTTTAACATAAAAGTCCTATACAAAATATATTGCTTATAACTTATCATCATTTAACAGTTTTCTATTAGTATTTTTCCAAATGACTAAGTAGACTATTTTTTTTAATATATTTTATTGATTTTTCACAGAGAGGAAGGGAGAGAGATAGAGAGCTAGAAACATCGATGAGAGAGATACATCGACCAGCTGCCTCCTGCATACCCCCCACAGGGGATGTGCCTGCAACCAATGTACATGCCCTTGACCGGAATCGAACCTGGGACCCTTGAGTCCGCAGGCCGACGCTCTATCCACTGAGCCAAACCGGTTTCGGCTAAGTAGACTATTTTTAATAGGTATGTGGTATTTATAACAAGTACACGTATGGATATATGACAATTTATAACTATTTCTTACTTTTAGATATTTAGGTTGTTTGGGTTTGTTGTTTTTTGTTATTGTAAGCAATGTGATAATTAGACATTCTATTGGGACCAAGGTAATAGAAGAAACATATGAAGAATCAATCAAGAATTATGGAAATGGCCGAGGTCGGTTTGGCTCAGTGGTAGAGCGTCGGTCTGCGGACTGAAAGGTCCCGGGTTCGATTCCGGCCAAGGGCATGTACATTGGTTGCGGGCACATCCCCGGTAGGGGGTGTGCAAGAGGCAGCTGGTCGATGTTTCTCTCTCATCGACATTTCTGGCTCTCTATCTCTCTCCCTTCCTCTCTGTAAAATATCAATAAAATATTAAAAAAAAAAAAAAAGAATTATGGAAATGGCCGAAACCGGTTTGGCTCAGTGGATAGAGTGTCAGCCTGAGGATCGAAGGGTCACGGGTTCAATTCCAGTCAAGGGCATGTACCCAGTGGGGGATGTGCAGGAGGCAGCTGGTCGATGTTTCTCTCATCGATGTTTCTGACTTTCTATCTCTCTTCCTTCCTCTCTGAAAAAAATCAATAAAATATATTTTTTAAAAATTATATTTTAAAAAAAGAATTATGGAAATGGCCCTAAATGGTTTGGCTTAATGGATAGAGCGTCGGCCTGCTGACTGAAAGGTCCCAGGTTCAATTCTGGTCAAGAGCTATATCTTGGTTGCAGGCACATCCCCAGTAGGAGGTGTGCAGGAGGCAGCTGATCAATGTTTCTCTCTCATTGATATTTCTAATTCTCCTTTCCTCTCTGTAAAAAAATCAATAAAATATATTTTAAAAAGAAAAAAAGAATTATGAAAATGAATGCCTAAAAATCTAAAAGAAAAAGATAAAGGAAATAGTGGACAGAAGGAAGGCCTCAACCAGATCATTATAGAAGGACATATATTGATTATGCAAGCACTATCACTGATACTTATTCCCACCAGTAGTCCATAAAAGCAGTACAATAGGTGTAATTGTTTTGAATGGTGATATCTGAATTTTGGGGTATAAAATTTAAATATGAGCGAACAGTTTATTTGAAACAATAAACACAAATTTTTCAACCAAAATACTAATGTAAGTTCCTCAAGCTGGAACCAATTTCTTTTATATTGAAATCATTAATATTCAGGGGAATAAAAAATAAGTTTTCAAGTCAAAGTCATTTGTAACTATGCAAAAAAAATACTATCGAAATTTAAAATAACTTGTACCTTTGATTATCAATAAGTTATTTATATGGTAAGTATTTCCTGTGGCATAGTGTTAAAAATAAACCTTTCATTTTATTTTTGTCAGAAAAATAATGTTTGACTAATAGCAGTAAGGTAATATAAACTGCCAAATTCCACCAGTAAATCAAATCAAATATTAAACACTACAATAAGTCCTGAAGAAGATTTGCAAATAAAAGAATAAAGAAATAATGTACCATCTATTCCCAAATAAATCTACAACTACCGTATTTGCCGGCGTATAAGACGACTGGGAGTATAAGACGACCCCCTAACATTTCCACTCAAAATACAGAGTTTGTATATACTCGCCGTATAAGACTACCCCCCACTTGGAGGCATATTTTTCAGGGCCAAAAAAATCATCTTATACGCTGGCAAATACGGTAAGTTTGTTGGCAAAACAGTTGTGTCTTTATTATTAGAAGCATAACTGACAAGTCATCCACAAGTTCATGTGGAGAAAAAGGTAATGAAAAACACTTTTACTTGTCTGCAGGTGGCTTTGAAAAAAACAAACCCTGACACATTTATAGGATAGAACATCTACATAATCTATATGATAAAAGCCTAAGCCACTCTTATGGCAGAATGATCAGAATGACTAGTCGCTATGATGCACACTGACCACCAGGGGCAGATGCTCAACACAGGAGCTGCCCCATAGTGGTCAGTACACTCCCACATGGGGAGCAGCCACTTAGCCAGAAGCCAGGCTCACGGCTGGTGAGTGCAGTGGCAGTGGCGGTAGCCTCACCCACCTCCACTACAACGCTGAGAAGTGAGCTGAGCAGTAAGGAGCGAGGGATCCCAGATTGCAAGAGGGATGCCTGACTGCCAGCTTAGCCCCAGGTTGGAGGCTAAGTGCATGAATTTCATGCACCAGGCCTCTAGTAAACATATAAAATTATAAAATATTTTCTAACTAAAATGGCACTTTTAAAATGTCCACACATTTCACTGTTCTTCACTCACAATATTTGTGAATAACAGGTTAGCATTGTTAATTTTATATCTACTAAAATATTACCTTAGGTGCATATTTTTACATGTTAGATTAGCAAGTTAAGTCTACAATACCTGGGAAGAAAAATTTCAAGAACTTATTATATCTTTTGTATATACTTATTACAAAGAGAAAGGAAATTTTAAGTAATATTAATTTAAATCTGGCAAAGGGAAATAGTCTATAGTTAAAATACTTAAAGCACAACTGATAAATTTTTAAGAAAACTTATTGAAGGAATTATCAGACTGACTAATCAAGGTAGTTGTGCATTTAAATAGAGTAACACTTGGTTGGCCATAGAATAAACACAAATTCAAATAACCAATGTGTATCTTTCAAAATGATAAAAGGCACTTACTTTTCTCGCATAGCTTTGGCATTTTTATCATTAACTACCCCAATTGGTTTGGAAAGATCTCGAAATACAGATGGGTTATTAAAGTCCAACTCTTCTGAAGTATAATCTTGTAAAATCCAGGGGAACTAAGAAACACAATTTACAATTTAGACATCCCTTCCTAGAGAAGCTACTATCTCCATATAGAACATCAAATGCTTTCCTAAAAGCAAAAAAGAAGTCTTTAAAAATTCGTTACCTATTGCCAATGTTCATCTTTATTTCAATAACCAAAAGTATCATTTCCTATAATTCCACTGGGATATTTTCAATAAAGCAAAATAAAAAACGGCCTTCATTTTTTAATTATTTGTTATGGCTATGTAATTCTTGAAAATAACAGGTTAGAAAATTTACAGAAAGGCAAAAACATTTTATATCTTTTTAAAAATAAAAAATAACTGATAACACATGTATTTTGTATACTATAAAACTGAAAGGCAATTCCATATTTATATAAAACTTACCACAGGATATTGTGCAAGGTCATTATAGGTTCGCCCTGCCATTGTATTTATTTGAATAAGGTAGTCAAAATTTGATATCTCTCTATTCACCCATTTCTAGACAGCACAGAAAAGAAAACCAAAATTAATTTATGTCTTAGAAATCAGTATCTATTACAGATTACTAACAATCTTTTTTTCTCATCTCTATCATCTTTCTGATAAAAGGAATGGGGCTTCAAAAAAGGCTTAATAGATACATAAAATCAATTTTTTTTTCCAAATTCACTTTCTTTAAAAAATTGGCCTCTAGGAAAGGAACAGAAATGTCCACATACATTTTACACTGCAGTCTAAAAGGTCTTCATAAAAATTCTTCATTTCAATTAAATATTTTATTGGTTATCTTAAAATTTTTTTAAAAATTTAAAGTTTATTATAAACGAAATTTTCATATATGTACATATTTTTATTTTTTTTTTTTATTTTTTTTTTTTTAATATATATTTTATTGATATTTTACAGAGAGGAAGGGAGAGAGATAGAGAGCCAGAAACGTCAATGAGAGAGAAACATCGACCAGCCGCCTCCTGCACACCCCCCACCAGGGATGTGCCCGCAACCAAGGCACATGCCCCCTGACCGGAATCGAACCCGGGACCCTTCAGTCCGCAGACCGACGCTCCACCACTGAGCCAAACCGGCCCCGGCTGTACATATTTTTAAAAATTACCTTAATATACTAGAATCACCTACAAATTTTATATGAGCATTACATTGACCTTAGAAAACTGTCTTTATAGAGCAATGGTGGAAGAATTTTGCTACACATTGGATACAAAATTTTCTGAAGACAATTTTTTTCCTTTTATCACCTTATTGTACCTAGCCTGCTATTATTACTCTACACAGTGTGGGCATGCTAGAGAATTTTGCTTACAGACTAACATTCAAGGTATGTAACTTATGGGAAATGGTGAGAAATTAATTTGTGTACAGATTTTATTAAAAGCCCAACTATAATTGTTTTTAGGTACCAATTTGAGATATTAGTAATTTAATTAATAAAATTAATTCCACAGAAAACAGAGACTGTATTTTATTACATAAAGCTTATTCTATAAGCAACAGAAATGGCTGATGGCTTTTTGAACAACACTTAATATTATTATTAAAGTGCAGTATAGAAAAATAGTAAAAATCATATATGGGGTCAGGTGAGAACTAAAATTAGTAGAGGGATCACTTCCTAAATTATATAATTGTTTAACCATTATACTATACACCTGAACCCAATATAAAATAATTCTAAATACTTACTGTAATTGTCAATGTAAAAATAAATAAGCTATTAATGCACATGTGGATGAAGGAGAGAGCCAGGATCAGAGACAATAATTAGGAAACTAACAGTTCTGGACTGCAGAAAACGATGGCCTTTCCTGGGATTTTGGCAGTACAGGTTAAAGAGATGTTAGGAAATAGGTGAGGGTAAAATACATAAAAGCATTAGCTTTGGCTGTCAGAAGAATGATGCTTTTTAAACCTTTTTTCCATGATGTCTATTTCCCCATTTTTTACCTCATACATGAATTACTTTTATTATTAAGGAAAAAACCATATTATTTTTAAAAAAGAGAAAATTAGTAAAAAACAAAAAATTCATAAGATTTGCTTATAAACTGAGGAGTATGAGGGCTGGAGGACAGGGCACTGTATGTGTGAGGGAAACAAAGATTCAAAGATAATTCAAAAGATCAATCTGAATGGAAGAACAGCAGTTATAATAATTAAAATAAAATAATCAGAAGGTTTTATTTTTATGCAAAACTCTGAGATGTAAAATGAACACCGTTTCCTACCTGTGTCAATCCTGATGCTTTGAATAACTCCTGTGGTGATCTAGTTCCATAACTATTTGGAGAATGAAATGACAATAGTCTGCTATATACTTTGTTTCTGACCTATTAAAAAACAGCATTTTATAGCTTGAAAATTGATCAAGACAAGCCAGGATTAAAGCTTTTGTAACAGCTTTATTGAGATAATTTCTGCACCATAAAATTCACCATTTAAGTATACAATTCAGTGGTCTAATTTGTACATTGAATTGTGCATCCATCAGCAGTATCTATCTTTGAAACATTTTCATCATCCCCAAAAGAAACTTTACTCACTATCACTCCCCAAGATAGACTTGAAATGAAACAATTTTATTAGGAGAGAAGTTTGTGAGAGAGAGTGGAAAGAGAACTTAGCAAGGTGGGGACAGACATCACAATATGATGCAAGTCTGAATCCAAGAGAATGGAAGAGGGAAGAAAGGATGTGGCAAGTAATATATCAAAGTTTACGCAGCTAATGGTGGAGCGGATACTTAGACCCAGGGAACCTGGCTTCAGTGGCTGGTAATCTATTAATTATTTACACTGCTTAAGAATTTACTCTACTCCAAACTAAATACATGCCTCATTATTTAGTTGAACTCAACCTAATTGCATAAATCCAATCATATTATATATATTCCATATTATTTCACAATTGTATACTATAAGTACGTATTGGCTAACACTCAATATTCTCCTACCTACTTATATATAAAAACTGAAAACAAGCACTCCCTATACAAACATAAATCTTGACAAAAATGCATATACTGCCTACCCTCCAAAGTACAGGGTGGGGCAAAAGTAGGTTTACATTTTTGAGTATGCAAAACATAGTGTTTATTCTTTTTAAAAATATATATATATTATTGATTTTGTACAGAGAGGAAGGGAGAGAGATAGAGAGTTAGAAACATTGATGAGAGAGAGTCATCGATCAGCTGCCTCTTGCACACCCCGACTGGGGATGTGCTCGCAACCAAGGTACATGCCCTTGATCGGAATCAAACCCGGGACCCTTCAGTCCACAGGCTGACGCTCTATCCACTGAGCCAAACCGGCCTCGGCATGTTTATTCTTGTGTTATTTATTTTCCACATGAACAGCTGTAAACTTACTTTTGCTCAACCCTGTACATACTTCTTCATCTAACATTTCGATTTGATGAAAGAATAAGATTCCAAAGTTTCATTATAGCTCACTATCTGGAAAATTATTTCAAGCTAATACTTTGGGGCTTCCAAAAAGGTAGCATCTTACATACCTCTTTTTTGAAGTTGAGAAAGTAGTTGGATTGGTCAACATGAAAAATCTCAAGGGCTGACCTCCTTAAGTTGTAACGCCGCAGGTGAATCTCTCGAACTTGAGAATGAGGCCACTTGAAATCAAAGCCTACCCCTTAAAACAGAAGGAATCTTGTGACTAAGTACCATAAAAAGTTACTCATGCTATGCAGAAAATACTTCCTAGTTTCCAACAAAAGTAGCACTTAGGGAAAAGGAATTCAATTTCTATATCAAAACACTATTTGTTAAATTTATTGGACGTTTAAATTGTTTCTCTTAAACTATTTAAAAATGCTATAGCTATTGTACTTCCTATTAGAATACAAAATAATTTTGAATATTATATCTTAGAAACATTTTTCTCTCTTTATGTTGACATTTTGGATTTAAATATCCTTTTATTTTTAGATAAAGGATTAGGTGAGAAGCCTACAGGAATGAGTGGACATACAAAGTAAAATTATTTTGGGTTTTATAACTTAAGTTTATAGTAATCACCTTAGATTGAATATAAATTTAATCCCATATGACTGTCCATTTCTCCCTTTCATGATAGATTATAATTTTCATGATAGATTATAATTCCACAGTCCCATTTGATTTTTCTTTTCACATTAATGTTTGATATACTGGATATTTAATATTGAACAACAGAAATCATTCCCCCAGAACTCCTCACCATCTTCTTTTTCAATGCTGCCATCATAGAAGTAAATGTGTTGAGTAGTGATTTCTAATCTGCCAGGAATTATGTCAATTATTGTAATGAGTTCACAGTCTACTGAGAACACCAACTTTTCTTTTTGATCCTGTTCTTTATTCTCATCACTGTAAAAACAAAAACCAATCAAAACTGACTTCATTCTAAATAAGGTATGGAGATTAGCAGTACAAAGCATTATCTTGTTTCTTGCCAGGAGATACTATGATGATGATGATGCTCTAGTTTGATTTGCGCTTGGAAAGTCTCATTTCACAGTTAATAAATTCATCATAATTAGCACTTCTAATAATAATTTATGAAACCACTAATGTTGTAATCCTTTATTCACAATATATTCTGTGGACCAATTCATGTCTCCCAAATATAACTAAAATGACATGGCCAGTACCTCTGCCAGTAGTATTAAAGATTCACTGAATTTTGTTTAATAGGTCATATACAATCAAAATGTAAAACATACTTTTTTGAAACTATTAATGAGAATATGGGACAATATTTAAATTATTTAAATATGAAGTAAAATATTTTTGGTAGATAATGCAAAACTATTGGATATTTTATAAGACATAAGATTTATGTTTGAATATGGCATTTTTTATTTATACAAAATACATTGTTAAGAATTTATGCATTTCATTTAAGTTCACAAATTTATTGGTATAAAGTGGTCATTAGAATTTCTTTTTAATAATTTTAATATTTGTAGTATTATCTCCTCTTTCATTGCTGATACTGGTAATTTATATTGTTTTTCTTTCTTTCCTAACCAATGTGTCTAGAGGTTTATTATTTTGTTATCTGTGTTTTAATAAAAAGCTTTAGTCCTAACTGATTTGACTCAGTGGATAGAGCATTGGCCCGTGGAATGAAGGGTCTCAGATTGGATTCTGGTCAAGGGCATGTACCAATAAAATGGATGTTATATTTCCATTATCATTCAAATCAAATAGTTTCTAATTTCAAGGTCCAGCGTCAAGTTAACTCAGTTCTAAGAAGCCTTCCTCAATAATCTCAGTTAACACTGATACACTCCTAACAGCTGATATAACGTTAACTGTTGGAACCTGGAAATGTATAGTATTAAAATTTCAAGCAAGTTATCTTTCACAATTTTATAATCCCATTTCTCAGAACAAAATAATTTTAAGTTATTTTAAATACATATACATACATATTTACTCTGGCTGTTACTTCTTCTTCAGAAAGATCTAACTTATCTTCCTCCATATCACTAACTTTTACTTGTTTCACTACTTCCAAAAGCAATGAATCACTGGAAGGCTGTGAGGGTTGGACACCTGTTTAAAAACAAGATACCTATTAATCACAAAGTAAAAAAAAAAAAAATCATATTGCAGTTCTTTTTGTAACTTCTGACTATTAATTATATGATAATGTGCATTACAAGTAAAGAAGGTACTTAGTTCTCTTGATTAATTTTATGGCATCAACTCTACTGACCAATATATTAAGGCAACTTTTAAAAAATTTAAAAACTGGTACTAATTTCATCTGTAACTTAGCAATTGGACACAAAAGAACACAACGGACACAATGGAACACAGATAGCTATGTATACACACAACTGGCCAATGACTCTTAATCTGTATTTTAGAGTATTTCACAAACCTCTCTTCAAAAGGGAGAAATGCCAAGTCAGAAGGTTAGAAAAGAATGGTTTCCTAAAGAATTCTAGGACCTTTAAAGCAAGCATGTCAAACTTGCAGCCTGCGAGCCATGAGTTTGACATGCTTGCTTTAAAGTCTGCTTCGAATTACTGCAGTCTATGCATTTTTAAGAAAAAGACATTGGCCCATTTAAGACTCTAAGTATCTAGAATTCTGTAAGAACACATTATAAAAGAAAGGCCTAGCATTGCCAAGAATTCTAGATATAGTTAACATTGGCAGCAGTCTTGGTAAGCAAAAGTAAGGAGAAAGGACCACTGTTTTATTGTACCACTATGGATATTAGAGATAACACAATTCACATGAATGATGGTATAATTTTATGATTTTAAGTTATCTTTTGTTTGAAAACTTACTATCAATTTAAATAGGAAGTCATGTTAGATTTAGGCCAACGGTAACAGAATTTAATACATATAACCACTTAAATATCAATTCTAAAATATCATCCTTCTTTCATGAGTAAACAATAAAAACAATAACGAACCCCATCAACACCCTTACTATCTTCAACAAACAAATAGCCCCTGGAACTTACCTAGATTATCTCTCAAAGCACTAGCTTCATCGTGCGTTTTGAAATTATAATTCGGCACCAATTTAAGTCTCATACGGGAATAATTTTCTACATTAGCTAGTTTCCAGTGAATTGGATTTTGTTTCCTATAATATTCAAAATAAACACATAAAATTATTTAGTTTAAAGTTACAAAGACTGAAATAGAATAAGAAAGTATAAGGTACTTTACATGTGCTTAACACCATTTTATAAAAACATTCACATTCATTAACTTATTTGATCCCCAAACAACCCTGAGAGAAAACCAATGCATGTGTAATTACAGTTTATATATGAGGTATCTAAGGCAAGCTAACTTTTTTTGTGTGTGCCTAAAATGCCATGTGGTTTATAGGTAGCAGAAATAGTGTCTGAACATAAACCTTCATATGTATAACTTGATATGTTTTAATTCTTTCATGGTTATATGGAAGTTTTTAACTAGCTATACAAATTTATTCCAAATACAATTTTCAAAATAAAATAATTTTATTAAAAATAAAATAATATATGCCGAAACCAGTTTGGCTCAGTGGATAGAGACTGAAGGGTCCCAGGTTCGGTTCCGGTATGGGCATGTGCCTTTGTTGCGGGCACATCTCTGGTGCGGGTGTGTGCAGGAGGCAGCTGATTGATGTTTCTCTCTCATCGATGTTTCGAATTCTCTGTTCCTCTCCCTTCCTCTCTGAAAAAAAAAAAATCAATAAAATATATATATTTTAAAAGATTAAACATAAAGTAACATAACTGCAAATGGGTCAAAGATCTAAACATGAAATTAAAACTCTTAGAAAAATATATGGGGTAAATCTTCATGACCTTAGAGTTGGAAATGGTTTCTTAGCTATGACATCGAAAACACAAGCAACAAAAAAAACCCAGACAAATTGGACTTCAAAATTCAAAACATTGTGTGCTATCAAGAGGCCACCATCAAGAAAGTGAAAAGACAGCCTACATATTTACAAATTATCTCTACATATAAAAGCCTTAGTGACTATTCATCCAGTAGCTATGCCATGCACTGACCACCAGGGGGCAGATGCTCAATGCTCAGGCATGGAAACATGGAACAGACTGATGAATCTCAGAGGGAAGGGGAAAGGGGAGAGGGCAAGAAGAGATTAATCAAAGATCTTATATGCACAATAGTGGCCCAGTGCACCAGTAGGGTCTCTCAGCCTGGAATGCGGGGGCCAGGTCAAAACCAGCAGTTCAACATCCCTTGAGGGATCCTGGATTGGGAGAAGGTGCAGGCCAGGCTGAGGGACCCCACTGTTGCACAAATCTGTGCACTGGGCCTCGAGTACATCTAATAAGGGTCTATTATTGAGACTATAAAGAAAATTCTTACAACTCAAGCACAAAAAATCAAACAATAGAATAAAAAAATTGGCAAAGGACTTGAGTAGAGATTTCTTCAAAGAAGATACATACAACTGGCCAACGAGTACATGAAAAGATGCTCAATTGTCATTAGTCATTAGGTAAATGTCACATCATTAAGGCATCACACTTCACACCTAATGGATAATTATAACTAAAAAATTAAAAAACTGCAAGCGCTGGTAAGGTTGTGGAGAACTGGAATACTCAAGTACTGCTAATAGAAATGCAAAATGGTACAGCTGCTATTAAAAACAATCTGGCAATTTCTCAGTTAGTTAATCATAGAATTACCATATGACCCAGTATATCTACTCATGGGTATATACCAAAGAGAATTAAAACAAATGCTTGTTCACAAAGTTCATAGCAATATTATTCATAATAGCTACAAGGAAAACAACCCAAATGTCCATTACCTGATGAATCAAGACAATATGTGTTATACCATACAATGAAATATTTTTAGCCATAAAATGGAAAGAAGTACTGATACATGCACCATATAATGAAAACATTATGCTAAGTGAAAGAAGCCAGACACAAAAGGACACATTATATGACTCCATGTATATGAAATATTCAGAATAAGCAGATTGATGGCTGGGGAAGGGATAATAAACAGTGACTGCTTAATGTGCCGTGTTTCTTTTTTATGTTATGAAAATATTCTGAAGCTGGACAATGGTGATGATTACACATGTAACTTAATGCCACTAAACTGTGAATTTTTAATAGTTAAAATTTCATATTATATGTATTTTACCAAATAACAAAGACTGTAAAAATATATAGATATGTCCCATAATTTCATGTTATATTTCTTAGGATCAAGTAAAAAAAAAAAAGTAAAATATTCAAGCACAAAATATCACTAACCCTCCCTACCTCAAAGAGGTAATGTCTGGAAAACAGAAGTAAACAGACTCAAAACCACCTCTCTATCACAGGGTAAAAGGAAATAAATCCATGGTGAAAAGCATATGCATATAAAGCTCAAAAAATGTCAGACCTGCCAAAACCGGTTTGGCTCAGTGGATAGAGCGTCGGTCTGCGAACTGAAGGGTCCCAGGTTCAATTCTGGTCAAGGGCATGTACCTTGGTTGCAGGCACATCCCCAGTAAGTGTGCAGGAGGCAGCTGATTTATGTTCCTCTCTCATTGATGTTTCTAGCTCTCTCTCTCTCTCTCTCTCTCTCTCTCTCTCTCTCTCTCTCTCTCTCCCTCTCCCTTCCTCTCTGTAAAAAATCGATAAAATAGATTTTTTAAAAATCAGACCTATAATTCACAAAAGACAATCAAATTAATGAAAAGCAATCTTTTAGCCGAAACCGGTTTGGCTCAGTGGTAGAGCGTCGGTCTGCGGACTGAAAGGTCCCAGGTTTGATTCCAGTCAAGGGCATGTACCTTGGTTGCGGGCACATCCCCGGTAGGGGGTGTGCAAGAGGCAGCTGGTTGATGTTTCTCTCTCATCGATGTTTCTAGCTCTCTATCTCTCTCCCTTCCTCTCTGTAAAATATCAATAAAATATTTTTTTAAAGAAAAGCAATCTTTTATAAAAAAAAGTTTTGTATGTTCTGAGGGAGGATAAAGAGATAAGTACAACAGTCTTTGCGATTAAGGAGCAAAGTTTGGAAAATAGACATATAAATTACACCACAATTCATAAAGTAAAGAACTTTAATGGTAGTGATAAAAACCAATTCAGATATGTGCCTTAATTATAATTATTTTTATCATATTTGCACGTGAGAGAACTGAGACTGAGTTGATACCTGCACCCAGGGCCTCTAACATTGGGATCCTATTTTTCTCTATTTTCTTTCTCAGGGACAAAAATTTTAATCCTGGGCATGCCTTGAGTTCTTCTTCCAAATTAATACTAACTGTGGATTTCTTACTTACTGCCCAAGTCTTCTGCTATTAGGCTCCACCTTACTAGCAAGACTTACTACATGTTGCTGGCATCTGTCAATGAATTGGCATGGTTCTTTATTCTCCTGAAACAACACAACCAGTTGGTAGATTCCCCATGGCAGCTGAATATCCCAGTGGCTATTGCCATAGGGACCTGCTTTCCTTGCTAGAGCTCAGATGCAGGCTACATAATGGTTTCTTCTTCAGCACCATGCACAGAGGACAGCTCTAATAAAGTCTGCACTGGGAAATACCACTCAAGTATTTTATCTGAAACTAGAGGCCTGGTGCAAAATGTGTGCACAAGTAGGGTCCATAGGCCTGGCTGGCAATCAGGCCCGATCGAGGCCTCCCGGCTTGCCAGCTAGGGCCTCTCTCCCCAGCTGCTGGCTGCTGGCCAGGCCTCCCTTCCCCAGCTGCCAGCCAGGACCTTCCTTTATTCAGTGCTGCTGCCTGGTGGTCAGCACACGACTTAGTGAGCAATTGAACTCTCGGTCTCTCGGTCAAACTCCTGAGGGGACACTTTGCATATGTTGGAGAGAGAGAGAGAGAGAGAGAGAGAGAGAGAGAGAGAGAGAGAGAGAGAGAGACTCTGACTAGAGACCTAGTGCATACAAATCCGTGCACTCAGGGGGGTCCCTCAGCCAGGCCTGCGCCCTCTCACAGTCCGGGAGCCCTTAGGGAATGTCCTACTGATGGCCTCCCTCTGCAGGAGGTGACTGGGTAGTGATGGCCTCCCTCTGCAGGAGGTGACTGGGTAGGCTGATCAGGGGACAGCACTGCCCCCAATACCCTGCTGCCACCGCCGGCCTCCCTCTGCAGGAGGCACCCGGCCAATCAAGGGAAGATGCCATCCCCATTACCCTGCTGCTGCTGCTACCATTACCAGCCTCCCTCTGCGAAAGGCGACTGAGCGGCCAATCAGGGGATGGTGTTGGCTGGTGCAGCCCTGCACGCCCCCATCCTACCACCGCTGGTCACTGCTGTCTCCCCGTGCCCCATCACCGTCCCCTCCCTCTGCACATTGGTTCGTGCCTTGGCTGGACTGGTGTCACCTACTTGCCAGTCCTGCCCCCCTCCCCCACTGCTCATTCCACCATTAGGTTGATTTGCATATTATACTTTTATTATATAAGATAGCTCTTTCAGGTACTGCAGTATAATGGTCAATTTTATATTTTTGGTTGTAAGTAAATGAAACAAAAATCAAACTGCTTATAAGCACCTAAGACATATATTAGTTCTCATAACTTGAAGTCTAGGAGTGCATTTGGTCTGGAGGGGTGCAGAGGTTTAAATAATTCTCCCACCTCGCAGACTGGCTTCTCCATATGTGGGTGACATTCTGTTAGCTTAGTGGTCCCAAAAGACACAGTCCTCCCTGACAGCACAGCAGCAAAGTCTCAGGGAAGAGTAATTGCCCAATGTGAGTCTGTGGCACCTTTGTGATGAGGTGAGTTGGGAGGGGCCATATC
The DNA here is from genome assembly GCA_963924515.1 of Vespertilio murinus. Classification (NCBI taxonomy): domain Eukaryota; kingdom Metazoa; phylum Chordata; class Mammalia; order Chiroptera; family Vespertilionidae; genus Vespertilio; species Vespertilio murinus. Next base: position 74,189,530 of record OZ004711.1, on the reverse strand, counting down.
AGAGTGGGTTCTTTGCAAAAAGGAGGGGCTTTAGTAGCAGGAGGAGGAAGTGGTGCTAGAGAGACAAAAATAACAGGGTTCCCTGTAGTTGGCATCCTCAAGGTAATTCTCACAACCCACAAATAACCTGAAGCCTATTGTGGGATGGAACCATCATTCCCTTTGGTAGTGCTTGAACTCAGCTTTCCAGAAGATTCAGCAAAAGCTCCAGATTATAACTCACATATTTCCTTATTGTCCCTTCCCCAACAAATAGATCCAGGGACACATATGCAAACTAGACCTAGTCATAGCCTGGGGTCCCTGAAAATACCCCAGGATATTATATAATGCAAATAAAATCCTCCCTTTTCTCCACATCTTCACCAGCACTTGTTATTTATTGATTTATTGATGATAGCCATTTTAATAAGTGTGAGATGATATCTCATTGTGATTTTAATTTGCATTTTCCAGATGACTGTGATATTGAGCATCTTTTCCTATGTCTGTTAGCCATCTGTATGTCTTCTTTGGAGAAATGTTTATTTCAAGTCCTCTGCCTGTTTTTTAATTGGATCGTTTGGGGTTTGTTTGTTTTTTTGGTGTTAAGTTGTATGAGCTGCTTATTTATCTTAAATATTACATATTTCAAGCAATATACAGATTCAAAGCAATCCCTATTAAAATACCAATGGCATTCTTCTCAGAATTAGAAGCCTAAAATTTACGTGGGACCACAAAACCCCAAATGGCCAAATAAATTTTTAGAAAGAACAAAATGGAAGACATAACTCTTCCTGATATCAAACTATAAAGCTAGAATAAGCAAACTATTTGGTACTGGTGTAAAAAGAGATATTTATATCAATGGAACAGAATAGCCAGCCAAAAGTAAATATTTGCTTATATGACCAATTAATCTACGACAAAGATGGCAAGGACATAAAATGGGGCAGTCTTTTCAATAAATAGTGTTGGGAAAACTGGGCAGATACATACAAAAAAATGAAATTGAACCACTTTCATACACCATATATAAACATCAATTAAAAGTGGATTAAAGGCTTAAATATAAAACCTGAAACCATAAAACTCCTAGAAAAAAGATAGGCACTAAACTCTTTGACCAATGCTCTTAGCACTATCTTTTTGGATATGTCTCCTCAGCAAGTGAAACAAAGCAAAAATAAACAAATGGGACTATATCAAAGTAACGTTTTTGCACAGCTTTAGTAAGAAACCATCAACAAAACAAAAAAGACCACCTAATGAATGGCAGAAGAAAGATGCAAATGATATATCCGGTAAGTGATTAACATCCAAAATATATAAGGAACTCAGATGCTTTTTTAACTTGGATTTTAAAATGCATACACTTGTGCAGCTGTGACTTGTGACAGCAACCTCTGGCAGCAATTTTTTTCCTCCATTGTTTGTTTTCCAAAGGTAATCACTGGTAACAGTTGAGTGTGTTTCTTTCTGGTCTTACACTATTTTTTTTACATATCATGATGTTATCCCATATATTTTGAATCTTACCCCCCCCATTTAATATAATTGTATTAACATTTTCAGGTCTTTAAACATTATAAGCCTAATTCCAATCATTCATCATATTCTAAAGAAAGGACGTATAACTTCACAATTAAAAAAATAAATAAATGCATACCCTGTTCTCCCATCTCTCATTGAACATTTTTTAAATTGTATTGGAGAGGTCATTGGCTTAAAAAGTTCTAGACCAGAGTTCTAAAGAAAAAGGTTACTTAATAGATGGTGTACATCCATACCTTTCAGCCCAAGGTCCCCTTTCACACGTAAGATAGATCTGTATTGCCTTCCAGCGTCTCAGAGTGGCTAACTGTTGGGTGTTAAGTTGTTTAAGCATATTATTATACCTCAAGTTCTCTTGGCGTGCTTTTCGATTAAAAGGTTCCACAAAAAATTCCTGAAAGAAACAGCAATAAATAATACCACTGAATCATATATTTACAGGTTTTTTAATATTTGAAATTTTAATGCCATAACTTTAAAAATTTGACCCAATAAAGTCATATAGCACAAGAAGCTGGTAATCAGCAAAATTTTCTTATTCTTCAGCAATAATTTTCCTTAATGAAGCATGATATGATCATATCCATTGTATTTTTAAACTTGAGAAAATAACCAACAAGGATTATGTACTTCCCTTCTGTTTCTAGCTTGTTGAGAGCTTTGATCACAAATGGATGTTAAATTTTGTCAAATACTTTTCCGTATGTTATCATGTATTTTTTTTAATGGGTATACTAATGTGGTCCATTATATTGATTGATTATCAAATGTTGAACCAGCCTTGCATTCCCAAGATAAACTCTACCTGGTTGTGATATATTATTTTTCCATACATTGCTGTATTTGGTTTGCACCAATGTTCCTGAGAGACAATGGTCTGCAGTTTTCTTGTACTATTTTGTATGATTTGAACAGGAGGGTAATATTGCCCTCATATAATGAATTGGGAATTGATACCACTTTTCTATTTCTGAAGAGATTGTGAGGAACTGGTATAATTTCTCCATTATGTTTGGTAAAATTTGCCAGTGAAAAAACCGCTTCTGAACTTTGCCCTTTTGGAAGTTATTTGTTTACTTGTTTTTACCAATAAATTAAATTATCCTTAACATGCAGAAGACTATCCAGGTTATCTACTTATTACTGTATTAGTTTGGAAATTTTTATTTATCAAGAAATTGATTCACTTCATTTGTCATGCCATTCATGTTCATAGACTGGTTTGTAGTAATCTTTTATTATCATGTTAATGTCTGTTGAGTCAGTGATAATACTTACCCTTTTATATTTGGTTATTGGCTATTTTTTTACTTTTCTTTTTTTTTCTTTATAAATCTGGCTAGAAATTTATCAATTTTATTGATATTTTGAATACTAGATTTTGGTTTCATTGATTTCCTCTATTGTTTTTCTACTTCCAATTTCATTGACTTAGAAACTAATTTAATTAGATTACTTTTCTTTTTCTAGTTTAAGGTGGAGACTTAAATTATTAATTTAAGGCCCTTCTTTTCTAATATAAATATTTAATGATACAAATTTCTCTCTAAGCACTGATTTATATCCAGACTCCTTAGAGAAACCTATTATCAGCTTAATAGACTTTTTATATAACCACTATTAAATTCTTGTTACTGATCAATGTTTTCCTTCCAATTCTGAAATAACTGGAGAAAATTAGACATAGTATTTATTTTCAAAGTTCAGGCTTATTATTACTTTAAATCAACATAAAAAATCTAGATACTAAAACACTTAACAATTTTTACCTGAAACTTGAGCTTGCTTTCTCCTCCTTCCCGGTCTCTTTTATGCTTATTCACCATTAAGGCTTCATAACAATCCTTCCAATAAAGTGCCATGTTCTCATGACCATCATAAAATGTATGGGTTTCATACTGCTTCATATAAGGTATAATCTTATAAAAATATATACAAAATTTAATATATACTTTCATAAAAATAATTTAGCAGAAAAATCTCACACAAAAAGGTAAAACTTACATATTTTTCAATGTAAACTTGCCATTCACTTGAACTGCAATATTCTTGAAAATCTTCAAAAAATGAGGAACTACCATTGGTGAAAGGTAAGGTAGGCAGATGCAAGTTCATGAAGAGCAGCTCATAAATTTTGGAAACCAGAGTACGGATGAGGGGAATCAGAAATGAGTAGATTTCTGTTTGTTCCTTGATTGATTGGCTTAGAACATGTTCTAGCTTCCCTAAAATATAGCATGCTTCATCCTGACTTTCAATCACTTTGGTCTGCAGAAGGGTGTTTAGCTTAGCTGATGCCATTGCACAAACCTAAAGGAAAATAGGTAAGACAGAGCAGAATGAAGCCAACATTTAGTGATGGCAAAAGTTCTTTCACTCTTGAAATCACTGTGTTTGTTTTTTTTAAAAAAAATATATAAATGTATCTATCATATGTTTAATTTGGAATATGTAGTAAAGTTGTGGTGGCTAATTAATCCAACATCCATTCCACTCCTCTTATAGACTGCAAGGATAGGGGAATGATTCCACTTCTAGTTCCAATAATAGGTCTTAAAGGTTAAAAGCCAAACTTCCAACCCCTTGCCACAGTGACTAGTTCAATCAATTCATGTCATTATCGTTGTCACAGGGATTCATTCAAGAATAATCTTATTGGTACAAGTTCAGAACTATTTTTACATAGTAACTGTTAAAAAATGTGAATGGTCTCAGAATTTATCTCACTTTTAAGCTAATAAGTTAGTCTACCATAGTTTCATAGATACTGGCAGAAGACATTAGACTCCTGGGTCAGAAACAAAGATCTGCAGCATTAGCAAAAGCCAGAATATCAGCATTTACCTTGGTTCCCCCAACCGTAGTCACCAGGGCGAGGGATGAATAGGACTAGATGATGCCAGCACACACCATGGTTGCATTATAAGAAAGGAACCCTGAGCACAAAGAACCCAAATCTTTTATATGTGGTAGTAAATGTGCCTAAACTTTGCCTGGCAAGGAGACATTGTCTTTATTATGCTGGACAGTAAACAAACCTGCCTTTTGCTCTGGAGGAAAGACATGATCTCCGCTTTTCAAAGCTGTTCACTATACATGCATCTTCAAAAAGACCATTCATAAAAAAAGCATCCAGGATCTCTAGTTGTAAGATATGCAGAAACACAAGAGATCCATGAAGAACTGTCTACCAACAGTGACTGTAGGAAGAAGCACTCTCTTTCTCTGAATATGAAAAAGGAAGCACATAGCCCCAGGAGCTGTTGGCAACCATTCTGTGACAATAAGAGCAGCCAAGCTTAGGAGCAAAGGACATGTGATGGAGACCAGTGCTACAAGAACAGCAAATAAATGGAATTGGAGCCTTGACTGAATCATGCCTTGAACTCATTTGAACTATGGAATTTTCAATTACATGAGCCAATTAATCTTAAGAAGTCAACTGGACTTGATATTTCTGCTATTTGCAATCAAAAGCATTCTGATACATAAAGGACAGGTACACAGAAGAACAAGTCCTTGATCAGAAATCTAATTACCCTACCCTGGCCAAGCAGAGAAATTATAAGTTGGTTAGAGCATTATCCTGATACACCAAGGTTGCTGGTACAATCCCTGGTCAGGGCACATACAAGAATCAACCAACGAACTAATGAATAAGTGAAACAACAAATCTATGTCTGTCTGTCTGTCTGTCTGTCTGTCTCTCTCTCTCAAAAAAATGCTAATACTTGGTAGATATTCAGTAGGTGTGTGATGAATGAAAATATATTAAATAGAATGTAAACTGGGTTAGTGAATTAACAGAGTAACAGAATATGATTTTGAAATGAACAACTTAAAACAATAATATGTCTAGCCCTTCTGGTGTGGCTTAATGGTCAATATCAACATATGAACCAGAAGTCATGGTTTGATTCCTGGTCAGGCACATGTCCAGGTTGTGGGTTTAGTCTGTTTCTAAGTCTCTCTCCCTCTCCCTTCCTCTTTGAAATCAATAAAAAAAAAAATACATTTAAAAAATAAATAATTTGCCTAAACTGAACATATATAGTCTATGCAAGCAGTATACCTTCTAGCTTCATTCAATATAGATATAAGCAATGCCTTCTAATATAAGCTACATATAAATACTTTAAAGGGAAACCTTAAAAATATACTGAGTCATAAAAATCAGAAAAAAATAATTAGCTGACTCTCAAAACTGAAACAAGAATTAAATCATAAATATTTTGGAACTAATTAAAAAATTAAAATACTGAAAACATATTATCATCTAGTTATCACACAAATAATTCCTAAATTGCTTGGAAATATAGAAAATGTGTAAAAGAATTGACAAACCTGCAAATTACCCCTTGCAATAAATCCTAGAAGCAACTGGATTTGAATTTGAGAGAGTTTTACCCATAATGGACTTTCAGCATACCACACTGACAGACAGTCGAAGAGCAGCGTCATATCCTCTAAAAGCTAATGCAGGAAAAATTGAAAAAGGAAAATATTCAGTTCTTTAACCTGATGATGAGTTTTTCCCAACACTAACACAAATTACAAAGATCTTAAAACTAGTTCAGTGCACAGTTAGTAAGAGCCAGAAGAATTATCCTAGCCACAAGCTAACAAAAATCTGTGACTCTCACATCTTCTCCATGTTTATTGCATCTGGCTAAATATTACTCATCTGAGAAGAGGGGATACAAAATTTGTTTACATAAAGTTCCCAAAAAAGTCTTTTATTACCAAAGAAATATTACTATACCTTCTCAGTCCATGTGTTTGAATTAACTAGTCCCTCTGACTGCAGAAAGTCCTGTATTATCAGCACGAGTCGAAAGGCATTTTCAGCAGTAACTGGATTAGTTTTTGCTTCTCTGTTTTCTGTGACTGCCCATTCTAACATCTTCTGCAACAAACTAGGTGTAAAACAGTCCTCTTAAAACCATGTGAAACTTAGAAAAATAGGATATTTTTATTTTAATTAAAAATATATATTTTTTATTGATTTTTTACAGAAAGAGTGATAGAGTTAGAAACATCAATGAGAGCCGAAACTGGTTTGGCTCAGTGGTAGAGCATCGGTCTGTGGACTGAAAGGTCCCGGGTTCGATTCCGGTCAAGGGCATGTACATTAGTTGCGGGCACATCCCCGGTAGGGGGTGTGCAAGAGACAGCTGGTGGATGTTTCTCTCTCATTGACCTTTCTAGCTCTCTATCTCTCTCCCTTCCTCTCTGTGAAATATCAATAAAATATATTTTTTTTTAAAGAAAAGAAAAAAAAGAAACATCAATGAGAGAGAATCATCGATCAGCTGCCTCTTGCACACCCCCTACGGGGGTTGTACCCGCAACCAAGGTACATGCCCCCAATCAGAATTCAACCCGGGACCTTCCAGTCTGCAAGCCGACGTTCTATCCACTAAGCTAAACCAGTCTCGGCAGTAGGATATTTTTTAAGAGTTATTATTTACTAAGACTGTACCTCCAAAGATATACTACCACTGGTAGGTAACACAGAACACTTGGATAGAATCTACACTAATAAAAGAGTAAGATACAAATTAACTGTAGCTTTGCAACATCCACTAGCCAATCTGGAGTATGCAAATTAACCCACAGAGCTGGTGGGGTTAATTTGCATACACAGGCACCAAGTGGCTGGGGGCACGGCAGGACACTTGTATCATCGCCAAGATGACGACTCAGGTGTTCCACACTGCTCCAGCCACTTTGAGCCTCTGGGCAGTGTGGGAAGGCGGAAAGGCAGCTCCAGGCCGGAATGAAGGTGGTGCTAGCAGCCAGGGGAAGGAAGGCCCATTCTTGCATGAATCTTCTTGCATCGGGCCTCTGGTTTAATAACAATGAAGCAACTTTTTAATGAGTATTTTTTTAAATTAATTTTAGAGCAAGAGGAAAAGAGAGGGAGAGAGGAAGGGAGGAAGAAGGAGAACAACATCAATCAGAAGCCTCCTGCACACATCCCAACTGGGGATCAAACCCACAACTTGGGCACGTGCCCTGTCTGGGAATCAAAACCATGACCCTTTGGTACACAGGTTGATGTTCCAACCAATGAAGCTACACCAGCCAGTGCTGGAGAATCTATTTTTAATATAGGTAATACTAAATGGCAAAGCAAAAGTTACCTGTTGAATATTAAAAAGCTATGAAAATAAATAATTCACAATCAAGTCTCCATGAAATATTTAAAAGTTTATCTAAAGCTTAAATTGTTAGGTTATAAAAGAAGGCCTTATTATTCCTTATAATGGGTCAAGCTCTGTGGAAAAACAAAGAATTTGAGAGAAACCAAGATGGCAGCATTGGAAAACACCTGAACTGCTGCCTTGCACAACAATTTCAAAACTACAACTAAAAGACAAAACAGACATCATCCAGAACCATAGGAAGGCTAGCTGAGTGGAAATTCTACATCTAGAAGAGAAAAGCACACCGAGACTCAGAGGAGCTGCGGAAGTAAAGGCAGAGGTACAGAGGTGCACACGTAGAGAGGGCTGGCAACTGAGTACACAGCTGACTTTCTCAACTGGAAGGGAGACAAAAGGTCCCGAATGCTCTGAACTCTGCTTTCAGGGCGAGTTCAGGGAGAGACTCTGGAGACCCAGACTCATATGGGGAGAAACTGGACTGTCTGGCAGCAGGCAAAACTCAAGGATGGCTTTCTCTCAGAGGTGCTCGCAGTGATTACCATGGGACACTGGGACCCAGGGGCCACTTAGGGCATCGCTGATGGGAAGCCATTGCTGTTTGCTCCACCCTGAGATCCCACCCCAAGAAGCCATTGCTGCTTGCTCTGCCCTGAGATCCCACCCTAAGAAGCCATTGCTGCTTGCTCTGCCCTGAGACTCCACCCCACCCAAGCTGAGCACAGAGGCTTTTGCATATGAACAGCCTGGTCCTTTGAATTCTAATCTGACCTAACAAACTGCAGCTGAGACCCAGAAAATCCCAAAGAAGGCCCAAGGCCCTGCAGCAGCTTGCAGTGCTTCATAGCTGGGCCTCATCTGGGCACCTCCAAAACCCAAACAAAGAAGAGGAATCTGCAGATCTCTCTGTAGCTCTTAGGTGGCCTTAGGCAGATGCTAAATTAGCACCTGCTTGGAGATCCAAGAGCCAATGTACCCAAGGGTCAGAGTAAGACCATCCAGATTACAACCCCTCAGATCCATAAGGGGCACACTCAGGGAGCAGACTCAGTTAGCTCCAAAGCCCCACTGAAGCAAGTCTTGTCTCATAAGGGTGTCTCCAGAACAGAAGTTCTCCCAGCATAGACACAGCTGATCCTCACAGCCAATTGGCCTGGAGGTCAATTCCTCCCAGTGATATCAACAACAATCAAGGCTTAACTACAAGACTGTGCACACATCCCACAAAGGGGTGCACCAATAGTATCCAACTCAGGTAACTGAGGAAGCTGAGCTACTGGCCCTATAAGACACCTAGCACACAAAGCCTCTCCATCAACTCAGGGAAGCAACCAAAATCAGAGACAAAGAAACAGGTCACAAATGACAGAAATGGAGGAAAGCAAACAACTGGATACAGAGTTCAAACCATGGTTATAAGGTTTTTCTTTAAGAATTTTATAGAAAAGGCTGATAAATTTAGCGAGACCCTTGAGGATATGAAAAAGGAACAACTAGAAATTAAGCATATACTCACTAAAATAAAGAATAATATACAGAGATCCAACAGCAGACTAGAGGATCACAAGTATCAAGTCAAAGATTTGAAATACAAAGCAAAAAACACCCAATTGGGTTAAGCTTTTCTTCATCCTTCACCGGCCCTCCCTCAGGCTTGCCGAAACTTTGTCTGTGCTGGCGTGGCACAGGGTAGTTGGCAACAAAATGCTTACATTAGTTTTATTTCATCTGATGGTCGAAGTAGCTCACTGGATATTACTGATTTAGTTAGTGCTGAAAACACTTGTCCCCGTTCAATCCAAGTATCATCATCAGACTTTTCTAGTCCTTTACACATTACATAGATCAAAATATTTGTCAGTAATTGAAGAAGCTCCTCCTCACATCTCTATAAAAAATATAAAGTAATATTAGATTATTGGAGGGAGTGGGTGTTAAAAGTACAGAAGAACCATCATATATACTGACTGTAATCCTTTAACATATTATTAAAGTGTCTGGATGAACCTAGAACTTTACTAATAGTACCTAGAAAGATACAAGGATAAATAAGACACTGGCTTTGTTCTCAAGACAATTTAGTGACTTACATGTTTCTAATACCTGAGATCAGTGAAACTTAGAATCTGAATATAAAAATGGAACTGTTAACAATTACACTTTTCTAAGGATTAGAAGTATACAGGCATTCCTCAGGTGATGTCAGATTTGACATATGTCATTTCATGGTTACGTTGTCATCTCCCATTTATTTAAAAATTTCCATCATTTCGACGTATGTATATATGTGCTTTGTTTTTTATTATTTATTTACCACAAATAAAGGTCAGGAACTGTCGTCTTTCTTTTAAATTTTTGTTACTGTTTCACTTCATTACTACTGTGTATGTGCTCCATGTGAGTGACTAGGTGCTTATGTAAGTGGGTCCAACATATGGCTAAAATCGTCATATGGTAGAAATGGATCTCCGACATAACCAGAGGACTGCCTGTATAATCTATACTAATAATAGAGGAACACGCAAATTGGCCGGAACATCGGCACATAACAACCAATCAGGACGGGGATGGGGCTGCGGAGGAGAGCTCTCATCACGTTTGCACCCCTGCACTGGGGGTCTGAAGGGCATGGAAAGAAAGGGAGAGCAGATAGGCAGTTAGGGGAATCAGGCCAGGTGGGGAGCGCAGACAGGCAGGGGAATCAGAGTAAGAAGGGAGAGCAGATAGGCAGTTAAGGGAATTAGGCCAGGAGAGAGCAGATATGTAGTTAGGGGGGTCAGGCCAGGAGGGGAGAGCAGTTAGGGGGATCAGGCCAGCAGGGGAGAACAGTTAGGGCCATCAGGCCGCAGGGGAGCAGTTAAGGGCATCAGGCAGACAGGATGGTGAGCAATTAGGAGCCAGTGGTTCCAGATTGCAAGAGGGGTCCCGGATTGGAGAGGCTGCAGGCTGGGATGAGGGACCCCCTTTTTCTCTGCACGAATTTCATGCACCAGCCTCTAGTAGACATATAAAAATAAAAAATAGCAATTGGATAAATAAGGTATTTTACCTCTTGGCTTTCAAGTACAGAGAAGTCATCACTAAAGCCCGTATCATTTGTGATGCTGCTTTCTTTGTCAGATTGCACAGAAAATGATTTAGTAGACTCTATTGGGGATGGCGTGCTAGGCAAGCTATCCGGCATTTGACTGCCACTATCACTCAGTTCACATGAGTCAATTCCACTAAGATCTAAACTCAAATGTGAAGGGTTACTGTGCCAGAATTCTTCCTGATTCTCTGATTTGAAAGAGAGTTCTCCCACAGAGCTATCTTCTTGAAATAATGGTGTGTTTGAATCTAGAGAATGTCTATCCTCCAAACTCCATTGATCAGAAGACACATTAGCTGAGGCAAAAGAGTTGATTTTTTCATCATCTGTCTTTTCATCAAAGTTCCTCTTGATATCTTCAGCTGATATATTTTTATCATTGTCTTTCATTAAAACAGCCCTATTGTGCTTATGAAAAGTATTTCCATTTTCAAAATTAGCTTTAGCAAAAAGCCTAACTAAAGTGTCTTGCCAACCCACTTGTTGAGAAATTTGGTGTGCTGCATCTGGCTGGGACTGTAAAATCTGTAAAATCTGCAAAGAGATTAAGAAAAAAAATTGTCAAAAAAGTACACAATCCTTTACATCAAAAATAATTTATTTTCAGTTAATGACAAAGTAACTTAATGCGAAATTTTCAAAAGATTATGTTTGTAACTGGGTTAGAAACTATTTGGAAGGCAGATATTATGTTTGAAACTAATCTACATTATTTCATTACAGAGTCAAGATGTACTCAAATATTTATTGAAAGATAAAGAAAGAGAAATAATCCTCTACATGTCAACACACTCATGTTATTCATTTAACTTGGTCAGAGAGAAAATATAAATAAAGGTATATTGAAATTTTAATAGGTTATATCCTCCTAACTAAATATTACCGTGAGCCTAACACATTTGTTTAGCAAATATTGAACATCTACTATGTGGTAGGCATAATACTGGTACTAGGGTTAGGGGATTAAATCGGACAAACAAGACACTTTGATAGGACCTAAGGGCCTCAAGAATAATGTTTTCCCATCTCATTTTTTTTTAAGGCAAAGTTGATGGTTGTTTTGGCAAAAACATTTTCTCATTCACTCTATATTATAGAAACAAAACAAAACTAAACTTTAATTCCAGAAAAACTAATTCCAATAAAATAGAAGCTGCTGTTTAACTAGAATGAGAAATAGAAATTAAAGAAATGTGACAATTTGTATGGTCTCCACTCTCTGATTTCACTGTTTGGGAAAATAAGAAGTTCTCAAACACTGTCAAACTTAGGTAAGATCCTTAAGACATTTTTAACACAAAGCCAATAAACTTCTGTGTAGGTAAAAGGAAATTTGGCTCCTAGTGTTTAGAGTATCTCTTTTATCAGAAATTCTAACTCTGACAAGTTTCACAGCAGGAGATGAATAATGTTGATAGAACTTCAATATTAATAGTTCTAATGTGCACTGATGCTGATATAGAAAGTAATAAGGCACAATGAAATGTGGAGTTTCTTCACTAATGCTATCAATCAGTGAGCTACCATTATTCTAAAGGTGCAGTATACACCAATTATTTTTTCTTCCAGATTAAGCTTTCTTTGGATAAAAACTAGAGCACTCATTTATGCAATATAATGAACAACATAAACCAATGAACAAAAACAGATCCAGAGACAGAGAAGCATCGATCAGACTGTCAAACGTCAGAGGGAAGGTAGGGGTGGGTGGGAGTAAAGGGGAAGATCAACCAGAGGACTGTATGCATGCTTATAAGCCTAACCAATGGACACAGACACCAGGAAAGTGAGGGCATGAGTGGGGGGAGGGGGGGGAGGGTTAGGGGCACAATGAGTGGATAAGGACATATATGTAATACCTTAATCAATAAAGAAAAAAAATTTAAAGTACTAAAAAAATCACACACGCCGAAACCGGTTTGGCTCAGTGGTAGAGCGTCGGTCTGGAGACTGAAAGGTCCCAGGTTCGATTCCGGTCAAGGGCATGTACATTGGTTGCGGGCACATCCCCAGTAGGGGGTGTGCAGGAGGCAGCTGGTCGATGTTTCTCTCTCATCGACATTTCTAGCTCTATCTCTCTCCCTTCCTCTCTGTAAAAAAATCAATAAAATATATTTTTTTAAAATCACACACAAAAAAACTAGATTGCATGGACAGCTGTTTCTAGTTGCTCACTAAAAGGATAGGATCCATTTACATGACCTATTTTAAGAACAATATGGCAAAATCCATCAAAATGTTAACTGTAAATACCCTATGACACAGCAATTTCATTTCATGGATTATATACTGCAGATGTATCTCCACAAATAGATAAAGATATATGCAAAAAATGTTATTTCTAAAAGTTTATTAACATGAAAGAGGAATCAACCTAAATGCCCATCAAGAAAGAACCAGATAATACTTAATAACCAAAACTGAAAAACTAAGTAGCCATTCAAGAGAAAGATATATATCCACATTTCCTGATTTACTGTGACCGAATCAGGGAAAGAAAAGCAAGGAAGCAAATTAAATGCCAGACAGGTCAGTGGAATAGAGAGGAGGTTATAATTGGAAAGAATCTCAGAGAATAACTAATTGTTGAATTAGTTAAATGTTAAATGGGTACACTGAAGGCAAATTATTGTTGGAATAGTCATGAACATATTATAGAAAATTCTTTCCACAAAGTTCTAAGTTTCAGAAACTCGAAAATATTATAAATGTATTAGAAATTGTCATAATCATTGCAAGTCCTTAATAAAGAAACTACTTGCTGGCTGTAAACTTTTGACTCTGAAAGGGAGTATTTCCAGGTGTCCATGCAATGAGCTCAAAAGAACAAATTCATATGCTGAATGCTTGAACATGAAGTTAATTCACATCAAAAAAGGAAACCATAAAATGTCATTTATAAAATAACAGATATTAAAACTTACATCTGGTGCAAAACACTCAATCTGAAAGTCATTCAAATGACACTGCTATTTTTAAAGCCTATCTTAGAGTTTACTAACCTTTCTGCAGATGACCACCCTGACATTTATGTATGTTCTGTGAGATATGTATACCACAGATAACAGATCTTTGAAATTAATAGCAGGATCTGTGGTGGGGGGAAAAAAAAGTTAAAATTAAATTCCAGAAATAACCAAAGAAAGAATTGTAGGTAATAGTTACATAAGTGTTGAAATAACTGCTTCATTTTATCTTTTGTTCTCAACAACAAGTGCCCTTTTACTTTTTCCAACTTTATTAAGATACCATTGACATAAAACATTGTATAAATTTAAGGTATATAATGTAATGATTTGATGATGTGTGTATATATTGTGAAATGATTACCATAAGGTTAATACATTCATCAACTCAGTTACCTTTTGTGTGTGTGTGTGTGTGTGTGTGTGTGTGTGTTGAAAACATTTAAGATCTGCTCTCATAGTAACTTTCAAGTACACAATATTGTTAACTATAGTTACCATGCTGTACATTAGATGCCCAGGACTTATTCATAACTAAAAGTTTATACACTTTGACCACTTTCACCCGTATCTCCCCCCTGCCCCTCCCTCAGCCCTGATAGCCGCCATCTACCCCGTTTCTATGTGCTGATTTCTTTGGACTTCACACATGAGATCAGACAGTATTTGTCCCCTGATTTATTTTATTTAGAATACTATTCAGATTATTCCTTCCTTTTTATGATAATATTTGTGTATATTTATATATAACATGTCTCCTCTATCAATTCATTTATCAATGGGCACTTAAGATGTTTCCATGTCTTGGCTATTATGAATAATGATGCAATGAACCTAGGGGTAAAGGTTTCTTAGAGATAGTAATTTCATGCCTTTTGGATATATACCCAGAAGTGGGATTGCTAGATCATAGAGTAGTTCTATTTTTAATTTTCTGAAGAACCTCCATATCATTTACCACAGTGGCTGTACCAATTTACATTAGCACCAAGAGAGCACAAGGGTTGTCTTTTCTCCACATCTTCACCAGCACTCCTCTTTTGTCTTTTTGATAACTGCTATCTTAACAATGTGCGGGGATGCCTGTGGCCTGATTTGCATTCCCCTGATAATTAAGGATGTTGAGCACCTTTTCATGTTACTGTTGGTCATTTGTACATCTTCTTTGGAAAAATAGCTATTCAGGTCCTTATGTTAAATTTTTAATTGTATTTCTTGCTGTTGATTTGTACAATTTCCTTATATATTTTGAATATTAACCCTTCATCAGATTTTTACTTACAAATATTTTCTCCTCCTCTGTGGGTTACCTTTTAATTTTAATGGTTTCTTTTGCTGTGCAGAAGATTCTGTGTGTTGTAGTCCCACTTATTTTGACATTTTTTGCTGGAGGTTTTGTTATCATACTCAAAATACCACTGTCAAGACCTATGATAAGGAGCTTTTCCATATGTTTTCTTTTAGTAGTTTTATGGAGCAGGTCTTTAAATTGTTGTTTTGTTTTTTATATATTTTATTGATATTTTACAGAGAGGAAGGGAGAGAGATAGAGAGCTAGAAATGTCGATGAGAGAGAAACATCGACCAGTTGCCTCTTGCACACCCCCTACCGGGGAATGTGCCCACAACCAAGGTACATGCCCTTGACTGGAATCGAACCCGGGACCTTTCAGTCCGCAGACCAAGGCTCTACCACTAAGCCAAACCAGTTTCGGCTAGCCAAACCGGTTTTGGCTGCATAGGTTTATTTCTGTGTTGATTCTGTTCCTTGGTCTATGTGTCTGTTTTCATACCTATAGCATATTGTTTTGATGTTTAAATTTTACAAAGACAATAGGTGTAGAATGTTTGACATCTTCCTGAGTAAATTGTAAATAATAATTCTTTTCTTTTGATTGCCTTAACATACTGTCCACATTACTTGGGTCTTATACTATTACTTATATTTTTAAGTACATGTTTTGTCTTAGCAGCAAGATGGTAAACCACTCAAGACAAAAGACCTTATGTTACCTTTTGAACCCCCAGTATCTGATAATTTTATAGTTATTAGTAAGTATATACTAAAAAAAGGGGGGGGGTCCTAAAAAAAGAAATATCTAAAGTTTTAATTTTGCCTTTAATAATTTAAGATAAAAATAAAAGATAAGGTATTTTGCACATATTTTCTCTTGTGTCCATTTCTTGTTATACTCAATTATTTACTAATCAGTTAATCAACATTAACTTAAAGGCCTACCAAGTAAGGCACTATGTTAGACATAGTAAGAAAATAAGACAAAAGGCACATAAGAAATATTACCCAAGGAAAGCCTTGCTGAATTAAATAATAGGTCAGTTAAGCCCAGCCAATATGGTTCAGTGGTTGAGCGTTGACCTATGAACTGGAAGGTTGTGGATTAATTCCTGGTCAGGGCACATGCCCGGGTTGCGGGCTCAATACCCCCCAGTAAGGGGTATGTATGCAGGAAGTAGCCAATAGATTATCTGTCATTGATGCTTCTATTTCTCCTCCCCCCCGCCCCGCTCAAAATAAATAAAAACATTAAAAAACAATAACAACAGGTAACTTAAAAAGCAAGCTGAGGAAGGAGGGAGAAAAACCTCAAGTGGGGGGGATGGGAGGGCGGAGGGATGAGAACCATCAAATAGAATTATGCTACTATGAAGAACATCTTTTAAAAATAATCAGGATTGCCTTGGCTGGGTGACTTAGTTGTTTGGAGAATTGTCTTGTACCTCAAAAGGTTTTGGGTTTGATCTTGGTCAGGGCACATACAGAAGGCAACCAACCCCTTCCTCTCTCTCTCTAAAAAAATCAATGAAAACAAATCCGCTGATGAGAATTAAAAAAAAATATAATCAGTACCATTACCCTTGGTCATACCTGTATTTATTATTTGATTGATGAGGTTTTTAATGAGAGAAGTATTAACAGGTGTTTCATTTAGAAGGAGTCCCAATCCTGAATAGCCAACTTCTCTGAGTCGAATACGCTGTTTACTTCGTTCATAAACATTTGAACATTTCAACATTTGTTCCATAACCTGGTCACAATAGTAATAGAGTCTTCTTAATATAGAGAACTGAGAACAGTGTGTCACAGGTTAATATTGAATAAAATATTGGTGTAATATGTTTTTTGAAACATAATTATATTCCTTAAGTATAAACCTCTCCCCCCCAAAAAAAAACAAACAAACAAAACACAGCACTAATAGGGAGGAGTGTTCCATATCTCACTATAATTCAAATATAATTGAAAAATAAATTGGACTAAAACACATCTATGTTAGGATAATTAATATGTTTAAAATTCTAGTTTACATGTATTTCTTAGCAGATGAAAGGAATAATTTAAATTTTCTTTTAATGGCAAAGGTATATAAGGAAATAAACTCTGTAGCTTGTAAGGGGAATAAAAGTGTGTTCTCAAAGAGAACAAAGATCTTCTAGATTAATCTAGTAATCCATTTATGTTATCAAAATAATTTATCAAAATAATTATCAAAATAATTTTTGATATCAAAATAATTTTTATTAACAAAGAAAACACTTTGCAAAGCAACCTATCTATATGCTAAAATTGCTAGTAAATCAGCAACCCCATACTTCTTGGAATGAGATCAACATTTTTCAAAAAGAGAAACTGAAACCGTATGTGGAAAGAGTAATCCTATATAATAAAAACCTAATATGCTAAGTGACAAGTCATCCAGTTGGCTATTCAACCAAAGCATAATATACTAATGATATGCTAAGGCCAAACAACAGCTCGCTATGACATGCACAGATCACCAGGGGCAGACATTCTGCTAGGTTAGCTGGCTGCTGGGGTCCAGCCGATTGGTACTGAGATGAGCTGGACATGCCCTGGAGCCCTCCTGCAGTCCCTCCTTGGCTGGCCAACCTCCCAGGCCCTGGTCATGACCAGAGGGGTCCCTCAGCCTGGCCTGCACCCTCTTGCAATCTGGGACCCCTCGAGGGATGTCAGAGAGCTAGTTTCAGCCTGATGGTGGAACGACTGGTTGCTATGTTGTACACTGACCACCAGGGGCCAGATGCTCAACACAAGAGGAGTGCCACTCAGCCAGAAGCCAGGTTCATGGCTGTTGAGCGCAGCAGCAGTAGCAGGAGCATCTCCCACCTCCTCAGCAGCTTCTCCTGCCTCCACGGCAGTGATAAGGATATCCAACGGGCCTAAGCCATCAGTCAGACATCCCCCAAGGGCTCTCAGAGTGCAAGAGGGCACAGGCCGAGCTAAGGGACCCACCCGCTGAGTGCACAAATTTCAGGCACCAAGCCTCTAGTCTTGAAAACAATATTATGAAGAATCTTTCCAAGGCCATTTTTAAAAGAAATAACATTTCATCTCATCTCCACAAAGGAACAACTGTATGGACAGATGTTTTAAAGAGTGACTTCACAGGTCACCACAACCAATACACAAGAGACTATGTCAGACCACTATTTAGTGTACCTATGTTTTCTAAAGTTTAGGGGTTTCACATGTAGGCAATCCAAGTATGACCCCATAAGTAGACTTTATAATGTAACACTAATGCTATAAGAAAAAACAACTGTTGTAAGGCAATTTAGCATAATGAACAGGAGAATAAATCATGGGGAAAAAATAATGTATTCAGTAACAGAAATATGACTGACTCTGCTTTTAGTTAACAAAAAAGGTGTAGTAGATGGCTTCAGTTGAAGTTCAGAGTTTGGAATATTCTAGAGGGTTTAATAAAAAAAGGTTCCATTTCTTTGACAAGACAAATTACAATTTTTCTGCCTGAGTTTCTTCATCTGAAATATGGAGATGAAGATAATATATACTTCATGAAGTTGTCGCAAGTGCCTGACAAACAGTGAGTGCTATATAAGGTTAATTATGATCTGCCATGTAGACCCATCACAAGTGAAAATGGACATGAGAAATTTTATATTGAGGATAGTATAACAAAGTACATTTTCCACTGAAATGATTGATAAGATTACAATATAATTAGCTTTTAAAAACGCAAACAACAAAAACATGGAGAATATATATCAAAACAAATGTGACAATTTATAATTAGAAGTAGATATAAAACAGGTTTACATTCATAGAATGCATATATTCCAGGTAAATTCATATACCATAACTGTCCCAAAATATAAAGACATCTGAAAAATGTACCTTAAAAATGATTTCTCTTAGTCTGTCAGAGTACTTCTGATTTAAGAGCAAGGCATAAAGTATGTCAGCATTTCCTGGTTCAAACAGCAGTAAAAAAAGCTGACCTCTAGTTGGGCTGGTACGCAAGAGACCAAAGAGTATATCCAAAATTCCAAAGAGCTTTTAAAATCAAACAACACAAATCAAATTACCATACTCAGATATGGAAGCCAAATAAAATCATAAACCACAGACAGTTATTTCACTAAATTCAACATACCCAAATATTCTAGCTTAACTGAACTGTCTGATGTCTTCTGAACCCTGCCTTTCACTCCATTATGCTTTTGTATATCTTCTCACAGCCACATTTACCTGCTGAGCCATACCTATTCCGTTTTATCCATATGAAAGCAATCTCTTCCATAAAGCCTTTCCTGGTCTCCTCACCATGTAATACTCTTGTATGAAAACCTCATAGGACTTTATTTCTCTCCTATAGATGTTATCATGCTCTTTTTTTGGTTTGTTTGTTTCATAATTACTTATAAGCTTTTCTTACTCACCCCTGCCTCCATTCGGCTAAAAGTAAAAATGATAATTGGTTTATCAATATAAACCTACAATGGCTGGTATTGTTCTATACAGAATTAAATTTTCAAAAAATAATTCTTTGAATTGACCAAGAAAATTTCATTGGCAATGAATCATAGCAGGTGACAAAAGAGCTAACATTTAATAAGATGGCTACTCATTATTCTAAATGATGAGAAGCTTTTGAAGTAGTCCAACCTTATAGGAAAACTGCCAAAGTTCACTTATCTATACATTACCAATTATAAAGGCATGGATAAAATGAGTACACTGAGTATTTCATGATACAGAGAAAAATATTTAAGTCAACATAAATTAAAGCACCTCAAATTTGATGCTGAGAGTGGAATACAGAAAGAGCACAGACAGCAGTAATGACATTTGGTTCTTCTAGTCACAGGTTTATCAGCTGTGTGACAAATGTTTAGTCTCCTAATCGTTATGAACATATATTTTCAAATATACAAGTGGGAAGAGTAATGCCTGGTCTGTATAATTTATACAAGTGGTTCTCAAATTCTACCATGTACCACAATCACCTGGAGAGCTTGATTCAGTTGTATCTTTTAACTTATAAAAAGTTCCCAGGTAAAGCTAACTAAACATTAAGAACCACTGTATTAAAAGTAGTTCTGAGCTATAAATGAATAATGTATATAAAATTATTTAAAAATAGAAATACATTTACAACTTATTTTATGTAACATTTATATGAATCTATGTTAAAATTCATGTTAGAGGCCAAAACCAGTTTGGCTCAGTGAATAGAGCGTCAGCCTGCAGACTGAAAGGTCCCAGGTTCCATTCCGGTCAAAAGCATGTACCTTAGTTGCAGGCACATTCCCAGTAGGAGGTGTGCAAGAGGCAGCTGATCGATGATTCTCTCTCATCGATGTTTCTAACTCTCTATCCCTCTCTCTTCCTCTCTGTAAAAAATCAATAAAATATATATTTTTAAAAATTCATGTTAGAAATCTGCCCAGTAACTCTGATGATAGGTAAATATACATTATATGACATATGAAAATAGGCTCAGAATTGCCAGACAAAGCAACTATTTTCCCAGCCTACTTTCTAGTTTATTAAAATATTTTATTATACTGACAACTAGTTTATTAAACTTTTAGTTAGGAGATAAACTTTACTTATTTAGCTGCATAATATTATATGTGACACTATAAACATTTTATTATTAAAATGTTTATTATACATATATAAGTTTAAAAGATGATGATACAGAAACTTAAATGTTAAAAGGAAAAATCAGATCATCTTGGGCATAATACCTGTTCTTCTTCATTAATAGCAGCTATGTAACCCATAATACTTTGTATCTCTTCATGAGTTCCACCTTTGCACAGAAAATATTTAATTAGTCCATACAAAGAAGTCCTTATTGTCCGAATATCATCTAGAGACAGCTCACTATATTTACAATCACTTCTGAAAGAGAAAGTAAAAGTGCAAGAATTGAAATTTAAAATTCTTATTTGTATATCCTATATAATAAAAGGCTAATATTCAAATTGACCAAATGGCAGAATGACTGGTCACTATGATGTGCACTGACCATCAGGGGGCAGATGCTCAATGCAGGAGCTGCCCCCTGGTGGTCACTGAACTCCCACAGGGGGCGCACCACTCAGCCAGAAGCTGGACTCACAGCTGGCGAGCACAGCGGCGGTGTCGGGAACCTCTCCCACCTCTATGGCAGTCAGACATCCCCCAAGGGCTCCCGGACTGTGCAAGGGCAGAGGCCTAGCTGAGGGACCCTCCTGAGTGCATGAATTTCATGCACTGGGCCTCTAGTTTTTACATAAAAAATTAATTTAAAAGATGTTTCCATGTTATTAATACTTATAACATAATGTTAGTAACCAATGTTACCCCAATAAATTTAATTTAAAAAAAAAGAATCTATGGTATCTTTGGCTTCTTTTTCTAAATTGGAAACCTTCTGAAGTTAGGAATTTCAATGACAAAGATATTAATGTATATATTATGCAATACTCACTATGTAGCAGACACAATTCTAAGTGTTTTATACACTATTAATTCATTTAATTTAATCCTCAAAACAACCATAGGATATCTCAGTTTTATTATATCCTTATCACAGAACAGAAAACTTAAGCACAAAAAAGTTGAGTAATTTGCCTACGGTTAGTCAATTAATGAAACACAAGATTGAAACCCAAAGTATATGATTCATTGTTGTTCATTTTGACCTCCACACTATTCTGCTTCTCTGAAGTTAAAGGATATTAGAATTGCTGGAAAATAAACAACCTAGATATTCCAATCAAGTAACAGGCAGAAAATATCAAACTGAGAAGGCATAAGGACATCATACCCATAATAAATCCTAAGGGTATCTAGGAGAAACTGCACACCATACTTCTTTCTGAAAACTCTCCTGCTGTCCTTGATGATGGTAGAAAGATACTGTATATGACCTAAAACAGAAAGTTCACTCTTAAATAATATAACTATCATAAAGTCATATATGTAGTTATAAATTTCTAAAACAACTATAAAATTGTATCTAAGAGCCTGCTCTCACCAATTCTAAAGGGAAAATCTCCACGGTTCCAAATATGAAAGTCAAAAAGTAAATACTGATACATTTGTTGCAGGAGCTGCATATTTTTCTCTAATGATACTTGTTCAATTAGTAATTGAATTGCCATCAATACATTAACATCCATCAAAGTGCTTGGCACCTGAAATCCAAACAGAAAAGGTTTCTGTAAAGCTCAGTTTAAATAATTATCATTAAGCTATAATTTCAAGTAAATTAATTCAGAACATCTACTAAACATAAAAATGTTGATTAGAAAAATGTAAACAACTTAAGACAATTTTTCTGAAGTAATGTTAGAACGTATTTTCCTACTGTTATGAATTAATCAAATATCCCAAATAACAAAAGTAACAAACAAGGTGCTATTATGTAAGATAAGTAATTCTTGTATAAGGTGATTCAATGATTAAAATCTACCTGTGAAATAAATTATATGCACTAATAAAACAAGCTGTAATAGTGTAATTTAAAAAATATTATTTATTAGGAAGAAAAACCTCCAACACTAACTGCTATTTACAATCACCAGCCACATCTACATAATGTTAGACTAGCTCACCTTCTGAAGTAAGGCACCAAGAGTAGCAACTCCATGGGAGTGAATAAGATTGTCCTGGTTAATAGGATGTCTTTGGATCAAGTGTTTCACAATCAAGATAAACGTTGCAACTAAATTTCTTTCTAGTCTTGATTCTGGAATTGTGAACATACCATTAATTATCATAATTATTCTAATCACTTTATATCATATTTTCTCTATCATAATGACTATCGTAACATACAAAGAATCCGGTTAAGAAATTTGCCTCCTAAGGTCACTTGCAGAACACAAATATGAGAGAAAGAAGCAATTGCATATTGTATACTTATATGCACATGTAAATATTTTCTCTACCATAAGTTTAAAATGTTGTCATATTTCCACTAAAAGTACAAACTTGGGATAAGAGTAAAACCAACATCTTAAGTCTTCTGACTAAAGTATTATAAACTTTCTGAACATTAATAAAATTAGATATGAGTTGCCTCAGCTACAAATGGTTAACTTTCTTCTTAAAAGACATCTAAATTTATTTTTAATTCTTCAATTTTTCAATGACTATTTTATATTAATTTCATCTTAATACCTGATGTTTTTGTGGAGGTCGGTATCACCCTATCTCCTTCTACAGGTGTTATCAATTCAGAAACTGTTATCTCATTTATTCCTTCGGGAATCTGTCCTTCACTGAAGTGGCTAATTTGTTCCAACAGAGGAAAGAGTACATTTAATCCACCTATGCAGTTTATGATGTCCTGAAGAAGAAAATTATAATATTTTAATCTTTAAAACAAGGACAATTTTGTCATTTGATAACTACACAGTATGTATGAGGTTATAATTTACTAAATCTTTAGGCAATGTATGGGACAATCTAAGCTACAGGAACCCTTGTATCGGCATATGCGTTAAAGACTAGCCTTAGAAGTCACCATAATCAATACTCAACAGAGACTAAGCCAGGTCTTTTTTACTGCACCTTCGTTTTCCAAAGTTCAGGAATTCCAAACAGGCAATCTAAACATAACCGCATGAGTTGACTTTATCTTTTAACACTAAGGATGTAAGTGGAAACTGTCACAAGGCAATTAGGCATAATGAACAGAGGAACAAATAGAGAGAGAATATATTTGACAGGAGAAATATGACTGATTCCTCTACTTTTACTTAACAAAATAGGTGAAGTAGGTGGCTTCAACCAAAGTTCAAAGTGACTATTTTGAATAGCTTAACAAAATATATTCAAATCCTCTGACACGTTACTAATTTCTCTGCCCCAGTTCATCATCTCTAAAAATAGGATGATATTAATTCCCACTTTGTAAAGTTGTTACAGGGATTAAGTAAGATTGGTGCCTGACATATAGGGAGTCTATATAACATTAGCTATTAAGAATTGCTAAAATGTTCTAAACTGCCATGTAGACCCAACTAAAGTTCATATACTTTAACTTGGGACAATCTAAGCTACAGGAACCCTTGTATCGGCATATGCGTTAAAGACTAGCCTTAGAAGTCACCATAATCAATACTCAACAGAGACTAAGCCAGGTCTTTTTTACTGCACCTTCGTTACTTCTTCACATTTACAAGCCTTGTAAAACCAATCTTACAAGTGACGGCCAAAATTAACTTATAAATTGATGAGCATATCATAAATCTTACTATGCTAACTGATATTTGTTCTTAAAATCAAAGAGAAAAAAAGATTTATAGCCCATTTGGCATGGCTCAGTGGTTGAGTGTCCACCTATGAACCAGGAGGTCACGGTTCGATTCCCGGTCAGGGCACATGCCCAGGTTGTGGGCTTGATCCCCAGAAGGGGCATGAAGGAGGCAGCTGATAATTGGTATTCTCTCATCACTGATGTTTCTCTCTCTCTCTCTCTCTCTTTCTCCCTTCCTCTCTGAAATAATAAATAAATAAATATTTATACCACAGAAATAACATGAGGATTAATACAAACTGATTGATTTCTTTTTACACTGGAAGAATTATTCTAATGATTTGTTCCACTGAGAGAATAAGCATATTTAGTTGGTGTTAAAGTGACTAGAAGGGTTTGAAATCTGCCACATAGTTTTAGGGATTAAATACATTAACAAGTGAAGCAATTAATAAGATAGTATAATTTTTATCGTAAAAATTGTTAAGCTGATGGCATAGTTTAAAACCTAAATTTCAAGCAAATCAGTCATTCAACTACTTAATTTGTTCATCCTGCAAACATTTTAACGGTGACTTATTCAAATAAATCTGGTGGTGCCTAAATCATAAACCCTTCTATAGAATCAATAAACTTACAAAATATGTTGCCTACTATTTATCATTAACTTACCTTAATGTCCCAGTTTACTACTTTGTTTCCTGTTAACCTTCCATGCAAACAATTAGTAGATAAATCAAGACAGATTGAATTTTTACAGGCCTAAGAGTAAATAAATAAATTAAATAAATAACATGGCAAACAGCTAAGCACAATAAAGACAAAATATAACTTTAACTATAGATGGAACATTTCACCATAACTTTTAAAGGTAATAGCATAGTCAATTATAAGTTGCCTACAATATTAAGTTTAGTATTATTAGTCTCTGATTGTTTCTTATAAGAATCAGGGACTAGATTCTAAAATACTTATCAAATGCAGGTCACTGCTGCATGTCATCTGACAGATGAGCTGGAGCTAGAACTTACCACTCACAAACCACATAGTTTCACATTTTTTCTCTCTTTTAAACCATATATGCAAGAAGACTTTTTTGCCTTTTTAAAAACATTGATAATTGTCAAATTTAGGTGAAGAATATACAGGATTTCATCTTTCAAATTCTCTCTAGGATTGAAATTAATCAAAATAAAAAATTAGGGGGAAATTCCAAATGATAAGTAAATTTTCTTAGGCCAGATATAACAAATGAGTGTTCAAAGTAATAAATTATGGCCAGAAGACTAAACTAAACTAGAAGACTAAACTAGAAAAAAGTTCTATAATGTATAATCTAACACAGAAAAAGCATTTTCTTGGTCAAATGTAACATTGAATACAATGAGAGCAACTGATAGTTTATGCAACTTCTCCTTTTTCTTTCTCCCAACTCTACCTTTGATCTCTTTCACTTGGTCCTTGCTGACCTTTTGTCCGAGGGAAAAATGACTAAGCATGGTATGCTTAAGTGGTTGCTTTTTTTCTCCATCCTAAGTAAACATTTCCTTTTTTGTTTTTGTTTTCTAACATCATATTTTAAAAATTAACAAAGCAAATGCTGAGCAATTCTGTTTTCTCGTTCCTTCCAAAAAAGTAGGAAAAACCCCCACATTTAAACAGTTTCATTTACTGAAGTTGATTCATTTGTACAAATTCCCATTACAGCTATTCCTATTCATTCTTTTGGGATGACTAATGATCACTCTAAACTGTAGATGAGAGGTGCACCTTTATTTTTAATGCTTCTCATCTTCCTTTGAAAATTAATAATTTTTAATGGCAATTCAGGCCCCTTCTCAATTACCCACTGAAATGACAAAAGAAATTTAAAGATATTCTAGTTCATAGATAGCATAGTTAGTTACAACTAGATAAACAATCCATGAATTTACTCTGACCTTTGCAGTGTAGTGAAGGAGGACATTAGCAGGCAGGTCCACCATGTCAGACTCTTGAAACTTCCAAGGGCTTAAACAGTTTGGACCTAAAAATTATTTACACACACACACACACACACACATCATTGAATAGATCAGGCCTCTTCGGTTCTGTGTAATCAGAACAAAATCTTAAATTGAGCTGTTTCAAACTACTCATATAACACACTAGCCAAAATGTACTTTATTTTTATATCACTTTTGATATATCTGAATAGATATCATAGAAATTGAATAACAAATAAGGACAAAACTCTTTACTAATAAAAAAATCAAATAAAATCAAAGAAATACAAAACTGGTTCCATTTTACATTACAAAATGGAGGAAACAGTATTGACCATTCCACTTTAATGAGGCTATGATGAATCTGATGTACTCATGCATTACTGGTAAAGACTGTTTAAATCTTTTGGAAGCTGATTGGGTAATATGTATTAAGAGCCATAATAAGCACATGTTGAATATTTATCCTGGAATTTTATCATAAGTAAATCAGTCAAAATAAAAGTAAAAAAACGTAAGTACAACAGTTAATTTATACTAATAATAGCCTGGGGCCATCATGACCTAAATGATCAGATGGACAACCAGTGACCAGGAAGTGCACAGGGCACCTTTCAGTCCCTCCACCACGGCCCCAAAAGGCTGGTGGCAGGAGGACAGGCAGGACGATGAGGCAAGGTGGGCACGGCCAGGTTGTTAGCAGATGGCCTGGAGCCAGGCTAGAGGCCTAATGACCTCACCACTGCTGCGGCAACTATAGAACAGGCCCAGAGAGAGAGGCAGGTCCTGATCAGCAGCCACCATGGCTGTGGGCGAGGCCCAAAGAGAGTGAGAGGCAGGGCCTGATCAGCAGCTGCTGCAGATGTTGCAGAACAGGCCCAGAGACAGACCCAGAGAGAGATAGCTGTCAGCAGGGCTGTTTTGGATTTCCCAGAAGAGCCAACGGCTGCCTAGGAGGCGGAACTTTTAATGCTAACTGGCATAGAAATCAACCAATCAGAACCAAATCTTGGTGAACTGCGAGGAACCAATGGCTGCCTAGGATGCAGAGCTTTTGACACTGACTGGCATAGAAAACGACCAATGAGAACCAAATCTGGGTGAGTGCAAGGAGACAATGCTACCTAGGAGGCAGAGCTTTTGACACTGGCATAGAAACCAACCAATCAGAACTTAATCTGGGTGAACTATGAAGGCAGAACCTAAGGTGGGTGCTGAGGAGGGGTTTTAAGGGCAATGGCTATTTAGTGTAAGGTATAAGAAAGTGGTTCATTTTTTAATAACCAGTTTGGCAATACAGTGCATATGGCTGGCTATCAGTCCAGATATAAGGATTATGTATTTTTGTCTGCAAAGAGCATCTCCTCCTTCTGAAAAAGACTTCTCCCACCATTTAAGCAATCCTATTCTATATAATCTATCTATACTAATAAAAGGGTACTATGCTAATTAGACGGGGTCGACTGGCCATCTTCCAGATGTCCAACTTCCTTCTGGACAAAACCATGGTGGTGGGGGTTGAGGCAGAGGCAGTTAGGGGTGATCAGGCCGGCAGAGGAGAGCAGTTGGGGGCGAGAGCAGGCCAGCAGAAGGATAGGGGCAATCAGGCCAGCAGGGGAAGGCAGTTGGGGTGACAGGCCGGCAGGGGAGAGCTGAGGGGGCAATTAGGCAGTCAGACATCCTCTAAGGAGTCCCCGATTGGAGAGGGTGTAGGCTGGACTGAGGGAACCCTCCCCTGTGCACGAATTTTGTGCACTGGACCTCTACTATTGAATATTTATGTTTATATCAATATTCAAAATTATAAACAGCCTAAGGAAATCATGCATTACAAATCCAATATAACATGCAGCAATTAAGAATAATCATTACATTATGCTGAGTGAAATAAGCCAGTCAATGAAAGAAAAACACCACATGATCTCACTCATTTATGGATAATAAGGAAAATTATAAACTGGTGAACAAAAAGATAGATACAGAGACAGTAAAGAAACAAACAGACTGTCAAATTACAGTGGGGAGGATAGGGAGATATAGGGGAGATAAGAGATCAACCAAAGGACTTGTATGCATGCATATAAGCATAACCAATGGATGAAAAACTCTGGGGAGGGAGGGCATGTATGGGATTGGTAAGGTATGTATACATATAATACCTTAATGGAAAAAAATAAAGAATAATCATTACAAACACTATATTACGGATAATTATTATTTACAAGAGCAGAATTATAAGTAGGAAAATTATAAGAATAAAATCAAAACTATAGAGCTGTGATAATTGCACTAAATGACTTATTATTAATTTGGAATTTATTTGGATTATAATGCTCAACTTCAAATACTTTGGTGAGTTTTAGAGTAATGAGAAGGTTCTAAACTTTGAGAATTTGGATATTTTCATTCATCTCAAATCTCCCATGTAATCTAAAAATGAAATTTTGACAAATAATAAGTTATTCTGCAGAGTTACTATACATGGCTACTTAAGGCTTAACTCCTGAACAATCTACTAAAATACAGTTATAATTTTGAAAATAACTATAATGCAATTATTAAAATAAGAATGCTATGTAATATACTTGAAAGTTAAGAAAGATCTTAAGTATTATTAACACATATGAAAAATTGTAATTCTGTGAGTGGATGGAGGTGTTAACTACCATGGCAATCATTGTGCAATATATATGTGTATTAACTCATCACATAGTATACCCTAAATTAAATGTACATATATTGTATGTCAATAACATCTTAATAATGCCAAGGGGGAGGAAAACATGGTGTGCAGGAGGGGTTTTTTCCCCCTTCCTTTTAAGCTTCAATTAAAACAAATATACCTTTCAGACTTAGGCAATAGAAAAAAATAAGATTAAACAGTATGAATGTTAATATACGCACCTGCTAAATATAATGCCTTCACCTGAGGAGGCTGTATTGCTTCACAGAAGATAATAACAGACCCTAGCTGACCCTCCAGAGATGTGGGGCATCCCCATTCACTGTCCTGGGTTCCCGCAGATATCAATTTAGACGTCGATTTTGATTTTTCAATTGTTCCTCCCCAGGAGGCTGATGACAGAATTCCACCAAATGATGTCCGATGAGGGGTAATGGGAGAAGAATAAGGTGGATCTGGGATTTGGGATGGGGGAGGAGTGGTGGTTCTTTGCCCAGCTGAACCAATGCAACAAGAAATGAAAGGCTAAAAATTAAGAAACAAAACAAATTACACACTTTTAAATTTTGCTCCTCATATTTAAAATGAAACAATACATAAAATTAAGCAAATAAATACATCTGCCAGATCATGAATGTGTATGCATGTGTACACATAAGAGAACATTACAGATGTTACCTGAGATCTACTTGATTTGGATGCATTAACTTTTATAATCTCACTTTATATCTTTTTGCAAATTTTTAATGAGTGTATATGAACAAAATTTTTAACAACTTTACTAAATTATGAAATAGAGAAAACTTCTTTTTCCCCTTCAAATTTATAAATAGAGAATTATACATCAGTAACATAATGCCAACTATAGGTTACCCTGAAATGGTCATTGAGATACATAGCAATAAGAAATTAATAGAATCCTAGGACTCGGGAAGCAATCTAATCCATCCCATTACCTTCAGAAAAGGCCCTTTTTCAAAATTATCCAAATACTTTCAAAGAAATTTTACACTAATGTTCTTTAAGAGTCACCCTCGAAAATAAATTCCAACTATAATGAGAAAATGTAAAGTTTCATTATTTTTTCAAATTCAATGTAAAATGAAACAAGTTCATAACAGTTTGTATTTCGTATAGTTGGAGAGCTTTATTAAAGAATCCTTTGCTCTGCTCTCTTCATTTTCTTTGGTTTTTCCTTGGCTATTGTAAGTTGTGGTTTGTTTTTTCCTAAGTCTTTAATTACATTTAATTCTTCCTTGAATTGTTATTACATGTTGTCTAACTTCATCTAATGACAGGCTAACTGAATTAAATATATCTTGGTATACAGGAAACATTAAAATTTATGGGCACATATTTAGAATAAAGAGAATCTTCTACATTAAACTGAATTTTCAAGAATCCTCAATCAATTGGTCCTATAAAGGGTAGATTAGATGTGCTTACTTCATTCATAGCAGGAAATCTGAGAGGGGCGGAGACCTTCTGTTGTCCATTGTCGTAGATATAGACAAGACTCTGACCAAAGGGCCTTTTTCCAGGCATGTGAACAATGGTTATGTTGTGCTGGCAAAGTAAAACATATATTTAAAAGGTGAAAAATCACATTAAGTTTTTTGAATGACAATGTTTTCAGAATATTTAGTACTCTCTAACTAGTTTGTGTGAACAGTAGAACATTAACTTTAAGGATGACTACATGTTGATTAAAATGATGTCCTTGCCTGGCTGGTGTGGCTCAATGGTTGAGCATTGAACTATGAACCAGGAGGTCCCAGTTTGATTCCCTGTCAGGGCACATGCCCAGGTTGTGGGCTCGATCCCCAGAGGGGGTATGCAAGAGGCAGCTGATCAATGATTCTCATCATTGAGGTTTCTCTCTCTCTCTCTCTCTCTCTCTCTCTCTCTCTCTCTCTCTCTCCCTTCCTCTCTGAAATCAATAAAAATTTTAAAAAATGATCTTAAACAATAACTTTTCTGAAGTACTATAAAAGCACTTACATATATTCTAGAAAATCTATACACAACTGTTACAAAGTATCTTTTCTGCATTTTCCAAGTCTATGAGTATTCTTTAGAATCAATTTTTTTCTAATGAGAAGCATTTTATATTTTAAGAGCAGCAATAGAATGTAGTTTTTAACAATTCATTTTAAGTTAGAATTCAAAAATCAAATTTAGGTCTAGAACACGGCAAAGAAATAACATTTCATTTTATTTTTTTTAGCAGAAAAATGATTCCTGCTAAATTTACAATGATAATGATAAATAGTACTAACCTTCTCATAAATGAACTACAACATTAATAGAAAGTGAAAATTAATTGATTCTCAAAAAGGAGATGACACCTTATATCTTGATGTTGCTTAGTGGTTAGAGCAACGGCTTGCACATCAAAAGATCTCGTCTGGTCAAGGGCATTTACCTGGGTTGCAGGTTCAATCCCTGGTCCTGGCTGGGACATTTGAAGGGAGCAAATGATCAATGTGTCTCTCTCACATCAATGTCTATCTGTCCATCTGTGTCTGTCTGTCTCTCTCTCTCTCCACATCCCATCCTCCCTTCAAAACATCAATGGAAAAAATGTCCTTGGGAGAGGATTAACAAAAAAAGCAGGTGACAACACCTGATGTACATGCACCAAATATGTGCTTTTTAAAGGAAAAAAAAATCAAGAAGTTAGATGAAGGGGTCAATGGGGGGAAAGGGGAACATATGTAATACTTTCAAAATAAAGATTAAAAAAAAAAAAGTTAAATGTGATGCCCTGAATCCTTACCCAGAGAGAATCACAGAAACTGTGATCAGGAAGCATAACGGTGGCATATTCTCTTTTTGTGCACACAGCCACAACCAACATGCCTGAATAGGTAATAAAGGCTTCAAAACCCATGCCACTTCCTGTAAAAAAGCTAACAAAAATATATATTATCAGAACTTTTAAAATCAGTTTTCAGTTTTATCATCATTGAGGCACAAAAAACCATAACCCCATCATGAATATCTTTATCTAACAAGTTGTGGCTTATATTCTATTATCACATGTCAGTTCAACCTTGCTTCAACAATGTTTTTTAAGTCTTTTGGGTGGACATAAGAGTTGAGTCAATTATAAAAGGTAGTCTTATAGGTAGAATCCTGTTAGTAAACAATAGGAAAGCTATAAGCTTTTAAATTTTTAAAATTTTCCCAAATAAGATTCAGAAAGCACAAATAAAGGTCTTAAAAATCAAAGGTATATAAAAATGATTACTGAGGTAACTAATTTTGGATGTACATACTAGTAAATAAAGGTTTTGTGGTCTTTCATATAATTACATAGCACCTTCAATGGGACAGAAAGATTACCATTCAAATTTATTACTCCTTTTTTTACAGTATTTTTAAGATGGAACTTGTTTTTGAACCTCCATAACTTAACTAAAAAAATATTTAAGATATACAATTAATATTATGAAAGCAATAAAGCACCTATAATTAAATTGTATACACCCTAAGGATGAGGAAGCTTCAGGTAACTTGTACATTTAAAACTAGATGCTTGAGCTGCATTTCTGCTTTTGAACTCCACTACACACACACACACACACACACACACACACACACACACACACACACATCCTGCTGTGGGGGAAAGGACTGCTGACATTTTTATTCAAGTTACCTGAGAAATAAAAAGTTTGAAAAATTAAAAAAATATAAAAAATTGGTGCTTGAAAAAGCTTTTTAAGAATCACAGCATATATCTCATGACAGTATTCACTTATATCCCATAACTTGTACCAGTACCTGTACAACTGTTTTCTTTTTCCTCCTTTGTTAGCATTGCCAAGAGTCAACTGATCCTGATCTAAGCAAAACCAAGCATTGAAGGAAAAGGCAGACCCTGGCCATTTCTGTATGGAAGGCACAGAAATTCCTGCCATACTATGTGACAAATTGAAATACTGCAGTGCACTCTCTAGACTTTGTTTCCGAGCCATTGTCAGGATTGCTTGAATCACAGGAGTAGTATAAGGGTGTATACACTCAGATTCATCCACTCTCAGCAATCTTAGTAGTCGACGGATTTCTTCTGAGCTCACTGACTGACTCCCCAAGGAACCATGGAGAGCAATCAGGTTCTCAGCACAAGTTCGATGAAGGGAAGAATGGGAATCAAGGGTTTCAATGATTCTAATTCCCATGTTTGAATTGACACACGTAGTCCGACTCTGCCTATTAATACAACAAATTCTTTTCAGCCAATCAGAGATGAAGATCTGCAGGTCTTGGGATTCTAGCTCAGGAAGCCACTGGATAAGAAGCAAGAGAGGCTGGACATTACTAATGCCCAAAATCCCAACTGAAGTGTGGTCACCCTCTACAGCCTGTAAAGCAACAGAAGAGATAAAAGGTTAGTTACTGTCTTTGATATGGAGATAACAGAACTTTTCTTTATAGAGCTAAAAACTCACCATATTCATAAGTTCTTTAAGTAGTTCTAGTGAAGGCTGACCCAGGGACTTTAATACTTCAAACATATGTGCATAACCAATTCTTTCTTTAAATACTTCCTAGGGGTGGGAAAATAAATACATCAAAGCATATTTTCAGACACCAAATTTGCTGGAATATTTTTTTAAACATTGAATAATATCCATTTAAGCTAATAAACTTAATATTTTAAAAATCATGAGTTTAACATTTCTGTTTTTTTCAAATCACATGTCTCCATCTTAAAATAAACTCCATATACCTTCTGAAATACAATGTTACAATAATCTACCAAAATGTAAAATAAAAAAATTAGCAAAATAGTTGTGTAGCATAAAATTATTGTATTTTACAGGTTAGGTTACATGACACTTTACTTTCTCCACTTGATTTATAATTACGGCAGTATTATATTAAGTCAAAACAAAAATGAAGAAAACATAAGGAGAATTTGGGAATAACAGGAGTCAGATAGCAACCTCAAAGGACGAAAGAGTCCTGGCAATTTGGAGTAGTGGCCAAAAATCACACACAAAAAACAACTGGGTAGTTTTCTTTTGACTCTTTGTATCTAAAGCATGGGTGGAGAACCTCTAGCCTGCGGGCCATATAAGGTCCATGGAATCATTTGGTCTGGCCCTGCTAAGGCATTAGGGACAAGTTAATTAAATGTCTGACCAAATATAGGAGGCTAATTTTTAAGTTGACACTTTTGTAAGGTCCTGGAATGATGTTTTAAATATCCAAATAGCCCTTGGCAGAAAAAAGGTTCCCCACCCCGATCTAAATTAACTGAACACTGAGTTAACTGGAACACTGAGTTCATTCTAGTAAGGTTTAAACCACATATATGAACTAGTGAGACACACACAAAAAAAAACTAGCAACACTAAACTGGTCCAGTAAAGTATGCAGAAATATACACTGAGTGGCCAGATTATTATGATCTATGAAAGCATAATAATCCGGCCACTAAGTGTGTGTGTGTGTGTGTATTAGAGGTGCATGAATTCGTGCATGGGTGGGGTCCGGCCAACCTGGCCAGGGGGAAGGAACATGGAAGGTTGGCTGGCCTGCCTGCTGATTGAACTCCTGGTCAAGGGGACAATTTGCATATTAGCCTTTTATTATATAGGATATACACTGAATGGCCAGATTATTATGCGTTCAGGGTATATACTCAGTATATATAATCATTATAACATCAAAAGATTTTTCTAAAATGAGTAAGACTGGGGAGGAGAATCAAGGGTAGAAAATCTTTTCAAAAGGTATTTTTTAAATACAATACAAGCAACCCATTATACTCATACGCCAAAATACTTAGAACTTGAAATTATCTTTTTCCTTACAGAAATTGTTGTAAATGAAGATTTGATTCCCAAGCCAGTTAACAGTTGTAAAAGCCTATTCAGCAGGAATCTAATCAAGATTGATATATAGCAAGAATGTAAGGCAAAAGTTAGTCCCCTAACAAAAAACAACAAAGAGTGGAATACAACTGAAGGCATGGTTCAGGGAACAAGGAATAATTCATTCCTTTCTGGTACTAGGAAGGTAATTGAGGCATAAAGCATATTAGAGGTGATGGATAAAAAAGTAAATCCTATATGATATCCTATATAATAAAAGGGTAAGATGCAGACTGACCCTAATGGCAGGATGACCAGGAACAACCAGTCACTATGATGCGCAGTGACCACCTGGGGGCAGATGCTCAATGCAGGAGCTGCCCCCTGGTGGTCAGTGTCCTTCCACAGAGGGAGTGCCGCAGTCAGAAGCCGGCTCATAGCTGGCCAGGGCAGCAGCGGTGGCAGGAGCTTCACCCACCTCTGCAGCAGCAGCACAAAGGATATCCAACTAATGTCTTAGGCCCGCTCACTATCCAAGGGCTCCCAGAGGGATGTCTGACTGCCAGCTTAGGCACAATCCCCCGGGGAGCAGGCCTAAGCCTTCAGTCAGACATCCCCTGAGGGGTCCCGGACTGCAAGAGGGCACAGGCCAAGCTGAGGGGAGGAGCCCTCTCCCCAGAGTGAACAAATTTTCGTGCACCGGGCCTCTAGTGGTAATAACAATAGACAATAACATTTTAAATACTTACCATGTGCCTGGTACTATGCTGACCACTTTATATAGATGATCTCACTATCTTTAAAACTATTCAAGGAGGAAATTACTAGCACAAAATTAACATAAACGGACAGCAGGAGAGTCGGTGGTAGTAAAACAAATGAGAAGAAAAAGAAAATACTAAGTGACTACAATCAAAGAAGCAAAGTTTCCATGGCCATATGGAAAAACAAGTTCAGAATTGATAGGGCTATTGATGTGTGAAGTGTTCATGTTCTCATCAGTCAGAAATGACCAAATAGTAAAAATGTGATTATTTTATTAATTAAAAAAACTATGAGATTTAATTCTTTAAACAAACTACATAAAAACACTTAAAAAATCATTTCACCATTTCAAAACCAGTGCTCTTCCCATGCAATGACTGACACTGTAAATCCTTACTAGCTTACATTTTAGTCATCAATGTCTTAATCCCAAAGCAGTGATTGATCACAGGCATCTGTCTTTAAAATTATCAGAAAAAATAACTCTTACACTAAGATGAGATATTTTGTGAACTATTTCATTTCAGGCATGAAATTTTATGCATTACACTTTCCTACATGACTTTGGAGGTTATATATTGAAAACTCATAAATCAAAGATAACATTTTTAGAATTTAGGAATATGTTTCACCTTAGCAGCTGGAGATTTGTTCATTACTGCTGTCAAAGCCTGAATGGTTGATACAGCCAAACAATCCAACTGTCCCTGAAATGCCTACCAGAGGGGGGGAAAGCAAGAAATTAATAAATATAGTCAAGATTTATATTCAGTTAGGAAACCTTTGTTCTGAAAACCTGAAAAAATAATTACTTAACATGCAATACATTCCTCTTTCAATAAAATTGATTTCTGAAACAATATAGAACCTGCAAGAAAAGTTACCGACTTGAGAGAAAATAAGCCATATGTCAAGGACAGGGTTACATTCACTCATTACATTAAAATGTGTTTTTTTGTGGGGAGGGAATCAACATTACAAAACACCAAGCTTACTTCATACATGCTTTTTATTTTTAAATGGACAATCTCAAGAGGAAGGGAGGGAGGTCTATCATTGGAAATTCTATTATGTTTTAATCCTCCTTAAAAATACATATTAACTTCCTATATTTAAATTTCATTAGCTTATATAATGAGATGTCTAAAATAGTCTTGTCTACTTAGTTTCCAAATCTTGAAATGATATGTGCATGCACCAATCAGTCACACGTGCAAACAATAAAGTGTAACTATTTTTACATAAAATACAGAATTTGAAGCAGAACAGAAAATGAAGTATATATCTGTAAGCACCATCATGTTTTTGAGAAGGTAACTTTAATGCAAAAGTTGTTTTGCCTATTTCAGTTTAAACTTATACATAAAAAAGAGATATGTTAAATTTCAGATCAGTGGATTTGGAGTAAAAAAAAAACAACACCACCAAAAACAAATATAAACTCAATAATATTTTTTAAAAACCTGAACATTAATCATCAACCACAGAAGCATAACATAAGGACTAGAAAGTTGTAAAATCTAAGTGTCCCCGAAATTTGTTTTTGGGAATATATTACTGTGACTTGAAGCTAGTCACTCCCCAAAGAGGATATTCCTCTCTCTCTCCTAAAAAAGATTTAAGTACAAGGGGACTGATTTGATCTTTGTTGTTTTAAGACAAGTTCTAACACTTTCAGGAAAGTTATTTAAGCTGATATCTTGATGTTCTTTGTTTATTAAACATTATATATTTAATAAACATAATATGCATTAAACATTCTGCATACAGAATTTCATACAAAAAAGATTTTTCCTAGACTCTGTCTAAGAGGACTAGGCATCACAGAACCTAAAATTAGAAATACTAGCATAAATCTCTCAGAAGACTATTATAACTATTTTATTGATCTATAAGAAGGCCTTAAGAGGGACCAATTCAGAGAAATCTAAAACAATACTCTGTAATTGAATTGCACATCCAGAACAGAAAATGAGAGATAATTATGTCCTTCTCTATATCACAGCTCTATTTAAAAACCTGAACATTAAGATAATGACATCATGTAAGCTCATTCACAAACATTTTTGGGCAAAAGAAAATTACAAAGCAACTTTGTAGGTGGTCTAGCCAAACTAAATTACCTAATGTATTATAAAAAGCAACATAACTATATTTCTACCTTATACAGAGTTGAATATTTAGAAAAGAAAAAAGTTAAGCCTTATTCTAAATTTAGACTCAAAGAGTTCAGCATCTTCTTCCCTTCCTCCAAGATTCAGGCTGTCCATTAATTATAATCATTTGTCAACAAGAAGCAAAGAATCAATATATTAAAACAGATCATACATTTTCACAAACAAAGCCCTAAAATCCCAGTACACCACAATGTTTAGAAAAGGAAGCCCCAAAAATAAGAAGTCACCACCAGGTGGACAGCATTGATAGTGGGATCCCCATTCCTGTACTTTGTATCTCCTCATACTAAAAAAGAACACACACATACACAGGTGGAATGCCACTGATCATTTATACTAACTATGAAGTTATTAATAGATTTATCCTTAGATTAAAAATTAAAATTACTTTGAAGAATCTTCAAAAATAATTCAGATTAGAATTCGATGATGTTTGTGTATTTTAAGATAAAAGAAAGAAAAGTACAGGAATAGTTGCTCCCATTGATTGATTTTGGACTTCAGTTGAAACAAGATGCAGGCTTTGTAGATACCTGGTCCTCATTTATTTCTGTCAGTAATTTGTTGGCCAGGTCTTTCTCGTTCTTGTCTGCCACCTTATTGTTAGCATTTAAAAACAGCTGTTAAAAACAGAGACAAGAATAATGGAGAAAGAACATTGGATTGTTAACCCATATGCAGAAATGAAGCTTAAATGGATTTCCACGAATCTTGAAAATAAATCCAAGAATCCACTTGTGAAGTACACCACTTTTAAAATGACAACTATTCATTTTTTATAACAAACATTAGTTCACATACTATAATTATTATTTAGCTCACTGTTGGAACTCAAAGTTACTAAAATAAGAAATAGCAATAATTAAATTAGTTAATATGCCTAAATTCTTAAAGAATCAGACAGAGAATGTCTCACAGAAAAGACAATGTGCTATTGAGACAGACTAAATTCCACTTTTGGATACGTACCCAAAAGAACTAAAAGCCTGGTCTCAGAGGGATATCTATATCCTCCTACTCCTAGCAATATTACCCATGACAGCCAAAAGGTAAAAATCAAAGCAATGAATGAAAAATATAAAATATGGAGTACCACACACACACACACACACACACACACAAATTATATATATATATATATATATATATATATATATATATATATATATATATATATTTGGCCTTAAAAAGGAAGATATGATACAACATGGATGACTCTTGAGGACATTATGCTAACTGAAATAAGCAAGTCAAAACAAACAAACCACTGTACTATTCCCCTTACATGAGGTACTTAAGAGTAGTCAAAATCAGAGACAGAGAGTACAGTGGTGGTTACTGAGTGGAAGGGAAAATGAAAAGTTGTTTAACAGGTATCGACTTTCAGTTTTATCAGATGAAAAGAAACATGGGGAATGGACGGTAATGATTGTTGCACAACTATGTGAATGTAAAAGTACTTAATAATGTGAACTGTACACTTAAAAACTGTTAAAATAGTACATTTTATATGTATTTTACCACAATTAATAAATAGAAACAATATGCGCAAATTTGAATCAAAACATAAAATGACTTCTTAAAAATCAAGAATAGCAATAATATAAAAATACCTTGCAATTCTGTAGCAGTCGTATGAGATGTTCAAAGCAGTTACTGTTAAGAAAAATGGCTTGAAGAACAGGCCTATCTGTGCAATCTAACATGGCTGTGATGGTATCTAGGGGAATAAAAACAAAATCATCAATTTATGAAGTAGAAAATTTGGGATCATAAAACATTTAATCTAGCCATATTTTAAATTTAAACTT
The DNA here is from genome assembly GCA_963924515.1 of Vespertilio murinus. Lineage (NCBI taxonomy): Eukaryota > Metazoa > Chordata > Mammalia > Chiroptera > Vespertilionidae > Vespertilio > Vespertilio murinus. The sequence goes on along the minus strand of OZ004711.1, from coordinate 74,149,977 downwards.
TTCAGATGACAAAGAAGTAAATTAATTAGGAAATAATAGGAATGGGTATAATAAACTTTGTGATACTCACTCAACATTTTTATCTGTAGAGCGATGAACCGGCTTTCCCACTCTCTGGACCTCCTTTGATTAGGTAAAGCTGAGTGATCTGAATTCAGCAGTTTGAAATAGTTCTCCAGAATAGTGCTGGTTTCCACTTGACGCTGGTCAGAGCTGCTCGCGAGAAGGATATGCACCACTTCTGTAAGGCACTTCAGAGTCAGTTCTACCTTCCTACCCACCTCTTCAGGATTTCTGTCCTCCCAGGAATCACAATCTGCCAAAACTCTCATGAGAACTTCCATGGTGGCTGGAGAAATTGCTTGCAAAGCATTCTTCTGAAACATGAGACAACAAAAATGAAATCCAAAACACTGAATTTCTGTGTTTGAAAAAAAAAAAAAAAAAAGGAATTTAGCAGGTCTTCAGACAACTTTTTATTTTAGTCTATCAAATATAAAACATTTTTAATCAGATACTTTGACAGACACTACCAGTGATTTACATTTCCTAACAGAATTCTTACTCAGATAGCAATCTCCCCACATAGAAAACTCACCACCTTCCCTTGTAGCTAGGAATAGCCAGGTGACACAGTTCTGGTCCAGGATATATCTTAGTAGACTATAAAGATGTTATCACTTTACAAATAAAAAGGAAGAACCTTTTGCTTTTGACCTTTTTACCTGTTTCCTGTCTTGAATGTAGACAGGATGCTTGGAGCCACCTTTATATCACAAGGAAATAAATCCACGAATTAAAGAAAGCAGGCTACAGAAAGCAGAACAGGAACACCGAAGAACCATAGTCCTTGGTGGTATCACTGAGCTGCTCTACCAGCCCAGAACTGCCTAATTCTCAATTTCTTTTCTAACAATAAAAAAAGAAAAAGAAAAACTCAATTTGATTAAACCTCTCTCAGGTTCTCTGTTGGTTATAGTAAATCCATCTCAAATGATTTAGATATACTGGTGCATGAAATTTGGGCGGGGGGTGGAGGAGAGAGATGAGAGGGGTCCCTCAGCCTGGCCTGCGGTCTCTCACAATCTGGGACCCCTTGGGGGATGTCCAACAACCGGCAGTCAGACATTCCTCTCGCAATCCGGACGCTACATGCACCAGTGACCATACTTTTCACACAGGTGAAAGGCATTTTGCTGTTGTATGAGCAGCTACATTTTTTTGCCCTGATTATAAAAAGTCGTACATAACATGATCCTGAGGCAGTACCCTTTTCCCCACCTTATGGGTGGAAACACTGAAGCAGAGAGAAGTTAAGTAATTGGCTTTGTCACACAGTTATAAGTGTCAGAATCAGGGCTGACCACAAAAAGTGCAAGTCAGGGTCCATGCATGTCATCACTGCATCATCTTGTTTATTAAGTGTTAGAATAGCCTTGCCAGGTTTTAATTTTTAAATCTAAGAGACTGTTCCCAAAATACAGGGTAGGGTCCCTAGGCCTGGCCGGTGATCAAGGCCGATCTGTGGGGCAACTGGCAGGCGGGGTGACTGGGGGTCACCACTGGCACTCACTCAGCCCCGCCTCCTGCCGCTGCTGCCCACTCTCCAGCTGGCCCCACTCCCCAATCACCCTGCTGCCACTGCCTGTTGCCTCCCTCTCCGGGGGGCAGATGTCCTCATTGAGCATCTGCCCCCTGGTGGTCAGTGCACATCATAGTGAGTTTGGCTGGTTGTTCCACCATTCAGTCAATTTGCATATTAGGGTTTTATTACCGTATTTGCCGGCGTATAAGACGATTTTTTGGCCCTGAAAAATATGCCTCCAAGTGGGGGTAGTCTTATACGGCGAGTATATAACAAACTCTGTATTTTGAGTGGAAATGTTAGGGGGTTGTCTTTTACGCCCAGTCGTCTTATACGCCGGCAAATACATATTTTTCAGGGCCAAAAAATCGTCTTATACGCCGGCAAATACGGTATATAGAATAAGTGGACTGGCATGGCTCTAAGTCAACAAGCATACTTCTGAAATTCTAAGTAAGTGGTAACTATTTGAGGTGATTAAACTTAGAAATAAATAATATATGTTGCCCTAAATGGTTAAATTGATATACAATAAATAAGAACATAGTTATGCAAAATCATCTGAAAGTAACAGCACTGAGGCTATTAGGACTTGTTATTATCAACATAATAAATAATATCAATAACGATAAGTACCACTACAGAAGACATTGTTGGTCCACTCAACTTTCATTTTCCTCCACTTCCTTATGAAGGGAATCTCAGATATTTTTAATCAGATACTTTGACAGACACTTGGTGATTTATACATCTTCATTTCTTCACTAACAGAATTCTTACTCAGAGAGCAATCTCCCCACATAAAAAACTCACCACCTTCCCTTGTAGCTGAGAACAGCCACGTGACACAGTTTTGGTCAACGATATAGGTCAGTAGACTATAAAGATGATATCACTTTACAAATAAAAAGAAAGGACCCTTTGCTCTTGGAATAAGGATTACATTCCCTAACCTCCCCTGCTGCTAAGGAAGCAAGTTTTATCAAATTTTTAATCTGGATATATTTCCCCTCTTTGCAGTTATCTGATGGAGTTTAGCAAATGAGACTAAAATAAACAACATCGTGTCAGCTTTTCAGTATCGCATTAAAAAAAAGCTGGCACATGCCATTTGTCTTCATCTCCCCCTCCATTTGGAGTCCTTCTAGAGCTGTCTTGTAGCATAAGAAATAGTAAGAAGGAACCTGAGTACCTGGAGATCCTAGAGCCACCAGATTAGCTCTGGACTGCTTACTGCTATTTTCTTTTCTTAATGAAAGAAAAAGTAAACTAAATTAAGCTGTTAGAATTTTAGTGTCTGGCTCCAAAGCCCTTTGCTTTTAACATAACACAGAACAAATATACCAATAGTAAGGCATGATGCTTGGGAAGGGAGAAGAGTTATCAGACTTCAATATTTCTGCTCTTTATGAAAGGCCATTCTTATGCTTTTAGATATTTGATTCATCTAAATACCCTTATACTGATGCTGTAATCAATAAATAACCTTCTGGCTTCAATATAGCAACTATTACAACTATAATTCGATTATAACGATTTTGAGTATTTTAGGTATACAAAATAATAAACTAGCCTTTTAGTACCTACTGGATTTCCATATTTTCCTTAATACTGGAGGTCTCTTGGGTCTTGATTACCTCTGGACACTAACAATAAATGTCTGTGTTCAAAAAGGAAATGGGATCAAACCAGCTTCTTCCATTAGTCAAAAACAATGCAATTTCTAATTTTATTCACATACTAGAGGCCTGGTGCATGAAAATCATGCACTGGTTGGGGGGGGACCGTCAGCCCAGCCTGCACTCTCTCACAGCCGGCCATCCTTAGCACTGCTGCAGAGGCAGTAGAGGCTTCTGCCACTGCGCTGTGCTCGCCAGCCATGAGCCCGACTTCTGGCTGAGTGTTGCTCCCCTGTAGGAGCGCATTGACCACCAGCAGGCAGCTCCTGCATTAAGCATCTGCCCCCTGGTGGTCAGTGCATGCCATAGTGACCATTTAGTCAATTTGCATATTACTCTTTTATTATATAGGATACTTATTCTTCTTAGTAGTAGAGATACTAAAGCAAAAAAAAAAATGATATCAGCTAATAAAAGTAGGTGATAAAGCAAACAAATTGAAAAACACAATGTTGTTCACCATTCTTCTCATTACAAAGAGACTCTCCCTCTTCTACTAGAATGAAGAGAAGGCAAAGTAATCCACTAAGAAACTCAAGTAATATTATTAGTAATACTTGTGATTTTGTCACCAATAGAAATCAAACATATTTTCATATATTATAGTTGTTGCAATGTTTTAAAAATATTTTTCCTCATTTATTCTTTGAAATTACATTAATTATACTAGACTTGCTGGTATATCTTTTTATGTGTGTTATAAAGCACATATTACTATGTTACAAATTTGTTTTATTAACCTTTTAGTAGCTGTATTTCAATAAAATGAGTTTGCTTTGTGATCTTATGTATTATAGGTATTTGAAAACATTATAATAAAAGGCTTTACCAGAATGCCAAAGGGGTATGTGATACAAAAAGTGTTAGAAACCTCTAATCTAAACTGTGTGGTTAAAGAAAACATGTAGAATGTTCTTTCTGACCTATAATCCTGTTTTCAACTAGTAATCATACTCAAAAGTTTACCAGACAGCTTTGAAGATGTTCAACTTTTTTTTAAAAAAAAGAAGTACATATTACAAAATAAACCATTTTTTTTCTTAAGGCTTTGTTTAAACCTTGTTTATATGCATTTACTAATTATAAGTCAACAGGAGAGTAACTAAATTCATGTCTTAAGAAATCAAATTGCTAGAGCTTGATTTCATCAAGTGGACTAAAGAGCTAGTTGCCTATCCTCCATACTCTAAAGAAAGAAATAGCAGCTGAAAAGTCACCACAAGTAAGAACTTAGAATACCAAAACTGTTAAACCTGGTTATGCATTAATTTAACTTTAGTGATAATATTATTATTTAGGTTTCTAGGGAGTTGACAAATAAAAGAAGATTAGTTAGAAAGATATTTGTAAGGTTCACAAAATTATAAAAAGACAAAGAATACATTAAATAAACCATGGAAAGCTTTTTGCACTGTTAACCACTGTTTCATATATTAACATTCAACACTTTCCTCACCTGCCCACCAGCTATAATGGCTCCAAAGAGATGCAATAAGCAACACTTAAGGCTTTCCTTGAGATGTTCACTTTCTTGAAAACACTCTGTGAATATAATATACAAACAAATAAATAAGATTTTTCTTTCATATTATGTCTTGGAAATGTCTGACACTAAAACATTAAGAACTATTTGTGAAAAGGCTAATGTCTATAAAAGGCAAGGTAGATATGTGTTTTCTCACAGAAAAGGAAAGAGAAACCATCTATTAGGTAGTACGTTAGATACTTTATGCCATCTTAGTGAATTCTCATAATATTCCATATGAGGATGACATTTGCCCCCATTTACAAATGAGTAAATGAAAAGTCAGAATTTAATATCTTGCCTAAAGTTACAGGGCTACTAACACCAAAATCAAAGTAAGAGGAATTAGAGCAGTTACTTACGATAAAAGAAGGGGACGAACTCCACAGTGAGAGAAGCTGGCTTATATTTCTGTCTGCTCTTTTCCACTGTACTTAGGATTCGTCTATCATTAAAAAAAGTTAATACCAAATTATTATCATGGACAAGTAGAGAGGGCACAATTACAAAAATAACTATAAATTTAATATTTTACTTTTGTGTACTGAATAATACATCTCCAGGAATGACATAATCTTAAAGAGGAAGTCTAGCCAATAACTTAAATTCTTACCAATAAAAGGATTTCTTCTTGTGAAGTAAGCAAAAATAAAAAATGTTTAATGGTCAAACATAGCTACCAGGTTGCATCTCCAAATCAGAAATGGAAAAAGGGATTAGCTATTTAAAATTTCCAATCTGTAAAAGAACTGTTCAGCAGTACTGCTAATTTGATACCTAAGAGAGTAGTTTATTACAACAGTGCCACTGAAATTCATCAGAAATCAGGCTATTCTATTACACTTTTTGAAATTTTATTTGGACACACAGAGTCCACACTACTGGCTTCTTCCATTTTAAGGATATAGCTCCAGTATGGGCTGGGATCAGTTCTGTTTTTAATGACAATTCCAGTATTTTGATAGCTGAAATACTTCCACAGACTCCTGTGAGGCCAAGACAAATAGAATGTACTTTTACCAACTCTTCTCTTTGAGCTCTGTACTAGTAATTATGCTGTTGTCACTAAACTCCAAAATCATCATCCTATATTCTATCTGCTTTGTGATTCTGGGACAGGCACTCTGAAAACTATATTTCACTCTGCCAAGCAACCCCAACTGTTGAGTTCACCAACAGTGAGTACTAAATGGAGCCTAGAAGGTTAAAGAGCAAAAAAGGGATTCATTGCAACATTTGCAGTTGGTCCCTATCTTCCGCTTATTTTTGGCAATCTCAGAACTAGCCTCTTTATGGCTGCTCATCAGTACCCACACTGGCTAAGCAATGCTCTTTCCTCGGAGGTCCAAACCTCTAGTTTCTGATTACTCCAATCTCTTCCCTTTGTTCTCTTGGCCCCAGGGAGGTAGTTGCTCCTGAAGTCACTGTGTCTGTATTACCAGTGCCCCTCCATGCTTGAGTTCTCTAATATCTATTAAACAATTTACTTATATTATTTAGGGTGGGACAAAAGTAGATTTACAGCTGCTCCTGTAGAAAATTTAATAGCAGTACATGAATAAACTGTTTTACTTACTCACAACTATAAAAATACTTTTGCCCACCATATATTCTTTCGTTTTAATATATTTTTATTGATTTCAGAGAGGAAGGGAGAGGGAGAGAGAGATAGAAACATCAGTGATGAGAGAGAATCATTGACTGGCTGCATGCCCCCTACTGGGGATCAAACCCATAACCCAGGTATGTGCCGTTGATTAGATACGAATCTGGGACCCTCGGTCCACAGGCCAACGCTCTATACATTGGGCCAAATCGGCTAGGGCTAGTCTCTCTTTTTAAATACTAGTATGTTTGTTTTCCTTACTAGGCCCTGATTGACACAAGCTCCACTTATTAAAAATAAATGGATAAAATGTTGTGGGTTTTTTTTGTTTTGTTTTTTAATTTATCTTTATTGTTGAAAGTATTACAAATGTCCCCTTTGTTATTTGTTGTTTTTCCCATTGACCCCTTCCACCTCGCACCCACCCCTTAGACAAAATGTTAAAAATCATTTTCAAATTATGAAATATGCTTTAAAAACAGAGACCTTTCCATGAAAAAATGTGTTCTCTACTTGATGCTACTGTGCTCTGAAATTTCCCTATCTGATTATTAGCACTAAATTGCATCACAAAATAAAAGTTCAGGGTGAACTGATTGTCTGGAGGTGGCATTTATCATGAATTTATTACCTACCTCCAATATAGTTCTCTACTTCAGAGACAGAAATGGGGGTTATCTTATACAATTCTTACCAATTGCTTTGATAGAGAATATCCTCTGCTTTGAAGAATTGCACATATCATGACATTCAGGTTCAAATGAAAATTATGACTTATAAGACGTACCCTGAAATTCTATGTCTCCAATTCCGATATGGATCATATAAACTTTCACAAAATGCCAATGCATGGATTACAAATTCTTCAATAGATGTCTGATCTGCCAATTCCTTCTCTTTTTTTTTGCTTTTTAACTGAGAATAAAGTTAATCATAAAATTATACTTAGTTAAAAATATTAAACTGTTTAATATACTTACCTATATCATTAAAGGATTATGTTTCATTCATTATCTAATAATAAATTATTTTTATTCAAATAAGTCTAAGCTCCATTCGAATCTAAAATATATAGTCAATTAATCAGATGAACTGAATATAACCTCTCAAGCTTTATTAATTTCCTAGGAAGGGTTTCCAATGAATAACCAAACATCTTTTCAAAAAAACTTATATGCTCAATAGGAGATGTTTGATGAATAAATAATACATAAAATGACAAATTGTGTCATTTTAAAAAGCCATTTATAAAATAATTTGCTTATTTAAATAAATTAATAATTGCATCTCTATTTTAGATGATATGTATAAGATGCCTGAAACATATTGTACCAATAGTAACTTTAATTCTCTTCTCAATTATTATGTCCTCTGAAAACATTTAACTTTACTAACTATGCTACAGAAAAAGTAAAACTTAGTTACTCTCAGTAAAGCCACAAAAAGGAACATATTAATTCACACCTACTTGCTGGATATAAAGTGTTGTCATAGTGATGACATGATTTATGTAAGAACAAGTCCCAATTTCTTCCACATTAGATAGATTTCTGTGAGAAGGAAAAAAATATACATATATTTATTACATATAAATAGTGAGAAAAATGTATGCTTATTTATTCCAGGGATGTTAGGCTGGTACAATATTCACAAATCAATAAATGTGATACAGCACATTAACAGATTACAAGACAAAAATCACATGATCATATCAACTGATGCAAGAAAAGCATTTGACAAATCCAACACCCTTTTTCGATAGAAACTCACAGCAAAGTGAAGATAGAAGGAGCATACCTCAACATAATAAAAGCCTTATATGACAAACCTACAGCCAACTCATACTCAATGGGCAAAAACTAAAACCATTCCCCTTAAGATCAGGAACACGACAGGGATGCCTACTTTCATCACTCCAGTTTGACATAGTACTAACCAAGGTGATCAAACAAGAAGAAATAAAAGGCATCCAAATTGGAAAGAAGGAAGTAAAACTGTCATTATTCACAGAAGACATGATATTGTACATATAAAACCCTAAAGACTCTATTTAAAAAAACCACTAAAGTTAATAAATGAATTCAGAAACATAGCAGGATATAAATGTCTCCCAACTAGGAAAAGAAACGCAAACCCCAGTGCATGGGTCGACCCTCAACCACTGAGCCACAGTGGTGGTGCCTGAGCTCCTCTGTATCAGAATTTCTGTAATAAGGCTCAAGTTCTATATTTCTATTAAGCTTCCCAGCTGATTCTAGACATACCAAAATTTAAGTACCACAGACCTAACTATCTATAAACCTGAAAAATATAAGCTATAGAATAACTATACTTTCTTGGTACATTTATAAAACGAAACATTAGAAAAATACATTTCAAAAATAATTCACAGTACTAAAAATGTATATATGTCTATAGGTAAGGACCATTTAGAAAATACCGGTGCAACAAACTCTTGATTAGGAAAAACTGTCATTGTCTTTACTCTAAAGCAATTTTTTAAAATCTTGGCTGAATTTCTCTATAACTAGGTATAGTTATTAAAAAGGCTTTCCAATATAACAAACAAGCCTATTGCAAAAGGAACACTCATTCTTTTAATGCTCCATTTAATAAAACACCATTGATAATCAATAAATGCATTACCACTTTGGTAATATTTACTTAAAACAAATAGTTTATTTGTACTAGATACCTGCAAAGAATAATGAAGAATTTGACAAGCAAAATTGATAAAGCTTGCTGTTGTTCCTCCAACCCATCTGCCATCTTCTGAACACAGTGTAGTAGCTGAATCCTCAGAACCTGCAGAATATTGTCAGGAAGCAGAGATATTCCTGGAGGCACATCATCTACCCTACAATATAAGGAGAACAAAAGAAGAAGGGTGGGGGAAAGGAGACTCATGTAATACTTTAAACAAATAATTTTAAAAAGAAGAAGGGTGTTTAAATACAGAAAGAAAATGTTTTGTACTTTAGAGGAATTGCTTTTTTCAGCTCAAATCCTAAAGAAGCTCTTTTATTCCAGATATTCTATGCCTTCTCTGCAAGGCACTGCCAGATGATTAGTGACATTTGAGAAGATTATTGAGAAGAGTGGTTAATTTTACTTCAGAGGAGGCTTACCGAAAAGACAAAGAAAGAGACTTTTTATATTTTGAATTGTGCTATTTTTTAAAGAAAATATTTAGAATATAAATTAGTTCACTTTCCACTTAGAAATACTGTATGTGTGTATATCATTTCTAATAGAAATAACTAGCCGAAACCGGTTTGGCTCAGTGGTAGAGTGTCGGTCTGCGGACTGAAAGGTCCCAGGTTGGATTCCAGCAAAGGGCATGTACCTTGGTTGTGGGCACATCCCCAGTAGGGGGTGTGCAAGGGACAGCTGGTCAATGTTTCTCTCTCATTGACGTTTCTAGCTCTCTCTCTCTCTCCCTTCCTCACTGTAAAATTTCAATAAAATATATTTTAAAAATTAAAAATAAAAGAAATAACTAGCAAAAAGAAATGTAGTACCTATACCTAGTTTAATATTTGTCAAGTGCTCTACTAAATAAACAATATTCACCTATCTATAGGTTCCCCAAACCATGTGATCAGATGAAGGAGAGAAGATAACCAGCAAAAGGAAAGCAGACAGAATAAAGAGGTGAATGTAGCCGAAACCGGTTTAGCTCAGTGGTAGAGCGTCGGTCTGCGGACTGGAAAGTCCTGGTTTCGATTCCGGTCAAGGGCATGTACATTGGTTGCGGGCACATCCCCGGTGGGGGGTGTGGAAGAGGCGGCTGGTCTATGTTTCTCTCTCATCGACATTTCTGATTCTCTATCTCTCTCCCTTTTTCTCTGTAAAAAATCAATAAAATATATATTTTAAAGAGGTGAATGTAGAACCCAAGCATGAACACCAATAGAAGATATTTTAAAGTAATATTTCAATATTTTTGACAACTGGTTTCTGTGTAAGAAGACTATATGATTCTTTAAGGACAAATCCAACACCAGATGTGACTGGCTCCTCTGTGTAACTCTTATAATAAAAATTCTCTAGATGCACAGTCAGAAGACTTGCTTACTATTTAGAGATTCATCTAATCTCTAAAATTCCCTAATCAAAAAATTGTAGTATCATCTGCCTCTCTTCACAGGGTTCTGAAATCATAAAGTTAATGTGCATTTTCAGCTTTGAAATATGTAAAGAGCTCTAAAATATATTTTTAAAGTACTATCACTAAAGCCTAAGAATCTTTTTGTAAGCCTCTGTATACTAATTTCCCTGACACTATTAAGAAAAATGTCCAGCCAAAACCAGTTTGGCTCAGTGGATAGAGCGTTGGCCTGTGGACTGAGGCTCCCGGGTTCAATTCCAGTCAAGGGCATGTGCCTTGGTGGCGTGCACATCCCCAGTAGAGGGTGTGCATGAGGCAGTTGATCGATGGTTCTCTCTCATCGATGTTTCTAACTCTCTATCCCTCTCCTTTCCTCTCTGTAAAAAATCAATAATACATGTAGGCCATGGCTTGGAATATAAAAAAAATATATATTTTTTTAAAAGTTCAATGCATTGGTCCAAAGCTCTACTGATTTTTTTCTCTGAATTATTACAATCCCCTCTTAACTGGGTTTCTTACTTTCAATCTTAACCCTTTTCTTTTTTAAAATATATTTTATTGATATTTTACAGAGAGAAAGGGAGAGAGATAGAGAGCTAGAAACGTCGATGAGAGAGAAACATCGACCAGCCACCCCCCGCACACCCCCTACTGGGGCTGTGCCCGCAACCAATGTACATGCCCTTGACCGGAATCAAACCCGGGACCTTTCAGTCCGCAGACCGACGCTCTACCACTGAGCCAAACCGGTTTCGGCAATCTTAACCCTTTTCAAATTCAACCTCCAAATTCCACTAAAGCGACTTTAAAAACACGTCATCATGATGTTCTTATGCAGAAAATTCTTTATTAGAGATTTGTATCTTCCATAACAAAAAATCAAAGTCCATTAACAATGGATGCTGGAACTTCATGATCTGGTTCCCATTTGATTCTCCATATTAAACTCATCTGTGCCAACCCTCTTACTGCCTACCTCCACCCCCACCCTGCAAATACTTTTCTCCTTGAAGATTTTTTAATTCTCTAGATATTCTTTCTCATCATCTGTTTTTCCCCTCCCCTCTCAACACATCTCTATAAATGAAGTTTTTCTTGTAATTAAAAGTGTCTCCTCATTTCTCCAGCATTTTTAACCCAGCCAATCTAACCTCTGTTACCTGACATATACAAGGATCTTCAAGATGACTTGAGATACAACTTATCTGGGAAGTGGGCTTGGAACTGTAAGAGTTGGGAAGTGGTAGATTTGTACTTTCACTTATACTTCTCCATAGATTTGAATTTTGCCCCCATTTAAAAATCTAGCTTTTTAAAATATAAATACTTCATATCTACCAAGATGTTTTTCTAAGGCCTTACTCTAAAGCCAGAAATAGAAAAGTAAGTTTCAATTCAAATGCCTATGGTGTAATAAAGAAATTTTATACAAATGAAATGACGCAGGGTAGACCCTTAGCAGGTTTGAAAAAAGCTAGACTGGCCACATCTAAAAGACCCTCTTTTCCCAACTTTCTGGGAGGGAAAGAAGCTGGTGACTGAGTTCAATCACATGGTCAATGAAATATAAGTCCCAATAAAACTCTGACACCCAAAGCCAAAAAGAGTTTCCTTATTTGAACACACTGATATTCAGGGCGGGAAACATGCCCCGACTCCACAGGGGGAGAGCATGGAAGCCCTGCATCGAAGAACCTTCCAAGCCATGGCCTACATGTATCATTTATGATTAAAACACAATCAGTAAGTATAGTGTTTTCAGTGCATTCCGTGAGTCATTCTAGCAAATTATTGAACTTGAAGGAGTTGAGAATTCCCAAATTTATAGTTGATTGGTAAGAAGTATATATGGCTCCCAAGACTTACAAACTGTTAGAAGTTTAGGCAGTCTGATGGTGGACTTTGCCCTTAAATTGTGGGATCTAGCACAATTGTAGTTTCAGAACTGAAACAAATTGTAGGACACACAGTTGCCAGGGACTGACCAAAGAAAAGAACCATATAGAGAAGCAAGTATAATATCAGCAAAAAGAACTGCTGTGATCAATGAGCAATGTCTGCCATGAGAGCAGGGTTATACAGGAAGGAATTTCATGTATGTCACATAATTGCCTTCCTTGTATATGTCATCAATAAAGTCTTTGTGCCAAAAATTAAGAAACTCACCCAAGGTAAGAAATTAAGTGTTTCTACATACCTGGTAGGCAGCTTTTCAAAGTCAACATCTAAGAATTGTTCATAGCTAGAAACAAAATTGTCCAACCATAGCTTCAGGTAATCTGGATCTTTCTGAAATAAGAAAACCATTAAGAGTATTAAGTATCTGTCAGAAAAGAAAAAAAAATGTTTTACTCCTATTTATGCATATGTAAATTGATAAATCTAAAGAAAAAATAAAATAAAATCTCTAAGTGACATTTAGGAAGACATATGTTCTAACTATAGTGAACCCCCAAATGGCTTTGTGTCACTCACACAAAGAGTTACAGTCTTAATAATAACCTCTAAGATTCTAAACCATTCGTCCTCCCCTATCTGTAACCTTATCCATTATTACCTTGCACTACACTGGCTTGCTGGCTGTTACTGGGACATGCAGACATGCTCCAACCTTAAGACCTTTGTAATAGTTGTTTTCTCCACCCGGAACACTCTTCCCTCAAATAGGTGAATGGTTAATCCCCTCACCTTAAATTCACTCTTTAAACGATATATTCTCAATGAAGCCTAATTTTATCGCCCTTTCTTAAAATTGCAAACCTTCTTCTCATCTTTACTTTTACCTATTCTGTTGCCCTACCTCATGGTTCTTTCTCACCTTCTAAAATACTCTATAATTGACTTATTTATTAATTTGTCATTCCCCATAAAATGTAGGTTTCACAAGTGCAGGGCCTATCTAAGGGGCTACCATGAGTGAACTGTTTTTGTTTACTAATGGACATCAAGTGCCTAAAATAGTGCCTAGCACTGAACAGGTAGGTGCTCAATAAATATTTGTTCAATGAATTAATGAGAAATAGAAAGTGCATAAATGAAATCAAATAAAAAACCTAAACATTAACCTAAAGAAAATATAAGAGTATACTTTTGAAACTTTGTGATAACAAAAATTTCTTAGCCAGCACACAAAAATCAAAAACCAAAAAGAAAAAATTGTAAGTAGTTTTAATCAAAATTAAAAACTCATCAAAAGACATAATTAAGAAAGTAAAAAAAGCAATGTATTAGTTGAAAATATTCTCAGTACATGTATCTGACAAAGAACTTCTACCAAGAGTATACAAACCTATACCTCAATTTAAAAATGGGTAAAAGACTCAAAAAGTTTACAAAAGGGCACAAATGCCTCAATAGCACATGAAAGCATGCTCGGCATCTTTAGTTATTCAGAGAAATGCAAATTAAAATCAAATGAAACTCCATTACACAACCATTAAAATGGTTAAAATTAAAGAGACTAATCATTCCAAGTATAAGTGACTTCTGGGACACACAGTTGGTTAAAAGATTTTAAAAAAAAGACATATGTGAAAATGTAGAGCTACCGGAATTCACACTCTAGTGAGAGTATAAAATAATATAATCACTTGGAAAACAATGTGGCATTTCTTCTAAAGTTGAACATACATCTATCTATTTCTCCTGAGATTAGTGAAAACATATCCACAAAAACCTTTATACAAAAATGGTCATAGAATGTTAGATTCAAAAGCATTAAAATCCTAGAAGAAAACATAGGCAGTAAAATCTCAAGCATTTCCCATAGCAATATTTTCTAATATATCACCTTGAGCAAGGAACACAAAATAAAAAAATTAAGAAATTGAACTACATCAAACTAAAAATGTTTGCACAACAAAGGAAACCATCAACAAAGTGACAAGACAACCCCCAGCCAGTGTGCCTCAGTTGGTTGAGCATTATTCCCTACACAGAAAGGTTACAGTTTTAATTCCTGTTTAGGTCACAGGTTTTGGTCCCTGGTCAGGGTACATACAAGAGGCAACCAATCGATGTTCTGTCTCTGTCAGTCTGTGCATCTCTCAGATCTCCTTTGCTCTAAAATCAATGAACATGTCCTCGGGCGCGGATTTTAAAAAAGACAATCCACTGAATGGGAAAACATATTCACCAATGATACATCTGATAAGGGGTTAATATCCAAAATGCGTAAGAACTTATATAACTCAATACCAAAAAAATAACAACAATCCAATTAAAAAATGGTCAAAGAACCTGAATAGACACTTCTCCAAAGAAGACATACAGATGATCAATAGAAATATGAAAAGATGCTGAATATCACTAATCATCAGAGAAATGCAAATTAAAACCACAATGAGATATCACCTCACGCCTGTCACAATGGCTATGATCAACAAACAAGTGTTGGAAAGGATGTGGTGAAAAAAAAACCCTCATGCACTGTTGGTGGGAATGCAGATTGGTGCAACCACTATGGAAAACAATATGGAGTTATCTCAAAAAATTAAAAGTGGAACTGCCTTATGATCCAGTGATTTTACTTCTGGGAATGTACCCAAAGAAACACAAAACACTGATTAGAAAGAATATATGTACTCCATCTATGTTCATTGCAGTATTATTTACAATAGCCAAGACTTAGAAGCAGCCCAAGTGTCCATCAGTAAATGGGTGGATAAAAAAGCTGTAGTACATTTACCCAATGGAATATTACTCACTCATACAAAGGAAATCCTTACCCTTTGCAACAGGAAAGGATTATGCTAAGTGAAATAAGCCAGTCAAATAAAGACAAGTACCATATGATTTCACTCATGAGTGGAATCAAATAAACAAAATTAACAAAATAGACTCATAGTTAGAGAACAGACTGACAGTTGTCAGATGGGAGGGGAGTTGTAGGAGTCAGTGAAATAGATTAAGGGATTAAGGGGGAAAAACGACTTCATATTCCCAGACAACAGTATGATGATTACCAGAGGGAAAGGAGGTTGGGGGAAGGTAGAAGATGGTATAGGGGGGATACATGGTGGTGGAAAGAGACCTGACTTGGGGCATTGAACATACAAATACAATATACAGGTGATGTTTTATATAACTACACACCTGAAACCTATGTAATTTTATTAACCAATGTCACCCCAGTAAATTCAGTAAGAAAAATTTTCACAAAATTATTTTTAATAGCCAAAAGCTGTAAACAAACCAAAATTCCATCAACAGGTTAACTGATTAAAAAAATTGTGCTGTAGTCACACAGTGGAATGCTATTCCCTAATAATGAATGAACGATTGATACAACCACAAACAATAATTTCAAAAACATGTTCAGCAAAAGATAGGCATTAAGGCATACAATTGTGTATTTCATTTATAGAAAATTCTAGAGCAGGGTGACAGGAATTAGGTCGTCTCTCAGAAGACTGACTACAATAGAACACAAAGGTAACTTTACTAGGTGACGGAAATTTTCTATTTTTTTATTAGGCTAGCAGTTACATTAATGTGTGTTTTATCAAACTCATCAGAATTGACTTATAATCTGTGCATTTGTGCTCTGTAAATTACACCCCAAAGCTTATTTGGGAAAAAATATTTTATTGAATG
Source organism: Vespertilio murinus (assembly GCA_963924515.1). NCBI lineage: Eukaryota > Metazoa > Chordata > Mammalia > Chiroptera > Vespertilionidae > Vespertilio > Vespertilio murinus. The sequence continues at coordinate 74,133,873 of OZ004711.1, read as the reverse complement.
TATTTTAAAATTACAATTGCATCATTAAAAATGATTTTCAGCCCTGGCCAGTTTGGCTCAGTGGATGGAGCGTCGGCCTGCAGACTAAGGAATCACAGGTTAGATTCCGGCCAAGGGCACATGCCCAGGTTGTGGGCTCAATCCCCAGTAGGGGGTGTGCAGGAGGCAGCTGATGGATGGTTCTCTCCCATCATTGATGTTTCTATCTCTCTATCCCTCTTCCTTCCTCTCTGAAATCAATACAGAAAAAAAATTTTTTTAATGATGTTCAGCCCTGCCTTTATGGCTCAGTGGTTGAGTGTCAATTCATGAACCAAGAGGTTGCTATTTCTATTTCTGATCAGGACACATTCCTGGGTTGTGGGCTCAGTTCCAAGTGGGGGGACATGCAAGAAGCAGCCAATGGATGTTTCTCTCTCATTGAAGTTTCTATCTCTCTATCTCTCTCCCTTACTCTAAATTCAATAAAAACATATATTTTTTAAAATGATGTTCAAATTTGTTCCCTTCACATCCTTAACATTTCTTTAATCAATTTCAACATGATATTCAGGAGTCTTTGTTACTTTATCATAAGTTAATTCCCTAAAATAAAAGTATTACACTACAAATAAGAATTCCTAAAAGAAATGTTCTCCAAATATGCAGACTGCTGACCTTTTGTGTATTTGTTTTTCTATTAATATACTGTTCCAAAATCAAATCATAATTTGCCACTATCTTCATCATCACTGAGAAGATGGAAATATTTCAGGGGAGGAACCTATCTCTTGGGCAATTTTCTCAAGGATTTCATTACTTGCCTTTTCATTTCCAACTACCATGCCATTCATTCATTTGAGCATTCATTCATTCATTCAATTCAGGATAGGGCTCTAGAAAAACAAGTAACTGGAGCTTTTTTTAAAAATCATTTTTCCTTTTTAATAAAGCAGAAAATTCTCTGTAAAAGTTAGAAACAAAACAGTCTCATAATGCCCTAAAGAATCAATGCATTTTCCCTCAATAGTTTATCTAGATACTCCACAGTATCTGGTTTACAGTCTAAAGGTCGGAGCAACCAAGTGTTTGGCACATGCAGAGTTCTCCTAGGAAGTTGAACTACAAGAAATGATACTTAAATCTGTAAATGTTTCATTTAGGAAAAAGTAAAACAGTTTTTAGAATCTGCCATAAGCCTAGTACTATAGCAAACATTAAAGAGCTTAATCATCCAATGTATTTCTTATAATTATCCTAAGGTTTCATTTCCCCCATTTTAAAGGTCAGAAGAGGGAAGTTCTAAGGATATTGTCTGTGAACACACAGCTAATAATCAATAGTTCTGAATTTAAAATGCGAGGATATATGAATCCAATTGTGCTCTTCCCACTATACTACACTGTCTCTGAACCATGAGCAGGAATAAAATGGAGTTTAGTGGGCAAAAAGAGGTAAGAGTTTAGTCAGAATCAATAAACTCAAGGCCTTAAATAATTTAACACATAAATCAGCCCCATTCCACACAGCCTGAGTAAAGCCTGAGAATCTATACTTTATTGCCAGAGGCCATAAAAAGAAAGATCCACACACACCCAGAAAAAAAATTAATTAAATCTAAGCTTAGTCACTTTCATGGCTAAGAGAGCTTGATATATTGAAACACTACAGAATGATCTAGCTCCACATTGTACAATATTTATTAACACAGCACACAAATGTATTAAGTACTGCAGGAACACCAGGGCCAAATTATGTGGACCCTATCCCTGCTCTGTCCCTTTCTTAAACAAGTCATCCTATGATTGCACCTCAGTTTCTTCCCCTATGAGAATGAAGATGATAGCACCCTTCTTCAGGGAGCTATTGTGAAAATTAAGCAACCTAATATGTGTACAAGGCTTATTACATCACAATGCCTAACACATAGTATATGCTAATATTAGTAAATACTATTTTTATAACCTGTGTGCCAAAATTAGGAAGCTCCCACAAAATAGAAATGTTCCATGCTACATATAAACATATTTAAATATTTCATGATCCTGCTTGCCACATTATTTTATATTCTTTTCCTTTCAAATATTTTTTCATTTACTATCTATGTCACACTGATGTTTCCCATCTGTAAATTGAAGATAATATTTCCTATCTCACAGGGCTGTTGAGAGAACTGAAAAATAAATGTAAGGTCTGACATTTAGCAAATGCTAAAAACATGTTGGCTACCATTATTAGAATATTGACTGTACTATCATATCAGTCATGATCCAATGTAATAAAATAAGCAATTATAAAATAATTACAAAATCAACTTTATTCATCCAATCATCTGCCAATGTTTAAGATAATACACTCTTTCATTTGAATTGCTATGTAGCTTCCCACTGTCTCTATAGCTTCAATTTCTTCCACCTTTACACAGCAACTAATGGAATTTGTTAAATTAAAATCTAATTATCTCTTTTCTCCAGTTCAAATACCTCAAATGGTTCCCCATTACCATAAAATGAAGTCTCAACACTTAGGGATGTGCTGTCCAATACAGTGGCCACTAGCCAAATGTGATTGAAATTATGTTAAAGGTGGCTTTTATCTTCTCACAAGAGGCCCAGTGCTCAGATTTGTGCACTGGTGGGATTCCTCAGCCTGGCCTGCACCTTCTTGCAATCTGGGACCCCTCGGGGGATGAGGTTCTGCCGATTTCGGCCTGGTCCCTGCAGGCCAGGCCAAGGGACCTCACCAGTGCATGAATCCATGCACCGGGGCTCTAGTATGCATATAAGATCTTTGGTTAATCTTTTCCCATCCTCCTCCTCGCCCCTCCACTCTGAGATTCATAAGTCTGTTCCATGTTTCCATGCCTGTGCCTTGAATGTCTGCCCCCTAGTGGTCAGGGCATGCCATGGCTACTGGTCAAATGGTTAAACAGGCTTTTATATATATATATATATATAGATAACATCCATTCTCCTACAGGGAGGCTTTATCAGGTAATGAAATTAAGGAATCCACACAATTTCACCTAGTTCTTATCCATAAAGTTAAGAATAAGGAAAACACCTTACTTCCTCTTTGCTATAATATTTGGGTTGCAGTATTCCTTCAAGTTTTAAAACTTGAAACTTTTGTTTCCATATGTTAGGCAGCTCCCAACTTATTATATGAGTTGGATTTTATTTTTTTTAAATATATTTTTTATTGATTCTTTTTTACAGAGAGGAAGAGAGGGATAGAGAGTAAGAAACATTGATGAGAGAGAAACATCAATCAGCTGCCTCCTGCACAACCCCCACTGGGGATGTGCCTGCAACCAAAGTACATGCCCTTGACAGGAATCGAACCTGGGACCCCTCAGTCCGCAGACCAACGTTCTATCCACAGAGCCAAACCGGTTTCGGCCTGAGTTGGATTTTAAAAGTTCATCGAAGCCAGTCATGCAGGCTGGGGCCTCAAAATCTGAAGATAACCTCATAGGAAACTCCAGTCTCTTTCTCACTAAAGTGAGGAGTAAAACAAGTATGTCTCTTATTTCAAATACTACAGAACGTCATGTTGGGAGTTTTTAAACTATATAATTAGATATGAGAAAACAACTATTAGCAGAAGAGTTTTCTCAGGGAACTTTCTATATGCAGGAAGCCAAATGAGGGAGCTGTTCAGTCACAAGACCGTACATAGTCTCCAATGCCCATTTTAGATGTAATTAAAAAATAAAGTTAGAAAAAAAAACGCTCCAAGAGTATGGATCCAAAAGCAATAGAGAACAGCAGCCTGTGCAGCCACTCCCAAGGAGCAGAACCAGAGTTAAATAAATAATGGAACATTCCTTCTCTGAGGGTAGTGGGCACCAGGCAGCATTGCCATTTTCAGAATTGCCATGGGCCAATGCCTCTTAAGCACCTTTCTTCTCTTTTTCAGAAGTGTTTATTGTGTCATTCCTATCTCAGTTTCAGCACTATATGGGGCCAGATTATCAAGTGCCTTCTAAGGTCATAGGTCTCAGTATGACTAGAAATCACAACTGAATATCCTATATATCACTAGATCTCAGGGTTAAGACTGATATCATGAATGGATGAGACTTTTGGAGTTCTTAAGATAGACATGAAGTAGACGCTGCATATGGGAGGGATATGAATAATTGTAACCAAGAAATATGACTGTAGTAGACTGGATGCTTAGTCCCAATTTTTCACTCCATTGTAGTAAATTTGTCATGTAATTTTGCAATGGAAAAGTAAGCTATACAAAAAAGCAAAATTGCAGCAGTATATCAGATACTGGTTGAGGCTTATGTTTCTGAAACTAGGTGCAACAACACTGAGGTAATTAGAAACATCCAAATCCAAAAATTCCATATAAGAATTTTTAAAGTCTACATTAACATTTCTATTCTTTTAAATTAAGCACATTAGAGCTGACTACTTGTAACTAGTACTATTACTCAATTTCAGTGATCACATATGCTTTGGTACCAAGTGATCATCATGATTTCAGTTTGTAGAACAGTCTTTTTCAAATTACAGATGGATTCTTGGCAATCTGAAAATTTTCACAGATGCTGTTGACTAGAACCATGCAAAGGGTGGTACACAGACCAATAAAGGTACTTATCCAGATAAACACAAAAATGAAGAGTAAACACTTAAATATTTTAATAGCAATTTGGAAATAATTTAAAGTCTTGAATTTAAAAATGAAATGAGAACTTGTATTTTTAACAACTTTTCCCCTTACTCTTTCTAGAACTACTTAGCTAATAATCTTTTTAAAAATTTATCTTTCTTGCCCTGGCCGGTTTTGCCCAGTGGATAGAGTCAGCCTGCAGACTGAAAGGTCCCAGGTTCAATTCTGGTCTAGGGCACATCCGGGGGTTGCGTGCTCAATCCCCAGTAGGGGGTGTGTAGGAGGCAGATGATCAATGATTCTCTCTCATCATTGATGTTTCTATCTCTCTCTTCCTCTCCCTTCCTCTCTGAATACCAATTTAAAAAATTATCTTTATTGGTTGAAAGTATTTCAGATATCTCCCTTCCCTCCCCACCATTGACTTCCTCCACCTGGCTTCTACCCCCCACCCCAGGCCTTCACCACACTACTGCCTGTGTCCATGGGTTATGCATATACGCAATAATCAAGTTCAAATCCAATACATGCTCCATAATGGTTTTATTCACTGCTTTGTTGAATTTTACACTGCTGACTACTCTCTTCCTTACAACATCCCTATACTTTCTGAAGCAACCACTCTCTCCTGATTCCCTCCATTTCAAACTCCTTAAATTCTTCCTCCTCTACCACTTCTTAAATTATAACATTATCCAGGACTCCCTGACTTTGAACCTCTTCTCTCATATAATTCTTCAATAATTGCCAATATGATTAATACTCAAATATTTACTTCCAGCATAGACTACCCTTCTGACTCCAGACTTACGAGTATATCCCTACCTAAATGTCCCATTGCGAACTCACATGTTTACCTGAAAACCTAGTGAACCTGTGCTAGCTAATTTGGTGAATGGGATGACCAACTACTAGTCATTATTTTAAATTGTTTCTTTTCCCTCATGTTCTACACACTTAAGTACTATCAATTCTGTCTTCCACCAGGAAAATAATAAATTGATATTCAAAAGGAAAGAACAAGACATTTTCATGCATCTTAACTTTTTATAGTTCATAAGCTCAATTCAAACCACAAAAGTAATATTCCTAAAAGCTACTCCCATGTATATAGATATAAAATATTCATTTCTTGCTTTTACATCTAATGTCCTCAAATAAAGATGTAATTGGTAGCCACTACTATTTTTTTAAAGTGGTAGGCAATTTAAAATATATATATTTTATTGATTTTTTATAGAGAGGAAGGGAGAGGGATAGAGAGCTAGAAACAATGATGAGAGAGAAACATCGACCAGCTGCCTCCTGCACACCCCCTACTGGGAATGTGCCTGCAAACAAGGTACATGCCCTTGACTGGAATCGAACCTGTGACCTCTCAGTCCGAAGACCAATGCTCTTCCATTGAGCCAAACCGGTTTCAGCGGTAACCACTATTGAGCTGCTAATTTTATTTTGTTTTGCTTAGATCTAACATTACTTTCCTTATATACAAAGTAATGATTAAGCCACAAAAAAATTAAGAGCCATTAATACACTCTGCAAATACTAAAACTTACTAAGTGAGATTAAATTATAAGATTGGTACATACTGTGTATCTTATGAAGAACTGTGCTTAGGATTATAACCAAAATTGAACAAATAAATTATAATTTTCTCAGAATATTCATTCATTCAATTTTATCCAAATATATGTATATAAAGAGGTGCTTGCTTTTTTATTTCAATGAAACACCTCTATAACCTATTTTCTTTATGAAACAAAACTTTTATTCTGAAAAGGAACTTCACTCTGAGCTCATTTCAAAACTATCCATCTCAGTCATATTCCAGATTTAGCAGGACAAAGGGCAACAGCAGGAAATGGAGCATCATCAAGGTCCAAAACAAACTTGGTTTAGAGTTAAAAGAAATAAATAAAACTACAAATCATTAGGATAATTAAGCACTATGCTTAAAAGCATGAATATAAATTAAAAATTAACACTTTCATGAGCACAGCTTCATCAGTACTGATAAAAAGACAACAAAATACTGCCCTCTATTATTATACAATACAAAGGCAAAATGGAAGTAATACTGATATACTCTCATGCCCATATATGTATTTTTAAAATAGTAATAAAAGATTACATTTTAAGATTACATTTTTATATTTCTTCCCTTGATTGCATTTAAATACAATCAACTCATTTTTTTTCTCAATAACTCTGAGAAATATGCAAAATAATTATTTTTTTTCCATTTGACAGATGAGAAATCTGAAAATATAAATAAATTAGGTAACCTGCTTTTAGGTCCTTAAGATCAGAAGCAGATTGGCTCTGATTCTGTAGCTTCACAAAATTTTTCTGTGTAAATTGAATTACCAAAAATTAAATAAACCTGCTAATGACAAAAATAACCACAAATTTCACCCACATTGCCACATTTCAAAATGTCATGCTTTTGAGTCACTTTGTATCTTTTTACTGAGTTAATACATTTGATACTTTCCACCAGACAGAACACAAATAACTTAATCTTATCAAAGAATTTGATAAGCCTCTTGAGGCTCAGTTTCTCTTCCGCATATTATGGAGACCAACTGCAGCACTCCCAAAACACTAAGTGTCCAACAAAAACATATCCTTATTCCTATCTAAGGAGGACTTTATGATATATATGTCTTATTCTAAGCAATACATAAATTCCAAAAAGTTGTCAGATAATGTAGAGACCAAATGGTTGCCAGCACTGTCCCTCTCTTACCATAAGCAGATTAAATGAAGCAATGTCAAAAAATACAAGGAATAACAGGTGCCTTATATTATCTGCTAAAGTCTTTAGATATTAAGAAATCAATTTGCATTCTACACTCAAGAAAAATATGTTCAGACAAGTAGTAGTTAACTATTGAACTAAAATCCAGATACAACATTAAACCTGTTCTAATTAATGTTTAACTTATAAGAGCTATATGAAAGGCACTGTTAATAGAATCCTTGACCCTGGGTGTGGGTGACTATTTAGAAGCAATCTGACTTAGTCTCGTCCACTGTTGAAATAATCTGTAGAGAGCAGGAATGTTGGGTGATCATAAGTTATCCTGCCTGTATTATGCAATGATAATTATATGCAGTTAACAACCTACTAGAAAATGAATGTTTCTAACAATGCAATTAAATCTTATTTCCAGCAAGAGAAAGTGAAAATTTAGGCTAGCTTGTTTTAAAAAAAAAAAAACTGCAAAGTTTTTTTTTTACCTGTATTCTTTTCAAATATTGAGTTTAATATATGAGCACCTATCTGCTAAAAACCAAAGCCAGTAACTTATTTTAGTTATATTTAAAGGACTTTAATCATAATATTTAGGCTTGCAAATGAACCCAGACTAATAGATAGAAGACTTTTATATATTCTTGTAGTGTTCCTTTGACTGAACAATATTACCCAAGAGTTATTTCTAATATAGTTCTACTTAAACACCTACTAAACTTTTAAAACATCACATTACATACAAACGCTGGGATGGTACCTTAATATCAATCTATTGCTAATACACAGTAGAACACCTGTGTTAAGATTAGCACTATAGCAAACAAGAGGGATATCTCTTAATCTTAATGGCCTGAAGCAGACCTTCAAAAGTCTTCAAAGTCATCTTCTTTAGTCAGGTGTGTATACGTTGTTTGATATAGATAGCATGCCAACTGGAGCAGCAAAATAGTAGACGATGTTTAAATTTTAAACATTAAAGATGAACTTGATACTCAAGAAAAATAACTGGTCACCTTGGAAGGATGCTAACATATCAAGTCATTCTAAAAACAGAGAGAGAAATATCAAACATTTATTCTGCCTGACTTCCCTTTAAAGAACTGTCATCAAATAACTGATGAGGGGACATTTCTCAATGTATGTGCTACTAATAAATACAGAAATGACAGAATTGGAAGTCACAGCTTTGCAAACTCCTAACAAAATAATTAATGTATGAAGGCAAAACCCACTGATAACCAAGATGGTCATAAATTATTCTAGCCCCGCCCTCTCCCCCCCCCTCCTCCACCTAATACAATGTGAATCAATCAAGCCTCTAGATATTCCAGTTTGCAGACACCAGTAGAAAGGAACAATAATTTAAATCAAGGGAATTTGGCCAGCAAACCCAGACTGAGAAAAGTGCTAATGTTAAAACCTGGTTTCTTCAACATATAGAAGGAATAACAATATCAAGTATGGTAAGGGGCAATGTATAGATTAAAAACTGAACAGATTTTCAACAAAGTATGTTTTTACTTTGTATAAATATTGAGTCAAACAGCAAAAAATAAAAACATTTATAATACTTCCAGAAAAGTTTAAACACTGACCAAATATTTACCGATTTAAAGAATTATCATACTGTGATTATGTTTTTAAGAGTTCTTATTTTATAAACTAGTGCCTGGGTGCACAGATTTATGCACATTAAAATAAATTAATTAAAAGGTGGCCAGCAAGGTGGGACTGGGCAAGACATGCTGGATACACCCTGGAGTCAACTCCCCCTTCACTCACCCCACATCGCTCCCAGGCAGGCTACACCTGGGGTGTCTGTGGAGTGAGCGGGGTCTCTCTGGCAGGTGGGGTATGTTGGCCTGGCCTGCGGGGATCAAGCTGAAACTGGCTCTCTGACATCCCTCCAGGGGTCCTGGATTGTGAAAGAGCAGTTCTTGGGTGACACCCCGGAATCTCTGGTTCTGTGTCACCTGGGAACACCACTGCCAAGACACCACAGCTGGGCAGCTCCGTGTGGAGCATCTGCCCCCATGGTGGTCAATGCGTGTCATACCTACCGGCCAGTCAGACAGTCAGACAGTTGCTTGGCCTTTTATATATACAAATATGTTTTTAAAATCTTTATGGTTAAGATTGTATGTTATCTGAAATTTGCTTCAAAATAATTCAGGGGTAGAGAAGGTATAGTGAGTGTAAGGTTTAGATGAAACATCATTAAAAATCCTATATAATAAAAAGTTAATGCACTAATTAAACTGAACAGCAGAATAACTGTCTGGAAGACATTGCGGACGACCTTCTGGACAAAGCCGAGGCTGTGAGAGCCGAGCCCCTTGCACGAATTTCGTGCATCGGGCCGCTAGTAAATTGATAATTACTGAAACAGGGTGACAGATATAAAAGGGCTCACTATAGTATCTTCTCTACTTGTAACTGCCTGAAATTTTCCATAATAAAAGATTAACAATGAAAGATGAATTAAAAAGTTCTATATGATAATCCATAGAATAAGGACAAAAGAACTCCATGTCCTTCAGAAGTCAAAACAAATTAACTAAAATCTTTTTTTTAATATATATTTTATTGATATTTTACAGAGAGGAAGGGAGAGAGATAGAGAGCTATAAACGTCGATGAGAGGGAAACATCGACCAGCCGCCTCCTGCATACCCCCCAGCGGGGATGTGCCTGCAACCAATGTATATGCCCTTGACTGGAATCGAACCCGGGACCTTTCAGTCTGCAGACCGACGCTCTACCACTGAGCCAAACCGGTTTCGGCTGAACTAAAATCTTAATGGTGAGTTAGAAAAGCATTCTCCTTGTACACACACTATTACTACTTGACAAGCGAGAAACCTGAGACCCAAAGAGGTAAGTCTTGTTCAAGTTCACAAAACAAAACACCAGCAGAACCAAAACTAGACTCCATAATTGCAAGCCCAGAAATAGGTCCACGTTGGATCTCAGTTAAAAGATGCAAGGCAGTCCTAAAGTAGCCTGAAAACTCATCAAATGTTTAAAAAGGTCTTAAATCGGGGGAAAAAGAAAAGTCAGCTGGCTTGAAGGGCTGTATGCTAGAGGGAGAGCAATAAAGCTAGGGAGAAAGTACAGAGAACTGGATATATGGCAATCATCCTCACTGCGGAGCAGAAGTGTTAAATTTATGATGTATATTTGAGAGCTAGTTGAATTCAAGGTGTTTGTGGGAAAGAATGTTATCTAGCTTACAAGTAGCTTACTCATGAATAGTGAAACATAAAACAATTGTATTAAATAACATTTTTTTAAAAGAGTTGAAAGGAATTTTAAATCTTAAGTACACAAGTGATTTAAATGTCACTTATCTTCCTGTCCAAGAATAGCTTCAAAATTTGACTGTGATAGGCCTTCAGTGTTTACTTAGATTTTAATGAACAGAAGGATTCATATTTATATTAAACGTCATTAAGAACAAAATTCTGGGTATGCCAACAAACTATACTAGTATTTTTTCAATTAGCAGTGTCACATAAATAAAACATGAACTCAACCTAGAAACAATGTAACTAATTAATAAGACAATATAAACCCATTTACCTGTTGTCATCCAGAAAATAGTAAAGCCTAATAAGTTTGAAGTATTTTAAATTAAGTCATTTTCAAACTAGTAGACATTCATACTAAAATGCATTTCAATTTTTGGCTAACATGTTAGTGACTATTTTCAAAAGTGTCTTGTGATTTGGATTCTTTTTCATTGGAAGAGGGGTCTATTTTTAAAAAGACATTTCTGGCATTAAAGTACACAACACTAAAATTGTGTTTTAAAAGCTATTTTAAAAATCCGTATTAAACATTCCAAAGTATATGTCCTTCTATAATTGTAAGAAATACCAAACCAGTCCTATCTAGTGTGGCTCAGTGGACAGTGTGTCGGCCTGAGGACTGAAGGGTCCTGGGTTCGATTCTGGTCAAGGGCACATGCCCAGATTGTGGGCTCAATCTCCAGGTTGTAGGGCATGTAGGAGGCAGCTGATCAATGATTCTCTCTTATCATCGATATTTCTCTCTCTCTCTTCCTCTCCCTTCCTCTCTGAAATCAATAAAAATATATTAAAAAAAAAAACAAAATCAAGCCAGAAAGTCAAAGAAAATTCCAGTGTAACCTCTAAAATTTAATATTACAAATAGCTGAGATTATTTGTTAAAGAATAACTTGTTGTCCTAACCGGTTTGGCTCAGTGGATAGAGCTTGGATCTGCGGACTGAAGGGTCCCAGGTTCGATTTCGGTCAAGGGCATGTACCTTGGTTGTGGGCACATCCCCAGTAGGGGGTGTGCAAGAGGCAGCTGGTCAATGGATGTTTCTCTCTCTTCGATGTTTCTAACTCTCTCTCCCCTTCTCCCTTCCTCTCTGTAAAAAAATCAATAAAACATATTTAAAAAATAAAAAAAGAATGACTTGTTCATTAAAGAGCTGAAAGTACAAAAAAGAAGCCGGAAGGGGTAACAGAAACAGAGGCTGAGACTTGAAAACTTCACCACCGAGACCTAAAGTAACTCACGCAGATTCAAGATGTTTCTCTGACCCTAGCCATTATCTTCAAAGTGGTACTGTAGCTCCTTGCTTGAAACAGATGTTTAAAGTAGTACTCTTCTCCTCCAACAACCTAACATCAAAGCTAACATGCGAAAAATTCACAGAAAGGCAAAGAGAGAAAAGAAAATTATTTTTGAATGACAAAACCAAAAATAGCAAGGAGTCACATGGGTAAGACTGTGGACTCGAATCGGGCAGTGCTGAGTTTCAAGCTCGGTTCTGAGACCCAGCTCCCCTAACTTCAGCAACCGTTTCCCCGTCAGCCAGACGGGATGCTGACAACACCCACCGCTGAGACGATGCTCATCAGGTGCTGACATCACGGCAAGCTCAGAGTAACCACCTCAAATCAAACGTTTTATGTAACCGGTCGCCTTTTTAATGCAACTTAAAAGGTGAACCATGAGAAAAATGTCTAATGCTCCTCGAGAAACTTTCTCCTCCCACTTGTGGGAGGAAGAGGAAAGCACAAACAAAAATGAAAAATATTTCATTTATCTCGGAAGGTCGTCATTCTAGTTACATAGTTTGGGGATCAATGAAGACAAATACCAAATAAAAACCACACCCCACAGTACGCCAGTGTCGGGCACGTGTTCAAACCTGAAGACATGGATTGCAATCAACAAAGAGGTTATTATCCACTAAGTCAAGTGCTAGAAAGGCCAGTCACAAAACTTTATAACAAAGTGTTTTAAAACGCGGAAATATAAAAGAAAGCAGTTACCTTGGTACAGTAAAGCATCCAAAGTTCGAAGAGCCTCTCTCTGGATGCCATTCTGGCTTTCACTCTGGCAACTTTTAATTTTTCCTCCAAAAAAAAAAAATTGTGTTCAAGACCACAGCATGTCCATTTTTTCCCCAAGTTTTTCAGCGGTTACAGGAAAGCTCAGAGCAGTAGAGAAAACCAAAAAAGAAGTGCAATCAATGGGCCATCTTCTGGTCATTAAAATTCCGTCTCAGCCGTGACTCCACCTTATCTTCTTCATCAGGGGTAGCTGGTCATTTAACAAACCTGTGAGAGGGAAAAACATGCAAATATCTGCTAGAAAAAAGAGGTCCTGATAAAAACTGTAGCTTTATCAGAACCAGAGAGAGAGGTATCCACCTCGATTCCCTTAGACAACAGCCTCTAGTTGACACTTAGATTGTGTTTCCGGGGACCGAGACAGCTAATGGCATTTCACGTGGGTAGCAGGTCCGAGCCTCGCGGGCCGACCTCGGACGATGCGTGCCCGGAACAAAAAAAAATGCGTCCAGTCATAACCCACAGCGGCACGACGTCGCCACTCATATTTTCAATTAAAAAAGAAAAGAAGAAAAAAACAATCTTCCTCCTGACATACAGGCTCCCTCAGAATTTCCGAGTCTGCTTCTCAAACTTGGACGCGTCCGCGGCCGGCTGCGGGGCAGGGCAGGGCGTGGGGCGGGGCGGAATCCCTGGCTGGTTGAGGGTCTGAACGGTCCTCGGAGCCTGAACAGCCACCTGCCCACCTGCCCCGCCGCTCCCGCCCGGGAAGGGCCCGGCCGGGAGGGAGCACTCCCCGGCCGCCGGGAAAGCCTCCGAGTGTTTGCGGAGGGAGATTTTTATTCCATTTCCTCCTCGCATCCCGGACAACCGTAAGGAAGGCACACTCGGAGGGCCGAGCCGCCAAGAAAAGCCCTGGAAACGGGGCCCGGAGAGCTCGGCGTCGCCGGCCCGCTCCCCGCGCCCGCCGCCCGCCGCGGGGCACGCCCGGGTCCACCTCGCCCCTCACAGCCGCCCCCCGGCCCACGGCGCGCAGCCACAGAGCGCCGGGCCCTCACGCTCCTGCCACGCAGACCCCGCTCCCCAGCGACCCGCTCCTCCTCCTCCTCCTCCCCCTCCTCACCGCGCTCTCGCCGGGCCGGCGCCGCCGCCTCGGGCCCAGCTCTAACTTTGCCTCGCCCCCTCACCACCCGAAGCCCCGTGTCACCCCGCAGCCGGGAGGCGGGCGGGAGGGGGAGGCGGGCGGCGACGGCGTGGGGCGGGGCGCGAGGGCTGGGAGGAGCCAGGGGCGGGGCCGTCCCCTCGGCTAGTCATCCCAGCCTCTGAGGATTTCCCCGGCCTCGGGGCAGTCGCTGTTCATTGGTCAGTCACGCTGGGAAGGGGCGGGGCTGGGCGAAGCCCCGCCCCTGAACGCCGGCGCAGTCGCAATCTCGCCGTCTCCCGAAAGGCCGGCGGCGGGCGCCTGGCCAGCCGGTCCTCTCCCCGGCCTGGACTTGGCCGGGGGCGCCTACGTGCTGACGTCAGCGCCGGCGCTGCCGGCGTCATTTTCGGGAGTCGTCGGAGGGCAGCGGGCTATATACCGTGATGTGCGTTTTGTTTGTATTTCTTGTTGTAAAAGGGGATTGGCCCTCGTAGTCTAGGGTAACGTAAAAAAAAAAAAAAAACCGACAACTGTCCCTACATGCCACAAAAATCCGTTTCCTGCCAAAACCGGTTTGGCTCAGTGGATGGAGCATCGGCCTGCAGACTGAAGGGTCCCAGGTTCGATTCCGATCAGGGGCATGTGCCTTGGTTGCGGGTACGTCCCGGGTGGGGGGTGTGCAAGAGGCGGCTGATCGATGATTCTCTCTCATTGATGTTTCTAGCTCTCTATCCCTCTCTCTCCCTCTCTGTAAAAAAAAATCAATAATTTTTTTTAAAAAAATCCGTTTCCTTAAACGCTTTTATGCCCGTACTTTCCCCGCCGCCGCTGGGCGTCCAGTCCTAAAAATCTCCTTTTACCACTAGTAAAAGTTTCAAAACGATTTTTATTCTGTCAGGAAAAGAAATAAAAGGCAAACGGCTGCATTTACGAGATACAACTTTTAGAGTGGTTTTTTTTTTAAGGGGAAAAGGGATAATTCTTTTTAATATATTTTATTGATTTTTTTACAGAGAGGGAGAGGGATAGAGTTAGAAACATCGATGAGAGAGAAACATCGACCAGTTGCCTCTTACACACCCCCTACAGGGGATGTGCCTGCAACCAATGTACATGCCCTTAACTGGAATCGAACCCTGGACCTTTCAGACCGCAGACCGATGCTCCATCCACTAAGCCAAACCTGTTTCGGCACACAAGTCTTCCTTGCTGCTCCTCAAATTCACAAAGCACACTACAATCTCGGGGATTTTACATAAACTGGACCAGAAATGCTCTTTCCAAAATCTTCACATCTTCACTCCAGAATCCCCTTGTCCATTCCTGCTGTGTAGATATGTGTGCACGCCAAATTTCTTCAGATGTTGACATTCAAACCCCAATGTGATGGCGTTAGGAGGTGGGGCCTTTTGGGAGCTACTTGCTGGTAGGTCATGGGAGAGTGCCCTCGTGAATGGGATTAGTGCTTTTATGAGATCTAACAGAGCTCCCCAGCCCCCTCTGCCCTGTGAGTAGATAAGTCTGGGAGTTGAAAGAAGGCATTCTTCTAACGACACTAACCTCGGACTTCCAGTCTTCAGAACTGTGAAAATTAATTTCTGCTTAGAAATGACCCAGTCTGGTATTTTTTACAGCAGCCCAAAAGACTAACATATCCATGAAGCAGTCCCTGATCCTTCATTAGAAAACCGTATCCCCTTTTCTCTCTTACTTTATTTTTCATTATAGCACTTATCAGCTGATGTATTTATTTACCTATTTTGAGTTTCCCCCTAATAAAATGTTAAGAACTATGAAAACAGGGACTTTATTCAATGCTATATATTCAGGTCCTTGAGTAGTGTCTTATGCACAGTACAATTAGTATTTGAAGCCAAGACTGGTTTGGCTCAGTGGATAGAGTGTCGGCCTGTGGACTAAAGGGTCCCAGGTTCGATTATGGTCAAGGACATGTACCTACCTACCTTGCCGAAACTGGTTTGGCTCAGTGGTAGAGCGTCGGTCTGCAGACTGAAAGGTCCCAGGTTCGATTCCGGTCAAGGGCATGTACCTTGGTTGCAGGCACATCCCCAGTAGGGGGTGTGCAAGAGGCAGCTGGTTGATGTTTCTCTCTCATCGACATTTCTAGCTCACTATCTCTCTCCCTTCCTCTCTGTGAAATATCAATAAAATATATTTTTTTTAAAAAAAAAAAAAAGGACATGTACCTTAGTTGTGGGCACATCCCCAGCAGTGGTTGTGCAGGAGGCAGCTGATCGATGTTTCTCTCTCATTGATGTTTCTAACTCTCTATCCCTCTCTCTTCCTCTCTGTAAAAAATCAATAAAAATATTTTTTAAAAGTATTCAAAGGCAGTATAATGAAAGAAATAATCTCTTTCGCTATCCTATATAATAAAACCCTAATATGCAAATCCGTGGAACCACTGGCAGAATGACCAGTTGCTATGACATGCACTGACCACCAGGGGTCAGACGCTCAATGCAGGCGCAGACCCCGACCTCTTTCGGCTTACATCTAGAAAGAGATAGATAAATCATCTGACACATGGATGTTTCTGTTTAGACACAAGGGGTGGGAGTATTTGTTTTAATGTTCATATCACAGGATCAGGCCTCAGCTTTGTCAGCAGTAAGGAGACTTACCTTAGTAACCTTACAAAGGACTAATGCATGTAACCTGTGGGGCTAATGCATGTAACCTGCGGGGCAGGTTCATCCTTTCTGTTCCCCAGGAGGTCCCTAGCAATGCACTAAAGAGGAGAAAGTCAGGGAATTTACCTATATTTTCTCTGAGGAATCTGCTAGTTGATTATCTTTCCCATCTAATGATTCTAATATTGGGGTAGGCAGGTAACCATTAAACTTTTGTGAACAAGGATTATCCCATTCTGATATCTCCTTTCCATTTTCCCTCAGATGAAAGACACATTTAGCATATGAATTGCAGCGAAGGATTAAGCAGTTCTTGTGCAGAAGGTTTCAAGTTGCCCAAAGATTATAGAGAGTCACGGGGGAGATTAGGAGCTATGTCTTTGTTTAGTTCATTTCTTTTCTTACACCAAAAAGAAACAAGTGCAATATTTCATGGCATAGGTTTAAATAAGAAGTGTCTACTGGACAATCCTCAGTTCCCTTATCTCTCCCAATTCTCATCAAGTGTTTCTCCAGTGAAGCTCCAGCCACTTTTACTCCGAACATTCCTAAAGAGAACCTACAACCTAGGTCTGTGCCCTGACCGGGAATCGAACCTGCAACAGGACGACTCTCCAACCAACTAGCCACCTGGCCAGGGCTTGTCATCTTTCTTTAAAAATAAACATTTTCAATATTTGGCCAAAAGAGGGCCATGTAGGTTCTTGGCTAACAGGACGGTTGTTGCACACTCCCAGGCTGGCAGTTGATATCTTTTTTCTTCAACTTACTTTTATTTAAAATTTTTTTAAATGCATGTTCCATCTGAGACAGGGTAGTAAAAAAGCTATGAAAATTCCTTGGCAAGTGGAATGGGGAAACAGCTGAACAAACTGGCTGAGCAATTTACCACCAGAAAGAGGTCACCGGTGCAGAAAGCCGCTGGTGCCTAGCAATGGGCAAAACTGGCATTCCCTGCCTTGGCAAATCACTGACCACGTGGTTTAGGTCCCCGTGACCTTTCATATCACTGGCCATGGGTTTAGACACCCCCCCATTCCCCCCCCACACACACACACCTTTCCTCCCTGGAGATAACATCTAGGCCTCAGTTGTATTTCAGTTCCAGGCCCAGCAAACCAGCAAAACAAGGTAGGTAACGCCAGAACCAGCTGTGATGGCTAATGACCCCCAGCCCTGATGCTGACCAATCAGGGGAGATCATGGCCCTGAGAGGCT
This sequence comes from Vespertilio murinus, assembly GCA_963924515.1. Classification (NCBI taxonomy): domain Eukaryota; kingdom Metazoa; phylum Chordata; class Mammalia; order Chiroptera; family Vespertilionidae; genus Vespertilio; species Vespertilio murinus. The sequence continues at coordinate 74,116,159 of OZ004711.1, read as the reverse complement.
ACACCTGCAAAAGCTGATGACTATTCTATCGAGATCCTGCCCTAAGACCTCCCTAAACCCCCAGCCTTTAAAACCCTCAAGACGAAGGGCCCAGCGCGTACTCTGGCCTGCCCGGGAGCCCACGGCGCCTTTCTCCCACAGGTGCAAATCCTAAGCTCTAAGGCAGCGGTCACCAACCTTCCGGACCTCAACCTTCCATGGACCACAGGTTGGCGACCACTGCTCTAAGGGACCCCACCAGGCTTGCAACCAGGGAAGCTCAGGGCAGCGGCCGTTCATCCCATGCTAACCCCCTGAACCTGTTCCCAAGGCCCCCCTTTTCTGACAGGGGCCCCACCTTGGCTCACTTCTTTAAGATTTCCAGAGAGCCCAAGCAGCCCCGCCTAGGTGTCTCCTGTTGCTTCTTCTATCCTAGGACTTGCCTTGTTTCACTGCCCCAACTTTAATACACACGCTCAACACCACCTGGGCTCATGCTGGGCCATCTTTCCTGCATGAGGTCAAGAACCCGCACACTACAGGCCCGTCAGAGGCAGACCCACTCTGGCCTGGGCCCATTTCAGGCTGCAACTAGTCCTGACTGCTGGCTCAATGACTTAGATTTCATTCTGTATAAAATTAGAATTTTTTAAGTAGGGACTTGACAAGATTAAAACTGTATTTGTTGTTCTAGTCCTTGTGATATATTTCCCAAGGCAACATATAATCATACACTCCCCTCACTATACAAAATGTGGTGCTTAAAATTCAGTTGAAACATGAAAGAAAACCACTTTGCTTTCATGTATAATGAACTTTCTATCATGGCTGGGAAGTTAATTAAAAGTTAAGACTTCCACAATCTACAGTGGAGAAAAACTCTTTAATCAAGAAGAAAAAGGAAATTACAGGAAATTTTTTATTTAAAAATTAGCATTTTCTCTTTTTTAAATTCTTATTTCCTGTGAACAAAAGAAAATTTTGAGACTGGGGGAGATTTCTTGTCCTCAGAAAGCAGTTTTCTTGAAATTCAATTATTCTCATTCCAATTCATGTTCATCAATATCTGGATTTCTTTACTTTTCATGTAACAAGGAATGTTTCTTTCTTAGAGCAATGCAATGTTATAAGAATCAAAAAGAAGAAAAAAAAAAACAATTACAGCCACATGAAATTCTCGATCATTTTAAACTACCTTTTCTTCCTTTATGTTTTTTAATTGGAAGTGGGTGAAGCTCTAGCTTCTGTGCTTACTGCTAAGAGTTAAAATCTATGGAACTGTAAACTCTGGTATAATTAAAAATTAAAATGATCTCGGTGTTTCCATGGAAATAAGCCCCTCATGAATAAAGAATTACTATTATGCAACTGATAAAGAAGTCTGTTACTGTGAAAGCCTCACATTGTTTTACAGCTAGTAAAAGCTAATGTTTTTGTTTGGTTCTTGCCTATTTCCCTCGGTTAAATTCTTGAAGGTCTAAATATACCCATGTTTTTTATTACTAAAAGTGCAATATCAAAACATTACAGTATATTTTCAAATGCTAATCAAACCTGAAAAGAAGATCTTAAGACCGTATATTTACATAAGAATTTCAAGATCTAAAAAAAATAATAATAAAGAATTTCAATATCTAATTAGCTTTAAGCATTTCATGAATCATGAATGGGATAGCAACTTGAAGGATGCTCTAGTCATCTTTTAAAAACCAGAATTTGTATTGCCAATCAACCATATTTTAGGTAAAAGCAAAAAAAGTAAAAAGTTCAATAGTTTGTTAAAATTTGAATAATGTATAAAAATGATTTTTTAACATTGATCATTTAAGGCAGTTACTTAAAGAAATTAGACTAGAGCCCTGGCTGGTGTAGCTTAGTTGGTTGAGTGTTGTCCCATGCCCCAAAATGTTGTCAGTTCAAGTCCCAGTCAACCCCAGAAGGGGGCGTGCAGGAGGCAGTAATTATAAATACCTGAAGTATGGAAAGTGGTATTTCTCATATGAAACAAAGTGACTTTTCTCTTTTAGACCTATAAGACCATCTTCTTATGAGGTATTTTGGAGGAAAGGAGAGAAGATCAGAATGATAAAAAGAAAAGAGAAAAATGAAGGGACATAAGAGAAAATAGAAAAAAAGAATAAAGGAATTTATATTCAAAGTTGATTTTTTAAGGGATCTAAAAGATTTAATTTTTAAATTTTCACAATTGTCTCTTGCCTTTGCCAAGAAATCTTTTAAGGAATCAATTTCAAAATATATCCCTTGAGTATATTTTGAAAGTTTCTTCTTGCTTTAAAATGTGGACAAGCCTTAGCTCAATTGGTTAGAGCAATGCCCTCATATACCAACGTTGTGGATTCAATCTCCAGTCAGAGCACACAAGAAGCAACCAATGAATGCATAAATGAGAGGAACAAAAAAAATTAATGTGTTTTTCCCCTCTGTCTCTCCCTCTCTTGCTCCTTGCTCTAAAATCAATAAATTAAAAAACATGTAGACAATTATATGTTTGGGATGCTGCTCTTTTTTTGCTTCAAAGTGACTCCCAAAAGAATGATTTTGTTCATATAAAAAGTTCCTCAAAGTAACCACTGTAATTCCAAATAATGCTTATATCATTTAGAAACTTAAGATTTGTTTTGATTCTAATATAAATACATATACGATGCAGGAGTTCAACCCAGAGTGGGTACAGAACTAGACTAAAGATAAAGAACTAGATTGGCAATAGTCAGCTCTTGGGCACCTTGTATCTTGGGCTCCCCTCCCCCACAAAGAGAACTAGATCTTCATGAATAACACATCAGTGAGTAAAATTTGACAGGATTTTCATAAATGGCTTGAGGCATTTTTTTCCAAAGGATGCCAATCTGAAGAGAGGTCTTCTGAGCAAACTAGCTTACACCCATCTTGATACCTCTGGACTTCTTCTTATAGATGAACAATGAAGAAATGACAAGGACAGACACAAAGGTATTGTCAGCAATAAGGCAGATTTCTACCAAAAATGAGTTTTTTAAAGTTGATCAATCTTTTTAAAAGAGCCTCTTATTCCTAGACATCACTCCCAAACTAAACAAATTAAACAGTATTTGGAGTGTTTGAAGAAAAATAAGAAAGCAAATCTGAAACTCAGTATGAACTTACCTTACCATCATCATTGGAGAGACCCTGTGCAGGAGACTCAGAGGGCCTCAGAAAGCATGCTGTTTCCAAATTGGTCAGATTTTTATAGGGCCTCCAAGAGTATCAAATGCTGGCTTCTTTAAAATACCTCCAAAACAACCTGTTGATAGAGCAGAACTGAGTTTTTTGCTTACTGCAGTAAGGGAGGCTCTCTTAATAGTCTTTGCAGTGTCTTATAGGAGAAGTCAGAGGTACAATATTTATGAGTTTTGGGGATCTAGTTTAAGATGAGTTTCAGGGGATCTGGTCGGGATTGGCACAGTTTTTGCATAATAGCATTTTATATAAAATAGTATTTACACATAGCTTTTGACTGGACACAGGGAGGTGAGAGTTTGGAAGTGATTCTTTCGCAATCTTCTGCCTCCTCACAGTAATCTGCTGTTCCCTCCACAGCTTGCATTGCTCACCAGCCTGCAACTTCTTTAATATACAATGCTCTGCCTTTGTGTGAGCAGATAGTACTTATCCCGCCATCTCACAATTGGTTAATTATGTATATGTATGCTAACACACTGTGAGTCCTCATAGGGTTAGGATGAGGTTTTGTTAATATATCTTACAGCCAGCAGGTAATAGTATCTGGTTCTCAATGAATACTCAGTCCCTGTTGGCTGTAGCTGGAGTAAAACAAACATGCTGATTAATCTGAATTTCAACTTATGAACATAAACCTCAAATTAACCCTTAATCAAGTAGACCCATTAATAATAGAGGGATGAGCAAAAGTAGGTTTATAGTTGTAATACAAATAAATAATACAACAATAAATAACACAAGAAGAATATGTGTAAACTTACTTTTGCCAACCCCTTGATTATATTTCCTTAGTCTAATTACTCCCCTACTAACTTTTCTCAACTCTCACCACACCCATTTTCACACTTACCGAAGGACCTTGCTTATTTCACTGAGAAAACTGAAGCAATCAAAAGATAATTTCCCCAAACTCTCATTTGTTCCCACCTACCAGCAACTTTACCCATGTAGGCTGCCTGTCACCTATTCACAGAGGAGGCATCCATGCTCCTATCTAGAGTCAGGCCCTTTCCTTGGGTCCTAGATTCCACCCCCTTTCTCTTACCCAAAGACATTTCTTCAGCAATTCTTGCTCCTTAGCTTTCCCATCTCTCTTCTGGTTTTTTTCCAGTTATTTTCTATAAGAACACTCCAAAATCTTAAATTGATCATTCATTCAAAAATATTTTCCATGCATCTACCACTGTGATACATCTATGAATAAAAAAGACAAAGGTCCCTGCCCCATGCAATTTAGAATCTAGTAGGTGGAGACAGGTTAATTACAAAATTTATTCTATATATTTTTTAATTGATTTCAGAGAGGAAGAGAGAGGGAGAGACAGAAACATCAATGATGAGAATCACTGACCAGCTGCCTCCTGCACACCCCACACTAAGGATCGAGCTCACAACCCGGGCATGTGCCCCCGACGGGAATCGAACCTTGGACCCTTTAGTCCACAGGCCAATGCTCCATCAATGAGCCAAAGCAGCCAGGGCACAGTTTATTCGTGAGGGAACAACTCTTGAGGCTCACAAGGGACCGGAAGGATGCCCATTCCCACCAGCCCGACTGGAAAACCGCATTAACTCAAAAGCACAGTGTGGAGTACTCCGAAGGGTTTTGCTTAACAGTGGGACAACACTAACACTAGATTAAATGCTGCTCTGGTCCCACTTAACAAAGCTTGAAAGCAAGCCTTTCCAGGAACAAACTGTTTTCAAGACACCTGTCTTGAAAAGAATAGTTATAGAAATACAAAAATATCCAGTATCTAACAAGGTAAAAATTATGTCAAACATGCAAGCAAAAGTTAACAGGATTTCAAAGAAGTAGGAAAACGTATAAAAATAATGAGTAGAAAAATCAATCAATTGAAATTGCCTCAAAAAAAAATGACAGAAAATTAGTAGAAAAGGACATTAAAATAATGTCCATATATTCAAGAAGTTAGAAGAAAAATGTAGAATGTCAAATAGAGACATGGATGACAAAAAAAAAAAAAAGCCCAAATTAAACTTCTAAATATGAAAACTGCAATGTCAGCATTGAAAAATACACTGGATTACTAACAACACCAAGTTAACCTAGGATTAACAACGTATTAGACATTGCAAAAGAAAAGTAAATTTGAAGGCAGAGCCACAGAAACTGTACCAAATGAGATAGAAAAAAGACAAGTAATAACAAGTGTTGGAGAGGTTGTGGAGCAAAAGAACACTCATATGCTGTGGTGGGAATGTAAACTACTAGCACAGCCACTATGGACAAATATAACTATGCTGATTGACAAAAGTCAAATAAAAATGTTGATACTGCCAAAACCGGTTGGCTCAGTGGATAGAGCGTCGGCCTGCGGACTGAAGGGTCCCAGGTTCGATTCCGATCAAGGACATATACTTGGGTTGCGGGCACATCCCCAGTGGAGGGTGTGCAGGAGGCAACTGATCGATGATTCTCTCTCATCGATGTTTCTAACTCTCTATCCCTCTCTCTTCCTCTCTGTAAAAAATCAATAAAAAATATATATTTTAAAATGTTCATACTATATGATTACATTTTATAAAATTACTAGTGGCCAGGTGCACAAAATTTGTGCATGGGGGAGGGGTGTCCCTCAACCTGTCCTGGAGCCTCTCCAATCAGGCACCCCTAGGGGAATGTCTGCTGGTTTAGGCCCAACCCCCTGTTGGATCAGGCTTAAACCAGCAGTCAGACATCCCTTGCACAATCCAGGAACACTGGCTCCTAACCGCTCATCTGGCTGCTGGCCTGCTTGCCCCTAACTGCCCTCCCCGCCAGCCTGATCACCCCCAACTGCCCTCCCTTCTGGCCTGATCACCCCTAACTGCCTCTGCCTCAGATCTGCCACCATGGCTTTGTCTGGAAGAACATGCGGAAGGTCTCCCAGTCTAATTAGCGTATTACCCTTTTATTAATATATAGAGGCCTGGTGCACAGGTGGGGGCCGGCTGGTCTGCCCTGAAGGGGGTCCCAGGTCAGGGTTGGGGTCCCCCTGGGTGACAGGGCCAGCCTGGGCAAGGGGCTTGGGGCAGTTTGCAGGTCAGCCACAACCCCATTAAGGTAGAGGTCCCACTGGGGGCAGTGCTGGCCTGGGCGAGGGGCTGAGGAGGTTTGCAGGTCAGCCACGCCCCCATGGGGTGAGAATCCCTGCTGCAGGGTATGGCTGGCCTGGGTGAGGGGCTGAGGGCCCTTTGCATGCTGGCCACACCCCCATCCTAAAAAATAGGCAGAGTGGAATTATGAAGGGATAAAAACCAAGAGGGGAAAATTAATGTTGCCTCATTTTTAAATAGCATACTCTGTCATTACTCAGAAACTATAATGCTGTACGTGAAAATTTCACAGTACCAAAATGTGGGGGAAAAGTATTACTAATGCCTTACTTTGCACAGTCTTAAAATGTTGATGATTGGCTGAGCTTAAAATACTAAATGTATTTATACCAAATGTAATGATAACAGTTATTACTGATAGTTATGCTTAAAAACTTTGATTCCAAATTGAACATAAATCTATTACCAGAATTCTCAGATATTAAAGTATTTATTCAGCATCTTCAAAATGAATAAAATCACCATTATCCCCAAAGTATAAAAAGAAAACTAACAAGTTTAGGAAAAAGCACAGCATTTTAATGAAAAAATTACATCATAACGAAAACATTATACATTAAGTTACTATATACATATATATATACACACACTTTTAAAACTTTTTTAAAAATCCTGGTACAAATTATATAACATCTTTCTCATACTCACATGATTAAGTATGTACTTTGACAGAATATAAAGATGAAATACAAGCTGATGAACTTCAAAACTAGAAACTTTAATGCAGGACCAGACCCCAAAATCTGATTTCCATCGCTTTCATAACTTCTAGAAAATATTTACCTAGTATAAGCATACACACTTTTTTCTTTTAAGTATGTTAACTGCTTACATAGAAAATCAGTATTTAGGAAAATGCCCACATACCTGTGTTTATCTATAATTCATTGTATAAAGTTCACTTGGAGACTTGAAACATAAAAACTACAATGAAGAAACAAGCTCATCTATAATTATGAATTTCTAAGCACTTATTCTGAATGTCCAACGTACTACTATAGATATTGGGCCTTGTGATACATGACACAAAAGAGCATTTGCCCAACTTTGCTGCAGAGCTGTTAGGAGAATGCCAAATAAAGATGCTGAAAATTGTATGCACTTGTATTCAACACCCTGCACGTTTAAAAGATAACTGAATATTTAAAATATGTAAACATACTTTTAAAAAAGTGATACTAAGCACCTTTAAAATACAATACTGATATATTGTGACTGAATATGCATTTAGAGGACAAATGAACTTTTTAAAACTAATTTAAAAACCATTTTTAAAGAGCTACTCATTGAAATACTTACATGAAAATATTGATACTTCCAGTTTCTACCTAAAAACCAAAAGAGTATATAATTAGGAATTTAAACTTCCTTCATCCACTTTTCTTTTGCTTTTGTTTGTGGGGAGGATGCACGGTAACTTTTTATTCTCATAATAAAAGGGGGGGAAAAAACATTATCAGAAGAGATATTCTCAGCCCGGCCGGCATGGCTCCGTGGTTGAGAGTCCACCTATGAACCAGGAGGTTACAGTTCGATTCCAGTTCAGGGCACATGCCTGGGTTGCAGGCTTGCTCCCCAGTAGGGGGCATGCAAGAGGTTGCCGATCAATGATTTTCTCTCATCACTGATGTTTCTATCTCTCTCTCCCTCACCCTTCTTCTCTGAAATCAATTTAAAAAACTTTTTTTTAAAGAAGAGATATTCACAGAGAATGAAGTGAGAAAAATATTTCTAAACTATGTTTTGTTCTTGATTAAGTCTGAATCCTTGGACATCTCTCATCCTCGTCCATAACTGTCTAAAGTTTGTATCTTAAGCATTTCTCCTTAGCAACTCAACATCAAAAAATAAAGAATGTTTCCAAAGAAATACAGTGCAATTGGCAAAATATTTAATAAATTATTATCATTACTGAAAGGTGAAGATTATATAAAATATTGCATAAACATTCCATAAAAAAGTAGAAGTAACAAATGAAAAGAACATTACCTACAATGGAACACTAAACTATAAATTGATTTGGACTTATTCCCTTAGTACACGCAGACTAAGAAAAATCTGGGTTTGAGGTAACTAACAGTTGTGTTTAACTTAACATAACAGATTTGGCAGCCTAACTCTATAAATGCTGGTATCAAATATTTTCATTTCCTAGGAAGCTGATAAGTAAGTCTTATGAAAAACAATATATTTAATTGAATATTAATTTTGCATTAAATAAGGGTTTAAATAATAAATTTTATATTAAATAGAATATAAATCTAAAGAGCAAGGAATTTTAAAATTCCACCCACTTATAATATAACAGTGCTTTATACTTATACATATTGTGAACCTGAAACTATTAAAGCGAATTAAGAATGGGAGATGGAACCCTAACTAGTTTGGCTCAGTAAATAGAGCTTTGGCCTACGGGCTGAAGGGTCCCAGGTTCAATTCCAGTCCAGAGTATGTACCTTGGTTGCGGGCACACCCCAGTGCGGGGAAAGGGGGTGCAGAAGGCAGCTGATGGATGTTTCTCTCTCATTGATGCTTCTAACTCTCTATCCCTCTCTGTGAAAAATCAATAAAATATGGTTTTTTTTAAAAAAAGAATGGGACATTGGACTTAGAAAAGGAAAGAAAACTCATATTCATGTAAAGTATTATGGTTAAATTCCATATTATATTGCACATGCTTTAAGTGTTAAACATTAAAATCCATATGAAAATCTTATTACTTTTAAATATATTCACAGATGGTCTCTGAAGGGAAAAAATATCTTTAAGTTGATTTCTTGATAGTTATAATTGACCTTCCAGAAAACAGAAGCTTATATTGAATATTTGAAGTAAATATACTTACTCAACAAGCAAATACATAACAGATCTGTTGTTTCAGTTTTAATATAAACTAAATTTTAAACTATAAACATTTACCTTTCAGTACTATAAATTCTAATAACATCAATTCAGTAAAAACTCTGGCATAAAAAAATAAATACAACTTAAATTCTTTCCTAACCAGAGCTGAATCTTCAATATAAAATGGGAAGGAATCCTCTGCCAATATAAAAGAGTTCCCCAAATTATATGTAAATACCATGAAATTCTATTATTCTTCCAGAATTCTTTCCATTTCTACATTTTTCTACCCATAGGTAGAGTTGTATTACAATACTGCATAAATCCATGTAATATACATTAATTTGTTGCTTACCTGACTAATTCAAGTTAAAATTCTCAGTATTTACCAAGATCCTATAAATTTCTACTAGATTACTACCATTAGTGTGCTATTGTAGTTACAAGTATAAAAATCAGAATGAAAGACGCTAAAATGCAACTATACCCAGTTTCCACAGATGTGAGTGCTAAGCTTTGTATTATGAAGTAAAATCTATTATTTTTCCAAATGAGAGACTATAAATCTTCTCTCACCTGTCTGTCAATTTAAAACATTTCTTCACAACTTTAAAGAGGAAATGAGTTCTTTTAGAAATTTTAAAAAGTATCACATGTGCTTGCGATTGCACACATACACACACACACACACACACACACACACACACACACACACACATATACACATACACAGTTTTTTGTTCTAGTTCATTTTTTAAGAGCCAAAATTAGGTATTTCCAGGGGAAAAGTTAGATAACTATTTGTGTTCAGGCTATGCTACCATGGATAAGTTCAGATAACCTTTTGAAATACTGGCCTTATCAGATACCCAGAAAGCATAAGAATTATACAAAATAAGAGGTGTAAAATATCTCTTACAGTAAAAATATGGAATTGGCAACAAATATCAGTTTTAAGTAAAAGGCTGCTCATCAAACCAGTCTTCAGTCCACTTATCACATTGCTGAGGTTTGACAATATTCACCTTCTTTTCTATGGCATCAGAAGTCACCAGAGTTGTACAGTCCTGAAAAGCTTCAGCAATTTATGTAGCAGACAATTTCTCGCAGTCCAAATTTTTTTTTGCTTCCATAGACAATGCTGGTTCTTTGGGTTCCTGTTTAACTTGGTTCACAGAAATGGTACCTTCTGGGTTTTCTTCAACTTTAAAACCAAAAATAAAAAGAAAAACCCTAAAGGTTAATATCATTTGTAACACAGGGATCTTTAGAATTATATAAATTAGAAGCCAAGCATAACACAATAGTCTGGAAAAGATAGGTAACTTAGAAAAGCAGTTGGTATATTTGAGAATTTAGTGCTTCTGACATCTTAATAGCCATTCATGTTGCATTCCTTCGGTATGCTTCAAGTAATGAAAAAAAGAAGAGAGACGAAGTCTATAAAGTTATTCTCCTCTAAAGATACTTTGACAAAAAAAGTAGTCGATAATGTGATGAAATTATAAGGAATAACCAGTATTTAAACATAACTGTAAAAGCATGTGTGACTAAAAGTTAAGAAGCCTCCCATTATTTTACAATAACTTGTTTTGCAAACAGCAGGCATATGTATCACAAATTCACAGATGTGTTACAATTCCCACATGGTTTCCACACGTAGTCATATATTAAGAAAATGTTCCCTCTCTAAAGAAACTTCATTATATAAATACTTTGGAAAAAATACAACTTAAAACGATAGCTCTGCATGAGCTATGTGTTTGCTGACCTAAAATATTTCAGAATAATCCTGGCTGGTGTGGCTTGGTGGCTAAAGCAACAGCCTGTGGACTGAAGGGTCCCGGGTTCAGTTCCAGTCAAGGGCACATGCCCAGGTTGTAGGCTCGATCCCCAGTAGGGAGTGTGCAGGAGGCAGCTGGTCAGTGATTCTCTCTCATCATTGATGTTTCATTCTCTCTCCCTCTCCCTTACTCTCTGAAATCAATAAACATATATATATTTTAAAAATAAAATATTTCAGAATGAACTTACCATTCTAATTTCAAATAATTTACGACCAAATTAACCTAAATATTCCAACTGCCAAATATTCCAACTGGCAGTTGGAATATCTGTGATAAAATCTTTCTCTCTCTTTCTCAGGAATATCAGTTTTTTAGTTGCCATGGGGAAGTGAGGTTCAAGGGGCCATATTTGCTGAGAAGTGTGTTGGACACACCTAAAGCATGTCACATGGGTGTGTTGGAGTTCAGCCCGAGCCACAGAGAAAACCAATGGAGGCTGAGTTTAAATGACCAGGGGAATAAATTCTCTGGTGAGGCAGTGCCTGACAACCATGAGCTAACTTGGTAAATCATGCAAGTTCAGATTTACAGGGCGTCTCCTTTAAAGCAATCTGACTTAGAGATCCCAAAGATATTCTGGCACAATACAAAGGGAGGAAGCGTGTTAGAATGGAAAAGCTTTGGGGACAGTTAGCTCTGAGTTTAAATTCCTTCTTTGCCACTTAGTTGATGCGATCTTAGGCAATTAGCTCTTTGACCCTTGGTCTCCCCATCTGTAGAATGGAACACCATTATGGAGTTATTGTGAGGATAAATTGAAATATATTCCTTTCCCCTCTTCTACTAAAGTTTCTCGTTAGTGATAACTCTCTGGATATATTTTCTTAAAAGCAATACTTCAGCCCTAGTCAACTTATGCCCAAGTCCCCTTTCAAATTCCACAAAACTCAACATTTAAATCTGTAACTCAAAATTTTCCTTTAAATATTTCTATCTGCCCACTTCATTCCAATTTCATTATGTGCATATTAATTTTTCTATAATAAACTTTTCACTAAGTAGTTTTCCTTTTAAAGTTTAATTTGTTTCATGAATTCTAAAATGATCTTCCTGCTCTGACATTATCACAGATTTTCCATGTAAAGATAGGTAATTAATGAATAATTACAGCAGAGAAAACAATTAAAAGTTTATAAGTTATTAAAACATAGGCTCATAAAATGTTTTCCCTTTTTCTCATAGCTTTAGCTGATTTATTTATATATTATAAACCCACTAAGTAGAAATGATAGTGTAGTGACGATAATTCATAAAGTTTTTTTTTTTAATCTTAAGATGATTTTAACTTACAAAGAGGTGGGTGGCTGTCTATAATCTGTATTGGAATGGCCTGTATATTTCCCAACAGAAACTGATGAACACTTCCTTCCAGATCCTCTGTATCCTCAGCATCTCCAGCATCCACCAGCTGATCCGCTGCGGCCACATTTTCATCTGGTTCTGGAAGGTCAGCCATGGTAGAAGCAATACTATTGTTTGGGGTAAGGCATGTGTCTGTTTGAAGGCTGTGACTCTGACCATGCTGTAGAGAAGTATTATTCATTACAGTACTTCGAATTGAATCCAGAAGTCTTGAAGGACTAGAGGAGAGGTGGTCATCTACTGATATCAGAGGCGGTGATCCATCAGGAGAAGTGAATCTTGGTTGCAACCGTAAACCCTTTTAAATCAAAGAGTTACATCAAAATGTTTGAATTTACCATATAAAAACTCTCAGTATATATTATTCTTTTGACACAAAATTGGAATAAAATATAAGAGTACAATTGTAAACAAATATTAAGTGAGGACAGAAATAAGAAATAAAGGAAGAGTAGGAAAACTAAATTTTATTGTAGGCATAGTCCTCTCAAACTTTTTCAAAACATATTGTTTAAATTATAATTTTAAATCAAGATATAAAAAAAAGTCAGGAAATTAACAATGAAAACATCTTTGATCATGATTGTAATTCTATAATAAATCTGTAAAGAGGAGGAGGAGGCAGAGGAGGATGAAGAAAGAAGAAAAAGGTCTCAAATTTGGCTATTTTACTGAATTTCTACCTGTAGTTGGGTGAATATTTTTGGCTGAAATGAAGAAAGTGGGGAGGAGAGCAAATGGGCTGATTCTGGAGACAAAGAACCCCTTGTCTGACTTGTTCCCACTTTGGTGGTAGATGATTCTTCTGGTGAATTTCCTAAATTATATAAAAAATAAACTATTAAAACAAAAGAAATGTATGGCTTCTAGGATACTAGACTTAATTACAACCTTAACTATCAGGAAATAAGGTCAAAGTTTTGAAAAGGACTTTAAGAAGTTATATAGTCCACTATTTCCAGAACTTGGTAGATTATTAGAATTACTAAAGGAACTTTAAAAATATATAAATTCCTAGGTTCAACCTCTATTAAATTTAATTCATTATATCTAGGATGGAAAAGGAAATAATTTTTTTTCCCTTGAAAGACTCTACATCTGTAACTTGGTTAACCAAGGCCATTTTCCATGCCATGATTCTGAATCACACCTAAACTTCTCTAAATCTGAGAAAACTATTGAACCTCTCAATTACACAGACCAAACTTAATTCATTATTGGTAGTCCTAGGACAATGACTGGTATAAAGCAGGTTCTCAATAATAACAGTATTAAATTTCTTTCACTAATTCATTAAGGAACCAATATAAGTACAATGTTTTCTCAATATTTCAATTTGTAAAGTAAATTGTCCTTAGGGAATTTGATTCCTTCTCATGTAATTCTTATGTTAACCCAAGTATTTGCATCTTTTCAAATCAATCAAAAAACAATTACCAACAACCATTTATTGCTTTCATAAATGGCACTGGTGTCAGACAAGGATGGCTTCTTTCTGTAACCTCAACATGCTATTTAACCCAGTTTCTAAACTTCAGTTTCCTCATCTGTAAAATGAGGATAACGAGAGAATCTTCCTCAAAGGACTATCTGAGAGGATTAAACAACTTCAGTTCTTAGTCTAAAAGTCACTTTCTCAAGTGTCACTTCCCTATTCCCTGGACTGTTATATGTCTCTATCACTATTGCCACACAATTTTGCAAAAGTCTCTCATGGCACTTTCCCTAATAGTAATTTGAAGATATTTGTTTAGTGTCTTTTTCTCTTGCTAAACTTTTAATTAAGTTAAGAAAGAAACTTACTTTTTCTTCATTAGACCTACCATTTATCACTTTGAGTGAAATATGCACAGAACAAATGAATAATGCTAAAGAATTTGAAAGTTATCTGTAGTCAGTTACTCAAAGGTTAATATGCCAAAGAATAAAGAAATAATGGTTTATATATCATTATTCATAAATTTATTCTAAAGCATTTTTTAGGTGTTAAGTTTGTAGCAGGCATCATGCTATGAACTAGGTATATTAATTTGAATAAAATACAATCTTTGCACCACTGATGAGCTCAGATCAAAATGAAAGATACAGATGTGTAAACAAAAGGATACCATGTTAAATGAAGAGGTAAATACAAAAGAATAAATAGCTAACTTTGTACAGGGGGTGAAGATAAGAAAGCACTTACAGCCAAAAAGGATTGTGATTTGAGTAGTGAATGGAGTTTGGCATGCAGAAGAAGAGAAAATACATTTCCAAAGGAAAGAACAAAAGGGATAAAATAAGTTTGGGATATTGAGAGAACATAGCAGTTAGAACATATGAGAAAAACCAAAAGGGATAATAGTTTCCTGATCAGAGTATCTTAGGGTTATTGATACTGGAATTAACCTAACTTTACAGTAAACTGTGATGTAATCAGAATCAAATATCAATCATAAAGAAGCATAAGAGCTGATTATAAGAAGAAATTTAAATAGCTGGAATTATTTTGATAAGTCCTAATGTAGTTACTCCTTTCTCTTTGGGCTATGATTTCCTTATCCATTAAATTTGATTATTAGATGAGATATTATCTTATATGTCTTGCAGTTTTAACATTGTTTGATCTTATACTTTAAAGGTATTAAGATAACCTACCTTCTGCAAATGTAACTGTCACAGTCTCTCTGAGAATATTTCCACTGTCTGTAGTCCACTGAAGCTAAAAAGGGAACATTCACTTCAGTAGAATATTAAAAAATATTTTGAAACAGCAATACAACTGTCATATTCCTTCATAATATAATTATGTTTTATTCTGTAATTATTCTCTTCACTTGTTTACATTCTCAAAGCACAAGTATACTTTACTGACCAAATGCATTAGCTTCCCAAGTTCAGATAGCAAAACTCTGGTTAGCAAGTGTAGGTGGCAAGGACCAATGTTAACCAAATCTGTTTTTATTCCTGAATTTGGGATAGAGAATAATTAAGAGTTTTGAATATCAAAGACTAGTAGCTCTAGCTTTAAAAAAAAATCTAAATCTATTCATCTGTTCAGTCACTAAATTTGGATAGTAAAAATGTGGAGAACAAAGGATATTGTTGCTGATATTTTAATGCCATAGTCACTACCTGAATTACAAAGACTAGTTTCTGGGTAATTATGTTAATCTCTTCAGAGCAGAAAAAATTTTCCTAGAAATGACCAATATTCAGAGGGAAATTATCACAGTATGAGGTAACATTAATATCCATAGGTAGAATATAAAACTAACATTATTACTTGGTTTATTCTAATCTGAACTATTCCATTGAAATTTATCCATCTACTTAAAGAGGGGAAAATATACATAGCATGTAATCAATAAATGTCTGTTAAATGAATAAGGTATACTTTTTAAATAGATAAACTAAGTTGATTTTTAAATAAAGATTACTATTACTATTATTATAGTCAGAGTTGGAAATTCACTAGTTTTTCTTCATGTGAGAGTGATAAACAGATTTAGTTAAATCATCATTTAAGAGTTCACAGTATTGCCGAAAACGGTTTGGCTCAGTGGATAGAGCATCGGCCTGCGGACTGAAAGGTCCCAGGTTCGATTCCGGTCAAGGGCACGTACCTTGGTTGCGGGCACATCCCCAGTAGGGGTTGTGCAAGAAGCAGCTGATTGATGATTCTCTCTCATCAATGTTTCTAACTCTCTATCCCTCTCTCTTCCTCTCTGTAAAAAAATAAATAAAATATATATTTTTTAAAAAAGAGTTCACAGTATTTACATTTTAAGAAAAATACCCCTATTTTTTCTTATATCATAGTTATTTACATGGCCTAATTGCAATCATCCCCATTAGTCCAAATAGTAATGGAAGCTGAGAAAGACTATGTAATAAACAGGGAATTACAATTGTAATCATACCGTTGCTGGAATAATCTCTGAGTTATATACATTATCTCCATTTCTCAAGGATTTTTGTACTTCATGGATGTGATTTCTTAAATCATTTACAGTTGGAAAAAAGGATAAATTATGTCTTTCAGGTACACCATCAGATTTGAACAGTTCTCTTTCCACAAATTTTCTGTAGATAATATAAAATGGAATAATACATAAACAATCTAGTGATTTACTTTAGATCACATGAGAGAAAGTTCTCCTTTTAGCATAAACTAGTATAAAGCAAGGTTTATAGCTTTATAAGTAGTTTAGCTTTTTCCACTTTCATTTCCCTACTTTAAATCATAGAATTCATGCAATTAAAGAAATGTAACATTTACAATGGTTAAATAACTGTGTATCTTAAGGTGAGCTTCATATTTTTATGAATTTAAAGGAATCACTATTTTCAATTAAGGATGTTTTTGAATGCCTCCTAGGTCAGGCACTGCACTGAACACTTCATATCAAGTATTTCCTCAAACCCTATTATAATCCTTTGAGGTAGGTATAATTAGCATTCCTGCTTTATGGATAAGGAAACTGATAGGTTGCAGAAGTTAAGTAATCTGCCCAAAATTATACACTTACCTAGTAAGTAAGAGAGCTAGGGCTCTCACTCAGATTATTTGCATAAATATCATGTTATGTTGCTTCTAAAAGGCATCAATTAATATCATATAAAATATGATCTGCTTGCATTTTACAAGTAGACAAAACAGAAGATAGAAATAGAATTACTGTCATATAATTATATAAAAATAGATACATAGCCGAAACCGGTATGGCTCAGTGGATAGAGTGTCAGTCTGCGGACTGAAAGGTCCCAGGTTCAATTCCAGTCAAGGGCATGTACATTAGTTGTGGGCACATCCCCGGCAGGGGGTATGCAGGAGGCAGCTGATTGATGTTTCTCTCTCATCGACGTTTCTAGCTCTCTATCCCTCTTCCTTCCTCTCTGTGGAAAATCAATAAAATATATTGAAAAAAATAGATACATAAATGAAATGAATGTATACAATTTTGTGCATTATATTTGGTATACCGTATCACAGAGCTGTATTATACCTCTGCTCTAAAATTCAGGTTTAGTAAATAGATTGCTTGAAAACCAAGATGGAGGCATAGGTAAACACATAAACTGCTGCCTTGCACAACAATTTCAAAACTACAACTAAAAGACAAAGCGAACATCATCCAGAACCACATGAGGACGGGCTGAGTGGAAATTCTACAGCTAGAAGGAAAGAGGAAAGCACACTGAGACTCAGAGGAGCTGCAGGAGGCAGATGTACTGAGACACATGCGTGAGGAGAAGACTGGCCACTGAGTGCACAGCTGGCCTTCTCAAGTAGGAGGGAGACAAAAGCTCCAGACTGCACTGAACTCCAGTTCTGGGTGAGATTCTGGGGACCCACACTCATTCAGGGAGAAACTGGACTGTCTGGCAGCGGGCAAACTTGAGGGCGGCTTTCTCTCAGAGGTGCTTGCAGCGATTACCATGGGACACTGAGACACAGAGGCCTATTATGGCAGGGATGATGAGAAACCAATGCTGTCTGCTCCACCCTGAAACTCCGTCCCATCCAAGCTGAGCACAGAAGCTTTTGCAATTTTGCAAGTCCGGCCCTATAAGGCTATCTCCAATACAGAAGGTCCCGGCGTAGACACAGCTGATACTCACAGCCAATTGGCCTGGAGGTCAATTCCTCCCAGTGATACCAACAACAATCAAGGCTTACCTTCAATAAGACTGTGCACACAGCCTACAAAGGGGAGCACCAAGAATATCCACCTCAGTAAATGGGGAGGCTGAGCCACTGGGCCCTGTAGGACACCTAACACACAAAGCCACTCTATCAACTCAGGGAAGCAGCCAAAATGTGGAGACAAAGAAAGAAATCACAAATGAAAGAAATGGAGGAAAGCAAACAACTGGATATAGAGTTCAAAACCATGGTTATAAGGTTTTTCAAGAATTTCCTAGAAAAGGCACATAAATTTAGTGATACCCTCGAGGATATGAAAAAAGACCAACTAGAAATTAAATATACACTGACTGAAATAAAAAATATTAGACAGAGACCTAACAGAAGACTAGAGGACCACAAGAATCAAGTCAAAGATCTGAAATACAAAGAAGCAAAAAACACTCATCCAGGAAAGAAGAAAAAAAAAGAATCCAAAAATTGAAGACAGTATAAGGAGCCTCTGGGACAACCTCAAATGTGTAAACATCAGAATTATGGGGTGCCAGAAGAAGAAAGAGAGCAAGATACTGAAAAACTATTTGAAGAAATAATGACCAAAAACTTCCCCCATCTGGTAAAAGGAATAGACTTACAAGGCCAGGAAGCAAAGAGAACCCCAAACAAAAGGAATCCAAAGAGGACTACCCCAAGACACATCATAATTAAAATGCCAAGAGCAAAAGACAAAGAGAAAATATTAAAAGCAGCAAGAGAAAAGCAGTTGGTTACCTATAAGGGAGCAACCATACAACTGTCAGCAGGTTTCTCAACAGAAACTATGCAGGCCAGAGGGGAGTGGCAAGAAATATTCAAAGTGATGAATAGCAAGAAACTACAACCAAGATTACTCTACCCAGCAAAGCTATCATTCAGAAGTGAAGGGCATTTAAAGAGCTTCACAGATAAGAAAAAGCTAAAGGAGTTCATCACCACCAGACCAGTACTATATGAAATTCTGAAAGGTACTCATTAAAAAGATGAAGAAGAAGGAAAAGGTAAAGATAAAAATTATGAGCAACAAATACATATCTATCAACAAATCTAAAAATCAAGTGAATAAAAAATCTGATGAATAGAATAAACTGGTGAATATAATGGAATCAGGAGCATAGAAAGGGAGTGGACTGACAATTCTCAGGGGGAAAGGGTTGTGAGTGGTACAGGAAGAGACTGGACAAAAAGTGTAAACCTATGGATGAGGACAGTGTATGTGTGTGGGGGGTAAGGGCAGAGGGTGGGGTAGGAACTGGGTGGAGGTGAGTTATGGGGGAAAAAAGAGGAACAATTGTAATAATCTGAACAATAAAGATTAATTAAAATTTTAAAAAAATAGTGGATGACTTTACCAGGTTCTGGTTATAGTCTAATAATACCTCAGTGAAAATAAATAGAAAATGCCTAAGAAACCTGCTAAATAATAAAGTAATGTGTTAATTAAGGGATAATCATAGAAAATATTCATTAGGTTATTCAGATCAGACTATACAACAACCAGTACAAACAGGCCAATTAAGTACAAGAAATCAATGCAAAGAGTACAGGCTATAGATTCAGACCTAAGTTGCAGTTCTGTCTCTATCGCTTAAGCTAGTTATTTAACCATTCTAAGTCTCCATTTTCTCATCTGCAGAATGAGGATAAATATACTAGTTTTAGAGTAGTAAGAATAAATGAGTTCATGCATGTAATATACATAGCATAATACCTGGCACACACATGGTAAGTGCCACATGACAATAATAGTTAATTATTATATCCTGAGTATCAATAAAATTAGACCAGAGTGCTACATATAAAATTTCATTAGACAAAGAACTACCCATATTCTTCTGTTTTAATAAAATATATTATATTTCAAATAGCTTAAAATAAATACATTGACCTACAGATTTTAAAATCTTTGGCTCTATATTTAAATGTTACACTAAAAAAATCATACAAGAAAACATAGGCAGTAAAATCTAGGATTTTTCTCATAGCACTATTTTTTTTTATCTACCCCCTCAGGCAAGGAAAAAGAAAAAGAAAAAATAAACAAATGAGATTAAATCAAACTAAAATGATTTTGCACAGTAAAGGTAACCATCAATAAAATGAAAAGACAACTCACTGAATGGGAGAACATATTTGCCAATACATCTGATTTATGGTTAACGACAAAATTTGTAAAGAACTTATAAAACTCAACATCAAAAAACCCAAATAATCCGAATAAAAAATGGACAAATGACCTGGATTCCTTTCCAAAGCGGACATACTGATGGCCAATAGACAAATGAAAAGATGCTCAATGTCACTAATTGATTATCAGAGAAATGCAAATTAAAACCACAATAAGATATCACCTTATACCTATAAGAATGGCTAACATCAATAAATTAACAAATAACAAGTGTTGGTTAGTATCCTGAGAAAAGGGAACCCTCGTGCACTGTTGGTAGGAATGCAGATTGGTGAAGCCACCGTAGAAAGCACTTTAATGAAAAAAAAGAAAAAAAGAAAAAAAAAGAAAGCACTCTAATGGCTTATTTACTGAAAATTTCTATAATATTAAGTGTATTACTTAAAGCAATAAACAAAAATGAAAAACATAATTTGTTTCTGCTATACCTTAGATGTTTCCTTACTGCATACACTTGTTCTATTCCTTGTGATACTAATTCTTGAATCTTCTGTGCTACTTGAGGATGCAGACGTGAGGGTAATGTACAATTCTCATCCCTAACTGCAGTTTCCTCTTCTTCCAGAGAGGACACAGGAAAAGAGGGAGGTGACAAAGGGAGGGAAGGAGTCTCCAATTCGTGGTACTGATGAGCTTGCTGTGTAGGTAACTGTACATACCACCTGACAAGAGAAAATAAAGTTATATTACTAGACAAAGGCAAGAATCATAATTATATCTGTTAATACTTATCAAGAGAAGGAATAATGCTTTATGAAAAATATTATTATATCATATTAAATACAAATTTACATTGCCCTCTGTTTAACTTTTCTAAGATTGACTTTAAACTCAATTACATAAAAAAATTTTTAACAAACTTTTTACTATGGCCCTAAAGTGAAGGTACAGGATTTAAGTTTATATAAAAATGGTATTTTAAAATCTTCTATTAAGTAAATTTCACCTAAAAATAATGAGACTTTTGCCGAAACCGGTTTGGCTCAGTGACCAGAGTGTCGGCCTACGGACTTAAGGGTCCCAAGTTCAATTCCGATCAAGGGCATATACGTTGGTTACGGGCACATCCCCAGTAGTGGGTGTGCAAGAGGCAGATGATCAATGATTCTCTCTCATCAATGTTTCTAACTCTCTATCTCTCTCTTCCTCTCTGTAAAAAATCAATAAAATATATTTTTTTAAAATAATGAGACTTTTTATAACATCATCTTTTGAATTGTGTGCTTTCCTACTCGTCTACATTTTGTCCTCAGATTACAACCTGTGTTGCACCTATTATCCTTCCAACCAAAGAGAGTACACGAGACTGAGCTATGTGGGAGAGCTGTCTCTGACAGGAGCTCAACAAACAGCCTGTACGGCACTCCAGCTCCCGTTACCCAGTGAACAAGACTAACAGGTCGCTCGTACAATCGTGCAGTGCACAAAACAAATGCTAAGAAAATGAAACGATCTGGCAGGATACTGTTTTAATTGATATATTTGTACAAAATGTCTGCAATGACTGATACTGCATAAAATGGAGCCTACTTAATTAAAAGTTACATGCAATGTTCTCCAAACCGAAGGTTCTAATTATTGAGTCTACTTATTTTTCATATATCTGAAAGTTTTTTTAAAGACCACACAAAAACTATGACCCATACCCTCAACCCCATTATACAATTGCAAATTCTTCATCTAGAACAGTGGTTCTCAACCTTTCTAATGCCATGACCCTTTAATACAGTTCCTCATGTTGTGGTGACCCCCAACCATAAAATTATTTTCGTTGCTACTTCATAGCTATAATTTTGCTACTGTTATGAATCGTAATGTAAATTTCTGTGTTTTCTGATGTTCACAACCCACAGGTTGAGAACCTCTGCTGTAGATAAATTTTTTAAAATTTATCTTTATTGTTAAAAGTATTACATATGACCCCTTTATTTATGTTTCTTCCCCATTGATCCCCTCCACCCCACCCCCGCCCCCGCCCAAGCCTTCACCACTCTATTGTCTGTAACTATGGGCTATGCATTTATGCATATAAATTCCTTACAAGGCTAGTTTTTAAGTTGATAATTTTGTATGGCCTGGGAATGATGTTATAAATACCCAAATGACCCTTAGCAGATAAAAAGGTTCCCCACCTCTGGCTCACACAGTGGCAAATCATTTTAATACTTAGAGAACTATTGGTGAGACATCCACCTTATAAAAAAACCATTTCTTAATAAAATAACTGGAAACCATAATTACTATTTCTCTTACAGAAGGAATTCTTGCTAATTTATAAAATAAAATAAATTAATATAAATGTCATACCTAAAAACACCACCAGCATCTACCAAGTTCTTCTTTAGCATGTTAAAGGCTTTCTCTTGCTCCATTCGTATTATTTTCTTATCAATTTTGGGGTCTGTAGAAACTCTATATTCAGGAAACTTTTGTACCTTTTTAATGTAAATTCTTTTATAAGAAAAAAAAGAACTTTTTATTATATTGAAACCTCAAGAAAACCTAATTTATCAACTAGAAGTTTATTTGAAGCATTAAAATTTAGAAAAAATTCAATTATTCTAGAAAGCATTCAGAGGATTATGTGAAAGACATGCTATATTCTCAGTGCTTCATAATACTTAGCAAATTAACAATAATCATAATTTCAGTAAAAATATCTAAATATTTCTGATATTAGCTTTTTTTTGCCACTTTCCATTCTCCTGGAAGCCATAAAAACCTCAGACCAGGGTTACTTTACTAGCCTCCTTCTGGCCTCTGAACATCCAATCTTTCATTACTTAAATCCACTTGATATACATCAATGACATAATAATTCTTCACATTTGCATCTCTACTAAAGAATTTATGTGCTCTTTAATGAAGTAAAATTTCTTAGCCACATTCAAGGCATTCCATATAATTCTAGCTTTTTACCTAGTCTTTCTTTCTTTTTCTTTCTTTCTTTCTTTCTTTCTTTCTTTCTTTCTTTCTTTCTTTTTTTTTTTTTTTGAGAGAAAGAATGGGGGGAGAGGGAGAGAGAAAAAGGGAGAGGGAGAGGGAGAGAAAGGGAGAGGGAGATAGATAGAAACATCCATGAGGAGAATCATGGATTGCCTGCCTCCTCTTGGGGGATCGAGCCTGCCACCCAGGCATGTGCCCTGATGGGAAATTGAACCAGTGACCTCTTGGTTCTTGGGGTGAAGCCCAACCACTGAGCCATACCAGCTGGGCTACCTAGTCTTAGATAGATAGATAGATAGATAGATAGATAGATAGACAGATAGATAGATAGATTTCAGAGAAGAAGAGGGGGAGGGAGGGGGAGAGAGAGAGAGAGAGAAAGAGAGAGAGAAAAAGAGAGAGAGAGAGAAATATTCATGATGAGAGAGAATCATTGACCAGCTGCCTCCTGCAAACCCCTCCTGGAGATCAAGCCCACAACCCAGGCATGTGCCCTTACTGGAATTGAAGCCAGTACCCTTCAGTCTGCAGGCTGACACTCTATCCAGTGAGCCAAACCAGCTAAGGCACTTTTTACCTAAGCTTGCTTTCAATTACCTCAAATATAAAATTGCTTTTCCTATAAAGGTTATATCATCTAAATGGAAAAATCATCCTTCTTCCTCTAATACCAAATATACAATCATCCCTATCTTTATTTATAGTTCTCCTAGCCTACAATTTATTTCCTTTAACTCTCTACCTATCCAAATTCTTTTTTTTAAATTTTTTTATTAAATTATTATCTGTGTACATATATTACCATTGCCCCCCCTCTACCTATCCAAATTCAATCTAAACCTCAGCATCCAGGGTTTCCATATTTTCTGTCCTATTAATGTGTTTGCATGGTTATATTCTATCTCTGAAGATAGCTAATCCGTATTATATACTATTATCTTCTCTAAAAGTTTTGTTTGCTGATCTACTCCAACAACATTTTAAGTTCTCCATCATTAAGGAAAATCTTATACCTGTTTTAGTCTCCCTGCTTCCCATGGCCCACAAATGTAGTTGCTGGGCACAGAGTAGATACTCAGAAAGTACTTATAGGAAAATCCTATGTAGCCGAAACTGGTTTGGCTCAGTGGATAAAGCGTCGGTCTGCAGACTTTAAGGTCCAGTTTGCAGACTTTAAGGTCCGGGTTTGATTCCAGTCAAGGGCATGTACCTTGGTTTGTGGGCACATCCCCAGTAGGGGGTGTGCAGGAGGCAGCTGGTCGATGTTTTGCTCTCATCGATGTTTCTAGCTCTCTGTCCCTCTCCCTTCTTCTCTGTAAAAAAAAAAAAAAATAAATAAATAAAATAAAAATCAATAAAATATATTTTAAAAAAGAAAAATCCTATGTAATAAAGAGGTGATATGCAAATTGACCCTCACACTCTCACACAAGATGGCCACCACCAAGTGGTCAAATATGGCCACCACAAGATGGCCAGCAGGGGAGGGTAGTTGTGGGCGATCAGGCCAGCAGGGGAGGACACTTGGGGGTGACCAGATCTGCAGGGAGGGCTGTTGAGAACAACCAGGCCTGCAGGGGAAGGAAGTTGGGGGTGACCAGGCCTGCAGGGAAGGGTAGTTGGGAGCGACAGGTCAGCAGGGGAGGGGAGTTAGGGGCAATCAGGCCACGAGCAGTTGGGAACCAGCAGTCCTGGATTGTGAGAGGGATCCTAGATTGGAGATGGTGCAGGCTGGGCTGATGGACAACCCGCCCCCATGCACGAATTTCATGCACCGGGACTTTAGTTCATCTATAAATAGACTATTATATGACTATTAAAAAGAAGGAGCCATGAAACTAATATGGTATATGTCAATTATATCTCAATTTTAAAAGTAAATTTAAAAAAAATTTTAAAGAAATAACCAGTGCTTTTATATACAGATATGACAGCTTTGAGATATATTTGGAATGAAGAAAACAAAAGTGTATAGTAGTATATGTCATTATATTCAAACTAGTCTGAAGCATAATAGCTGTACAGTGAACAATCACAATAGGCATTCAGAATGAAAGTAAATCTATGTGAATTTATAGAAGGAAAGAAGGTATACTCCTACCTAACATTAAAAAAAGAAAATATTAGTAAGCTTTACTGAGATATTTAATATTTGTGAGAGTAAGGAAGAATACACGCACACACACACACACACTTATATAAACTGAATAACTTTGGAAGGTTATTCAAGAAACTGGCAAGAGTTGCTGCTTTAAAGAGGGACAAGAGAGCAGGGGTAAGAAGAAAGTCAGATTTCAATGTATATATTTTGGAGCTGCTAAAACTTTAAAAAGTGAATATTAGCTACTCAAAAATAAGTACTTAATAAGAAAGAAATTTAAAAAAAAGGAAAGCTTACCGGGCTGGACAAGTGGCTTTGTAGAGGTGACAAGGCCTGCTTTCCTGCTCACTGATCTTTTTTAACTGGGAACCTCTTCTCCTTGGCCCGTACTGACACTCCATTACCACGGCTCTACTCCCTATGGGCCAAAACCAACTACTGATATTATATCAAGTATCTATCCATCCTGGATTCTAGATTAAAAATAAATAACTTGGTGGTGGCTAGTATAGATCAAAATCTATACTTTCTTTACACAACTTTAAGAAAAGAATACAGCAATTGGACTTATTAAAATAAAGTGTACAAACAAGTAAATTTAAAAGTTGATTGTGATATTTAGCAAACGTACCACATTATGTTAAATAAATGAGGAAATACTATATTTACTGAATGTCAACTGATATTTACATACATGATTTTAATAATAAAATTTACCACTTTATAAATAGAAATTAACACATGCTATATTTGTTAACAATGTCATTTAAAATTATATTTCCTTTTATAATTACTTTGTCCATTTGGGCTGTTAGAATAATGTGATAACCAGTCACTAAGATGGCCCCCAATGATCCCTGCCTCCTAGTACTCCTGTCCTTGTGTGATTCCCTCCCCTTGAGCATGAGCTAGACTTACTAATTTCTAATGAACATAGCTGAATTGACAGAACGTTATTTCTTAATATTAGATTATTTAAAAAGTCTGTGGCTTCCGTCTTGAATACTCTCTTGCTTGGATAGCTCTCTCTGGGAAAAATCAGCATCATGTAGTGGAGCAGCTCTGTGCTGAGGCCCTTGTGGCACAGAATAAGGTCTGCTACCAGCTGCATGCATGAGCTTGGAAGCAGATCCCCCCAGGCAAGCCACAAGATGACCAAAGCTCCAGCCCACACCTCACAGTCTTGTGAGAGAACCTAAGGCAGAAGCACCTTTCTAAGCCATTCTTGGATGGATGGCTGACTCACAGAAACTGTGAGGTAAAAAAATGCTTGTTATTTTCAGCCTCAAGTTTGGGGTAATTTGTTACATACCCTGTTTCCCTGAAAATAAGACAGTGTCTTATATTTAAAATAATGAAATTGCTTACTGTTTAATTTCAATTAAAGAGGCGTACCTGGAATTTCAACATTATTTTTTATTTTCAGCATATCAAAAGGAAGCATGATTTATTGAATATATTAAAATGCAATTTTACAAAATATTGACTATATTTATTTTAAGTTTTCTTTTTAGTTTAATATACATTTTTATCAATTAACATTTAGTTATCATCTACCAAAATAAAAACCACGGTTTCAAAATGGATCATGACTACTGCTGAACCTTTTATAAAATGTCTTTTAAAAAGTACCTGTATTGACAAATGGAATTCCATCATATGGGACATACTGGGACTTCCACATCAAACGTGTAGCTGGCTTGGCTGGGCTTGGAGATTGGCGAGTCCCCCAAACACTCTGAGTTTGCTGCTTGTGAAATGTTAAAACACTTTCTAATTCAGTCTCACTTACACAGTAGCCCCGGTATGAATCTCCAATTTTCTGCATGTAGTAAAATAAAATAACAAAATTATTAGCAAATATGTTTCATTGTACAAAAAAATTAATGAGGTGATTGTCCCAGATAAAAAACTCATCAGCTCTCAAAAGACAATGTTATTTCTCCTTCAGATCAATGGTCTATTACAACCAGTGGACCTGGTCTGAATTCAACGAGGTTCATCAAATAGATACTGTCCAGGTATTTGTTGGAGAATGCCAAACTCACTGCCACAATGGCTTTATCAAAATCTTGTTATTGACAAATAATCTTTAAGGAAAATAGCTTGAAGATTATATCATGTATCCATTCTTCCAGACACTCAAAATTCTCCCACTATGTCCAACCAAATCAGCATAAAACTAGCCACAAGGTACTGGTTCCTGTGGGGCTTCTTTAACGGATCTTATTTTGATATTAGGCCATGAATCTGTTTGAAAACCTATGAAAATTGTGATGTATCTTATAGAAAAATGTCAAAGAATTTGTTCATTTTATCAAGATTCTTTTCATGAAGATTATTCTCTGGAATTCCTGTCTGACCTTAAGTGCGAAAAATAAGTAATGGGTTTTTCTTTTTCTTAGCTTGTGGAAATTAGCATAAATACTTTTATCTAATGGACACAAAATTTATTAATTAACTTGGTTTTTCCCTTTGAATGTAGATGCTTAGAATATAGACAAGTATATATATCTCTCTGTGTATATAAACTCAATACAATATACATATATTATAGAACTGTATACCTAAAACATATAATTTTTAAAAATATATATTTTATTGATTTTTTAACAGAGAGGAAGGGAGAGAAATAGAGAGTTAGAAACATCGATGAGAGAAAGTCATCGACCAGCCGCCTCCTGCACATCCCCCACTGCTGATATGCCCACAACCAAGGTACATGCCCTTAACCGGAATCGAACATGGGACCCTTCAGTCCGCAGGCTGACGCTCTCTATCCACTGAGCCAAACCGGTTTAGGCTAAAACCTATATAATTTTATTAATTAATGTCATTCAATAATTTCAATAAAATGAAATAAAAAAAGAAATTGGTGGTATACATTTGGGGATTTTTATAAGTGATAGTTGAAAGTCAACAAAGTTGATAAGCTTTACCAGGGATAAAATGTAGAGAAATAAAATAAGGTCAACAGGGAACTGTGAAGAATTTCCACTGAGAAGATGAAAATAAATAAGCACAAGCAGAGAAGGAATGGTCAAAAGATCAATAGTAGACAAAAATGATGGCAAAGTTTCATGAAAGACAAGGGAAGAAATAATAGTGAAGTGAGAAGATTTATGTGATATCTGCTTTAATAGATCATACAGGCTCTAAGGGATAAAAGAATAGATCAGATTAGATTTAGAATAAACATGGAAAAAATACTACAGATACAGCCCCTGCTAGTCGTTTTCAAACGTAGACATTTTGGGCTCTAGCTGGTTTGGTTCAGTGTATAGAGCATTGGTCCACCGGTTGATTCCAGTCAAGAGCACATACTTCAGTTGCAGACTCAATCCCTGGCCCGATCAGGGTGCATGCAGGAGGCAACCAATCGTTGTGTCTCTCTCACATCGGTATCTCTCTCTCTCTCTCTCTCTCTCTCTCTCTCTCTCTCCCTCCCTCCCTCCCCCTCCCTCCCTCCCTCCCTCCCTTTTTCCCTCCCTCCTTCCCTCCCTTCCACTTTCTCTAAAAATCAATGGAAAAATATCCACTGAGGATTAAGAAACAAAAAAAGGTAGACATTAAGTGAATCTAGGTAAGAGTTGTCTTAACTCACCTCACAACTCCTAAGACGGCAGGCCCATATAGGTGTGTTACAAGAAAGTGGCTGGAGAGGAGCCAGAATTGGTTCCTCAGGCATTCTGAGACAGGGGAGAAATATATTTAAATATACGTTACAAGTTACACATATACATGGCATTCAACCGCTTTATTCTCTTAGACAGGGTCAGAGACAAAATATGAAGTCAAAAATAAGAAATTAGAATAATGACAAATTAATCTGATGGGTACATTAATTATAATTTTCTTTGTGATTATTTTAGTACCTGCTAACACAAATGCCCAAGTTTGTTCTTCCAAGTACCTGTAGTTTCAAATTCAAGCATTTTATCTTTCTCTCTAAAAGCATATTTTATATTCTTCTCATTATATAATTATTTTCATTTATTAAAAAATGAGCTAATAGCCCTGACTGGTTTGGCAATGGATAGAGCATCCGCCTGTGGAATGAAGGGTCCCAGGTTCGATTCAGTCAAGGGCATGTGCCCTAGATGCGGACATATCCCCAATGTTTCCAACTCTCTCTCTTTCCCTTCCTCTCTGTAAAAAATTAATAAAATATATATATTTAAAAATTAGCTAATAAAAAATATATTTTAAAAATTGGCTAATTATAATTAAAATAATATATATTTTTAATTAGCTATATATTTTTTAAAATTAACATCTTCAGGTGACTTGTTAAGAATAGCATGATATCTGGCCAGTATAGCTCAGTGGTTGATTCTACAGCCATGCACCAAGAGGTTCGATTCCCCATCAGGGCACATGTCACGACTGCAGGCTCAATCCCCAGTAGAGGTTGTGTAGGAGACAGCTCATGGGTGTTTCTCTCTTACTGATGTTTCTAACTCTTGAAATCTCCCCTCCCCTCTCTTTAAAATAAATAAAAAAATATATTTTTTAAAAAAGGAATAGCATGATATTATGTCAAGTTCTAAGACTAAAGGTCATAAGTATTATGTTAATTTAAATATATTTTCATAGAGCCGAGTCCAGTTTGGCTATGGATAGAGCGTCGGTCTGCGGACTAAGGGGTCCCAGGTTTGGTTCCGGTCAAGGGCATGTACATTGGTTGCGGGCACATCCCCTGTAGGGGTGTGCAGGAAGCAGCTGGTCAATGTTTCTCTCTCATCAGCTTTTCTAACTCTCTATCCTTCTCCCTTCCTCTCTGTGGAAAATTAATAAAATATATTTAGGAAAAAAAATTTTTCATAGATTAAAAAATAGTAATAATACAAAAACCATACCTAGCTCAGTCGGCATGGCTCAATGGTTGACCATCTATCTATGAAGCAGGAGGTCACAGTTCGATTCCCAGTCAGGTCACATGTCCAGATTGCAAGCTCAATCCCCAGTGTGGGACGTGCAGGAGACAGCCGATCAATGATTCTCTCTCATAATTGATATTTCTATCTCTTGCTCCTTTCCCTTCCTCTCTAAAATCAATAAATATATATATGTTTCTTTAAAGCCATGTTTATATTTTCCTAGATTATTATGAAGTATTATTTTAAGGCAAAAGTAAAAGCTGAGGTACATATTAAAAAAACACATTTTAAACATTTTACCACAGAGGAATTAAATGCATAAAAATATGAGACCATTAAAAATTTCAGGAACTAGAATGAATATTTCTTTATTCTAAAAATTCTATTAGTGTCAGTGTTTTCAAGTTGTTTCAAATATGATAGACAAGTGCCACTGAGGAAAAGCAGCTCTTTGGACATGTATTCTTTTAGACTAGCTTCCTTATTGCCAAGAAGCCATTAAAATAAAGATATGTTTGATGGTAGTCTATTGTATTTCCTGAATTTCTGATATTCTTTTTTTTTTTTAATATATTTTATTGATTTTTTACAGAGAGGAAGGGAGAGGGATAGAGAGTTAGAAACATCGATGAGGGAGAATCATCGATCAGCTGCCTCTTGCACACCCCCTACTGGGGATGTGCCCGCAACCAAGGTACATGCCCTTGACCGGACTCAAACCTGGGACCTTTCAGTCCGCAGGCCGACGCTCTATCCACTGAGCCAAACCGGTTTCGGCGAATTTCTGATATTCTTTACAGCCAGTCAGCTTTAGATGCAATAATTAAAATACACATTTCCATGGTGATAACAAAAGATGAGCGCCTGTCCCACTGACTCACCTGGTCACTGTCTTTGGGGGCAATGTGAGGGGTGCTTGTGGGTGCAGAATACAACTACTGCTACGGTCTGCTAGAGCGTCCAGTCTTACAGGTGGCAAGTTTCTGCTGCTGGATTTCTCTTCAGAGGCATCTTCACCATGATCACAAGAACAAAACATCAACAGGATCTTGAATAAGACCATGAGAATATAACTAACGAGAACTTTCGTATTTAAAACAGGAAAGGGAATATATGCTCTGAGGTAAAGATAATAAACCTTACAATGCTTTATTGAGAATTTCTCTGATAAACTTGTTTACTTTCCAATTATAATACTGACTACTAAAATTCTGTAATTAAGTTTTTAGAATTTTATTAAACATCTAGGATATACAGTGGTAGAAATAATTGTTATACATATTTAAAGTCCGTATAATTTCCTTTTATACATAATAAGAAAATGTAAAACTGACTCTTTTTTTGTTTCTATACCATGTTTATTATGTTTTCTGCAAAGTATGTGTGTGTTTTTAACAACTGTTAGCAAAGACAAAGAATCGTAAACATTAAGGTAAAAATATCTACCCTAAATCATAAATTTGAACAAGCGACAGAAGAGTATAACTATAATGTTAGTAAAGAGATTCAAATAGATGGAATGGCAAGGGAAGCAAAAGGAAGAGAATAGTGATACATTAAATATGTGGCAAAAAAATAAAATAAAATGAAACTTGTAATATGAGCCTCCTTTCTGAAACTGAAGGAACAAAGAAAGAAGGAAAAGAGCAAAGAGGATGAAAAGAATCATTGAAAAAAAATAATAAGTGACATTATTAACAATAATATTGCTAAAAATACATGTGTAACATCTCCAGTAGCTATTAGCACTATAATCTTGTTATTATTGTTGGTATTGTTACTGCTATCATAATTAAGAATTTATTTTATGCTCACTGGTCATTTGGGAGGAAGCAAGAGTCAACCAGCTTCATAGAATTCCAAAATGAAATAGACAGCTAACCTAGACAGGAGTTGAAAAATGAACTTAAAATGTATTTGGGCTAAGAAACTTTTTCTAATTATTCAGTTCACAACCTTACCAAAGAAATCCATTTTAGCACTGACTTTCATGAGGCGATGTTCCTAAGTGTACATTTTTCCTTTAAAACATTCTAAAACCCCCTGTCTCCATCATTACTCACCCTGAGGACTATTCATATCCACAGGCTGCCCCTGAGGTATAATCACTTGTGTCATTCCTGTCTGAGTAGATGGAATTACACGAAGCATTTGTCCATTTTCTGATGAGCTGGCAACAATCATCTTGGATTCATTAAAAAAGAAATCAAATGCATAAGCCTATACTAATTTAAGAGTTATTATTCAAATCATTAAAGATATACCTACCTCTTTTGTCGATACTATTATTTCCCTCATTTTATAGATGAAAACATTGAGATACGTAAAAATGTTTCCAAAGTCTCACAACTGATAAGTGTTAAAACTAGAATTAAAAACAGGCAGTTTGACCCTATGTCCCATGATCTTAACCAGCTATGGTCTTAGTCATTACACATGGGTGAGATCTAATAACTTAGTAATATGACAAGGTTCTGAATGAATTAAATGTATTAACTTTTTTATATTTATTGTATTACCCATACATGTTTGGCCTATTTGTGTGGTAATCATCTATATTTTAAGTCATTTTGTT
This sequence comes from Vespertilio murinus, assembly GCA_963924515.1. NCBI lineage: Eukaryota > Metazoa > Chordata > Mammalia > Chiroptera > Vespertilionidae > Vespertilio > Vespertilio murinus. The sequence goes on along the minus strand of OZ004711.1, from coordinate 74,083,427 downwards.
AATTAAAAAACAGTAACTTTTTAGATGTCTATTTAAAGAGTATTTGTTTTTATATCTCTGCATTTATATATATCCTGTCTTTATCTATAGAGAATACTATAAAGTTACAAAAAATCTAAAAACATAGAGAAAAGTATACATATTACTTTTTTTAAGGTTAATAACTAAACCCATTGCTCCAAATTTAGAGGAATGTCAATGTGTGGGAGGCAACCAGTCAATGTGACTCATGAATGTTTAATAAGAAATGCATATTTTTAAATCTTCAAACACAAGATTTATATATATATATATATATATATATATATATATATATATATATAGTTAATCCTCACCAGAGAATATTTTCTCTAGAGAGAGTGGGAGGGAGGCGAAGGGGGGTAAAGAGGGAGAGGGGGAGAGAGGAAAAGGGGGAGAGAGAGAGAGAGAGAGAGAGAGAGAGAGAGAGAAGGGATACACAGACTGGTTGCCTTCCACAGCACCCCACAATATGTGCCTTTGACCAGAAATCGAACCTGAAACCCTTTGGTGGTTGGAATGATGATCTAACCACTGAGAACACTGGGCTAAAACTCGTTCTTTGTAAAATATACTCACCATTTGTGCATTAGAATTCCCCAATGGCTGAAGTTCATACGGAATCGGCTGCCCATTTTGGTCCACGAGGTGAAATTGCTCTGCAGAAAGAGTCTGCGCCTGAGTCAGGGGCCCGGGTATATTCTGTGATGTGAGTGAATTATCTGCTTCATGAGTAGTGATGGGTAAAACTCTACCAGAACTACTTTGTTCAAAGGACGGATCCCTGGAGTCGATACAGGTTGAATGCTTTGCAAAAAAATAATAAAATAATCACTTGGATGTTTGTAAAACATAACGATTTAAAAAGAAAACTGAATGTTTATAATAAAAATGAAGACTTTTTTCAGTTAATTATCCAGTTTACACTGCAAAACTTGTCAATTCACAGAGTGATAAGACAGAAAGCAATTCTTTTTTTAAAATATATTTTTATTGAATTCAGAGAGAAAGAGAAAGGGAAAGATAGAAACATCAATGATGAGAGAGAATCATTGACTGGCTGCTTACTGGGGATCAAGCCCACAACTGGGGCATGTGCCCTCGACTGGAATCGAACCCGGGACCTTTCAGTCCTTAGGCCGGTGCTCTATCCACTGAGCCAAACCAGCTAGGGCCAGAAAGCAATTCTTAAATGAAATTGATTTTTATTATATTCAATCTCAAGTAATGAAATATAATTCAACCTAAGGATTTCCTTGTGTATAAAATTTTATGAATATATAAAACTAAATATGATAGAATTGTGGATAATAAAATGTTAAAATTCTTGAGTACGTTAATAGTATTTCTTCAGCATAAAAGTTCTTAAATGGCATGTTGTTTTCCTTTAGAATGGGAAAAAGTTCCCAGTTGAATCCCTATCTCAAATTACCTGAGAATCTGTTTTTGAATCTTCAGAATCATTATGGTTGACTATTAATGAATCATTAGACTGTTCCATGCTGACATCGTATTCAATTCCATTTTCTTCTATTATTTAAGAGCTGAAAGAGTTCAAATATCTGATCAACTAAAGCCTTAACATTTTTACATAATTTATGTCTAAATCAAATCACCCACCTCCCCTACTCTGTTACCCTATACAATTTAGGTTAAGTCATTTCCACTCTATATAAATATTTAATAAACATTTTTGTTAAATGATTAACAAAAGGCACCAGAATATATTCAAGGCAGAATATTTTTACACTCACATACTAGCTTATTAAGATGTGGCATACACTGTTATACCCTTCAAATACTTTTAAAATTCTCATTTTATAAAGATTTAATAAAAGTAAAGACTTTTAACTTTATGAGCTGGATGCACATATTATCATTAAATAATTTTAGAAAAGACCTCTTGGTATAGGTGGAGATTATGTATACAGAACTCTTACCATAACATGCAATGAGGCAAGCTTTGAAAATAAATATGTATTCCTTAGTTTGAGCTACTAAGGCCTAGTACAGTGATTTTCAACTGTGGTGCTTCTGTCTCCTCACCCAGTCCCCATCCCTCAAGGATATTCAGCAATGTCTGGAAACATTTTGGTTGCCAATGTGGGGGTTAGAGGAGGGTGAAGGGGTGCTAATGGGATACTGCTAAAAATTTTAAAGCACAGGACAGCCGCCACAACAAAAATACCAATGTTGCTTAGGTCACAAACTCTGACCTACTATATTGTAGTGATTCTAGGCTTCTGTATTATCTAAAAACACACTCACACACACACAAAAACACTTTGTTTTTAAACTGGAGTAAGGTTGCAATGAAACTGGTACAGAATACCATTGAAAATGTCTAATATAAAGTAAATCTCATAGAATCTTTTTAAGAACCCACCATTTTATTTTTTAAAAGGTAGCATACATTTTTTAAATCATTAAAATTTTATTTTTTTAAATTAATGCACTAAATTGAATTTTCCTATGTATATATAACCTATGGATTTTAATCATGTCCATGTAATCACCACCACAATCAGGACACACAATAATTTCATCACCCTAAATCCTAATTTAAATCTATACCTTGTACTTTAGATTTATTTAGTAGTATATATATTTGAATACATTAAAAGCATATTTTCCTATGATAGTATGTAAATATTCGTTTGTAAGATTAACCATTTCTTAAAATCTACAAGGTTAGCTATTTCATATTTCCAAAATATTGTAACTATTCTACCTCAAATATAAATTGTAACAGGCTATAAAATCACTTTTATTTTTAATATATAACTATGAAATATCTTTAAATTGCTTCTCCTTTAAGATTTTAAATTACTTGTATTCTAATCTAATGTATTACCAAAATTCCAAAAAATTGTAGTTACCTCTCAAGCTATAAGAGAAAATTTTTATTTTATAACTTCCTCAGATTGGCTTATTTTATCTTTTCAACAACCCTGTGATTCAGTTAGTTTCTCCAATTTCCACATTAAAAAAATAAGACTCAGGCAATTAAGTAACTTTACCAAGATTATAAATATATTAAGTGGCAAAGACTCACATCCACATGTATTGATCTCAAAGCCTACTCTTCATTCTCATAATAGAAACTCTTTTGAGGTAACAAAGCTCCCTCCTTCCTTCATCAATCATAGCTTTAAATATTTTCTTGGTAGGTTAACAAATTAAAGTTGCTAAAAGTTCTTTGTCCACTGTTCTCAACTTTTCCTTGGTTATAATTTAATTCCTAATACCCAAAAGCTCTCCAGCAAGAAATCTAAGATCTCTTACTTCACCAGAAAACTTGAGCTCTAACTAGGCAGGCACTGCCCACTGAGAAAAGATCCTGTAAATAGACTCAAAGGAGTTAAAAACTACAAATAGCTAAGGGGCAAGAATTCTAAAAACGTACTCTTCTCTTCCTAAGGTGCCCTGATCTTAATACAAATGACCACTTCTGGCCTAAAATTTCGTTTCATTTTACTTAATTTCTCTTACCCTAACCTAGATTTCATCAATGAAATTTATTTTAGAGACAAGTAGGGAGAGAAATATTGATTTTTTGTTCTACTTGTGTAAGCATTTATTGGTTGCTTCTTGTATGCGCTCTGACCTGGGATGGAACTAGCAACCTTGGTGTGCAGGAATGACACGCTAACCAACTGAGCTACCCGGCCAGGGCTCATCAATGAAATTTTCATCGGAGTTAATAAGCATTTTCTCTCAAAAGGAAAACTTTGGAAAGAGTAGCAATCATTAACTTATTTTTCTAATGTCTTCTGGGACCTCTAAACTCAAAAATTGCTTTTCAGTATGTACTACAATACTAACTCACTGCTGAAATGGACATTAAAAGTACATTTTTAAGATACAGATAACCTTTTTTTCCATTGATTTTGTTATTGTTAATCCTCACCTGAGGGTATTTTTCCCATTGATTTTGAGAGGCAGGGGAAGTGAGGGGGACAGAGAAACATCAATGAGAGAGACACATTGACTGGTTGCCACCTGCACATGCGGGGACAGGGGTGGAGCTGGAACCTGACACCCAGGTTCACTGCCTCGGACGGGCATGGAGCCCACAGCCTGTAGGTGCCAGGCTGGCGGCTCTAACCACTGAGTGAACAGGCTGGGGCAGAAACAGACACTCTTTTGAAAAATAACTTGAATTCGGTGTAAAGTATTATTCCTTCCTTCCCTAATCCTTCTAGGCAATTTGCATTGCCTTTTATCATGTCAAAGTAAAGGGTTTTTTTTAAAGAATGAGGATATTAATATCAAATAGCTAGGTATAAAATGTACTTTTCCGACAAGTAACCATAAACATAACAAAGTACCCATAGAGAAAGTGTAATGTGACTTTTCCCTTAACTTGTAATAGACAATTGTGAACTTTTATGACAGTTGTTGCTTTCAATTACTTAAAAATAAAATTACCTTCAGGAAGTAGCTCAAATGTAAATCCCAGGCCTCCAGCATCCTACTCCCCCCCAAGACGCCCTCTCGTCCACTGAAGTTCATCCTTTCTGCAGCACTAAAGTCATGATAGCAGTAGCTTCATTTATATGAGAGATAGAATTATGTCTTCATAGCAGCATTTTTTTCTGTAATGAGAACATATTCAATGTATATTTTACTTTCCTACACATAAAAGAATACTAGATTTTGTTATACAGGTTTATTATAAAATAGCCATTTCAAGCCTAGTATAGTGGAACCATCAGTTAGACCAGTCGTAGGCAAACTACGGCCCGCAGGGCTGGATCTGGCCCCGTTCGGCTGTTCTATCCAGCCCGCGGAGCCCAAAGAGTGGAGGGTTCTCTTGCTCTCCCCTCCGCTCCTTCACCAGCAGCCCAAGATGACAGTGCCAGCATGGTCAGGTTGCTTTTGTTCCGGCCCTCCGGTCCGGTTTAAGAACCCATTGTGGCCCTCGAGTCAAAAGGTTTGCCCACCCTGAATTAGACTTACTGAAGACTTTACCAGAGCTGCCCTTGACTTGTGGTGGGTGATTTAACTTCTGTTTCTTTATATAAAATCAGACATTTGGACTAAATTTTTGTCTCAACTCCCACATTCTAGAACTACTGAAACAAAGACCTCTACAGCACATTCCTTTTTTGTCCACAATGAAAATATTTACTGATAGAGCACAGCAACTTTTGAGCTACAGAAACTTCAGAATAAAGCTCTCCTCCCCCTATCCCAGTCCCAACAATATCCTGGAATTGATTTGACAAGCTTCTTTCTTCTTTTCTTTTATTTAAAAAAATATATTTTTATTGATTTTTTTACAGAGAGGGAGAGGGCTAGAGAGTTAGAAACATGAGAGAGAAACATTGATCAGCTGCCTCCTGCACACCCCCCACTGGGGATGTGCCTGCAACCAATGTACATGCCCTTGACCGGAATCAAACCTGGAACCTTTCAGTCCGCAGGCCGACGCTCTATCCAGAGCCAAACCGGTTTCGGCGACAAGCTTATTTCTTTATCAAGTAGCACTGGGCTTGGATAAGAGTACAGAAAGGAAAAAGTATTAAATATATATTCAGAACACACACTAAGGCATTAAGTTTTGCTGGGAAATTGCTTTCTAGAATGTTTCACGTTACATTAAAAAAGTGGACTTAACCTTACTGCAAAAGCAAAGATTAGGAAGTTAAGTTAGAAGTTGCTTTAATTTATAGGGAAAGGGGCTTTTTATTGTTTATACATATTTCATACACGGCTGCAGTCATCATATCTCCATGGACCATGCGTGGGCGACTGCTGCTTTGATTTTACTCAACTGTATTTCTATTTGTTCAAAAATTTAGTGGCAGTTCTCAGCTGCAATTTCTAAAAATCTGTCTTTATTTCAAATCATTATGGGTTTTCCCCCCATAGACTTTTGTGTAAATTTATCCATTAAAACCAACAGTCTGAAATAAATCCCCAAAGAGGTCAGCTAAAGAATAAAGCCACTTGAGGTTTACTCTTAAGAATTTCTTTTAATGTTATCTCTCTACCTTGATTAGTCTCAGGACTTAAAGGAGTTTGAAAGCTATTCAATATCAGTATCAGATCTTATTAACTATATTTTCAAAATATTGCTCAAAATTACTTTAGAAAATCTTTCATCTTTTAGGGTAGGTAAATGACATAATGTAACTTTTATGATCTATACAAAATTAATATGAATTAGTGGTGTCAAAATTGAATCAAGACTACTAGTTCACAAATATTTTGTAGAATAAATTATTTTTTCAAAGGTGGGTGAAAGTGCTAAATCAACATTAAAATTTTAAGTGTATGCAAATTTACATAGAAACCATAACTTACTTTCACTTGTTTTTTTTTCAGTGAAAAAACAAGTTTAAGGCTAGTATTCAGTGTCTCTTTTATCTAAGATTTGTCCTTGTAATCTTGGTTTCTATCCATTTCCTGTATATTCACACCTCTTTTTACCTTTGCTCTTGCAACTTCCTTAAGATCACAGGGCTAGGTAGTTGAAACTGATTCAGAACTAGGAGGAAAAAAACAAAAATCCAGAACAATTTGTACTCCAATGCCCTAATTCAGTGGTCTGCAAATTGTGGCTCACAAGCCACATGAGGCTCTTTGGTCCCTTGAGTGTGGCTCTTCCACAAAATACCATGTTTGGGTGCACACATACAGTGCAATTGAAACTTCGTGGCCCATGCACAGAAGTCAGTTTTCGGCTCTCAAAAGGAATTTCAATCGTGTACTGATATTTGGCTCTGCTGACCAATGAGTTTGACGACCACTGCCCTAATTGTCTTTATGCCATACCACATCATATCATCATATATATTTAAAAAACAACAACCCTATAATAAAAATTTTTAAAAAACCACCACAGGTTTTATATCTTACTGTATCTTATTTTTCCTTTTTTTAATTTTTTTTTATTGATTTCAGAGAGGACAGGAGAGGGAGAGAAACATCAATGATGAGAGGGAACCCTCACGCCCCCTATTGGGGATGGAGCCCACAACCCGGGCATGTGCCCCTGACCAGAATCAAACCATGACCTCCTGACTCACAGGTCTACGTTCAAATATTGTTCAAAATTTTTGAACAATGAGCCATGCCATCTGGGCTTACTGGTATTTTTCAACTCAAATTAAGAGCAACCTACATTGACTCTTACCAGGTACCGTATTTTTTTATTTTGATAAATTTCAAATCAATACTTTAAAATGTACTAATCTACACATTTTTAAAAGATGTTTTGAGCAACATTATCAATAATTTTAAAATTATCTGAAAAAGAACTTTTTTGAAGACTTATCTGAGGTTCAATGACATTGAATGCAGGTAATTTTAACTGCTGTAACTAAAAAAAAACCCCACTAATGGTTAAAGAAGAATGATGTTTAAAACTGTCAAATTTCTACCCACTTCTACCAAATCAATGGATTAAAAACAGGGAGCACTCAATTAAGCAACTGTTCCAAGCCTCGGGCGATCGAACTCCTTTAATGAATGCAATTCTCACCATCGCAAAGAGCCACACGACTGACGGGCCACCGCTTTATTTGCAGCCCCTCCCTATGCCAGGACTTCACAGAGGGTTTGCTCTATTCCTCTCACCACGAGGCGGTTCTTAGTGGCCCACGTTGGCAAAGCGAGTGCAATGGACACCTAGACGGCCCAGCCGGTGGTCGTGGTTCACGTTTACCGCGTGTGTGGCCCAGAGGTTCACACCCACAGGGGTGAGCAACAGGAGGCTGACAGCTGTGTGTCAGGAGCTGGCCTGCGGGGCGTGGGCATCGCCACAGCCTCGCCTGCTCCGCGTAGCCACAGCCGTCAGCCTGCTTTGGCCCAGGCGGCATTAGGACCCGGGTTCCGGGTTCTAAAAATCGGAAAACCGCCCGCGTCTCGCCGCCTGCTCTCCAATCAGAGGCTGGCTTCCGCTCACAGCCCCTTCTCGCACACAGTCCGGGAGTGACCGGCACACCGGGCGTCCGTCTGACTGAAGCGCGTCTGGGAGGAACGGCGCCGCCTCCGCCGTGCGCCCCGCCGCGGCCCCGGGTTGCAGTCCGGCTCTGCCCGCCCGAGGCTGGCCCGCTGCTTCTCAGCTTCCCAGACAAACACGCCTTAAAAAGTGACCGAAATCCGAACAGGATGGTTCTCCCTCCATCCATCCTCCAAAACCAACCACATTTCATTAGAATAATTCCCGGTCGCGACGATCAGACACGAGCCTTTTGGTAACTTAAGACTCCAAAATTAAAAAAATAATTTTTTTAAAAAAGCGGAGGTGGTTGTGTGGAATACGCGTTTCAGCTTCTAAGTATGAGATATAAAGGGGCTCATAAAAAGGAGGAAAAAAAAAACCCGAACCCTAAAAACCCGGACACGGGGCTGCGCGGAGGCCCACCCACGGGCCCCGCTCGGGTCCCCCTCCGGCGGCGGCACGTCCGCGGCTCCGCGGGCGCCGAACCCCCTCCCAGCGGTCCCCCCGGCCCCGCGAGCCTCCCGGGCAGGGGCGGGGCCTCGCCAGGTAAGGCCGCGGAAGGGCCCGAGGCCGGCCCGGCGGTCGCCCCGAGGTCCGGCCGCGGCGGGGGCGGGGGCGGCGGTTGCTGAGGGGCCGGGAGGGTCAGGAGGTGACGGGAGGAGGAGGCGGCGGCGGCGGCGGGAGGAGGAAGGGGGGTGAAGGGGGGAGTAGGGTCCGGTCCGCCCGCGCAGACAGCTCCCCAAACCTCCAGTCCCCCCAGTCCCGCCGCCGCCGCCGGGAGCTCTACGGGGCGAGGAGGGAAGTGCCGGAGCGGAGGGGAGAAAATTCAAAACGAGTCTACTCAACCTCGTCTTGGCTCCGCGGCCCCGCCATGGAGACCAGCACAATGCGCAGGCGCAGGCCCTCCCGGAGCGCGCCGCGCGGGCCGGAGGTGAGACCGCTGTCGGCCACCGTCGTCGGTTCCCACTCCCACGGCGTTCTTTCATTTCATTTTTTTTTTTTTAATTTCCTCCCTCTCCTCTGAATGTAACACGTGTAGCTGGAGGCGAGCGCCCACCCATAACCTCGGCCGAGTGACTCTGCTCGTGAGTACGCGTGATCAAATACACGGAGAACGGCTTTGGTAAGTCAAAGGGGGAGTAAAGAGGAAATATAAAAGTACCTGGCTGGAGTCGGGATGGTTTAATAAAAATAAGAAAAAACGAAAAAGCATTCCAGACCAAAAAAAAAAAATACTTAAGTAATCTCACTAATGCAAGTAAGATATCCTGAGGGCTGGGTGGCCAAAAAAAAGACTACAATTCCCAGCGGTCACGACGCCTGAGAAGCGCTGCCTTCTGGGGGTTGTAGTGCTTGGGACCCGGGTTTGAAATGTCGGATCCCAAGACACGCTGTTACACCGTAAAAGAGAGGGCGGGAGAGACGCCGGTTTGAATTGGGTCTTTCCGGGTCTTCCCACTCGGTCACGGGCCCAAATCCGTGAAAAGACGTCCCTCAGACCAAAGCGTCGCTCCGCTGTCCCAATCGATGGCACTGATCTGGGGATAGGTAGTCGCTGTCCCAATCGACGGCACTGATCTGGGGATAGGTAGTCGATGCGTGCGGGCTGGGCTCCGGCGGCCGCCGCGTGGTCGGGCTGGCGGCGGCGGCCGGAGGGGAGGGAGGGGGCGGTCCCGGCCCGGCGCCGTCTGAGGTGCGCTGCCTCTCTCCGCGCCCCTCAGGGACCAGCGCTCCGAAGAGGGGCTCGTCCGGCGGCGACCCCGTCCGCTCCCGCGGGCGGAGCGTGGCGCGCCCCCCGCGATGGCGCAGCTGCAGGCACGCTTCTTCACCGACAACAAGAAGTAAGTGAGGAGCCGCCGCCGCGCCCCTTCCCGGAGGGACCCTCTTCCCGGAGGGACCCTCTTCCCGGAGGGACCCTCTTCCCGGAGGGACCCTCTTCCCCGGCTCCGGCGGGGCCACCCGGCGGGTCTCGGTCCTCGCCGGGCCGTGTCAGCGGCGGCGGTGTCTCTGGAGGATCCCTCCCTCCCTTCCTCCCTCCCTCGGGGACCGACCCCGCGATCGGGCCCTTCCTGCCGGGCCGGGCGGGCGTCGCGCCTCCCGCCGCTTAGGGGGGACGGGGCTTCCAGGAGGAGGCGCGCCGCGCCGCCGGAACCACGTCGTGGCCGGCTGTCTGCTCAGGACGCTTCAGTTCCTGAAAGCACAACTTTTTTTAAGTAGGTGGTAGACTCTGTTTTCCTAAAACCAGGCTAGAAAGTTTGGAGCTCTGAAGAGGGGGTTGGTAAGACCATTTTTTTTTTTTATGAGTGTGAAGTCATTCAGTTACAGATTTTTGGATTTATATACCTATATTTATGTGTGTGTATGCCTACGTGTGTATGTAAACACTTAACAAGTTTCCCAGGTCTGGGGCATTCATTTGAGACCTCATTACCTCCTGCCTCGTGGTGTGTGATGGTAGCGTCATGAGCCGACCCGGCAATTAATTTTGTCAGTTCCGTGCAGCAAAATGCCTGACCTGCGTTAGATACCCAGGGAGTGTTTGTTGAACGGATAAATGCGCCTTTGTTAAAATAATCTGTGGACCTAACCTTGATGTTCCGTTCCTGTTTCCTAGCTACGCCATAGACGATGTTCCCTTCTCAATCCCTGCAGCTTCTGAAATTGCTGACCTTAGTAACATCATTAACAAGGTGCTGGAGGCTAAAAATGGTAGGTAGTGTGTTCTGAAAAGTTAGGAGACGGCACAATGCCACTAACTCCAATAAATTCCATCACATTTTTACTTCCTTGTTTTGGTTTTATTTTATAATGGTAAAATTTGTAGATTACAATATTTGTGGTTCCCTGTTAAGACGTTAAAAAATGCTTTAAAATAAGTTTCCGGTAAAAAAAAAATATTTTTTTTAGGACTAAATAAGATAAGGTGGTTGAGATTTAGGAATAATATAACAGTTGTGACTGTGCTGAGAGGGCTGAGCTGGGTTGGCAGAGAGCAAGCATCTAGAAGATGCTTGGGCCCCACTTGCTATTCTTCTACAAAATGCAATAACAAATGCCAGTGTCATGCTGTTGTTTTTATTTTTTAACTATTTAAGATTCACAAGAATGGATAAAACATTTATAAACATGTAAGAATATCAAACCATTTATAAAGATACAAATATCAAACATACGCTGTGTGAATATGTTATTAGCTCATAAAATTAACATCAACAACGTGTGCAATAATATTGATTAAACAAGATTGGCCATAAATTGATCATTGGAGTTTTATGATAGGTACATGAAGATTTATTATAAAATTCTCCATTTTTGCATATATGAATTTTTCTATAATAAGATGATTTTTAAGAAGTAAAATCACAACTGAAATAGAAGATGTAAACACTTTATTCTGGAGAAACTCGGAGGCCACACTGGGATAATAGGTACCTGTTTGTTTGGGAGCCTCTCATATGCATCTCCGCTGATATCACTTCAGGTCCTCTGAGTGATGATTTTATTATGTATTCTCTTTAGAGTTCCACAAACATGTGGACTTTGATTTCCTTGTCAAGGGCCAGTTTCTCCGAATGCCCTTGCTCAGACACATGGAACTGGAAAACATCTCATCGGTAAGTTCTCTATTTTACTCAAGTTATTACCAGATAGTGTAGGCGAGCTCCATTTAGAGTCGGGCTGAATCTAATCTAATACTGTGGTAATCAGTATCCTTTTGGCTATTTTTTACCCCTAGAAATTTGAATTTCAGTTTTGTTTATCCTCAAGTTTTTAATCCCCTCTTCTGAGAGTATATTACGCAAGGAATACAGATAAATGTATATGGAAAGATAACTTCTTATCTGTGGGAGAATGGTCAAAAAAGGCAACAACAAATATATATTTCGTTCTCATAAAGGTGTGCAAATGATTGTGTACCTAGAACAACTTAAAGCTTAGGCTAGTGATCAGCAAGCTGCAGTTTGCCGAACACTGCCAGGGGCTATTGTGATTTAAAATGATTTTTCTTTCCTGTAGTTTTCAACTTTTATTAATATTGCTTTTATCATTTAAAACATAATTTGGGGGACAAGTTTTAGAACTGTGGTAAAATACTCATAAAATTTGTCATTTTAACCATTTTTTAAGTTTATAATCCAGTGTCCATTATTAACTCATTCACAATGTTATGCAACCATCACCACTATTCATTTCCAAGATTACGACTGCATTCTGAGTAGAAGCTTTGTACCCATTTAACAATATGATTTTGTGATTTTATAACTTAAGTTTCTTATATATTTTTTAAAAATATATTTTTATTGATTTCAGAGAGAGGAATGGAGAAGGAGAGAGAGATAGAAACATCAATGATGAGAGAGAATTATGGATTGGCTGCCTCCTGCTCACCCCCCTTTGGGGATCGAGCCCACAGCTCGGGAATGTGCCCTGACTGGGAATCGAACCGAGCCCTCCTAGTTCATAGGTCAATGCTCGACCACTGAGCCACGCTGACCGGGCTTCTTACATTCTTTCACCCCACTTTTAGCATAAGTTTTCCAAGGTTACTCATAGCATACTGTTAAGTAAAGTTTCACCTTTTGAATGGCTCCAGATTTTCTGGGCTATGAAGGGGACAAACAAGGAGATGTCTTAAACTGGGGGGTCTTTATCTTCGGAAGACTGCGCCCCCCGATTGATGTCTGGTTCCTCTCTGTGACTAGGAAGAGGTTGTGGTGCTAGAATACGTGGAGAAGTACACCGCGCCTCAGCCAGAGCAGTGCTTGTTCCATGACGACTGGATCAGCTCAATCGAGGGGACCGAGGAATGGTATGGCTGATGAATGTCCTATCCCTTTTCTTATGCCTCCATCCGTCTTCTTAATGCATGATGGGAATATTCTCTGATTTCTCTGTTCTTTGTAAAAATAATTTGTGATACATGTACCAATGACCACACCAAAGATCTTTACATTCACTGTAGTTGAGAAGAAAGATATCCATTAGTAAGTGTTCTGTGTTAAGATGTGGTGACATTTGTATTCTGAAAAGGTCAAGTGTCAAGGCATTTATTTGATTTGCTGCTTTTAAGACCCAGGATATTATTTGTCTTATAGAGGGGGGCGGGTGGAATCCTTTTATAAGTTACCTATTTCCTGGCCTGCTATCATGAAGGTGCAGATCATGCTCTATTGGGGCTAGAATGGGCTAGAATGGGCAGACTGGAATCAGGAGGTTGTGGCTGGCTTAGAGCAGATCCCCACTGGCCTCACCTGTAGAAAACCCCCTCAAGGGTGGTGTGTATGGTAGCTTATGTTCAGAGAATTCTCCCTGTAGTTATTACACAAAGTTAAGCTTTTACTTTAAGGGGTTTTCTGTTTGTTTCTGTTTAATGGGTTTTTACAAGGACTGTTAGGCTTTATAAGCTACTTGCTTAGCTTTCCTAATAGTTTTAGTATTTACAACAACAGTAAACGTGAAATCTAGGACTTGTCAGTAGTTCTGTTTTTATTTTTAGCAGGTCAGGAAAAGCCAAGTGTAATATTCTGTTCTGCTCTAGTGTGTTTTGAACTCATATTCAAGAAGAATTTTAAAGTATAATCCTCAAAATTAACTTTGTTGTTACCTTAGAAATATAATTGATTTTATGAGCTAAAAAAGCTGCTTTTTCTATTTCCTCGCAGGATCTTGACTGGTTCTTATGATAAGACTTCTCGGATCTGGTCCTTGGGAGGAAAGTCGGTAATGACGATTGTGGGACATACAGACGCCGTGAAAGATGTGGCCTGGGTGAAAAGGGGTAAGCACTCTGCCAAAACGGAGAGCACTCCTGGATAGAGATTGAAAATAAGGCATTTTCAGTGCTGGGGCAGAAAATGCACAGTATTCCGACCTCTTTCAAAAATATAGTGTTCAAGAAGAAAAGGATTATATAAAAAATTCATACATTAGTAAAGTGAACCCTTACTAAAATTATATCAGACTAGAAGCCCAGGGCATGTTGTACACTCAGGTGATGGGGGGATAATAGGGGTCCCTCAGCCCGGCCTGTACCCTCTCACAGTCCAGGAACCCTTGGGGAATGTCCGACTGATGGCTTAGGCCCAAGCTGTCAATCAGACATCCTTAGTGCTGCTGTGGAGGGTGAGAGGCTCCTGCCACCACTGCTGCGCTTGCCAGCTGAGGCACTCCCCCTGTGGGAGTGCACTGACCACCAGGGGGCAGCTCCTGCATTGAGCGAGATTGGACCAAATCCACTCTCCAACATCCCCCAAGGGGTCCCAGATTGTGAGAGGGTGCAGGCCAAACAGGGACCCCACAGGTGCATAATTGGGGCCAGGGAGGGACCGAGGGAGGGCTTCAGGGCGTGTCCAACCCCAACTTGCTCAGTCCTGATTGGCTGGACCCCAAGCAAGCTAACCTACCAGTCTGAGTGTCTGCCCCTTGGTGCATGTCATAGCAAGTGGTTGAGCAGCCTTAGCATATCATTAGCATATTACACTTTGATTGGTTGAATGGATGACTAGACAATTAGCATATTAGTCTTCTCTTATACAGGATAATACCTATTTTCAAGTTAGGACTGTTTGTTAAACTCATTTCTCTTAATGTATTTTTTGAAGAATCTTTATACTGGCCGTGGCCGGTTTGGCTCAGTGGTAGAGCGTCGGCCTGCGGACTGAAAGGTCCCAGGTTCGATTCTGGTCAAGGGCATGTACATTGGTTGCGGGCACATCCCCAGTGGGGGGTGTGCAGGAGGCAGCTGATCGATGAGTCTCTCTCATTGATGTTTCTAACTCTATCCCTCTCCCTTCCTCTCTGTAAAAAAATCAATAAAATATATATTTTTTAAAAAAGAATCTTTATACTACCCTGTTACCCCGAAAATAAGACAGTGTCTTATATTAATTTTTGCTCCCAAAGATGCGCTAGGTCTTATTTTCAGGGGATGTCTTCACAAAAAGGTAATTTTCCTCAACAATAACAAATTCACTTCTTTGGTTTCAGAGCACGACCCATTTTACCTTTTTGTGATTACGTGTTCTTACTCCTGTGCTCTCCTTTCTTCAGACGACCTGTCTTGCCTTCTGCTGAGCGCCTCTATGGACCAGACTGTCCTCCTGTGGGAGTGGAACGTGGAGAGAAACAAGGTGAAGGCGCTGCACTGCTGCAGAGGCCACGCGGGGAGTGTGGACACCATCGCTGTCGACGGCACAGGGACTAGAGTAAGTATAAGCAGCTACTGTGTCAGCAGGACTGTGTTGAGTTCCACTCTGAACCTGTGTAAAACTTGTTTCCTGTGTATATTCATGGTGGTGGGTGACTAAAGCAGAGAAAAACAAGGCAAATAATAGGATGGGTTATATTACAAACTAATTTTTCTTTCATATATATGTGTTTCTAGTTTTGCAGTGGCTCCTGGGATAAGATGCTAAAGATCTGGTCTACAGGTAAATCAAATGTTTATTTTACTTTGACTTCTTAATATTTCAAGAATTTTAGTGAAAGTTCTTTGTAGCCCATATGTTACCATAAAAATAGACCAGGGTTTTGTAAGATACAAAGGATCATAGTATAGAGAAACATTCATATATTTCTTTGTGCTTCAAAATGTTTTTCTACCTCGGCAGCTCCTTGATTGGATGTCACTGAATTGCTGCACATGTCAGCATGTTGGGTGTAATGGGACATGACTCTCTGAAGTCTGGGGAATTACTGGGGAATCTGGAAATAAACTAAAGTATCTTTTGAGTAATTTGTATACACTTTACCATTAGAGGAATTTCCTTAAAGCTGGTTCACTTAAAAAAGCAGACATTTTTAATACAATTTTATCAAACTTCTTACTTTGGAAATAGATTAGAAGGAAAAATTAGAAGAGGAGGAGGAGGGAGAATTCTTAAGAGGCAGGTGCCTTCACAGTAGTAAGAAGACATTGAAAGAAGAAAGTGGGGTGAGGGAGGACTCACAAATACTTAAATTTTAAAAACAGTAGCCTAGACCTATTCATGGCACAGGAAACAGATCAGAGTAACCCTGTCACTTCTGAGGTAACTGCTACATTGCAGCATGATACCCTAAATTCGGTTTACAAAGGAGAATCTGGATCAGAAAAAGCTTAAGAGTTTTAAGAAATTACGTGTAAGATGGCAGAAACTATATAATCTATCTTAGTAGATATTCCAAAAATGCTTAAAATAAACAGTATTGAGGCAGGAAGTAGTTTAGAAATTTTTCCCTTTGAATATATATATATATATATATTTATAATTCTGGGTAAATGAGATATGTGTATTAGTTGTTACCCTTAGGGCCCTTACTATAGAATTTGGGGGAAACTTCAAAATCCATAAAATAGTTACCAAACAAAAAATAACTCTCTGTGAAAGACTTAAATTCATTGTTAGAAAAGTAAAAGAAGAATTAACATGGCTGGAAGGTATGTCCTTTAACATGTGTTTATTTTGTGGCATTCCCTTCATGCTATAAATGCAATCTGGTCAACAGTAAGCAATTTTTCTTAGATATGGTAAAGTGATGAATATTCTTAATGATCTTAAAGACATAGTGCGACATCAAATTGGTTAGCTTCTAGGAATTTAATGTATTTTACTTTCTCAGGAAGATAGGTAACCCAGGTATTGTTTTTATGTACAATTTCCTATTAACAAAAATAAGTAGGAATATCTATTCTAGCCAAAGGAGATAATGTGGAGAAAATATGTACCCAGAATGTAAGAATTCTTTGAGACTATTTATTTGCAGTTAATGTTTACCATAATTTTAAAAGCATCAAATCTAATTCTCTATGACACAGTCCCTACAAATGAAGAAGATGAAATGGAGGAATCTACAAATCGACCAAGAAAGAAACAGAAAACAGAGCAATTGGGACTAACAAGAGTAAGTATTTGTGAGAATTGCTATCCTTGGCTTAGGTCTGTATTGACAAATTGATGTTTCTATCTCCCTCTCCTTTCCTCTCTCAAATCAATAGAAATATTTTTTAAATAATAAAAAACTGTCAGTGCCTTGCCAATTTGGATAGTGTGCCAGATGTAACTTATTGATGCATTTCCTTGATGTTGCAACCTCTAAAGAATATGTCTGAGAAGAGAATTTATTGAATTATAAAAATCCTTTTCACAGAGGTAGTTTTTTGGGTTTTTGTTTGTTTTTTAATCCTCACCCAAGGATGTTTTTCCATTGATTTTCAGAGGGAGTGAAAGGGAGAAAGAGAGACAGAGAGAGACAGAGAGAAGCATCAATGTGAGAGATTGATTGGTTGCCTCCTGCACATGCCCGACCAGGGCCGAAGATTGCGCCTGCAACCAAGATACATGCCCTTGACCCGAATTGAACCTGGGACCCTTCAGTCCAGGGGACTGTGCTCTAGCCACTGAGGGCGAAGGTGGTCTTTTTTTTTTTTTTTTTTATAACCTTTTCTTTAGTTGAAGTTTCACATACATATAGTTAAGTATATAACTCAATGAATTTTTACAATACCCAAGTAATCACTATCCAAATCAAAACATTGAGATTTACCAATACCCTGAAGACTCCCTCTAGCCTCCCTCAAAATAAGTAGACCCTAAAGGTAATCACTGTTGTGACTTATGCCGCCTTAGATTAGTCTCATCTGTCTTTCATTTTTAGACACCCATCATGACCCTGTCTGGTCATACTGAAGCAGTTTCCTCGGTTCTGTGGTCAGATGCTGAAGAAATCTGCAGCGCATCCTGGGACCACACAATTAGAGTGTGGGATGTTGAGTCTGGCAGTGTTAAGTCAACCCTGGTAAGGTTTACAACTTCAGTGGTTCTTGGGTTAACTCTGAGCTTTTAAGTAGATAAGCTTCTAGAGATGATTAATTTTAACCCACGCTGGTTAAAGGTCCTTCCCTTTTTCTTTCCAGACAGGAAATAAAGTATTTAATTGTATCTCCTACTCTTCGCTTGGTAAACGTTTAGCATCTGGAAGCACAGATAGGCATATCAGACTGTGGGATCTCCGGACTAACGGTGAGTCCTGTGAACCGCTAGGAAAGATGTGTAAACAACACCCATTTCTCTTTCCCATGGAGATGTGTTTAAAAAGCTAACTCTCTACATATTTCTTTTTAGGTTTGTTCTGCCTACTTCTCCTCTTCAGTCATTGCTAACTTTTTTGCTTTGTTCAGATGGTGCTTTGGTGTCGCTGTCCCTCACCTCACATACTGGCTGGGTCACGGCAGTAAAGTGGTCTCCTATCTATGAGCATCAGCTGATTTCAGGTTCTCTAGACAACATTGTCAAGCTGTGGGATATAAGGAGGTAAGTCCTATTTATGGTCCACAAAAGAAATATGTCAATTGCTGATTGTATACAAAGAAAACAAAGTGGATACTGAAATGATAAATATTGATATCAAAAAGAAGGACCAGAATCAAAGGCATTTTCTTTTGTTAGCTTTTTTTTTTTTTTTTTTTTTTTTTTGCAATCTGAAAGAATTTGTGATAGTTGGGGGGTTTCGGACAAAAACATCCCACAAGTTTATAAAATCCCATCTTTCTAGCCTTGTTATGTATGTAAGACAAGAAAAGAGAGAGGTTAGAAAAACTACCCTGAACTTTATTTATAATAAAAACCTGGCGATCATAATGCCCTAACAACCAGAGGCCAGTCACCAGCAGGGACTTGGCGCTGGGTCCCGCAGCATATGTGTTAATAAAAGTGCATGCTTGTTATTTACCTTAAATCTGCTTTTCTGACATCCTTATACTACCTTATGGTACATGATTTATTAATATCTAGAAGGTACCGTATTTGCCAGCGTATAAGACGACTTTTTGGCCCTGAAAAATATGCCTCCAAGTGGGGGGTAGTCTTATACGGCGAGTATATAACAAACTCTGTATTTTTAGTGGAAATTTTAGTGGGTCGTTTTATACGCCGGCAAATACGTATTTTTCAGGGCCAAAAAATCGTCTTATACGCCGGCAAATACGGTATATACATTTTAATTGGCTACTTTATGTAGTTTCTGATACTAATAGATAAATGCTCTGAAGAAAATCAAGCACAGTGAAGGGGACACTTCTTTGGGGAGGCCTCTCTCTGACAGCAGTATTCTATCATGAATCGAACAATGTGAAGGTGTAAGGCACGCACAGATCATGGCAGAGGAAAAGCAGATGAGGTGGGGAAAGCCATTGCATGTTGACAGACTAGCACGGGAGTCAGCGGTGATAAAGGAGTAAGCAAGGAGGAGAGTGGCTGCACATGAGGCAGGCGGTGGTGATACTGAGCAGTGTCTTGTAGGCCTCAGAAAGGAATTTAGATTTCATTCCAAGTATGAGGAGGAGGAAGGCTTTGGAAATTTTTGAGCAAGAATGAAAGCAGAGAGGCTAATGTTATAACTCAAGAGTCAGAATAGTGATTTGGACTATGGGGATAGTATTAAAGTGGTTAGATTTTAAGTATATTTTGAAGATAGCTCTTTGGGGTTATTTTTTGTTTGTTTTTTAAAATATATTTTTATTTCAGAGAGGAAGGAAGAGAGAGGGAGATAGAAACATCAATGATGAGAGAGAATCATTGATCAGCTGCTTCCTGCTGAGAAAGGAGCCCGCAACCCAGGCATGTGCCCTGGGATGGAATCGAACTCGGGATCCTTCAGTCTGTAGTCCGAGGCTCTATCCACTGATCCATACTGGCTAGTGCAAGATAGCTCTTTGGCAAGACTAGCTCAGAAACTGAAAGTAGAAATAGGAGTCTAGGATAATGCCTGTATTTTCTACTGAGCCACTGGGTAATTATTGGTACCGTTTGCTACAATGGGAAAGAATAGAAAAAAGGTTTATAGGAGGAAATCAAGAGTTTCTTGGTTGTTTTAAATGTGTAGTGCCCAGAGACATCCAGCTGTCACCCAGGGGAATATACATACCAAACTCAGGGGAGAAATCTGGCTAAAATATAAATTTGGGAGTTATCAGCACATAGATGAGTAGACCAACAGTATGTAAAGCCATGATTCGGGAGGAAAAGTAAAGTAGTCAAGGAAGTGTGAAGATGGGCCTAATTATAAGTTTTTATAAATAAATAGCATTTTTCTTGAATATAATTTGTTTGTAGTAAGTCTCGGTCACTTGCTAATGATGTAAGAAAACAGGAGAAGTGGGCAATAACGCAGAATGTTAATACTGGGTGTTTGCAGGGATGGTGAATGTTAGAGTTTCCAGGAAAGTTTAGCTGATCCTGTATGTTTGTTTTAGTATCATGACATGCTCATAACATGCCAACATTTTCATCTTTCAGTTGTAAAGCTCCTCTCTACGATTTGGCTGCTCATGAGGACAAAGTTCTAAGTGTGGACTGGACAGACATAGGGGTAAGGTGTCAGTTACTTGGTAACGAGGAAAATATATCATTAAAATAAATCTGGTGTTTGATATTTACAATTCTCTATTCTAAGTTTCCATGAATATTATTCATAAAATCTCAGACTCCAAAGAAGGAACAGATTTGTTCATCAATACAAGGAATAGAAAATATGAAGCAATTTTGTTTTTATGAGTATTTTAATGACATGTTTCAAATCCGTAAATTTGCTACTTTAGTCTAATTGGATCAAAATATTTTTCATTTGGAAAAATCTTACATAATGAATCTAGATTATAAAATATGTTTAAAGAATTATAGCTTGACTATTTTTATGTATATACATTAGCTCTATGCCTAAGAATTCTTTTCAAATACAGATCCTAGGTCTACTTGTATAATTTGTAATATCCATTACCGGCAAACAATTAATATGCTGTCCTTTAAAAACTTAATTTTCTTAAATGGGCGAAACTATATTACCCTTCAAACTTTTTATTACATTTCTTAGTAAATCCTTCATAGAAATTTACATCTTAACCAAATTCAAATGATCACTTTTAAAGCTTTAATATACTGTATTATAATGAAAACTGATGTAACTAGTCCATCCTATATAATAAAGAGGTAATTGGTGAGGGACAACCAAATGACTGAGCAAGCAGGCTTCGTGGGGCGACCAGGCGGGGGGGGTGGGGGGGGACCATGAGGGGTGACCAGGCTGAGGGGGAGGGGGGCAGTTAGGTGCAACCAGGCAGGCAGGCAGGTGAGTGTTTAGGATCCAGGGGTCCAGAATTGTGAAAGAGATGTCCGACCAGCAGTCGGGCCTCTATTTAAGTATAAACTCACAATGCAAGTTAACCACTTAATTTCTCTATAATCTGAATCACCAGTGTTTACTTAGGTTTACTATCATATGAAATAACTGTCTTTACTTCTTTTTGTTTTTTTCTCTCCTTTTATGCAGTTACTTCTGAGTGGAGGAGCAGACAATAAGTTGTATTCCTACAGATATTCACCTGTCAGTTCCCATGTGGGGGCATGAAAATGAATGATAAACTTAACTACAGAGATTCTGTAACTGTAATTGATAGAGAATCCTCAGGTTACATCAGTGCACATCACTCTTGATAAAAGTGTGATTACTGTCTTTTTCTTTGAAAAAGTTTTAATATGCAAATTAGCCCTCACAAAGCTATAATATGCAAATTAGCCCTCACAAGATGGCTGCCTACGACCAAGCCAGCAGAGGGGTTAGTGAGGGACAACCAAATGACTGAGCCAGCAGGCTTCGTTTTGATTTTGCATATCAAACTTTTTCTTTGAAAAGTTATTACTGTCTTTTTCTTTGTTTTGTATTTATTGCATAACAGTGTGCATTTATATAATATAAAATGTGGCTTCATTCTCTATCTTATGTAAACTCTTGAAATAAAACTGAGTTTATTATTTCTTTTGAAATGCCATAAAAGCATATATTAAAAATACAGTACTTGTCCAGTGGTGGTGGTTTTTTAATTTCTGATAGAGAAACTGAACTTTTTAAAGTTAGTTGTTTTAAAAAGAATCTAAAAAATAAAATTTAATACAGAAAAACTTAGAAATGCAATTTGCTTTTGTTAAAATAAGTGACGTCTAACTGTAATAAGACTTTGAAGGTATTCAGAACATTCAAACATGTAGATGTTACCAATTTATTAAGAATTTGCTGAAATACTCTTAAGTGAAGTACTTCATATTAAAGATATGTCACCATCCTTTAGAAACTGCATACAGATTTCATGGTAACAAGGAATCCTTCTGCCATACTTATTCTTGTGTATAGATAAGAACATATTCTATAGACCAAACCTTTCGGTCAGTATTAGATAAAACTTCCCACAAATGTTATAGAACTGGTCTAAATTCATGTGTAATATACCAGATATTTAAAGTAAATGCCCTCTTCCATCTGTGATGGATTGGCATTCCTCAAGCAGAGCTCTTCAACTTCTGAGTAATAGATGGGGAATCAGTTTGATCGTATCATTAGACTCTATAAATCCTCACCCAAAGAGATGTGTGTTTTTTTTAAATCCTCACCCAAACAGATGTTTTTTTAATTTTTATTTATTTATTTTTCTAAAATATATTTTGTATTGATTTTCTTACAGAGAGGAAGAGAGAGGGATAGAGAGTTAGAAACATAGATGAGAAAGAATCATCGATCAGCTGCCTCTTGCACACCCCCTATTGGGGATGTGCTTGCAACCAAGGTACATGCCTTTGCCTGGAATCGAACCTGGGACCCTTCAGTCCGCAGGCTGACGCTCTATCCACTGAGCCAAACCGGTCTTGGCTGTTTTGTTTTTGTAAATCCTCACCCAAAGAGATGTTTTTTCATTGATTCTAGAGAGGGGGCGAGACAGAAACGTCAATGTGAAAGAAACATCAATCAAATGCCTCCTGTATGTGCCCTGACCCGGGATCAGACCCACCACCCTTCAGTGCACAGGATAATGCTCTGACCACTGAGCATTACCACCAACCAGGGAACAATATCTTTTTTTAAAAAAATCTTGTTTTAAGTTTTAAATTAAGAGTTGGCATACAATATTATATATTTTAGGTGTATAATTCTGTGATTAGTGATATAACTTGCCAAGTAATCACACCAATAAATCTAATTACCCATCTGGCTGCAGTTGAGAGCCAAATCAACAGTGAGTGGATTAACAAGTTGTGCGCCAAGTCAACCACTGGTGACTGACTATACCTATGGTCGGCAAACTGGCTCGAGAGCCATATGCAGCTCTTTGGCCCCTTGAGTGTGGCTCTTCCTCAAAATACCACGGCCTGGGCAAGTCTATTTTGAAGAAGTGGCATTGGAAAAAGTTTAAGTTTAAAAATTTTGGCTCTCAAAAGAAATTTCAATCGTTGTCCTGTTGATATTTGGCTCTGTTGGCCAATGAGTTTGCCGACCACTGGTATACTTTCCATCTGGAAGACAATGGGCTGGGTGCTTAGCGTGTTAACCCAGGTGTAAGTTTAGTTCTGTGTGTAGCCGTCCAGGGCTAGGGCAGTGGTTTCTGTTCCACCCTCCTCAGGGACTCGGGCACGCACCCTCTACCCTGTAATGTGGACCAAGAGCTAGCGCTCCAGTTACGTCATTTTTCTCTCTCACTTAGTGATTGGAAAATTCATCATAAAGTGTTTTTCTCATTTAGTGAAGATCTGTAAATTTTTTGTGTAGTTTCTGAAAATATTTTAATTTTCAGAGAGCTGGTGTAAATTTATATTTCTGGGTGGTCTCTGAATGAGCCTTTCAGGCAGAGTTATTAAAAATATTTTGCCCTGCCCTAACCGGTTTGGCTCAGTGGATAGAGCATCGGCCTGTGGACTGAAAGGTCCCAGGTTTGATTCCCGTCAAGGGCATGTACCTTGGTTTGGGGCACATCCCCAATAGGAGGTGTGCAGGAGGCAGCTGATAGATGTTTATAACTGTCTCCTTTCCTGTCTGTAAGAAAATCAATAAAATATATTTAAAATATATATATATATTTTTTGCCCTAGCCGGTTGGATAGAGCAGTGGCCTGCAAACTGAATCCCATCAAGGGCACACACCAGGGTTGTGGGCTCCTTCCCCAATAGGGGGCGTGCAAGAGGCAACCAATCAATTATTCTCCTTGATGTTTCTATCCCTCTCTGAAAAAAAATGGTTTTTAAAAATTCCTAAGCTAAAGACATCTTAATATTTCCAATCCAAATTAATTCTATAGTATAATAGCTTACGCTTTTCTGTTCTAAAACTACTTTTATTTCAGGTTTTTAAGGTAAGTACTTTGTAATAACATTCTACAATATCACCCCATCTTACTCTTTCATGATATTACAGACTTAATTATCACTTCAAACGTAAGCCTTTTCCACATACTAGCCTATACATCATAGTTATAAATAATTCACATTTTGTAAAGTTTTAGGACAGCTGCTAATTTTTTTGAGTCACTTTCAAAAGCACTTTGACTTCATTTGCCATCTGTAATGTAATTTTTTTGCCTTATTTCCATTTTCCTCCTTGAGGTTTTTAGGCTCAAAGTTTACTTTTTGCTCTTGAAGACATTTATGACAACAAATTATGTGCATTCGAGATCAGCTATTAACAGCTGCTAACTCAATCCCCTTTCAATCGTTAGAGTTACATACATACAGCACGTGGACATTTCCCGCGTGCTGGCGCGGGTGCCGACAGCCCCAGGACTCAGGAGTGAGGGGAGGGCGGGGTGTCCGGCAGGTGCGGGGAGGGGAGAGGCGGGGGCCCCGGGCTGCGGGCTCAGAGGAAGCCCACATCTCCGTCCACTCACCCGCTGGCTCCCGGGTCTCCCACTGGGCTCCTTACGCCGATGCTCGGCCGGCTCGGCCTGGTCGTTTCACTGGTTCCGTAAGGGGGTTCGGAGGGGGGTCCGAGTTTATCCCAGAACCGACTGAGCCCGAGGCGGGACCGTCGGGTCAGCGGGAGCCAGAGGGGAGCGAACGCGGGCCCGGGCTGCGGGTTTGAACCCCCGCCCCGCCGCCGAAGCCGACACCTGCGCGGGGCGCGGGGGAGGCCGGGACGAGCGGCTGCGGGCGGCGGGCGGCGGCGGGCGGCGGCGGGCGGCAGCGGCGGCGGGCGGACCTCCGCGCCGTGGGGGCCGAGCGGACTCCGGCGAGGCGGTGAGTGCGCCCCGGCCGGTCACCCCGGCGGCACCGGCCGCGCCCTCCGCGCACCGCCGGGGCCCAGGCGCTAAGCCCTGGTTTCCATGGCGACGCCCCCGGTGCAGACGCCGCGAGTGGCGCCCGCCCCGCACGCCGGGCATCTCTGGGGGCCTCGGCGGTTCCCTGGGCCCCCCTCCCTCCGGGTCCGGTCTCCTCCGGGCGGACCCCGCAGGGAGCGGGCGGGCGGCGCTGCGTCCTCCCGGGACCAACGGCGCGTCCCCTCCCCGCCCACCCCCTCCGCGCGGGCCCGGAGGCGGGTCTGGGTGATTCCTCTCCAAGGGGGAGAGCCTTCCATCAGAGCAGCTGCCCACAGCCTGTAGGTGCTTTCCTGCCGGGCTGACCTCCTGCTGTGCTCATCTGAGCCATTGTTTGGGTCTGGGCATGTCTTCGGAAACCAAGTGGCAAGCGACGGGCACACACAAAACAGAAGCGAGTGGGCGGTTTAGGCGAACAGCGGCAGGCACGAGCTGGGAAGGGGGCGGGGGGCCGCGCACAAATCTTACCCAGCTCACACGCTGGGATCCTGCTTGTGGAAACGCCAGGAAACGCCGATCCTCTGGTCAGGTGCCCAAATGATGTCACTGCTCAGATACCTGATGCTCCGAGAAAGATGGGGAGGGGAAAATCCACCCTGGCAACCGACCCTGCGAATGCAGGGTTTGCCAGTAGAGGGGGTGGGGTTATTTTTCATGTAGTAGAGGATCTTGAGGCACAGAGAAAAAGAAAAAGGAAAGAGAAAGAAAGAAAAGCTATTCTGAACTATATAGGTCACTGTGAAATAGCTTCTTGGGAAGATAACGTTTACCCGTGGCTTTGGTTTTCTCTAAATATTTATGTATTGATTTATTTAGTTCTGACTTCGGCCACGTACTGTAAGGTGATATTACTTTAATCGTCTTCACATGAATATGTATGGTAGCCACCGGTGCCTCATCCTTTAGCAGGGCTTAACGATACATTTGTTGGCAAAATAATCAAGTGGCATGTACATATTGTTTATGTGACAAATTTTTAATCGTTTTGTCTGTGCTTAACATACGGAGTATTCTTTGAAATGTATCTGTTTAATAGTGCAAAATTACTGTACGTTTGCCATTGAAACAGTTATGTTGAAGACTGTTTTAATTACAACTAGTTATAATTGTTGGACAGATCATTATAATTTTAGAGACAGATGAGTGCTTACAGACCAGCCGAAGAACAAAAACGGCAGCCTGGTGGGAGAACGAGAAAGCCACCTTTTTATGACTAATACTTATTATAAAACAATAAAATTCATGTTTTCTAACAACAGATGAGGTGTGGCAGACTTTTATTTTGTTTTCTTTTTAAAAATATATTTTTATTGATTTCAGAGAGGAAGGGAGAGGGAGAGAGAGATAGAAACATCAATGCAGAGAGAGAATTATTGACTGACTATCTCCTGCACGCCCCCCACTGGGGATCAAGCCCCCAGCCCCAGGGCCCGGGCCTGGCTCGGTCCAGTCTCTCACTAGATCCTGCCTAGAATATGGGAAGGTTGTTCTGAACTTTCTGTTTAGTCTTTCTGCTACTCAGAAACCTTCACGGGGCCCAACCCCTACGAATCAGCTGGTTGAACGGCATGCCAAACACCAGGTGGCCAAGGATTGGATTCCCGTCACAGGCCTGGGTTGTGGGCTGGATCCCTAATAAGGGGTGTGCCGGGGGCAGCTGATAGATGTTTCTCAACAATGTTTCTCTTTCTCTCTCTCCCTCTCTCCCTCTCTCCCTCTCCCTTCTCTTTGAAATAAATAAAAACATATAAAACAAACAAAACAAAACCTTTATTGGCTTCAAAAGCTTTATTACCTGTTAGAGATCTCTACAATCTATCATCAATCTACCTTTCTCTTCTTTAGCCAATATTTGGAATGGCATTTCCTTGCTTCATGTTATTGAAATCTCTTTTCTTCAATATTTCACTCATAGTAGCCAGCACACCTGAATTCTAGTCCTATTTCTGTTATTAATTAGGCATGATGTTGTTGGCAGGAGAGAATAGGAGTTTTCTTATAAGTATGTGAGTTAATACATAGTCTGTGTAATAACTAGTTTAATGTCTCAGACTTTTTCTGAACTTACTAATGCTAGTCAATTTTCAGATAAGTAAAGTTGCTACATAATAGTGTAAGTACTTAATATATACTTAACAGTAAATGAGTGAATGAGTGACTCATCTTTGAATAAAGGTGTGCTAGTGTTGCATAGTAATAATAAATAAAATATTGACAGGATAAAAAAGATATAACTGTCTTGACAATCAAGTAAACATTTTTAACAATTATAACTGTTATACAACAATTCCCCTCCACCCCCCCCCCCAAAGTTGAATCATTAAACCCTGATTCTGAGGGAATGCTGATTGTGTTTATAAGAAAATTTGTGGCTTGAGAGCCAGAGTAATCAGGAATACTGCATTAATATTAAACAGCAACCTATCTAGTGTATTTTCCTAATTGCATTAAATAGTAATGTTATATTTAGTCAAAAAGTCTTCATGTTATTTTTCTCAAGAGGATTTTGGTGCTTCAGTTTGCACATTACCATCAGTCTGTTTTGCTTGCTTTTCAGTGTTGGGGATTGAGCCCCGACAGGAATTGAACTGTGACCTCTTGCTCCATAGGTAGATGCTCAACCCCTGAGCTACACTAGCTGGACATTGAATATTTATTTAATAAATATCCTCAGGTATGCAAAGATTCAAATACATACTTCTCTTTCATAATCACTCAAGGAAATAGTTTCGTATCCAAAAATGAAGATCTTAGTACAAGGACATCTCTTATAAAAAGAGATAGAGATAGAAATTGTAACCTGTAAGCTTAAAAATTAATGCTGAAGTAATTGTTCTGAACGTGGTTAACATGACTATGTAAGAAAAGGCACATGTGGCCTAAACCTGTTTGGCTCAATGGATAAAAAAATATTTTAAAGCAAAATATGTATTCTTCTGACATAACTATGGGATGTTTTCCTAAGGAAATGATAGTGATTTACAAAGATGTGTGTACAAGTTCATTCTGCAGTATTATTACAAAGGAAATATTAGAAACTGATAAATGTCAACAAATAGAAAATTGGTCGGATAAAATAGAATTATTTCCAGCCATTACTGCAAAGTCATAACGATTTTATTACTTTTGTCACCGAACTGGAATTATATATCGTTAATCTCTTTGCCTGTTCCTTGTGCAAGTGATAATTATTTCGCTTATGCAAAGCCAACATTAGCATGTTTAGCTGTTAACATTAATATTCTATTCAGCATCTTCTTAAAATTAGATTAACAGTTGGATAACAAGTATTTATTATTGAAAATATTCTAAAAAGACCTTTAATTTTAGGGCAGGGAGGGGGTTACGGGGGGAAATGACGGACACTTGTGATACTTTCAACAATAAAGATAAATTACATAAATAAGCAAATACCTCTTCTTTTAGTTTGTGCCTTGTAGTCCCTCCATGGATTCCTTCGGGCAGCCGAGAGCAGAAGATACCCAGTCGGTGGTGAGCAGAATGCAGAAGAAATACTGGAAGACGAAGCAGGCCCTCATCAAAGCCACGGGGAAAAAGGAGGACGAGCATGTGGTGGCATCGGACGCCGAGCTGGACGCTAAGCTCGAGGTGAGCCTTTCCCTTTGCTCTTAGCAACCGTAGCAATGGAGGGATGGCGTGGACAATTCTAAACAATAATTTACAGATGGCAAGTTCACTGACTTCTCATGCTTAGACCAACACTGGAGGAAAGCCAGAGTTAATGTTTCCTAAGGTTACCTATACTCTTCTGATGTGTGGTTGGCAATGCTGGATTTGCCATTTTGCTGTTTAGTTTGGAGCTGAGGGGAGGACAAACTCCACAGTTTGAAATTTCTATTAGCTCCCAATTACTTATCACCATTTCTTCCCCAAACATCACGAGGGAAATCTCAATGTTCTTTCTACATCAGAAACAAAACCCAAACTGAAGTGCATCCCAGTCCAGGAGAATTGACACAATACTTATAAGAAAATGTTCTGCTTTTGAAGTGCTTATAACAGATATTTTGTGTTTGTTTATGGTTCTCTAAACTGTCCTAATAAAATTTATATCTCTAAGGTTTTTCACTCCATTCAAGAAACATGCACTGAACTTATGAAGATAGTTGAGAAATACCAGCTAAGATTCAATGGTATGAAATCATAGACATATATCCTGTAATCCCAATGTAATAGAAATACTTATTTGGATGAAATGTTTAATGTAAAAATAGTTTCTTGAACTGTTTTAGTAATAGTTTCTTATGACAACATATAAATATTTAAAGGGACCTGTTCTTCAAGTCCCAGAGACAGATTCATTTTTGCTGAGCTTGGTTTTCCTGCTCAGAGTTTTCAGTGGATTTGCTTCCATCACTTAAAAACTCTCTCTCTCGACACCCCCCACCAGTCGCCCATGCAGTCACCATGCCCATTCCTCCGCTCGTTAACAGAAAATTTGGACATATTGACTGTATGCACAGTCTTAATTCCCGCCCTTTCACTTTCTCTGATAATCCAGTTAAGTCTACATCCCCACTCCTGCACCAGGTTGCTCTTGTCATAATGAAAAATGGTCAGATCCTAAAATGCATATCTGCACATTTGATAATGCATCGTTTGTGGTTTTTATTTTGTTGTTTCTATTTTTATGTTTTACCAAAGACCAATTTCCCCCCAAACAAGTTCCATGGATCCACTGCATCAAAACCATCTGGCCCTGGCTGGTGGGCTCACTTGATTGAGCGTTGTCCTGTGCACCAAAAGGTTGCCAGTTCGATTCCTGGTTGGGCTCATACCAAGCTGCAGGTTTGATCCCCAATCAGGGCACATACAGGAGACAGCCTATCGATGCTTCTCTCTCCTTCTCCCTTTTTCTCCCTTCCTCTCTTTCTAAAAATCAATAAAAACATTAAAAAAACAACAACAACAACAAAAAATCACTACCACCAGCTGGAGTGCTTGATTCAGAAGAAAAAAGAAAGAAAAAAAAGCAGATTCCCCAGATCTCTAAATCCGAATCTCTGGAAATGGAGCGCAGGAATTTCATTTTAAAAATGTCTTGTTCTTCTTTCCCCAAGTTATTATTATGCATAGACCACTAGTTCTGGGAGAATTTTGGTGATGTGTGTGTTTTAAACAGATGATAAAAATGAGACAATTAACTATACTGTAATTTTTCCCCTTAGTTGTATCAGAGGAAGAAAGCAAGCTAGGGCTCTTTTTGAAGTTAAAAGCAGAGCGAGATGCAACGCAAGCTGGCAGACTGATGGATGCCACCGGCAAGGCACTCTGCTCATCAGCCAAGCAAAGGTTCCCTGGTTTTGCCTCACCCTTAAGTCTGTAGTCACTGTGCCAGTTTGATGTGTGTGCCTAAATGTGCATGTTGAAAAGGCGACTGATCGTTCCGATCGAGGGTTAAAAAGGGAAATATATTGCAGTATGTAATTGTTTTGAGGCCTAACTCTTATTTATTTTGTATTTTAAATAATTAGTTAAAAACTAGAGGCCTGGTGCATGAAACTCCTGCACTGGGCGGGGTGGGGGGATGTCACTCAGCCCAACCTGTACCCTCTCGCAGTCAGGAGCCCTCAGGAGATGTCCTTAGTGCTGCGATGGAGCGGGAGAGGCCCCCTGCCACTGCTGCTGCACTCGCCAGCTGAGAGCCCAGGTTCTGGCTGAGCCGTGCTCCCCCTGTGGGAGTGCACTGATCACCAGGGGCCAGCTCCTGCATTGAGGGTCTGCCCCCTGGTGGTCAGTGCTCGTCACAGCAACCAGTCATTCTGCTGTTTGGTCGATTTGCATATTAGCCTTTTATCATATAGAATTGACATTCTCAGTTGCTTAATTCCTAGAAATTGACTTTAGGCCTGTATTTAAATTTCTTAAAGGGTTTAATGTTACAGAGGCATCACATAGCTAAAATTTAAATAGATATAAGAGATATGTTTTTCACTTTTGGGGGTACTATACTATCTATGAATACATTCAAACTTTTAAGCTGAGGAAATTTCTTCTTATTAATTATATATTATGCATTTATCATCTTGCAGTGTTTTTCCCCCCTTAATAACACGGGCTGCAAAGAATCTCCAACAATTACTAAGGATAGCCAAAATCTTTGCACTTTCCAAAGAAAATAAAAACAGGCCTTATCAGACCTGCAATGACCATATGCAACTTAAGTGATTTTATTTTGAAACACCACATCATTGCCCAAGTTCATCCTCAAGGATATGACAAAGAGACACTCCATACAGTGCGACACTTTGTATAAGGCCAAAAGCAGGCCAGAGGAGCTGGGTTGCACTTATGCTTCTTAAGTCCTTGTTTCTTTGTCCTCATCCTCAGCTGCTAAGACCTGATCCTCCTTAGTTCGTCTACTATTTTACCTGCTTTTCCACACCCAGGTTTTCCCTAAATTTGTCAATGAAAAGGTTTTCTGTTTATAATTCTTTATAAATACAGGATTTCTTTTACCCACGAGCTCTTTTAGAAATGGCAAATGTACTTGGGACGTTATTTCCATGTGGATTAACACCCAGCATGTTGCAAAAAAAATGATATAATTTCTAAAATAAGAAAAGAGAAAGCTATGGACACATCTTTATTAGCAATTCCAAGGTGGCTATGTGGTCCTTCTTTGCTTCCTAAAGCCCTTTGGGCATCCTAATAATTTCCCATGGACAGACTCATCTTGGCAGCAAATACACTTTATGGTTCTTATAAACCTTTGTTTTTGCTTTGTTTGGCTTATGGAGTGCACAACCCTCTGATTCCTACCCCCTTTCGCCATTAGATTGGCCCTGTATACTCCCCTGTCCCGTCTTAAGCAAGAAGTAGCAACATTCAGCCAGAGGGCGGTCTCCGATACCTTAGCGACCATTAACCGCATGGAGCAGGCGCGCACGGAGTACCGAGGGGCTCTGCTGTGGATGAAGGACGTGTCCCAGGAGCTGGACCCAGACACCTCAAAGCAAATGGAAAAGTTCAGAAAAGTATGAAAGCACACCCTTCTTTCCCTGCTGCACAGACCTGCCCAACTTCTGCTGAGCAACTTAATAAGATCAGGCTGTTTTTGACTAAATGGTATATTATAAATTCTCGGTTGCTTGGAGATCTTTGGTTCAAGTACAAAAGGTTTGCCCCTTTTTGTTTGACCCTTAAACTGGCATCTTATCTATTAGTTTCTTTATTTCCCTCCTAATAGACCTAGCTACCCCTTACACATTGCTTACCTGGACTTGGGGGCTTAAAAAAAAAAATATATATATATATATATAATTGATTTTTTTACAGAGAGAAAGAGAGAGGGACAGAGAGTTAGAAACATCGATGAGAGAGAATGATTGATCAGCTACCCCTTGCACATCCCCGCTGGGGATGTGCCCGCAACCAAGGTACATGCCCTTGACCGGAATCGAACCTGGGACTTTTCAGTCCGCAGGCCGACGCTCTATCCACTGAGCCAAACCGGTTTTGGCAACTTGGGGGCTTTTTCTACAGAAGGAAAATAGTTTATTTAATGAGGGAAAATATATAAAAATTCAGGTAAGATGATTATTGATTATAAGAAAAGTGATCACATTTTTCACTCTGCCACAATACGTAGTTTGACCACAAACTTTTAAAGCAATTGCCTATGTACAGACATACGTTTTGCTGAGTACACTCCTTATTACAAACTGTATTGCCTAAATTTACCGCACACGATTAATAAAATTCATTCACTTCTTCATTTCATAAACATCTGGAGTACCTATAGTACAAATCGTATTCACTATTGCTGGAGCCTTGATTCTAGCCCAGCGTTTATAAGTGGTTTGCCTCACTGATTACTCCCAACAGATGTGGGAAGTAGGTGGACACATGGCCTCAGGCCATGGCAATCTGTAATTCTATTCCCTTTACTAGCATAATACTAACAATTAGAATACAGCCCAAGGCAGGGTTTCACAACATTGTCAATGAATTAATGTCACTTATTTGTAAATTTTTAAATGGTTAGGTGTTATATTATGTGACTTTCACCTCAATTTAAACTAACAAACAAACAAACAAAAGAATACAATCCAAACCTCTTATCTGGACCCAGTAGCCCTGCACAGTCTGATCCTTGGACCCTCTGCAGCCACACCTTGAACTTACTTTTGATGCTCCAGCAAGGAATATGTCCTACTCTGTTCCTTCCTGTTTGGCAAAAGTAAGCTCCTCACCCCCCTCCCACACCCAGGCCTCTTTTCCCTGAGCCTGGCATGCTCTCCGCCAGGTCCTGGCTGGCCCGCTCACCACCTTTGTGTCCCAGTTCAGACATTATGCACCAGCCCACCACGGGCTCCCCTGACTGTCTTTTTTTTTTATATATATATATTTTATTGATATTTCACAGAGAGGAAGGGAGAGGGATAGAGAGCTAGAAACGTCGATGAGAGAGAAACATCGACCAGCTGCCTCCTGCACACCCCCTACTGGGGATGTGCCCGCAACCAACGTACATGCCCTTGACCGGAATTGAACCCGGGACCTTTCAGTCCGCAGACCGACGCTCTACCACTGAGCCAAACCAGTTCGGCTCCCCTGACTGTCTTATCACAAGTTGTCACCAGCACTGTGGAGAGAGCATCGGCCTGTGGACTGAAGGGTCCCAGGTTTGATGCCAGTCAGGGATTCATGCCCAGGTTGCAGGTTTGATCTCCAGTGGGGGTGTGCAGGAGGCAGCCAGTCAGTGATTCTCTCTTATTGATGCTTCTCTCTCTCTCCCCTCTCCTTTCTTCTCTGAAATCAATGAAAAATTTTTTTTAAAGTAGTCACCCATTTCTACGCATTTGTCTGTTATCTTCACAGTTTGAGATTATCATCACTATTTATTTACTTCTTTTTTTCCTGTGCTTCCCACTCAGGGATGGTGGGGACGAACTCTGTTTTGTTCACCACAGTATCCCAGTGCCAGCACAGGGAATGGCACATAATAGCTGTCTTATATTCATTTGTTGAATGAATGAGTATGTTTAAAAGTTGAGTATTCACACTATTGGTGACATATGACTCAGCTTATGTATAGAAATACAAGAGGAATGTATTTAAATGTATAAATATATCTTCATGACTTACAACTATTATTAATGATTCTCAATACTTGATGTCCCCTTTCCATTTATTCTTCTGTTCTTACCTAAATATTACCCATCAATACTTTTAGATGTTACTTTTTATTTGGAATCTTTGTTTTTTCTTCTTAACTATATACTTTTTTTAAAAAAAAATTTAGTATATTTTATTGATTTCTTACAGAGAGGAAGAGAGAGAGAGAGCCAGAAACATCGAAGAGAGAGAATCATCGATCAGCTGCCTCTTGCACACCCCCCACTGGGGATGTGCCCGCAACCAAGGTACATGCCCTTGACTGGAATCGAACCCGGGACCTTTCAGTCCGCAAGGCAAATCTCTATCCACTGAGCCAAACCAGTTTCGGCTTAACTATATACTTCCCATCTATGATTGTATACTTTCTCAGCATAAAGATGTCTGGAAAGAATCTCACATAACTACGAAAAAGAGCCAAAATCTTGACCATTAATCATGAAATAATAATATAGGCAAAATTAATTTGTTTTCTTTATTGTGACTTCATGCGTCTGAAAATACGTACCATGAAACTTTATGGAATATGTACAATCTGCATTGTCCGTAATCATAAGGAACGTTTTGTGGTTTCAGGTCCAGAAGCAAGTGAGACATAGCAAAGCTTCTTTCGACAAGTTGAAGGTGGATGTCTGTCAGAAGGTGGACCTGCTTGGCGCCAGCCGCTGCAGCATGCTCTCCCAGTCCCTCGCTGCCTACCAGGTACCCGCCTGTGCTTCCCACTCAGGGATGCCCCCTCGCTGCCTACCCGGCACCCACCGCGGCCAGCGTGCCCTCTCACTGCCTACCCGGCACCCCCCGCGGCCAGCGTGTCCTCTCACCGCCTACCCGGCACCCACCGCGGCCAGCGTGTCCTCTCACCGCCTACCCGGCACCCACCGCGGCCAGCGTGTCCTCTCACCGCCTACCCGGCACCCACCGCGGCCAGCGTGTCCTCTCACCGCCTACCCGGCACCCACCGCGGCCAGCGTGTCCTCTCACCGCCCACCCGGCACCCACCGCGGCCAGCGTGCCCTCTCACCGCCCACCAGGTACCCACCGCGGCCAGCGTGCCCCTCACTGCCTACCCGGCACCCACCGCGGCCAGCGTGTCCTCTCACCGCCCACCCGGCACCCACCGCGGCCAGCGTGTCCTCTCACTGCCTACCCGGCACCCACCGCGGCCAGCGTGTCCTCTCACCGCCCACCCGGCACCCACCGCGGCCAGCGTGTCCTCTCACTGCCTACCCGGCACCCACCGCGGCCAGCGTGCCCTCTCACCGCCTACCCGGCACCCACCGCGGCCAGCGTGCCCTCTCACTGCCCACCCGGCACCCACGGCGGCCGGCGTGCCCCCTCACTGCCTACCCGGCACCCACCGCGGCCAGCGTGTCCTCTCACTACCCACCCAGCACCCACCGCGGCCGGCGTGCCCCCTCACTGCCTACCCGGCACCCACCGCGGCCAGCGTGCCCCACAGCACAGCCGAGTGGTGCGATCCCTTTCTAAACGTTGTCCAAAGGCCGTGGTGAAATATAGAATTGTCGGATTCCTTTCCTAAAATTGACTCA
This sequence comes from Vespertilio murinus, assembly GCA_963924515.1. Taxonomy (NCBI): domain Eukaryota; kingdom Metazoa; phylum Chordata; class Mammalia; order Chiroptera; family Vespertilionidae; genus Vespertilio; species Vespertilio murinus. The sequence continues at coordinate 74,047,656 of OZ004711.1, read as the reverse complement.
TGGAGGTTATGACGGTCGGAAAGTCATAGGATTCCAGGCGGGAAAGGACCTTCGTTAGGGGCAGCCTGTTCCAGGAGAGACAGAGAGACCAGAGCCGGTCCTGGCCGGGGAGGGGCAGGCCGAGGAGGAGGAGGCAGGGTGTCAGCTACTCACTCCACCTTGACGTGTACATATCCTTTCATTGGAAGCAAAGATGCCGTGCCTCCACCCCCATCTCCACCTCCAATTCTTGTGGATGAGGAACATGAGACCTATGAGAATGAAAGGGGATGGAAATTTTGGGCTTACAAACCTGCCTTCTCTAATTCTAGGGCGTGTGTTCTCTTTATTCTGCCAGGGCTGCCATTCACATAAACTAACCTCAAAAGTCTCGCTTGTGCTTATATGACCAACCCAAATCACCCATAAACAGCATTCGACGAGCAAGACAGATATTAATAAGTAGCAGTTACTGATTTTAACAGGAATTAGTAAGTGGCAAAATAAGAGCATCAGCTGCATTTACATAAAAAAAGAGTAACAAGCGAAAGGGAATGGGCATTCCCTGCTGCTTCTAGGGACTCTGTCTAATTAATTCACTTCGGGCCGTGGAATCCAAGAGCCAAACCAGGAGGCCCTGGAGAATGAATGTGCGTGGCAGAGCGGAGCTAACCCCGACCACAGAGCTGCCAGTTCTCCTGTGCGCTCTCCCTTCGCCCCTCACTCTGGACAGGAACCGTGAAGCAGCAAGGAAATCGGTCTATTGCTTGTGTTGCCTGGAGGACACATTTTTGGGGCAAGTCTTTCTTGAACCCGAAATGAAAGACCAAATTTAGTGATACAGATGATCTTTCTCCAAGATGTCTCATAAAAAGCTACCCCTACTCCTAATACAAATATGGTATCGTGGTGCTTCTATCATTTCCTTTGGGTTCCTCCGAAGGTGTTCTAACCCCCCGGTTCATTTTGGCTGCACTTACCCTCTGCTGGCTCTCACGTACACGCCAGGCTGTACACAGTGAGCACACACACACATGCAGAAACAGAGCCAGTGCTTACGCAGAATCACCGTGCACTGCGCTTCTCGGTCCCCAAACCTGGAAGTGGGGTTCAGTCTCTGCCTGTCACCTGGCAGCTGTTCGCCTCCTGCACTAGAGAGGGAAAACAAACGACGGAAACCAGTGACGGGGCGGAACAGCACTGCGATGTCCATGTCGCCTTTTCTCTTTGCAGAGGATGCTGCTGGGATTCTGGGAGAAAACAGCCCGGGTGATGTCCCAGATCCACGGGGCCTACGCTGGCTTACATCCCTATGACTTTGTGGCCCTCAAGGTACATTTCTTTCCAGGTCCTTTTGTTAGGTATGTTCCACTTCCTTTGGGTAATAACATGGAAATCATTTTTTTTTGCTAAGCCTAATATCAAATTTATAAAACATTTTAAAAAAATGTTTTATTGATTTTTCACAGAGAGGAAGAGAGAGGGATAGAGAGTTAGAAACATCGATAAGAGAGAGTCATCGATCAGCTGCCTCCTGCACACCCCCTACTGGGGATGTGCCCACAACCAAGGTACATGCCCTTGACCGGAATCGAACCCAGGACCTTTCAGTCCGCAGGCCGACGCTCTATCCACTGAACCAAACCAGTCCTGGCTGGAAAACATTTGTTACACTCCTTCAGCTAGTCACTTCCCTGATTCCAAATGTATCAGCAACATAAAAAAAAACAACAAAACCAAACTATGAAACCGGTTTGGCTCAGTGATAGAGCGTCGGTCTGCAGACTGAAGCGTCCCAGGTTTGATTCCAGTCAAGGGCATGTACATTGGTTGCGGGCACATCCCCAGTGCGGGGTGTGCAGGAGGCAACTGGTCGATGTTTCTCTCTCATTGATGTTTCTAGCTCTCTGTCCCTCTTCCTTCCTCTCTGTAAAAATCAATAAAATATATATATTTTAAAATACTTGGGAATATTGCTGGTTGGCTCAACATACTAGTAGGAGGTAATAAAAAGAGGTAGGATGTGAAAAGAAAAATAAAATGCAAAAGAGATAAAAGGTTATGGAAAGTAAAAACTTAAGAGGATGGTTCAAAAAAAATGACCGGAGGGCCTGACAGTTTTATAGGTTAAAGAAAACATCTCATGCTTTCTTTTCACGCTCAGATCTTAGATGTGATTCATGATAGAAAACTTCTGCCAGTGGGGTCATTACAGATGTGTGACGGCGGCTGAGGAGACCACTGCATTAGCTCCGCCCTTTCTGTGACCCCTGCAGATGAAGGGTACCCTCAGCCTGTGACTAGAATACTTTTTGGGATTTGCATATCTTCCTGTCCACCCTCTTTGCAGCTGGCTTACCACCCGTGGTGATCGGCCTGGTAGGCTAGGGTCAGCGCCTTCGAATTCACCCTCCTGCCTTGTTTTCAGTGGAGCCTGAAAATGCTGTTGGTGGGTCTGCTAGGCATGGCATCTGTGATGGATTCACATGTTGCAAGTGAATTCCCGGGGCTGGGTATGGGTTTTGTAAGTCACGTTCTGACATAACATCTTGCAGGCTGATACCTCTGAATTCGTGCTTTTGTTTCTCGTTCTATTGTATATCGTTCTTTAGAATGTCTTTTCTCATTTTCTTTGCACAACAAGAGGAGCAGACTCTCTTCACCTCCTTAACATGGGATTTCTCATCCTTAGCAGCACCCAGACACTTCGAGCAAGCTTGAGGGAGACCACAAAGAAGAGCACGTAGAAAACAGCCCACTCCCTGAGACCCTCGGCAGGTAAGCAGTCAGCGTTCCATGTGGATGGCGGAAGCCCTGGGCACCTGGTGCGCTGGGAGCTGTTTCTTCTCTGGCTTACCGAGTCCTCATTTCTACGTCGTTTCTCCAGTGAACGTGAAAAATTTGTCTTGAAGCCTTGTTTTCCTCTCACTTTTAACATGGAGGGCAAAGTCAAAGACAGGAGTACAGAACAGATTGGGTGGATAAGGACAAGTTCTATAGTTGGGGAGGAGACTGAGCCTTGCATAAGAGTCTCCACCCAGTGACTCCCAGAAGGGGCAGCTTGCAGAAGGCGGGGACAGGTGCCCGCAGCGCTGAGGACAGCAGCTATTGAAAACCAGCCCTCAAATCACGCAGCGGGCCTGGGCCTGGATCCCTGGCCAGGGGGGCCGGGCTGGGCACCCCCCTCGCGTTGCCCCCCTCCCTGCCATTGCACCTTCTCTGTGTTTGCCTTTCAGAGCTGCCCCTCACCTCCCGTGTTAACCAGATGGCACTGATTTAATGAGGGACCCGGAAATCAGGCCCACACAATTACAAACCATTTTCTGTTGAGTGGAAGGGGGTCTGTAACATAAGCATTTCCCTCCTTTCTCTGTGGGGAAACAGTTTTTTTTTGGATAACTTGCATTTATAAACATATTAGGATGTATATTAAATAATCAAATGGATAGTTATAAATTAAACCTTACTTCTGCGTTGACATTTAAAATCATATGTTAAATCATACATATTTAGATATATTAACTTTAAAAATATTTTATTGATTTTCACAGAGAGGAAAGGAGAGGGATATAGAGAGTTAGAAACATCGATGGATCAGCTGCCTCCTGCACTCCCCCTACTGGGGATGTGCCCACAACCAAGGTATGTGCCCTTGACTGGAATTGAACCCGGGACCCCTCAGTCTGTAGGCCGATGCTCTATCCACTGAGCCAAATCAGTAAGGGCTAGATATATTTACTCAGTAAATTTTTCTATCATCACATTTCATGAAATCTTCATCCAAATCTCCTGTAGTATCTTCAGCTTATGAGATCCTCCTTTTTGAGTTAACAGATTCCAAAGCACTTCACTTTCTCTCCCAACCAAGCTGCTTACAAAGCCATGTATGTAGAATGGACGTTTCCTGCTAAGTCATGAGTATGTCTTTGCTCTGTAGGCTTATTTTGGTATTTGCAATTAAATACTGAATTGCTTTTTAAATAACCTTAAAAACTTACTAAAAACAGGCTATATTCCAGAAATAATGACTAAATCTATGAGCAATTTCTTTTTTTTTTTAATATGAATGAAATTCTTCAGATTCTTTTTTAAAAAAAAACACACACATTTTATTGATTTTTTACAGAGAGGAAAGAGAGAGGGATAGAGAGTTAGAAACATCAATGAGAGAGAGACATCGATCAGCTGCCTCCTACACACCCCCTACCCGGGATGTGCCCACAACCAAGGTACATGCCCTTAACCGGAATCGTACCCGGGACCTTTCAGTCCGCAGGCCGACGCTCTATCCACTGAGCCAAACCGGTTTCGGCTATGAGCAATTTCTTTGTTTCATACTTTCCTTCTTTTTAATATTGATGAGAGAGAGAGAGAGAGAGAGAGAGAGAGAGAGAGAGATCAATTTGTTGTTCCACTTATTCATGCATTCATTGGTTGATTCTTGTATGTGCTGACTAGGCATCCAATCACTTACCTCCGGGTTCATGGGACGATGATCAACTGAGTCACACAGGCTGGGCATTTTTGTCTGTTTCTAGTTTTACACCAGATAGATGATATAAATATTCAAAGTTGGCATGGATTGACTATTTTAGGCAAATGTGTTATTTTGCAACCATTGCTTTGTTATTTAAATTGGAGTACTCCATTTTTTCTACAGTTTTTCATTCCCTCTCTTCAGTTCCCAAGTGTGGGTGAGCAAAAACCCTTCAGTGCTTGAAAGCTAAACTTTATACTCAGTGGCCTTGGTGACGGATGTTTTCGCTAACACAGCACCAGCATGGCGCCTGCCGTGCTGAGCATGTGCCCAGTGCTTTGTTGATACTCAGTAAATGTTTACGGAATGAATGAGGGGTGAAAGGTTATATACAGTAGAGAAACAGGATTTGTCTGAGACTGATTTTAAGAGATCTACCGGACAACCAGTTTAAAATTGATAACACACACACACATACACACACACACACACAATCATGTGAAACTATGGAATATGAGTCCTAAATGTATTTTAACCAAAATCTTACATTTTTTGGTTTTTCACTTTAGGTTAGTTTTATCAGATGAGGAAATGGGCTTGAGAAGTGAATCAGGTAAGATGGTAAATTCATTAAAATGTGAAACGATCACATTTTATTTTTTTTTTAATTTTTTTTAAATTTTATTTTATTAAGGTATTTTCTGTGTACATAGTTTACCATTGCCCCCCCCCCCACCTCCCATTTATGCCCTCCCTCCCCAGAGTTCTGTGTTCATTGGTTGTACTTATGTTCATGCATACCAGTCCCTCGGTTGTTCTCCTATCTCCCCCCAGGTCTCCTTCCCCTCCCCGCTGTCATTTGGCAGTCTGCTTGTTTTATGGTGACTATCTCAGGACCATATGAATAGAGTCCGCTCCTCCTCTGGTTCTCACCGCCCCTTCCCCTGGGTCCCGCTGCTTCCCCTGGGACACACGGCTCGCCCGGGCCACACTGCACCCTGGGACACTCGGCTCACCCGGGGCACTCGGCCCCCTGGAACACTCGGCTCACACGGGGCACTCGGCCCCCTGGGACACTCGGCTCACCCGGGGCACTCGGCCCCCTGGGACACTCGGCTCACCCGGGGCACTCGGCCCCCTGGGACACTCGGCTCACCCGGGGCACTCGGCCCCCTGGGACACTCGGCTCACCCGGGGCACTCTGCCCCCTGGGACAGTTGGCTCACCCGGGGCACTTGGCCCCCTGGGACACACGGCTCACCCGGGACACCCTTCCCCTTTGGGGGATACGGCTTACCCGGGGCACATGGCCCCCTGGGACACCCGGCTCACCCGGGGCACTCGGCCCCCTGGGACACTCGGCTCACCCGGGGCACTCGGCCCCCTGGGACACTCGGCTCACCCGGGGCACTCGGCCCCCTGGGACACTCGGCTCACCCGGGGCACACGGCCCCTCTAGGGTGTTGGGGTCGCATATTGGAGGCGCCGCGCTAGCTTCTTGCTAGCATGGCGGGCAGGCTGGGACAGCTGCAGTTGGGCTGAGATGGTTGCAGGCGGGGGGACCACCTTCAACGGTGTCTCGTTCGGTGTGGGAGCGGAGCAGCTGCAGACATGGAGGCTAAGTTCTGAGGTCGCCCACTCCCTTAGCCCAAGGCGTGGTGAACTCTGTTCTTGGTGGATTTCCTTTATTCTCGGCGGCAGTGGCGGGTGGCGGTGCCAGGTGCAATATTGACGGTCGCTCCTGTGGTTCAATTACCACTGTAGTTTTAAAGTTCACATGGCGGTGGTGGTGAGAGCTTTGGCTTGGCCATGTGGCATCGGAGGATGGGCTCGCCTGGGTGGGCAATGGAAGGCACCGTGCCATTTCCTCACCAGCGCGCTCCTTTTCCCTCCTAGCATGGTGGGTGTGCTGGGAAGATTGTGGGCGGGCTGTGATGGCTGCATGGGGAGAGTCCGCCCTCAATGGTGTCCTCTTTGTTGCGGATGTGGAGCTGCTGTGGATGCAGAGGCTAACCTCTGAAGCCACACTCTCTATGAGCCCGGTGTGTAGTGAGCTCTGATTTTGGTGGATTCCCATTCTTGGGGGCGGCGGTGGGTGCGGCAGTGATGGTAGCTCCTGTGGGTCAATTTCCCCTGTAGTTTTAAAATCCGCATGGTGGTAGTGTCTGATGCTTTGGCCTGGCCATGTGCAGCGGAGAGAGGATTCTCCGGGTCTGCCAATGGAAGGCGCAGCGCCAGCACAGCGCGAGCGAAGGCCTGGCAGAGCAGGCCGCGGGCGGTGATGGAGAGTCCCCGCGATGTCTTAGTCTTTCAGACTTAGTGGAACGCTTCCCCTGAGCCAGGACAAGCAGCACCACCACAAATATTGGCCAGCTCAGTGCTGCCCCTCTACAGGTGACAGTAGGGGCATCCTCACCTTGGTAGGCCTTTGCTCTTGGAGGTTTTAACCAGTGGAAGGCAGCACGGTACAGAACTGCCCCACCTTCTCAGTCCTCCGCGAAACGATCACATTTTAAATGTCAGAACAGCCTGTCACAGGCTTACTTAAAACTGACCATGTTATCAACTACACGTGCGTAGTTAGCGTGACATTATTCCCTGTGCGTTACTGATTGTCCTCCCCCTGCTGGGCTTCACATCTCGGGCCTGTTCTGTAACCAATTGTACTTCTCCACCCCTCACCTATTCACCCAGTCTGGGAGCGCCGAAGCGAGCACTTAGTTATTTTAACAATAATTCCCACCAGTTATTTAAAAACTGGTGTGCAGGTCCACAGGCCTCCTCACTGTCATGTTGGAAAACCCTCTTTTTCTTTTTATTTAAAAAAGGTGTTTAGGTCAGGATTTTTTCCTCTGTTAATTGCTATTTAAGTATCCCATGGATTATACAGAGTATGGCAAAAGTAGGTTTACAGTTGTATGTAAAACAGTTTTATTCTTGTCATTGTTATTTATTGTACTATTTTCCACATGAACAATTGTAAACCTACTTTTGCCTCACCTCGTTATAGAAAATGTCTTCTTTATCATTATTTTTCGGAAATTCCATTCCACTTGGAACCAAGAGTTAATAGAATGTATTAAAATTTATAGGTGGAGGAGCCTTTTAGTTTTTTTTGTTTCGCTTTTTAAATGATTTTATTTTTTTGCATTGCAATCAGAGCATGTTGTTTGTAATATTTCTACTTTAAGAAAGTCACTTATTTTTGCATCTTAGTATAATTAATTTTTGTGAATTTCAATGTGTGCTTGAGAAGAAGGAATAGTTTCTATTAGGGTTTATATATATTCAAAACAACTACCTTTATTGATTATGCTGTTTAGATCTTTTCTCCTCTTGGACTATTTTTTACTGAGTGATATATTTAAAGTCTCCTAATATTAGTCTGTATTCTCCTTGCATCTCCTGTAGTCTGTCGTACATAGGTGGTTGGTTAATTATTTTACATGTAGATATGCATAACTGTTATATCTGCATTATGAAATGTGGTCATTTTGATGTAATTAGAAATAATTTTTATATAAGCTTCCTATCAGTTTATTAAAATTACGTTAATAAAATATGAGAGCAATGAAACAAATTTGGCTTTATCTACATCCTACTCTCTTTCCTTCAAAAAGAAACAAGCCATTCTGTTTTTACTGTCACTCAACAGTTGCAAAAGATTTACCTGGAGATCCACTGGAAGACGATTTTGAGAAGGAATTCTCATTTCTGAACAACCTCCTAAGTCCTGCTTCTTCAAGTGCTAGTGAATTTACTCAAGAAAGCCAGCCTGCCTTTGGGATCCTCACGTTCCAGGAGCCTCCCGTGGGGTCCGAGCCTCTTGCTCACTCCCAACGATTCCTTCCTTCCCATCTCTTCGACCTCGGCCTTCATGCTGCTGGGTCCTTCAACAGTAAGTGTCTCTGACACATTCGGACACCCATGACTTACTTAATCTTTGTGAAACAAACCATCCTGCACGTGGATGCTAAAGTCAGTAAGACTGATGTTAGTTAGCTTCAGTACTACTGGGTAGAATCTGCAGTCACACCAGCCAGCTGGAAAAGTCACAAATCTGCCACCACTGGAGTCTGTCCACAAGAGCGAAACAGGGCTGCTTTCTTTCCTGCCCCCTCCACAAGCCCACATTTTCTTCACCGACTTTCCCAGGCATCTTCTCTACATGGAAAACCAGGCTCTTGTTTGAAACGCTTGACCTCTAAGTCACCCCTGCCAAGGGCAGGCAGGTGGTTTCTTCAAAGCTTGGTGTGCGTGCTTTCTGAGGGCTCACAGCTCTGAGGCTGGCTCTGTGCAGCCTTGTGGGCAAGCCTGCGGCGTGGGGACCGCAGCCGAGAGCTGGGGGCGGGCTTTTCCTGAGGAAAGAGTCACTTGCTTTGTTTATATGTTGAGAACTCGTCTACTCAAGCAGTTCTACCATCCTGTGTCCAACTCAGTTCCTTGGGGTCACTTTGCTCCCCACTTCTATATTGGTTGCTAAGTCCTGTCTGTTCTTTTTCTGAAACGTGTCTTAAATTTCCCACTGTCCTCTCTGCCTCCACTACCAGCACCCCTTTGAGGCTCATTTGGCTTCCTGGGATTCTGCTAGAAGCCTCCTCACAGATCTCCCAAACTCTCCTCCATCCTCCATGCATCCTCCAGTTCTCTCTCCAAGAAGCAGACACTATGAATCTTTAAGCTCCATTATAATGTTACTAGAGGCCCAATGCATGAAGATTTGTGCAAGAATGGGCCTTTCCTTCCCCTGGCTGCTGGCATCACCTTTGCTCTGGCCGGGAGCCACCTTTCCACCTTGCTACCCAGAGGCCTGGAGTGGCTGGGGCAGTGCAGAATACCTGCATATGCAAATTATCCTGCAATATTTTGTTGGATTAATTTGCATACTCACTCCTGATTGGCTGGTGGGGCACCACAGAGGTGTGGTCAATTTGCATCTTACTCTTTTATTAGTGTAGATGGGACCACTGTGGTACATGGGGTCTGTCAGTGACCCAATTGTCATTATGTAGTACGTGATCCTATTTCAAAAGCACTTTGAAAAATGTAAGGAAGTCTAATCTAAATCTAGCTGGGACTAAACATATTATTTGAATAAAATACATAATTGCAGATAAATTCTAAGTGTTTTATGCTTCTTATACCGTAGAATCTTACCCTGGTATGAAGACTGGAGGACTTATTAGATATTTTTACCTTTTCTTGTTTTTCCTATTTGATTAGCAATGGATAATTCTTTCCTTCCCTCCCCCCAGGCTGGGTCTCCAGAGGGGGATTCGAACCTCCTCTCTCACACACTGATAGTCAGCCAGTGCCTCCACAGAGTCCAAAGAAATCAACAAAAGGTAAGTTATTTACTTATAGTCTTTGCTATCATACTAACAATTAGTTGAATTCAGATAAATTTAGGAAATGTATCCAGAAAAATATTTTATAAATATAAATTAATAAAATAATACTTTATAACTTATAATGAAAGCTGTACCTGAATCCCACTCACCATAGAAATAACTGAATAGAAATTGGTGATCTTGCCATAGTAAACTAAGTTCTATAATTTTGTCTTTTTGGTGTGAAGGTTCATTGATAATGGATAATACCCCTGGGGACAGAAGTGCTCTTTGATTACAGGATGCCTGTTGACAAATTAGGCCTCACTAGCATAGGGCCTGGTACATAGTAACTGCTAATGTATTGCATACCTACATATTGGTGTCTGCAGAACTTATCCATGTGATAATTACCATATGGGTATACATAGAAAACAGACACATTCTGTCTTGCAGAATTCTAGATACATTTTAATCTTAGTCACTGATGTTGATTTCTTAAAGCTTTTTTAATTGGAGAGAGTTTCAAGCGTATTTATGTTGCCTAAATGAAAATACCACAGATAACTCGTGTATACATACCCATTACTCAGATTCGCCCATTGTTAGTGCTTTACCCCATTCGCTTTATGGAGGCCTCACTGGGTTATTTATTTCTGAACCACTTGAGGATAAGTTACATCATGACCATTTACCCGTTAATACTTCAATTTGTGTTTCCTAAGGACAGCTATACTGTCTTTCACAAACAAAGTGTGATTATAAACTTTGGGAGACTTCATTTTAAGATAATACTTTTCTATAATCCACCAAGTTGTGTTCCAGTTGGTGAGCTGACCCCGTATGGCCTTTGTAGCACTTCCCGCTCTGGTAGAGCGAGTCCGGGTTTTGGATTGCATTCATTTGCCACGTCACTTGTCTCTAACCTATCTAATCTGAAACAGTTACACAGCTTTCAAAAATGTTTGGATGTGGGCTTTTTAATAGAATATTGTCCCTCTATTTTACTGTCTTTTTGTTTTTACTGGGATGCTTCTCATTTCAATTTTAGCGAGGGCTCCACGTGATAAAATTCAGGTATTCATTCTATTTTTGTGTGCAAATTTTCAACTAAAATTTTAACTTAAGCATAGTTGGTAATAGTAGTTTCAGGTATACAATAAAGTGACTTGACATTTTTATACCTTACAGTGTGATCACCCCACTCATTGTAACAATCATCCGTCTCCGTGCAAACTTACCACAGAAGGCTTGACTACCGCTGCCTTTGCACTTCTAACCAGGCCTTTTCTCAGAGCAGCATGCAATCACTTAGATATCAGAGCCTCAGCAAAGAATAGCTTTCTGCAATAGTTTGTCAAAATTATCCTCAGGGAATGTAATTGATAGTTTATTCTTATCAGTTGCCTTAATTTTTTTTTTTATTCAAAAGGAGCATCTACTTTAAAATGATGAAAGTGGCACAATAATGTGATTTTGAGACTCACTAACATACGTGTGTGTTTTTAATAGCTCCAACCAGTGGAAACCAAGGCATGTCAGCCTGGTTCAACCTATTTGCAGACATGGATCCGCTTTCAAACCCAGACGCCATTGGACACTCGGATGATGAATTTCTTAATGCTTGACTGGAGCTCCGATGCCACTTCGCAGGCCTTGAGACACGTCGCCTTTGTGGAGGGGAGTTCATACCGAATCCACTCACAAAGCATTGCTTGTGAATACAACCCTCGTCAGCCAGCTTTAGACAGATGGTTAAGGGCCACATTTGAATACACTTGTCTCTTTAATATCTTGGATTTGCAGCTGTTGATAATATGTGGAAAATATTTGACACTACATAGTTTGAAGTAGATTTAGAAGTTTATTTTGGAAGAACAGCTGGGAAGAATTCTCCCATAAACAGTTGGGCCTGTTTCTCTGGAGAGCCTTTTATTCACGCTGCGTTGCTGGCTGGGAGAAGTCTTTATGTGGATAACGGACAGCAGGTACATTGGGCTGTGGGTTAGGGCTGGGTTTTAAATAAAACAGTGGCAAGGAGAGTTCTCTCTTTTGGAAAACAGCACTAGCACCAGGCCAGTTTTGTGTTTAGTTAGAAAGGTAGGATAAGACTTGAGAACTCGATTCGCTTTAAATTCACAGAGAAACCGGTGCTTGCTCTCTCCACCTAGAGACTAGATGTAATATTACGTGAACTTCTTCCTTCATAGAAAACCACGGACACCCCTCAATCCGTTATCGAGTTTCCATGGGAGAGTAGCAGGATGACTTATTTGCGAAGCCCGCCCACTGTAGAATCAGGAAAACCTCTCTCCATCCCTCAACCACAGGAGTGCCCAGACGCATTGCACATGTAACGGGCACAGTTCACGTTCCTCCTGGGGAGGAGGGGCGGACGCTCCCCAGGCCCCCGACCACGGTGTGCCTGAAATTACCCTGGAACTCCCGTCTGAAGGAGGGAGACATCCTCAACGCCCTACCTTCACACCTATTTGCATGCTTACATATTTCTTGACGTGTTTTTATCATCTAGTGGCTCCTGCCGGAATTACAGGAAGCTGATCCATAAGGGCGTGCCTTATCCTTCGGCTTTTCCCTTTGGCGGCATGGTCGGAGGCCCTCTGATGGCTAAGGAAACCTGTTACCCTCAGAGGGTTTTGAACCTGAGTACTAGAGGGAAGGGTATTTCACTGAAGTCAGTGGCTGCTAATGAACACACAGCCGCTGTATACACACATCAATCACTCAGTTTCCTGATCTCTTTCCTTCCGACCCTTCGGTTTGTGGACAGTTCCCCAAGGGTGTTGTTTTTGTCATCCAGGCCGTTGCATCTCCATAAGAAAACAGGTAACTTGGTTGTCCACAGAAGTTTCAGTAGGCTCTTAGTTCTAAAGAGGCTCATTTACTATTTACAAGAGAACTGCTTGCCAGGCTGGAGTCCCTGTGTGGGCCAGGGTAGGTAACCTCAGCCCCCCGCTCCCCCGAGGGTCTGCCTCACGGTGGAACTGCCCTCGAGCTCCCGAAAACATCCCACTCCTGTGGCCCAGGACTGGGTAGGCGGGAAGGATCTCATCTGAGGTCAGAAACGTGGGCCCAGGAAAAGGCTATGTCTTCCCTTGAAATCTTCCCACAGGTTTCTTCCTATTTCTTCATTTGCTTATCCCTTCAGAAGTATTTTTTTAAAAACTCTTCTTTTTTTTTATTCAGTGAAATCAGGGCTTATGATTATAATACACAATCTAAATGTTATACCCCTGGTGACTCTGCTCTCAACTGGGTATTTCAGAAAATGCGGACTCTGTGTCTTCAGTTTGTGTCATTTTTCCTTCACTAATATATTTCAAATATATCTATCTCCCTCACATGCATACGAAGCAGACCCTGTTACCTCGTATAAACAAAGACACCATGACACGGAGGAAAAGCACTAGTCTCTCCAAGCCAGAATCCCGAATACCAGACTGTGAATGTGAGGAGATACTGCCTTCAGTTTCCCAAGAGTAAAGGTTCACAAACAAATAAACAAACAAACAAACAAACCACAACAACAAAAAGAAAGACGAGAAAAGAAAAATACAAAGGATTTTTATTCAGTTCTCGTGTCTCTAACACTTTCAACACAGTAGAGTATGTAGTTGTCCATTTAACCCAAATGCAATATTAACTGTTTTGTGTGTGTTTTTTAGCAAGTCTAGTTATACCTTCAGCAGGTCTTAGCAAACTCTGTTTTTGAAGAGCACGTTGGAAACTTTGTTATTAAAATGAAGATAACCTTATTTTCTCAAGATTACTTATTTGAAGCTCATTCATTAATTTAGGGGCCAGACACAGAAATATGACTGTTATTGTGCCTCGCTAGATTGCTAATAAAGAAAGCCAGCCTCATAGTCAGTAGAGAGTGAAGGAACGGACAGAACAAACACATAGAGCAGTTGCTATTTGTCTAAGTCTAGATCAACCATGGAACACGAAGCAAATTAACCTTAACCAAGGGTAGGCTTTCAAAGTAAATGGGTGCTTTCTATATTAAAGGTTGGGGGGGGGGGGGAAGAGATATACCTTTTAATTCCAAATAAGAATGTACTTAACCTTAGACAAGCCCCAGAATGACACTTTGTCTAATCTTGCTACAACCACTTCACAAGGAAGGCAGGAATACCAGCGCATATTAAGATCAAAAGGTGGAACTTTATATTTTTTGGAATCTGTCATTAATTGTAAAACATAGTTCTGAAATGGTTAGAAACAAACTGTATTTTAGCAAAGCAGGTTTCAGTATTTGCACAATATAGTGTTTGTATTTCAACTATGGGTGTTTATTTCACATAACTATCTTTACAGACATCTGGACACACAGAGGTCTCACAGCATAAGGACAAATGAAGTGTGTGCTCTGTTTGTCTGAGCCTCTTCCATAAAGATTATGAGATGGCATAAAGGGAAAACTTCATTTCCTAACGACCTCAATGCAGATCCCAGTACCGGTCCCCTGTTTCAAAACGGGGTTTTTACCTGAGGACCGTGGGAGTGGGAAGGACCCTTGGAACTGGGGTGTGTGTCCGCCACAGCGTGAAAAAAAAAACCCAGGGCGAATGAATACCCTTGTGAGGCTGATCCTTTCTCATTTACTTCTTACGGAAGGGGCACTGGAAGGTGTGGGAAATAACAGAATGTGTTCTTTGTGTAAATACTCTCAGTAACAAAAAACAAACTACCCAGTATCAACAATGTGGGCTCAGAAGCAATAACCAATGAAATCTAGGCTGCAGCAATGAACCTGATTGGCTGAGGCAGGAGTAAAAAGTCGGAAGCCGGAATGGACCCGGTGCACCGCATTTCCTTACCTTGAGAAGTAAAGCAGCCCCATATCTTCAAATACATAAACTAAAAACAAACAAACAAAACCCCCATACCAAACAAACAAATAAAAAACAACAAAAAATAAACAGAAATTAAACTAGGATGGAAATACAAACTTTAAAATATTAGCTCAGCAGTATTGAAAGTAGTGCATTGTTGGAGGTGGTCAATGGGGGAAGAAAAAAAGGAGACATGTAATACTTTCAAAATAAAGATTTTTTTTTAAAAAGTAGTGCACAGCCGAAACCGGTTTGGCTCAGTGGATAGAGCGTCGGCCTGTGGACTGAAAGGTCCCAGGTTCGATTCCGGTCAAAGGCATGTACCTTGGTTGCAGGCACATTCCCGGTGGGAGGTGTGCAGGAGGCAGCTGATCGATGACTTTCTCATTGATGTTTCCAACTCTCTCTCTCCCTTTCTCTCTGTAAAAAATCAATAAAATATATTTTTTTAAAAAGTAAAATAAAAAAATAAAAAGTATTGCACACATGTGCTTAAAACATCCTATATAATAAAAGCCCAGCGACCAAAGCGGCAGAACGACCAGAACAACCGCTTGACCGGTCACTATGAGATGCACTGACCACCTCTTGGGCCCTTTCCCCGGACGGCAGGCTCCCATCGCCCAATGGTGAACAGGGACCCAAGGGTGGGTGGCGAGGGATGCGGGTGGCACCAGGCCAAGGCCCCTGCCCCACTGGTTGTCCCCCACACAGAGGGCAACCCATGCCGGGGATGGGGCTGGTGAGCGGGTGGGAATGGCTGACTTCTTGGTCCCTCCCCCTGGCCTACAGGCTCCGATGGCCTGATGGCCAAGTGGGAACTGGGTGGGTGGCGGTGGAGGCGGGGCCAGCTTCAGCAGCCAGGGAAGATGGCCCTGATCGCAGGCTACGCCTAGGGACTGCACCTGTGCACGGATTTCGTGTGCTGGCCTTCTAGCACCATGTATACGTTGTGTAAATAGGCAAAGAAAAGCTATGGGACAGGATCGGAAGAAAAGTGTTCGTTGGTCCAGATGGGTCATATTCATAAGCTCAACATAAACTATCTTCTTCTATCTTTTTTTTTTTTTTTTTTAAATATATTTTATTGATATTTTACAGAGATGAAGGGAGAGAGATAGAGAGCTAGAAACATCAATGAGAGAGAAACATCGACCAGCTGCCTCTTGCACACCCCCCACTGGGGATGTGCCCGCAGCCAAGGTACATGCCCTTGACCGGAATCGAACCTGGGACCTTTCAGTCCGCAGACCGACGCTCTACCGCTGAGCCAAACCGGTTTCGGCTCTTCTTCTATCTTTTATGTGCCATTTAAAATGAGACTAAAAATCTCAATAAAAACTGTCCTTGGCGTTTAAAGTGAAGACGCGGCTCTTCTCTCCGTGTTGTAAAGATAAACCGTTCAGGGCTAAAGTGTAAACACCAAAGGCCCATATAGATCTGGGTCAACGTGGAGTGAACAGGGAAGGTTTTGAAGTGCATCGTTTTTACATGAAAGGAAGTTGTTTCCTTTTTCCCATTTCAAAGCAATACCCCACAGTCTGAAAAACGCTGAAACGTAGAGTCACCCACAGCATCTTCCAGGAATAACCACTGTTAACACCATACATCATTCTGCAATTTGGGATTTACATTGTGGTCCAGGTTATTTTTTTTTTTTTATTGTTTTCTCCATCTAACATGCGCATACCAAGTTACTGAGATTGAGGGAATTACTTTTGAAAGGCTTTTCCTGGAAAAGTCAGGTTAAAAAAAAACAAACACCAAAAATGTAAGTGAAGTCTCTTTCTGCCTCTCTGAAAGAGGAGCCCCTCACATGGGGCAGTTTCCCGTGAAATTTTACAGCTAGAGCAACATTGAAACCCTCAGAGCTGGGGTCCGTGCCACTGACCTACTTGCCCAGGAACCGGTGTCTCCCCAATGGCTTTCCCTCGCCCTCTGCGCCACGCTGCCAGCTACCGAGCGGCGAAGCCACAGAGGAGAGCCAACAGTCTCAGCAAAGGTGCAATGGGCCATCATCTGCTGTGAAACGGAAACACCTGTTTACCAATGTCACCGTCACAGGAGAACGCCACCGCATGGGTCTGCGGTCAGGGTTGTGGTGTGAAGTCAGTCTTGGTTTAAGGGCCGACTCTGACATTTCCCAGATGTATTAGCATGGATACATTACTGAACCTAATTCCAATCCTGTTATCTAAGGTAGTGAAACAGCAGTACCTGGCTTCAGAGGGTTACTCTAAAGGTCATGACACACAGTAACATATAAAGGGTCTCATTAAATGATCAGTAAGCGTTACCTAATTTTATGATTTCAGCTCCACAGCCTTGACTATCTTATACGTGACAAGCTAAAATGAATTCTATGGGACCATTGTCTATGACTAAAAGCTTTTGGCTTTCCTGAGGAATGAATAAACATACCTAATAGACAAAGGAGAGAAGTGTTTGCTTCCAGTTTGGTAGGTTCAGCTGTTTTCATGATTTCTACTTGTTTCACTGACAGCACTATCGTCAGCAAAAACTAGGAATGAAAGGGCACCTTCTCAATTTCATAAAGGGGGGGAAAAACCCAAAACTTCTAACACCCTACTAAATGGTGACATTTTTGCCTTCTCTTCTAAGGACATTTGTATTCATCATTGTAGTGAATGTCCCAATCTTATTAAGAATTAATATGATAGCCGAAACCGGTTTGGCTCAGTGGATAGTGTCGGTCTGCAGACTGAAAGGTCCCGGGTTCAATTCCGGTCAAGGGCATGTGCCTTGGTTGCGGGCACATCCCCAGTAGGGGGTGTGCAAGAGGCAGCTGGTCGATGTTTCTCTCTCATTGATGTTTCTGGCTCTCTCTCTCTCTCTCTCTCTCTCTCTCTCTCTCTCTCTCTCTCTCCCTTCCTCTCTGTAAAAATATCAATAAAATATATTTTTAAAAAGAATTAATATGACAAAAAGAGAAATTAAAGCCATAAGATCATAAACCAAGAAGCTTAACCATCTCCATTTGTAGAGGACATGACAGTCTAT
Organism: Vespertilio murinus; assembly: GCA_963924515.1. Taxonomy (NCBI): domain Eukaryota; kingdom Metazoa; phylum Chordata; class Mammalia; order Chiroptera; family Vespertilionidae; genus Vespertilio; species Vespertilio murinus. The sequence continues at coordinate 74,029,990 of OZ004711.1, read as the reverse complement.
ATGACAGGGAGCACTCACTCCTGTTCTACATGCTCTCTCATCGTTCAGAGTCTGCAGAGTTAGTACACAGCTTGCAAAGTTTGTTGGAGAACCTAATTAGCAATGTAATAAACTAATCCAAAACAAACAACTATTTTTGCTTTATCTACATCTATAAATATAAATAGCAGCAAAACCAAACAAAGTCAAATACTTAGTGGCTACAACTGCATTTAGTACTATTTAGATCTATACAAGTCACTTGGGGGGAAACAATTTTTGTAGAAATAATGGCTACAAAAGATAACTTTCAAAAGCGAACCTTTACGGATAAAATTCAAGATGTGATTTGCCAATTAGTTTTTACTATATATAATTTTTATATAAGAGTTGATCTGCCTGAAGATATTTTTAATAAAATAGAATGCAAGTTGTATCAGTAGAAATTATGTAACTGTGCTTTTAGAATAATGAAATTAAATTGGTTACAGGAATGTACTTGGTATAATTTCTTATACATATTTTAATTTGGATACTAACAAAAACTGGAGAAATTAAGACTTTCAGATTACAATGCAATATAGAGTTTTCATGTGAGGCTGTAACTATGGGGAAAGACATGGTTAAGTACAAACTTCCCACATCAATAGTCTACTTGCCATGTACCACACTGAGTGTGCCTTATCTTCTCAAAGTGGTGGGTTAGGGTAACGGTCCCAACAGATGAACAGCTGCTACTGCAGGTGAACGGCGGCACATCAGGGAAAGGGAGTTGTGTTTAATTCACTGGCCTTATTTTTTAAGAAAATATTTTAAATTGATTTCAGAGAGGAAGGGAGATGGAGAGAGAGAGAGATAGAAACTTTGATGAGAGAGAACCATTGATTGGCTGCCTCCTGCAAACCCCACACTGGGGATCCAGCCTGCAACCTGGGCCTGAACCCTGACTGAAATCAAACTATGACCTCCTGGTTCACAGGTCGATGCTCAACCACTGAGCCACACCAGCCTGGCAGGCACTGGGTTTCTAATTTCAAATAGATTGAAGGTGAGCAACATAGAGGTTCACAGGCATTTCTCTTTAGACAGCATTAAAGAGCTGTAACTTGAATTTTGTGAATGTCTGTATCTGAATAGGCCTCTGTATTTGAATATCTGGGAGTTAACAGTTACTGAACAGATCGGCCTATGGAAGAGTTCCTATAAAAGTAATTGGTTTTGTGTATATATTTTATATGTTTATTCATAAAGACCTGCTAATAATAAAGCTAAACTTTAAAAAGCTGCTAGTATCAGTCACCTCTTCTGTCCTGCCTCACATTTCTCAGTCCATTTCCCCTAACACCAACCACCAGCGACTGCAAGGCAGCAGCCCTGAACTTGAGCTGCACTGGAGTCTCGTGCGCTGTGTCCTGAGGCTTTTACGTGACGAGGTCGGGACACCCGTGAGAAGGGAGCACCAGCTGTGGGTGCTCCAAACCGCAGAGGTGGGCATTAACACCTCACTGACAGTCCTTGACTTTGTGGAGTGCGGACCACTGAACATTTTTGGCGTGTATACTGATAACAAAACATTGGTGTCTCATAGGAATATACATAGAAATGGAATTGCTGGGTCACAGGGGGGACATAGTTTTACATTTAATAGAAACAGGTTTCCACCGGGCCATACCAGTCTCCCTTTCATCTTCTCCACAAACTCACTCATATTTGATAGTAGGAGGCCCGAAGCACAAAATTTGTGCAAGAGTTGGCCTTCTTTCCCAGGCTGCCAGCAACGGCTTCCCCTTGGCACCCGGGATCTGGGTTTCCCTCGCAGCTGTGGCTTTGTCTGGAAGGATGTCTGGTCTAATTAGAATATTATACTTTTATTATTATAGACTAGAGGCCCAGTGCATGAAATTTGTGCAGGAGGGTGTTTGTCCCTCAGCCTAGCCTGCACCCTCTCCAATCTGGGACCCCTCAAGGAATGTCTGACTTCCCCTTAGACTTAAACAGATAGTTGGACATCCCTCTCACAATCCAGGACAGCTGGCTCCCAACTGCTCTCCTGCCAGCCTGATCACACCCTAACCAATCCCCTACCAGACTGATTTATAGCAACTTCCCTTTCCTGCAGGCCTGGTCACCCCCAACTTCTCTCCTCTGCCAGCCTGGTCACCCTAACTGCCCTCTCTTGCAGGCCTGATTGCCACCAACTGCCCTCCCTTGAAAGCCTTGTCCTTCCCAAAATCCCTCCCCTGCAAGACATTTTGTGGTAGCCATCTTGTGTACACATGGGGGCAGCCATCTTTGACTACATGTAGGCAGTCATCTTGTGTGTTGGAATGATGATCAATTTGCATATTACTCTTTTATTAGATAGTATTATTAACCCCTTTAATGTTAGCCATTCCTGTGTGCATATTTTTGTTTATTTTGTGGTTTTCTTAATATATTTATTGATTTTTTTTTTACAGAGAGGAAGGGAGAGGGATAGAGAGTTAGAAACAATGATGAGAGAGAAACATTGATCAGCTGCCTCCTGCACACCTCCCACTGGGGATGTGTCCGCAACCAAGGTACATGCCCTTGACCAGAATCGAGCCTGGGACCCTTCAGTCCACAGACCAATGCTCTATCCACTGAGCCATACCAGTTTCAGCTGGAAAGAATTTTTAATGGGATACAATGATTAATATCATTCTTTATGATGATTGTAATTTACTTCTGCAAATTATTTACTCCTTCTCCAAGGTCATGAGATATTCTCCTTAAACTGTGGTGCTCAAATGTGAGTGAGCATCAGCAGCATCATGGAGCTGTTTTGTGTTTTTGTTTTTCTTTGAAAAGAAATGATTTTATACGTACCTCCAGAATGTCTAGTTCTTTAGGTCAGCAAAGAGGCCTAAGAATTTGCATTTTTTTTACAACTTTCAGATGTTGCTGATTCTGATGGTCTGAGGATCACGCCTTGAAAACCTCTTATGTTTGAGAAGCTTGCCTTTTATATTTTATATACAATGTGCCTGGACTTGATTTTTGTGTGTGCTATGAAATGGGGATAAAAGTTAATTTTTTCCATGTTAGTCAACTGACTAATAACAATGATATGCGGCATCAAGTATGCTGTAATTTAAGTGCCTATGTGTATACTGACTGGTGCTGACCTCCTTATTTTGTTCCAATCTTCTCTGAGTCTATCCTTGTGCCAATGCAATGTAATAGAGTAATCTTAACTACTTTAGATTTAGTAAATCTGGATATTCTTCCTACTATGTTGTTGTTTTTCTTCAAGTGTATCTTGTAAAAGAAGAGGAAAAATTGTAAGAAAACAATACAGAAGTATAGGCTTTTGGGAAGCTAAGGGCTATTCACTGTCTCTGAAGTCTAAATATCTGTGAGACATCTCTTTTAAAAAGAAAACACATTTGAAAAGTACAGAAGAAAAGTAAAGAAGATTTTGAAAAGTGAAAACATCCAGGGTATGGGCTGAATTTGTTCCTCCTCAAATTCATGTGCTGAAGTCCTAACCCCAGTATCTCAGAATGCAACTGTATTTTGACCACACGGTCACATTCATTATGGAGATAATTCGGTTAAGACCAGGCCTTTCTGATGAGCCCTAATCCATTCTGAATGCGATCCTCCTAAGAAAAAACTGGGCACACAGACAGCAGGACCAGGGATGGGTGTGCACAGCGGACGGTGATGTGAGCACACAGCAAGGAGATGGCCCGTCCAAGAGCCAGAGAGAGAGGCCTCAGGAGAACAAACCTGCTGATCTTAAACTCTGTCCTCTCAAACTCTAAGGAATACATATTTGGTGTTTGAGTCACTCAGTCTATGAGTAGCTATGGCAACCCTAGCAAACCAACACCTCTGGTGTTGGCAGACTTTTCTTCCAGATGATTAGTCACCGAGCAAAGTAGGAACAAGTGTGTAACAGGAATTGTAGGATAATAACTAAATATTTAGGCAGCATTTTCAGAACATATTAGGGAAATATCAAAATCGGCTTAACAACATATAACAAAGAGTTTCTTCACCTACTTTCTATCTGATGATAAGAGCCTTGACAAAATAAATTAGAACAAAGAAAGAAAATATTACATGCAATCTACCAAAAGGGGAACCTGCCAGGTGTGTGAATGTTATCACTCTCTAGTGATTGCTGGGACAGGGGAGCACTATTAGGCAGCATAATCAACAAATGTTTATGGACCAGGAATTCTCATCCGTTTTTAAAAAAATATATATTTTATTGATATTTCACAGAGAGGAAGGGAGAGAGATAGAGAGCTAGAAACATCGATGAGAGAGAAACACCGACCAGCTACCTCTTGCACACCCCCGCCTGTGGATGTGCCCGCAACCAATGTACATGCCCTTGACCGGAATCGAACCCAGGACCTTTCAGTCTGCAGACCCACGCTCTACCACTGAGCCAAACCGGTTTCGACTCTCATCCGTTTTTAATTGAGGAGTCAGGTTATACCTAACACACAGGTGTTGTGTATTGTTGCTTGTTGTATAGGTTTAGTTCTAATACTTTAGGATTTTTATAAATTAAAAACCAGTTGAAATATTTTCATGGATTCATGGATATACGGATCTCACTGCCCAAATCTGACATAATCATTGCAGCCAATATTCTGGTGCTCAGATTCAGCAAAGCCACATAAGTAGACCAAATATATAGTAGATAAAACAGATTTTTTTAAAAATATGTTTTCACTGATTTATTTATTTATTTTTTAGAGAGAGAGAGGAAGATAGAAACATCAATGAGAGAGACTTCGATCGACAGCCTCCTGCAGTCCTTCTAATGGGGACTGAGGCTGCAACCTGACCATATGCCCTGACCAGGAATTGATCCTGGGACCTCTTGGTTCATGGGGCGGTGCTCAACCACTTAGCCACACTGGCTGGAAAGAGAAAACATTTGAGACTTATTCCATCTCTGTACTTTCCCTCACATGAGAATTATCACAGTCTCTTCAAGTTATGTTTTGTGCCATAATTCCAGAAATAAAATCTATAACTGTGATTTACATAGTACACACAGGAATTTAAGGGTCACATAATAAAACAATGCTTTAGCTTTGAAAGTGAGTGAGGAGCCGAGACCGGTTTGGCTCAGTGGATAAAGCATCGGCTTGCAGACTAAAAGTTGTGGGTTCGATTCTGGTCAAGGACATGTACCTTGGTTGTGGGCACATCCCCAGTGGGGGGTGTGCATGAGGCAGCTGATCCGATGATTCTCTCTCATCAATGTTTCTAAGTCTCTATCCCTCTCTCTTCCTCTCTGTAAAAAATCAATTATATATATATATATATATATATATATATATATATATATATAGTGAATGAGGAAGGAAAGACTCATATGACATAGTTGATATTGAATGGGAATGGACAGGGACTATGAGAAAATGGAGATGTGACGGAGGCTAAATGGAGAATGACTGCTAAGACATGCAGAAGGAGAAACAAGGAAGGACTAGGATATGGAAACAGGTCCAGTGCCCATCAATAGAGAAGTGAATAAGAAAGTGGTAGTACAGATATACAGTGGAATATTACTCAGCCATGTAAAGGAATGAAATCTTACCATTTGTGAAAGCATGGGTGGGTCTAAGTGAAACAGCCAATCAGGGAAAAATAAATGCCACGCGACTTCACTTACCCATGGAATCTAAAGAACAAAATTGAAACAAACTCTTAGATACAGGAAACTGATAGTTGCCAGAGGAGAGGAGAATTGAATGTGTGGTTGAACAAAGTAAAGAGATTAAGAAGTAAAACTGAGTCTAGCTGGCGAGGCTCAGAGATTAAGCAAAAACCTATGAATCAGGTGGTCATGGTTTGATTCAGGTTAGACACATGCCAGGGTTGTAGGCTCGTTCTCTAGTGTGGGGCGTGCAGAAGGCAGCCGATCAATGATTCTCTCTCATCATTGATGTTTCTATATGTCTCTCTCCCTCTCCCTACCTCTCTGAAATCAATAAAAAAAATTTAAAGAAGTAAAATAGACAATTCTAAAATAGTCACAGGGATGTAAAGTACAACACAAGGAATATAGTTAGTAAAACTGTAGTAACTACGTAAGGTGCCAGGTGGATACTGAAAATACTGGAGGGAACCCTTTATAAGGACATAATTGTCTCATCATTATGCTGTACACCTGAAACTAATACCACTAAACAGAAACACCTTAGAAGGATATGATTGTCTTACCACTATTTTATACACCTAAAACTAATACTGAATAATATTTAACACAAACTAATTGAAAAGTAAAGTTATAAAAAAAGGAGCAGAAAAGTAGATTGGGAACAAAGAGGGCATGGATGGGGAGAAAATGGAGCCCAGTAGGACACACAGAATGCTAGAGGGAAAGCTGACAAGGCTAGACAACAGTTACTTCTTTCAACCCAGTTATTTTACACATAACAAAACTGAGGCCAGAATGCTGCTGTGCTTTTTCCAATTCACTGCATCCAGCAGGTGTCTCATCCAGAAATGTGTCTTGACTCTTAGTCCTAAGATCCTTTTAGTACAAGAGACTTGCTTTGAAGAATAAGAAGCACTCATATCAGATACAAAAGAGGCTAGAGGGTAGAAGGAGGGTAGAGAAGCTTGAAGCCAAGTAGGAGGGAAAAGAAGAAGCTGAGTAAAAGGCACATGACTGTAAGGGGCAGTGGGTTTCTCTAGCAGGGAAGTTGAGGTCACTGCGGTGGGCAGTGGGGATTCAGATGGGTGTGGGAGACTGTGTGGGAGGGGAGCTCCGGTCTGGGCTCTGAGGGGAGCTTAGAGGACAGAGAAATTCCAGAGCTCCGGTGGGGTTGGAGGGAGCACCAGGTAACAGCTGTTAGGACATGAGCATGCCTGTGGCCTCAGCACCCGTGGACGAAGAGGAGGCATCTCAGGGAGGTGTGAAGGCCCAGGGGGACATGGCGTCCTGCCCTGGCCAGTGTGGCTCAGCTCATGGGGTGCAGGCCCAGCACCAACAGGGGGCAGGACGGGTAACAGGATGATGTGCTCCGTGAGGGGTCACACCTGAGAGGGGTCTGGAAAGGAGCGCTTTGGACATGTCAAAGGTGTGTTAACCCAGATGCACAAGAACAATGGACAGAGCTCGCTTAAGGCCAAGACACACCTTTCAGACCTGGAGCATGAGTGCCCACTGGACCTGCCCAGTTAGCAAGTTATGATCAGGTCACCCTGTGAGGTTACTTTCTGTCACTGAGCTTGTCACATTGACCACGTGGCACTTTCTAAAACTGAGGTGTGATGGGAGAGATGAGATCAACCGAAGGACTTGTATGCATTCATGTGAGTACAACCAATGGACACAAAACTCTGGGGAGGGAGGGCATGTATGGAAGGGGGGGCAATGGTAAGATATTTAAACAGATAATAATTTAATTAAAAATTTAAAATAAATAAAATAAAACTGAGGTGTGAGAGGCAAGTCCGAGGTAAAGATGAGGTAGGGAAGCGTGGGGCTTCAAAAGGTTGGTAATAAGAGTGTTCAGTAACTAGTAGTCTGCCCTGCCATGTGGATTGGTTAAGAATGTTTCTGCTGAAAGCTTATTAAGGGCAAGTCCCCTCATTTAAATTCTTCAAGGGAGAAATAAAAGTTTCTCATGAGCCTGCAGGTCTTAATTGTCTTTGGCTCAACATAATTCAGACGCTAAGGCTCAAAATAAGTCAAATGCTAAAGTGGCATATTTTGGGGAGGCCAGTTCTGAACCCCTACCATAGCTATGGAGTAATTTAGCTTATCAGCTTGTTAGAAACAATAAAAATATTTTTTTATTCATGCAATTATCCCATTCTTTTCTTCTAAAATTCCCTTGCTCTCACCCTGTAATCAGGACAATATGTGTTTTCTGCTTGAATCTGTGCCTCCCAAATTGCAATATTTTGATCCCAAATAAACCCTTATTGCCTCCAGTTTTGGCTTTTTAATTTTAGTTTAAGATAACCTCAACTTTTTTTCCAAAATATTTTAAGAATCAACCTTAGATAATTTCTGTTTGCTTGTACATAAATAAATAACAAAATGATAGCCAGATCACCTTTATCTAGAAGTTACAAAGAAAACCATTTTAAGAGTCTTTTATTTATTTATTTTTAAATATGTTTTATTGATTTTTTACAGAGAGGAATAGAGAGGGATAGAGAGTTAGAAACATTGATGAGAAAGAATCGTCGATCAGCTGCCTCTTGCACACCCCGCATTGGGGATGTGCCCGCAACCAAGGTACATGCCCTTGACTGGAATTGAACCTGGGACCTTTCAGTCCCCAGGCCGATGCTTTATTCACTGAGCCAAACTGGTTTCGGCCCATTTTAAGAGACTTTTAAATATTATAAGAATGAGGGGTCAGCATGGCCAGCAAAAAACAACTTACGATAAAACAAGCAGGGCCAATAAGAAGGAAATCTAGGATAAAGAACTCCAGAATATTCTATTAATTTCCCACAAATTATTGCAGTTTCTTAAAAATTATAATAGGAGATTTATAGCATAATCCTCTGTGTAAACTTCATGCTTATATATTTTAATCCTAAATGAAATTATATAAGATTCTCATTTCACCAAGTAGAAATACAAGTGATGATTTCTGATGCTTTATTTTTTTTTTTTTAATATATTTTATTGATATTTTACAGAGAGGAAGGGAGAGAGATAGAGAGCTAGAAATGTTGATGAGAAACATCAACTAGCTGCCTCTTGCACACCCCCTACTGGGGATGTGCCCGCAACCAAGGTACATGCCCTTGACAGGAATCGAACCTGGGACCTTTCAGTCCGCAGACCGATGCTCTACCACTGAGCCAAACCGGTTTCGGCGATTTCTGATGCTTTAAACAATTATGTTAAAAATCTAATTTAAAAAATAATTGGATGCCTGAATCAAATTATTCTTTCAAACTTACTCATTGAGCCAAAACCGGTTTGGCTCAGTGGATAGAGCTTCGGCCTGCAGACTGAAAGGTCCCAGGTTCGATTCCAGTCAAAGGGCATGTACATTGGTTGTGGGCACATCCCCAGTAGGGGGTGAGCAGGAGGCAGCAGGTTGATGTTTCTTTCTCATCGACGTTTCTAACTCTGTCCCTCTCCCTTCCTCTCTGTGGAAAATCAATAAAATATATATATTTTTAAAAAACTTACTCATTGAGCACCTCGCCAGGAGACATTCCGCTAGAGTTAGGGACCCAGTGCAGCAGAGGTATACAGACCTAACACCCTGAGCAAACCACTGGAGCTGAGATTCTGAGTGGCAACGTCAGTTAAGGGCTGGGACTTTGTTTCAAGAAGGCTTGTTTTCTCTAGTCTGTCCATTATCATAAACCCAGCACACCAAGGCTTCTAGTCCTTAGTTTGTGAGCTTCCTTCTTAAGTAGAAGAAAAGCTCCTGAACAAAGTGATTGCCTTGTAGACCATTAGATATGCATGAGTGTTGCAAGATGCTTGTATCCAGCAGGCGCCGAGTGAATTTGGGTAAGTATCCATTTGGGTATATATCAATGCAAGTCAGAGGACATTTTTCTTTATCTTTCCAGATTCCTGTGGTCTCTCTGATGGCTACTGGTTCTTCCCCAAGGATAATAGAGTAGTAGTTTACTCTGTTATACAGTGCAATGATAGGAGATTCTGAAAATCAAACAACCAATGAGATTTCAGAGACATGACACAATAGGATGTGGCTTAAACAGCAGAAAAGATTATTTGAAGAAAATTTAAATTTGGCACCAAAAGGACAGAGTGACAAGAAAGAGCAGGGACAACAGAACATCAGGTAGGGATTGGAAAGCCATTTGGCTTTAAGCTTTCATTGACTGAATGAGAAGGAAATGTCCCCAGAGGTAAACTGACTTTTCAACCGCGCATAAGACTTAGTCCGCAGAGGCTGAGTTAGAAAAAGATGAACAGGATGAAGGCTGGCTGGTAACAAAGGGAGAAGTTGAAAGTCAGAAATGGAGGGGAAATGAGAGGTTGAATTAGTGTCTAGAATTTAGGGAAGGATTCTTGGTTTTTGTTTGTCGTTTTTTTCTGTTGGTAGAAGAAGGAAGACAAAATAGAGGTAGTGTGGAGTAGTTTATTTAAAACAGAAGCCAAAGACAAACTTTCCTGAGAAAGAAATAACATCTGCAAAGGAAATGCTGCTTCTGCAAATTCCATTGCTAGCTGTTCTCCTCGCAGTTGGTGACAGTGAAGATGGTAAGAACTCTGGCTACTGCCCCAATGGGTACAAATGTGTGTGTGTGTGTGTGTGTGTGTGTGTGTGTGTGTGTGTGAGAGAGAGAGAGAGAGATGTGGCATTCTCAGAACATGCCTGGAGAGGAGAATGTCAGCACAGTCCTGAGTATCCCGCACTCTGGGTCCCTGTGCCCTTCTGAAGGTTGTTTGTAAAGCCTGGGGCCCTGGGCAGCTGAATGCTGCCGAGATAGCCATGGCTTCCCTTGTCTCCAGACTCTCAGTGTTCCTTCCTGGCACCTTTCTTCCTTCTCTCTCCTTCCCGATGCTTTTTCTTCTCTTCATTCTCTCTGTTTTTTTGCCACAGCCATTCAGGAGGAGATCTCCTTCAAAATGATCCACACCTCATCCTTCTACAACCATTCCTGGGTGAGAAATCAGAGCTCTGCTTGGTTAGATGACTTGCAGACTCATGGCTGGGACAAGTCTGGCCATATTGTTTTCCTGCATCCTTGGTCCAAGGGCAACTTGAGCAAGGAAGAGATAAAAGAACTGGAAGAATTCTTCCGTGGGTTCTCCATTGCAATGCCTCAAATAACTCACAGATATGCCAGTCAATGGAAATTTAAATGTAAGTTCAATTCCCAAAATGGAGAAGTGCAATGTGCTGGGTGTGGGGTGTGTGTGTCTCAATGAGTTTCTTAACCCAATTTTCCCTCACATCCACTCTCTTCAGTGTTCTCTGTACATTTATTGAAACCTATTGCATTTCATTCACCCTAGGTTCTTATAATCACAACTCTCACACTATGTGCTTCCTAATTCTCTTGCTCTCACAATTTATGTCAGTTCTGGTGACATAAAAGCCAACCATTGGAAACAATTTGCTCACTTCTATTTCCAAAAAAAATAAGTCATTCATATTTCCCCCCACCTTCGACTACCACCAACTACACTTTTTCTGAACTTCTGATCAAACCAAAGTTTGTTCCATTACCTCAAATCCCCCAAACTACTTCTATTTCCTCTTTTTGCTTCCACTAATTTCACCTTTTTATCCCCTCTTTCCTCTAATGTACAACTCCTCTTTCCTAGATCCCTTTGAGATTCAGGTGATACTGGGCTGTGTGCTGGACCCTGAGGGAGCCATAGGAGGCTTCCATCGATTCGCTTATCAAGGATCAGATCTCTTGCTCTTCCAAAACGATTCATGGCTGCCATCTTCAAAGAGTGGAACAAGAGCTGAGGATGTGTGCAGACTAGTCAATAAGTATCACACCAGCAAGAAAACAGTACAGAGGATTCTCAGTGTCACATGCCCACGCTTACTCTTGAGTATCCTTGATGCAGGGAAGGCAGATCTTCAGAGAGAAGGTCAGTCCCATATCCTTCCTCCAAGAGTTTTCTATTTTAAAATTACACATTCCCACCAACCCTTTGAATTGAGGATAAGAGGTTAAAAGGGAAAGTGATAATGTGTGATGAATTCCCAGCACGAGATAGATGTGTCCGTCTAAGCGGGTGTTGTGAAGATATGAACCTCCAAGTCTGTTAGAGTCCGTATCTGAATATCTTTCCTGTCCTCTGCAGTAAAACCAGAGGCCTGGCTGTCCACTGGCCCCAATCCCGGTCCTGACCGCCAGATGCTGGTTTGCCATGTCTCTGGCTTCCATCCAAAGCCAATCTGGGTCAAGTGGATGCGAGGTGAACAGGTACAGCAGCACACTCAACAGAGTGGCATCTTGCCCAATGCTGATGGCACATGGTACCTTCAGGTTTTCTTAGAGGTGGAAGCCACTGAGACATCTGGCCTATATTGCCAGGTGAGACATAGCAGCCTGGGAGGCCAGGACATCCTCCTCTACCTGGGTAAGAAAAAACTGGGACCCACACTGGGACTGGGAGGGGATATCGGTCTACAAGCAGAGCAGGAGAGCCAAGTGAAAGATTTGGGACATATGGCCTCCAAATCCAAAAGAATGAAAATAGTTCAACAAATAGAAGAATAGAAAATGAGGAAGATGTTGAAGGTTAATGAAAGATTCAACTCTGAAGAGGGAGGAGAGAGGAAACAAGAACAAAGATTAGTGAGGCAAACACTCTAATAAAAAAGGCAGACCAGGGAAATGCAGTAAACAGGGGTGGGTTTGAAATGACACCTGTGTGCACCCAAACCCACAGAACACCATCACAGCTCCATGGGCTGGATCATCTTGGCAGTGATGGTGCCCCTGGTGCTCCTGACAGCTCTTGCATTTTGGCTTAGGAAGCGCTGGTGAGTTTTTGTGCCCATCTTTCCTGTTCTTTCACCCACTCCCTGTCTTCCTATCTTTCTCCTCCCCCCCCCCCCCCCCCCCCGCTCTCTCTCTTTCCCCTCCCCACTTACCCATTAGTTTTTCTTTCCCCAGTCTTCTTTTCACTTTCAATTCTCACCTCCACCTCATGCGGAGTAACTTTCATCTCTGTCCTTCTCAGGTCACACTGTGAGCCTCCTGCCAATCCTTTTCCTTTGGAGTGAGACGCCAGCAGCCCTGGGTTCCAGACATATTTAAATGAAGCATGGAATGTCCGCTCAGCTCTCCATGTACAACTTCGGTTGTTTATCTTTTGTTATTTGTGTGTGTAATGATCTGTTATTAATATAAGCTAAAGGTAATCTTGCAGGATTTGCTTTCTGACCTGGCTCAGAGATAAAAAGTCTTATTTTAACTCTGGATAAAATGAGATCCTAGCAACCTCTTCATATTGAAAAACTGATGAATCTCAGGCCCATTTCAGATGTCATTTCTTTATGGGGACCTTCCCTGACTCACAAGTGGAAGCAGCGTCTGAACTCCCACACACTTTCCAGTGTGCTTTGCTGAATCTACTTCTCACTTTTTATCCTTTGTTGCAGTTATGTAGGCCCTTTTCACCTTCTAATTTTTTTTTTTTCCACTCAATTTTTATTCAACTGTAAGCAACTAGCAGAATTAACACAACTCCATTTAGTAACTCCAGACTGGCTTTTGTTACACCAAGGAAGAGTGATTAACGTAACAGGCACAGACTAAGATTTCAGATAACCCCTCACCCAGCCCTGCAGCTTAACAGGAAAGGGACTCTCCAGATTGCTTTTCCAGTACTGCTCTTCAGAGAAACGCCTTTAAATTCTGGGTTGTTATTCTTGTATTAACAATCTGATGACCACATCCTAGTACCAAAATAGCCCCAAAAATGGAGTTCAAATTTGATCACAACATAAATCTAGGGTGTGCGACCCTGTACAACGATAAGGGACAGGCAGAAGGAAAAGTCCCCCTACAGCTCTATCTGCTCAGGTCTCGCCTGGGAGAGTGGGAACAGGGAAGAGGAGAAATCAACATGAAACACTGAACTTGAGAATACTGCGTGGGGCCCCGGGGCCACGTCTGTCCCCTGGCTTCCCCTACTTCCCCGCCAGCTGCTCGTAGAGCTTGGGCACGTAGTCATCCCACTCCGCCTGGTAACACGTGCCGGCCACGGGGGGCCCAAGCTCGTACTTTTTGCGGAAAGATGCCACCTTGAATTTGCCACGATGGTCTCCAGATCGGTTGCTGAGAATGGGCTCGTCACAATTCAGCGGCTTGGACTGCTCGTAAACCAGCCAGACATAGCGGTGGAGGCCTGTGTCCTTGGGAGGCCCGGAGCCCACATAATCAGAGAGGACGGTGCCACTGCTGATGTCGTTGCCCTTCATGTTGACCACCAGGAAGTGGTGCCATTCCCTAAATTTGGGGTCCTTTCTGCTCGGAGCATCTGGGTCTGTCAAGACCAGGGTATAGAGTTTATTTGAATCAAGGCCATCCCATGAAATACTAGAGGGCCGGTTCTTCACCTGGGTGGGCGTCAGCACTTTGCCCAGCTCGTCGACCTCCACCCCGGAGTATCTGACCTGCAGCGGGTGCGCCGGCTGCTCGTCCACCTCCAGCAGGTTCAGGGACCCGGACCACTGGCTGAGGTCCACCGGCATCGCGGGGCCGAGCGGGGAACCCCCGGAGAGACGCGGGAGGGGGGGGCCGGCGGCAGGACCACAGCGCCGACTCCCAGCCTCACCTTCTAATTTTTAAGTTGAGAGAAAATCTATGTCTTTTTAAAATTTGTACCATGTACAAAGTGTGTAACTGTATGCAATATGCTTTCAATATAAGCCTGTGTTAAGTTTGCTTAGCATTTACCACAAAGATCAGGTACCTGAAGTTCTAGAAAAAGGAAGGAGGAAGCAAGGAAGTAACAAATGTATTTGGATATGCTGCTCTTAAGAGGACACACTCCTCTAATTTTACTATCTGACAGGTTTTCTTTCTTTTTATGTTTTTTTAAATCCTCATTTGAGGGTATTTTTCCATTGATTTTTAGAGAGAGTGTGGAAGAGAGAGGGAAAGACAGGAAGGAACATCAATATGAAAGAAACACATGGACTGGTTGCCTCCTGCATGCATGAGCCCTGACCAGTATCAGGGCAGGGGAAGAGCCTGCAACCAAGATATGTGCCTTGACCGGAATCAAACCCAGGACCCTTCAGGCCACAGGCCAATGCTCTATCTACTGAACCAAACCAGGTAGGGCTAGTTTTCTTTTTTTAATATTAATTTGTTTACTTTAGAGAGGAAGGCAGAGGGGGAGAGAAACAGAACCATCAATAATGAGAGAGAATCACTGATCAGCTGCCTCCTACATGCCCTCTACTAGGGATTGAGCCCACAACCCAGGCATGTGCCCTGACAGGGATCAAAGGTCGATGCTCAACCAGTAAACCATACCAGCTGGGTGAGTCCTAGGTTTTTAATTATTTAATTAGTTGGAAGCTACCTTCTTTTAAATTGTATATTTATTTTTAAAAATTGACTTTAAGAATGGGAGTAGGAGAGAGAGAGAGAAGGAAGGAGAAAGAGAGGGAGAAACATTGATGTGAGGAAAATACTCATTAGTTGCCTTGCACCCTGAACAGGGCCTGAACCTGCAACCTCATGTGCCCTGACCAGAACTGGACTGCCACCTTTTGGTGTATGGGAAGGTGCTCCAACAACTCAGCAAAACTGGCTAAGGCGACAGTTACTACTTTTGAAAAGAAATAACTGGCGATGTAATTACTGGATAGTACTTGGTTTCTTGACAAAATACCCAAATAAAATATGAGACAAGAATTGCAAAGGCCCTGACCAGATGGCTCAGCTGGTTGGAGTGTTGTCCCATACAATGAAAGGTTTCAGGTTCAATCATAGTCAAGGCACATACCAAGGTTGTGGGTTTGAAACCCAGTCGGGACCCATTGCAGGAGGCAGCAATCAATGTTTCTCTCTCAAGTCAATAAAAATATATCCTCAGGTGAGGATTTTTAAAAAAGAATTTCAAAAACACATTCATATAAAATTATTTGTCTGGATTGACATTATAAAAAGTATGGCAAGTGCTGGTGAGCATGGGGAGAAAAGGAGCCCTAGTGCGCTGCTGCTGGGAATGCAGACTGGTGCGGCCACTACGGAAAACAATATGGAGCTTCCTCAGAAAACTAACTATGGAACTGCCCTTTGGCCCAGGGATCCCACTTCTAGGAATATATCCTAAGAAAGCAGAAACAGCAATCACAAAGAATAGATGCACCCCTATGCTCACAGGAGGGCACTTTACAGTGCTAGCCTCTGGAAACAGCCCAAGTGCCATAACAGATGAGTGGATACAAAGCTGGGTACACTTACACCATGGAATCCATCCCACGCAGCAGGTCCCTCCATACTGTCTCTGACTCTTTGAGACAGCATGGAGGGACCGGAGAGGATCGTGCTAAGCGAAATAAGCCAGTCAGAGGAAGACAAGTATCACATGGTCTCACTCATGTGTGGAATCTAATGAACAAAAGAGATCCAGAGATATAGAAGCAAAGAACAGACTGCAGAATCTCAGAGGAAGAGATCAACCAAAGAACTTGTATGCATATGTGCATAACCTGTGGACACAGACAACAGGCTGAGGAAGGCCTGGGGGGGGGAGATGGGGGCACTGGAGAGCGAAGGGCATTCTAGACGGACTCACTGGGGAGAAATGTGGGATATGTATAATACTTTCAATAATAAAGATTTAATTGTTTTTAAAAGTTCCTTAAAACACAGTTTTAACTGAGGTAAGAATTTAGCATCTGATTTAGTTGGTATTAATAAAATATGTAATATAATTGTTAAAAATCATATATAAAATAATAATAAATATTGAAATAATGTGTTATTAAAACTCTCCCGCAAAGAAAAAGTGTGGCTCAGAAAGATTGTTGAATTCACACATTTAAGGAGACGAAATACCAGCCTTATATAAAACCTTTTAGAAAACGAAGAAGGCATTCCTAATTTAAGAGACAGCACATTTCTGCCACTAAAAACTTATAAGATAATTGCAAAAAAATCAAACTATACACCAATATTTCTTAGAAATATCAATATAAAATTCCTAACAAAATGTAATAGAATCTAGCAGTATATAAAACAGTTATTATATGATGACTATTTAGGTTTATCCCAGACAATGAAGATTTTTTTTTTAAATTTAAAAACCAATCATTATAATTCACCATCAGACTAGAGAAGGATAGTCATATTTTATCTCAATAGTTAGAAATACAACATTGAAAACATTGAGCATCTTTTCATGTCAAAAACTAGGAATGAAAGGGCACCTTCTCAATTTCATAAAGAGGGAAAAACCCCAAAACTTCTAACATCCTACTAAATGGTGACACTTTTGCCTTCTCTTCTAAGGACATTTGTATTCATCATTGTAGTGAATGTCCCAATCTTATTAAGAATTAATATGACAGAAAGAGAAATTAAGGCCATAAGATTATAAACCAAGAAGCTTAACCATCTCTATCTGTAGAGGACGTGACAGTCTATATAACAGGGAACACTCACTCCTGTTCTACACGCTCTTTCATCGTTCAGAGTCTGCAGAGTTAGTACACAGTTTGCAAAGTTTGTTGGAGAACCTAATTAGCAATGTAATAAACTAATCCAAAACAAAGGACTATTTTTGCTTTACTACATCTTAAAATAAATATAAATAGCAGCAAAACCAAAGTCAAATACTTAGTGGCTACAACTGCATTTAGTACTATTTAGATCTATACAAGTCAATCAGGGGAAACTGAATTTTTATACAAATAATAGTTACAAAAGATAACTTCCAAAAGCCGACCTTTTACAGGTAAAATTCAAGATTTGATTTGCCAATTAGTTTTTACCATGTATAATTTTTATAAGAATAAGAATTGATCTGTCTGAAGATACTTTTAATAGCATATAATGCAAGTTGGATCAGTAGAAAGTATGTAACTGTGCTTTTAGAATAATGACATTAAATTGGTTACAGGAATGTACTTGGTATAATTTCTTATACATACTTTAATTTGGAGACTACAGGAGAGTAACTAACAAGAACTGGAGAAATTAAGACTTTCAGATTACAATGCAATATAGAGATTTCATGTGAGGCTGTAACTATGGGGGAAAGACATGGTTAAGTACAAACTTCCCACATCAATAGTCTACTTGCCATGTACCATACTGAGTGTGCCTTATCTTCTCAAAGTGGTGGGTTAGGGTAACGGTCCCAACAGATGAACAGCTGGTACTGCAGGTGAACGGCGGCACATCAGGGAAAGGGAGTTGTGTTTAATTCACTGGCATTATTTTTTAAAAAATATATTTTTAATGATTTCAGAGAGAGAGAGAGGGAGAAAGATAGAAACATTGATGAGAGAGAATTATTTATTGGCTGCCTCCTGGAAACTCCACACTGGGGATCCAGCCTGCAACCTGGGCCTGAACCCTGACTGCAAACTATGACCTCCTGGTTCACAGGTCGATGCCCAACCACTGAACCACACCAGCCAGGCAGGCACTGGTTTCAAATTTCAAGTAGATTGAAGGTGAGCAACATAGAGGTTCACAGGCATTTCTCTTAAAACACATTAAAGAGCTGTAACTTGATGCTTGTGAATGTTTATATCTGAATAGGCCTCTGTATTTGAATACCTGGGAGTTAAAGAGTTACTGAACAGATCGACCTATGGAAGAGTTCCTATAAAAATAATTGGTTTTGTGTATATATTGTTTTGTATGTTTATTCATAAAGACCTGCTTGTAATAAAGGTAAACTTTAAAAAGCTGCTAGTATCAGTCACCTCTTCTGTCCTACCTCACACTTCTCAGTCCATTTCCCCCAACACCAACCACCAGCGACTGCAAGGCAGCAGCCCTGAACTTGAGCTGCACTGGAGTCTCGTGCGCTGTGTCCTGAGGCTTTTACGTGACGAGGTCGGGACACCCGTGAGAAGGGAGCACCAGCTGTGGGTGCTCCAAACCGCAGGGGTGGGCATTAACACCTCACTGACAGTCCTTGACTTTGTGGAGTGCGGATCACTGAACATTTTTGTGCGTGTATACTGATAACAAAACATTCATTTCCCATAGGAATATACATAGAAATGGAATTGCTGGGTCACAGGGGGGACATAGTTTTACATTTAATAGAAACAGTTTTCCACCGGGCCATACCAGTCTCCCTTTCATCTTCTCCACAAACTCACTCATATTTGATACTAGAAGCTCAATGCATGAAATTGGTGCAATAGTAGGCCTTCTCCCCCTCCCCCTCACACTGCCAGCACGGGCTTCCCCCTAGCACCCGGGACCTGGGCTTCCCTCACAGCCCTGGCTTTGTCCAGAAGGACGTCCAGTCTAATTAGCATATTATACTTTTATTATTAGAGATTATTAACCCCTTTAATTTTAGCCATTCTTGTGTGGATATTTTTGGTTATCTAATTGTTGTTTATGGTTTGTATATTCCTGTTGACTAATAGTACTGAACATATACCTATTAGGCATTTAGATAGACTCTTTTGTGAAGGACCCGTTTAAATTTTTAGCTATTTGTGAGTGTGTGTGTATATGTGTGTGTGTGGTGAGGAAGGATATCGGTCTTTTTCTTATTGGTTTGAAGTTCTATGTAATGTCTGTGTACTAGTCCTTTGCTGAATATATGTATTGTGAATATTTTCTACCAGTCTCTGGTTTACATTTTACTCTCTTAAACTTGTAATGTGATGGAAAGAATTTTTAATGGGATACAATGACTAATATTGTTCTTTATGATGATTGTTATATATTCCTGTAAATTATTTATTCCTTCTCCAAGGTCATGAGATATTCTCCTTAAATTGTGGTGCTTAAATGTGAGTGGCATCAGCAGCATCATGGAACTGTTTTATTTTTTTATTTTTCTTTGAAAAGAAATTATTTTATATGTAACTCCATAATGTCTAGTTCTTTAGGTCAGGAAAGAGGCCTAAGAATTTGTATTTTTTTACAACTTTCAGATGATGCTGATTCTGATGGTCTGAGGATCACTTTGAAAAACACTTATGTTTGAGAAGCTTGCCTTTTACATTTAGATATACAATGTGCCTGGACTTGATTTTTGTGTGTGCTATGAAATAGGGATAAAAGTTAATTTTTTCCATGTTAGTCAACTGACTAATAACAATGATATGCGGCATCAGGTATGCTGTAATTTAAGTGCCTATGTGTATACTGACTGGTGCTGACCTCCTTATTTTGTTCCAATCTTCTGTGAGTCTATCCTTGTGCCAATGCAATGTCATAGAGTAATCTTAACTACTTTAGATTTAATAAATCTGCATAACCACTATTCTTCCTACTATGCTGTTCTTGGTTTTCTTCAAGTGTATCTTGTAAAAGAAGGGAAAAACTGTAAGAAAACAATACTGAAGTACAGGCTTTTGGGAAGCTAAGGGTTACTTACTGTCTCTGAATCAATCTAAATATCTGTGAGGCACCTCTGTTAAGAAGAAAACACACATTTGCAAGTCAAGAGGATTTTGAAAAGTACAGAAGAAAAGTAAAGAAGATTTTGAAAAGTGAAAACATCCAGGGTATGGGCTGAATTTGTTCCTCCTCAAATTCATATGCTGAAGTCCTAACCCCAGTATCTCAGAATGCGACTGTATTTTAACAACACAATCACATTCATTATGGAGATCCTTCGGTTAACACCAGGCCTTTCTGATGAGCCCTAATCCATTCTGAACGTTATCCTCCTAAGAAAAAACTGGGCACACAGACACCAGGACCAGGGATGGGTGTGCACAGCGGACGGTGATGTGAGCACACAGCAAGGAGATGGCCCGTCCAAAAGCCAGAGAGAAAGAGGCATCAGGAGAACAAACCTGCTGATCTTAAACTCTGTCCTCTCAAACTCTAAGAAATACATTTTTGCTGTTTGAGTCACTCAGTCTATGAGTAGCTATGGCAACCCTAGCAAACCAACACCTCTGGTGTTGGCAGAGTTTTCTTCTAGATCAGTCTTTCCCAAACTTCTCTCATAATGAGAATGACCTTGTGAAGTTGTTAAAATACAGATTCTAAGCTTATAGCACAAGTTAAGTATACAATTTTACCTATATGTTCCCAAAAATTCTAGTTTAACACTTCTTAGGATTCAGGAATCTGTATTTTAACAACTCCACCAGGTGATTCTCATCATGAGAAAAGTTTGGGAAACAAGGTTATAGACCTAAAACTAATACTAAATAATATTTAACACAAACTAATTGAAAAGTAAAGTTTTGGGCTGGGTTTTCCAGGTGAGCCATGTGTCCCAGGGGGTCGTATGCCCCGGGTGAGCCATGTGTTCCATGGGGCCATGTGCCCGGGTGAGCCGTGTGTCCCAGGAGGGTGTTTGCCTTGGATAAGCTGTGTGACCCAAGGGGGCCGGGTGTCCTGGGAGAGCCGTGTACCCCAGGGGGCTGTGTGCCCCAGGTGAGCCATGTGTCCCAGGGGGCCGTGTGCCCTGGGTGAGCCGTGTGTCCCAGGGGGCTGTGTGTCCCGGGAAAGCCATGTGCCCTGGAGGAGACATGTGCCCCGGGAGAGCCGTGTGCCCCGTGGAAGCAGTGGGACCCAGGGGGAGGGGCGGTGTGAACCAGAGGAGGAGCGGATTCTATTCGTGTGGTCCTGAGATAGTCATCATAAAACAAGCAGACTGCCAAATGAGGAGCGGATTTTATTCATGTGGTCCTGAGATAGTCACCATAAAACAAGCAGATTGTCAAATGACAGTGGGGAGAGGAAGGAGACCTGGGCGGAGATAAGAGAACAACTGAAGGACTGGTATGCATGCATATAAGTACAACCAACGAACACAGAACTCTGCGGAAGAAGGGCATGAATTGGAGGTCGGGGGGGGGGGTAATGATAAGCTATGTACACATATAATACCTTAATAAATTAAAAATAGAAAAAAAATAAATTTTTAAAAAAGGAGGAGAAAAGTAGAGTGGGAAGAAAGAGGGCATGGATGGGGAGAAAAGGGAGCCCAGTAGGACGCACATAATGCTGGAGGGTAGCTGACAAGATTAGACAACATTTACTTCTTTCAACCCAGTTATTTTACAGATAACAAAACTGAGGCCAGAATGCTGCTGTGCTTTTTCCAATTCACTGCATCCAGCAGGTGTCTCATCCAGGAATGTATCTTGACTCCCTATCCTAAGATCCTTTTAGGTCAAGAGACTTGCTTTGAAGAACAAGAAGCAGTCACATCAGATACACAGAGATGCTAGAGGCCAGAAAGAGGATAGAGAAGCTTGAAGCCAAGTAGGAGGGAAAAGAAGAAACTGAGTAAAAGGCACATGACTGTAAGGGACAGTGGGTTTCTCTAGCAGGGAAGTTGAGGTCACTGCTGGTGGGAAGTGAGAATTCAGATGAAAGTGTGAGACTGTGTGGGAGGGGAGCTCCAGTCTGAGTTCTGAAGAGAGCTTCAGAGGACAGAGAAATTCCAGAGCTCTGGTGGGGTTGGAGGAAGCACCAGGTAACAGCTGTTAGGACATGAGCATGCCTGTGGCCTCAGCACCCGTGGACGAAGAGGAGGGACCTCAGGGAGGTGTGGAGGCCCAGGGGGACATGGCGTCCTGCCCTGGCCAGTGTGGCTCAGCTCATGGGGTGCAGTCCCAGCACCAACAGGGGGCAGGACGGGTAACAGGATGCTGTGCTCCGTGAGGGGTCACACCTGAGAGGGGTCTGGAAAGGAGCGCTTTGGACATGTCAAGGTGTGTTAACCCAGATGCACAAGAACAATGGACAGAGCTCGCTTAAGGCCAAGACACACCTTTCAGACCTGGGGCATGAGTGCCCGCTGGGACCTGCCCAGTTAGCAAGTTATGATCAGGTCACCCTGTGAGGTTACTTCCTGTCACTGAGCTTGTCAGATTGACCACGTGGCACTTTCTAAAACTGAGGTGTGATGGGGGAGATAAGAGATCAACCGAAGGACTTGTATGCATTCATGTGAGTACAACCAATGGACACAAAACTCTGGGGAGGGAGGGCATGTATGGAAGGGGGGATCAATGGTAAGATATGTAAACAGATAATAATTTTTTTTAATACATCTTTATTGTTCATATTATTACAAATGTTCCTCATTCCCCCCCCCCCATTGCTCCCCTACACCAAGTTCCCATTCAATTCTCTGCCCTTTCCCCATCCCCCATTGTCCTCATCCATAGGTGCAGTCTATGTTCAGTCTCTTCCCGTCCCGCTCCACTCGACATTTCCCCAAGAATCATCAGTCCACTCCCCTTCCATACCTCTGATTCTATTATATTCACCAGTTAATATTGTTCATCATGATTTTTACTTCCCTTGGTTTTCAGACTCACTTGTTGATAGTTACGTGTTTGTTCATAATTTTTATCTTTATTTTCTTCCTCTTCCTAAAGAACCCCTTTTAGCAACTCATATAATTCTGGCTTGGCAGTGATGAACTCCTTTAGCTTAAATTTATTTGTGAAGCTCTTTATCTGGCCTTCGATTCTGAGTGATAGCTTTGCTGGGTAGAGTATTTTTGGCTGTAGGTTCTTGTTATTCATCACCTTAAATATTTCTTGCCATTCCCGTCTGGCCTGCATGGTTTCTGTTGAGAAATCAGCTGACAGTCGTATGGGTGCCCCTTTATAGGTAACTACCTGCTTTTGTCTTGCTGCTTTTAATATTCTCTCTTTGTCTTTAGCTCTTGGAATTTTAATTATGATGTGTCTTGGTGTGGTCCTTTTTGGATTCCTTTTGTTTGGGGTTCTGTGTGCTTCCTGGACGTGTAAGTCTATTTCTTTCCCCAGGTGGGGGAAGTTTTCTGTCACTATTTCTTTCAATATGTTTTCGGTATCTTGCTCTCTGTCATCTTCTAGGATGCCCATAATTCTGATATTGGTTCACTTGAAGTTGTCCCAGAGGTTTCTTACATTATCTTCAACTTTCTGGATTCTCTTGTCTTCTTGCTTCTGTGGAGGAGTGTCCTCTGGCTCTTTGTGTTCCAAATCTTGGACTTGATTCTTGCAATCTTCCAATCTGTTTTTAGGACTCTGTATAATATTATTTATTTCAGAGATTGTATTCTTTATTTCTAGTTGACCCTTCATTATTTCTTGTTGATCCCTTATCATATCCTCATAGGTCTCATTTATTTTATCGGCCTTTTCTAAGAGATTGTTGAACAACCTTATAAGCGTGGCTTTGAACTCTATATCCAGTCGTTTTTTGTCCTCCATTTCTTTCGTTTGTGATCTGTTTCCTCGTTTCGGCATTTTCGCTGCTTCCCTGGGTTGGTAGGTTGGGAGGATCAGCTGTGTCTATGCCAGGAGACAACCTTATTCCACTAGACTTGGAAACCTTAGGCTTTTACAGCTCCTCTGGTTTTCCTTCTGGTTTTCTCTTTCCTTCTAGTTGTAGAATTTCCAGTCAGTCAACTTTCCTGTAGTTCTGGATAGTGTCCACTCTATATTTTAGTTGTATTTTTTTTAAATTGTTGAGTGCGGCTGCAGTTAGGCGTTTACCTCTGCCGCCATCTTGTTGTCTCTCCAACAGATAATAATTTAATAAAAAATTAAAATAAATAAAATAAAACTGAGGTGTGAGAGGCAAGTCCGAGGTAAAGATGAGGTAGGGAAGCGTGGGGCTTCAAAAGGTTGGTAATAAGAGTGTTCTGTAACTAGTAGTCTGCCCTGCCCTGTAGATTGGTTAAGAATGTTTCTGCTGAAAGCTTATTAAGGACAAGTCCCCTCATTTAAATTCTTCAAGGGAGAAGTAAAAGTTTCTCATGAGCCTGTAGGGTCTTAATTGTCTTTTGCTCAACATAATTCAAACACTAAGGCTCAAAATAAGACAAATGCTAGAGTGGCACATTCTGGGGAGGCCAGGTCTGAACCCCTAGAATGGCTATGGAGTAATTTAGCTCATCAGCTTATCAGCTTGTGAGCACCAATAGAAATGTTTTTCTTTATATTCCTGCAATTATCCCATTCTTTTCTCCTAAAATTTCTTTCTCACTTTATAATCAGAATACAATGTGGTTTTTGCTTGAATCTGTGCTTCCCAAATTGCAATACAAATAAACCCTTATTGCCTCGAGCTTTGGCTCTTTAATTTTCAGTTAAGATAATCCTAATATTTTTCCAAAATATTTTAAGGGTTAGCCTTAGATAATTTCTGTTTACTTGTATACAAATAAATAACAAAATAGGCAGAGCATATTTATCTAGAAGTTACAAAGGAAAACATAATTTTAAGAGCCTTTTAAACATTATAAGCATGAAAGAGCAGGGTCAGCATGGCCAGCAAAGACCAACTTATGATAAAACAAGCTGGATCATACAAGCAGGGCCAGTAAGAAAAATGTTAAATAAAGAACCCCAGAATATTCTAGTAAATTAATTTCCCAATTATCAGTTTTTAAAAAATCATAACCCTCTTTGTAAACTTCATACTTATTAGCATACCAGAGGCCAAGTGCATGATATTCATGCAAGGGATGTGGGTCCCCTCAGCCCAGCCTATACCCTCTCACAATTGGCTCGCTAGTTTCTAACTGCTCACCTGCCTGCCTGATCGCTCCTAACTACCCTCCCTGCCAGCCTAATCATCCCTAACCTCTTCCTGGCAGCTTGATCGCCCCTAACTGCCCCCTGCTGTCCTGGGAATCCCCAACTTCCCCCCCCAGGCGGCCTAGTCACCCCTTCTGCCCCCCTCTGCCAGCCTGGTTGCCCCTAACTGCCCCCCCCTCTGGCCTTGTCACTCCTCACAACCTCACCTGCCAGCTTAGTCACCCCCACCTACTCCAGCCTGGTCACTCCATGCAGCCTGCTGCTTGGTCCTCTGGTTGTTTTCTTCATGACAGCCCATGGCTTTTTATATATTCGGATATTTTAATCCTAACTAAAACTGTATAAGATTCTCATTTCACCAATTAGAAACATAAGCAAAGATTTCTGATATCTTAAACAATAATGTTTAAAATCTAATGAAAAATATAATTGGATGCTTGAACCAAATTATTCAATCATTGAAACTTACTCATTGAGCACCTCACCAGGAGACATTCCACTAGAGTTGGGGACCCAGTACAGCAGAGGTATACAGACCTAGCACCCTGAGCAAATCACTGGAGCCAAGATTCTGAGTGGGCAACGTCAGTTAAGGGCTGGGACTTTGTTTCAAGAAGGCTTGTTTTTGTCTAGTCTGTACATTATAACAAAACCCAGCACACAGAGCCTTATAGTCCTTAGTTTGTGAGCTTCCTTCTTAAGTAGAATATAAGCACCTGAATAAAGTGATTGCCTGTAGACCACTAGATATTCACGAGTGTTTCAAGGTGCTTGTATCCAGGCAGGTGATGAATGACTCTTGGGTAAATGAATGTATATATCACTGCAAGTCAATCAGAGATTTTTATGTTTCCGGGTCCTGTGGTCTCTGTGATGGCTACTGGTTCTTCCCTAGGATAATGGAGTAGTAGTTTATACTGTTACACAGGGCAACCATAGGAGATCCTGAAAACCAAATAAGTCAGCCAATGAGATGTCAGAGATATGACACAATGGGGTGGGGCTTACACAGAAGAAAAGAGTATTTAAAGAAAATTTAAATTTGTCAAGAAAAGGACAGAGTGACAGGAAAGAGCAGGGACAATAAAACATTGGGTAGGAATTGGAAAACCACTTAGTTTTATGCTTACATTGTCTGAATGAGTAGAAAATATCTCCGGAGGTTATGACTTTTCAATGGCGCATAAGACTTAGTCCATAGAGGCTGAATTAGAGAAAGATGAACAGAATGAAGGCTGAACAAGGAAGATGCTGAAAGCCAGAGAAGAGAGTCAGAAGTGGAGGGGAAATGAGAGGCTGAATTGGTGTCTAGTATTTAGGGAAGGACACTGTTTTTTGTTTTTGTTTTTTAGTTCTGTTGTTAGATGAAGTCAGAATAGAGGTAGTACAGAGTAGTTTTATTTAAACACAAGCCAAAGACAAACTTTCCTGAGGAAAAAATAACATCGGTAAAGGAAATGCTGCTTCTGCAAATTCCATTGCTAGCTGTTCTCCTCGCAGCTGGTGACAGTGAAGATGGTAAGAACTCTGGCCACTGTCTTGATGGGTACAAAAGGTGTGTGTGTGTGTGTGTGTGTGTGTGTGTGTGTGTGTGTGTGTGTGTTTCTGTGTGGTCCTCAGAACATACCTGGAGAGGAGAATGTCAGCACAGTCCTGAGTATCCCGTACTCGGACCCTGTGCCCTTCTGAAGGTTGTTGGTAAAGCCTGGGGCCCTGGGCAGCTGAATGCTGCCGAGGTAGCCATGGCTTCCCTCATCTCCAGGCTCTGAGTGTTTCCTTCCTGGCACCTTTCTTCCCTCTCTCTCCTTCCCGATGCTCTTTCTTCTCCTCATCCTATCTGTTCTTTTGTCACAGCTTTCCAGGAGCAGATCTTCAAAATGATCTACAGCTCATCCTTCTACAACCGTTCTTGTGTGAAAAGTCGGCACTCTGCTTGGTTGGGTGATTTGCAGACTCATAGCTGGGACAACAACTCTCGGACTCTTATTTTCTTGCGTCCTTGGTCCAATGGCAACTTGAGCAAGAAAGAGATAAAAGAACTGGTAGAGTTCCACCGTTTGTTCTCAGTTGAAATGCCGAACCAACTTCACAGACATGCCCGACAATGGCAGCTTAAATGTAAGTTCATTTTCCAAAATGGGGAGGTGCAATGTGCTGGGTGAAGGGTGTGTTTCAATGAGTTCCTTATTCCAGTTTTTCCAAACCACATTCAATTTCTTCAGCATTCTCTGTCTGTACAACTATTGTAACCTATTGCATTTCATTTACTCTGGGTTATATCACAGCTCTCACACTACCTGCTTCCTTATTCTCTTGCTCATTTCTGTTTCCAAAAATAGAAGTCATTCATTTTTTCCTCTACCTTCAACTACCACGTTACACTTTTTCTGAACTTTTGATCAAGCCAAACTTTGTTCCATTACCTCAAATCCCACAAACTACTTTTATTTCCTTTTTCTATTTTTTTTTGCTTCCATATTTCATCTTTACGCCCTCTTTCCTTTAATTTACAACCCGTCTTCCCTAGATCCCTTTGAGATTCAGATAACAGGAGGCTGTGAGCTGCACCCTGAAGAAGGCATGGTAGTCTTCCTGAAAGTGGCTTATCAAGGATCAGAGCTCATGCACTTACAGAACAATTCCTGGCTGCCATCTGTAAAAGATGAAATTACAGCTGAGCCTATGATCAGACGAGTCAATCAGTACCATGTCACCAACAGAATAGTACAGAGGCTGATCAGTCAATCCTGCCCACCTTTCCTCTTGAGTATCCTTGATGCGGGGAAGGCGGATCTTCAGAGAAAAGGTCAGTCCCATATCCTTCCTTTGGGAATTTTCTAAAATTATACGTTCACACCATCCATTTTAAAAGGATAAGGGGGCAAGAGGGAGAAGGAAAATGCATGAAATCCCAGCATGTGATACATGTGTCTGTCTAAACTGATGTGAAGATATGAACCTCCAACTCTGTTAGAGTCCTTATCTGAATATCTTTCCTGTCCTCTGCAGTAAAACCAGAGGCCTGGCTGTCCACTGGCCCCAATCCCGGTCCTGACCGCCAGATGCTGGTTTGCCATGTCTCTGGCTTCCATCCAAAGCCAATCTGGGTCAAGTGGATGCGAGGTGAACAGGTACAGCAGCGCACTCAACAGAGTGGCATCTTGCCCAATGCTGATGGCACATGGTACCTTGAGGTTTTCTTGGAGGCGGAAGCCACTGAGACACCTGGCCTATATTGCCGGGTGAGACATAGCAGCCTAGGAGGCCAGGACATCCTGCTCTACCTGGGTAAGAAAAAACTGGGGCCCACACTGGGAATGGGAGGGGATAATCCAAAGAACAAGAGAGCCAAGTGAAACATTTGGGCTTTATGGACTCCAGATCCAAAATAATTAAAATAATTAATTCAATAAATAAAAGAGTTGAAAATGAGAGACCTGAAGAAGTAGGAAGATGGTGAGGGTTAGATGAAAGATTCAGCTCTGAAGAGGGAGGAGAGAGGAAACAAGAACAAAGATTAGTGAGGCAAACACTCTAATAAAAAAGGCAGACCAGGGAAATGCAGTAAACAGGGGTGGGTTTGAAATGACACCTGTGTGCTCCCAAACCCACAGAACACCATCACAGCTCCATGGGCTGGATCATCTTGGCAGTGATGGTGCCCCTGGTGCTCCTGACAGCTCTTGCATTTTGGCTTAGGAAGCGCTGGTGAGTTTTTGTGCCCATCTTTCCTCTTCTTGCATCCACTCCCTGTCTTCCTACCATTCTTCTCTCTCTCTCTCTCTCTCTCTCTCTCTCTCTGTCTCTCTCTCTCTCCTCTTCCCCATTAGTTCTTTCCCCAGTCTTCTTCTTTTCACTTTCAATTCTCACCTCCACCTCATGCAGAGTAACTTTCATCTCTGTTTTCATCAGGTCACACTGTGAGCCTCCTGATGAGATGCCAGCAGCCCTGGGTTCCAGACATATTTAAATGCAGCATGGCGATAATGTCCGTTCAGCTCTCCATGTACAACTTCGGTTGTTTATCTTTTGTTATTTGTATATTTAATGATCTGTTATTAATATAAGCTAAAGGTAATCTTGCAGGACTTGCTTTCCAATCTGGCTCAGAGATAAAAAGTCTTATTTTAACTCTGGATAAAATGAGATCCTAGCAACCTCTTCATATTGAAAAACTGATGAATCTCAGGCCCATTTCAGATGTCATTTCTTTATGGGGACCTTCCCTGACTCACAAGTGGAAGCAGTGTCTGAACTCCCACACACTTTCCAGTGTGCTTTGCTGAATCTACTTCTCACTTTTTATCCTTTGTTGCAGTTATGTAGGCCCCTTTTCACCTTCTAATATTTAAGTTGAGAGCAAATCTATGTCTTTTTTAAATTTGTACCATGTACAAAGTGTGCAATATGCTTTCAATAAAAGCCTGTGTTAAGTTTGCTTAGCATTTACCACAAACATCAGGTACCTGAAGTTCTAGAAAAAGGAAGGAGGAAGCAAGGAAGTAACAAATGTATTTGGATATGCTGCTCTTAAGAGGACACACTCCTCTAATTTTACTATCTGACAGGTTTTCTTTCTTTTTCTGTTTTTTTAATACTCATTTGAGGGTAATTTTCTGAGAGAGTGTGGAAGAGAGAGGGAAAGACAGGGAGGAATATCAATATGAGAGAAACACATGAACTGGTTGCCTCCTGCATGCATGAGTCAATATCAATATGACTCATGCATATTGATATCAATATCAATATCATGAGGATATTGATATGAGAGAAACACATGGACTGGTTGCCTCCTGCATGCAGGGCCAGGGCAGGGGAGGAGTCTGCACCCAAGGTACGTGCCCTTAACCGGAATTGAACCCAGGACCCTTCAGGCCACAGGCCAATGCTCTATCCACTGAACCAAACCAGGTAGGGCTAATTTTCTTTTTTAAAATATTAATTTGTTTACTTTAGAGAGGAAGGCAGAGGGAGAGACAAAAACATCAATAATGAGAGAGGATCACTGATCAGCTGCCTCCTACATGCCCTCTACAGGGGATTGAGTCCTCAACCCAGGCATGTGCCCTGACAGGGATCAAAGGTCAATGCTCAACCAGTAAGCCATACCAGCTGGGTGAGTCCTAGGTTTTTAATTATTTAATTTGTTTGAGGCTACCTTCTTTTAAATTGTATATTTATTTTTAGATATTGATTTTAAGAATGGGAATGGAGAGAGAGAGAGAGAGAGAGAGAGAGAGAGAGAGAGAGAGAGAGAGAAAGAGAGGGAGAAACGTTGATGTGAGGAAGAAACACTGATTAGTTGCCTTGCACCCGAATCAGGGCCTGAACCTGCAACCTCATATGCCCTGACCAGAACTGGACTGCCACCTTTTGGTATATGGGATGGCGCTCCAGCCACTCAGCAAAACTGGCTAAGGCGACAGCTACTACTTTTGAAAAGAAATAACTGGCGATGTAATTACTGGATAGTACTTGGTTTCTTGACAAAATACCCAAATAAAATATGAGACAAGAATTGCAAAGGCCCTGGCCAGATGGCTCAGCTGCTTGGAGTGTTGTCCCATACAATGAAAGGTTTCAGGTTCAATCATAGTCAAGGCACATACCAAGGTTGTGGGTTCGAAACCCAGTCGGGACCCATTGTAGGAAGCAGCAATCAATGTTTCTCTCTCAAGTCAATAAAAATATATCCTCAGGTGAGGATTTTAAAAAAAGAATTGCAAAAACACATTCATATAAAATTATTTATCTGGATTGATATAAAAAGTATGGCAAGTGCTGGCGAGCATGTGGAGAAAAGGAGCCCTAGTGCGCTGCTGCTGGGAACGCAGACTGGTGCGGCCACTACGGAAAACAATGTGGAGTTTCCTCAGAAAACTAACTATGGAACTGCCCTTTGGCCCAGGGATCCCACTTCTAGGAATATATCCTAAGAAAGCAGAAACACCAGTCACAAAGAATAGATGCACCCCTATGTTCACAGGAGGGCAATTTACAGTGCTAGCCTCTGGAAACAGCCCAAGTGCCATAGCAGATGAGTGGATACAAAGCTGGGTACACTTACACCATGGAATCAATCCCACGCAGCAGGTCCCTCCATACTGTCTCTGACTCTTTGAGACAGCATGGAGGGACCGGAGAGGATCATGCTAAGTGAAATAAGCCAGTCAGAGGAAGACAAGTATCACATGGTCTCACTCATGTGTGGAATCTAATGAACAAAAGAGATCCAGAGATATAGAAGCAAAGAACAGACTGCAGAACCTCAGAGGAAGAGATCAACCAAAGAACTTGTATGCATATGTGCATAACCTGTGGACACAGACAACAGGCTGAGGAAGGCCTGGGGTGAGGGGATGGGGGTGCCAGGGAGGGAAGGCCATTCTAGACGGAGTCACCGGGAAGAAATGTGGGATATATGTAATACTTTCAATAATAAAGATTTAATTGTTTTTAAAAGTTCCTTAAAACACAGTATTAACTGAGGTAAGAAGAAAGCATCTGATTAGGATGGTATTAATAAAATATGTAATATAACTGTTAAATATAATATATAAAGTAATAATAAATATTGAAATAATGTGTTATTAAAACTGTCCCAAAAAGAAAAAGTGTGGCTCAGAAAGATTGTTGAATTCACACATTTAAAGAGAAGAAATACCAGCCTTATATTAAAACCTTTTAGAAAACAAAGAAGGCATTCCTAACTTAAGAGACAGCATATTTCTGCCACTAAAAACTTATAAGATAATTGCAAAAAAATCAAACTATACACCAATAT
The DNA here is from genome assembly GCA_963924515.1 of Vespertilio murinus. NCBI lineage: Eukaryota > Metazoa > Chordata > Mammalia > Chiroptera > Vespertilionidae > Vespertilio > Vespertilio murinus. Next base: position 73,998,070 of record OZ004711.1, on the reverse strand, counting down.
TTCTTATAAATATCAATACAAAATTCCTAACAAAACGTAATAGAATCTAGCAGTATATAAAACAGTTATTATATGATGACTATTTGGGTTTATCCCAGACAATGAAGATTTTTTAAAATTTAAAAACCAATCATTATAATTCACCATCAGACTAGAGAAGGATAGTCATATTTTATCTCAATAGTTAGAAATACAACATTGGAAACATTGAGCATCTTCTCGTGTCAAAAACTAGGAATGAAAGGGCACCTTCTCAATTTCATAAATAGGGAAAAACCCCAAAACTTCTAACATCCTACTAAATGGTGACACTTTTGTCTTCTCTTCTAAGGACATTTGTATTCATCATTGTAGTGAATGTCCCAATCTTACTAATTAAAAAAAGAGAAATTAAAGCCATAAGATCATAAACCAAGAAGCTTAACCATCTCCATTTGTAGAGGACGTGACAGTCTATGTAACAGGGAACACTCACTCCTGTTCTACACGCTCTTTCATCGTTCAGAGTCTGCAGAGTTAGTGCACAATTTGCAAAGTTTGTTGGAGGACCTATTTAGCAATGTAATAAACTAATCCAAAACAAAGGACTATTTTTGCTTTACTACATCTTAAAATAAATATAAATAGCAGCAAAACCAAACAAAGTCAAATACTTAGTGGCTACAACTGCATTTAGTACTATTTAGATCTATACAAGTCAATCAGGGGAAACTGAATTTTTATACAAATAATAGTTACAAAAGATAACTTCCAAAAGCCAACCTTTTACAGGTAAAATTCAAGATTTGATTTGCCAATTAGTTTTTACTGTGTATAATTTTTATAAGAATAAGAATTGATCTGTCTGAAGATACTTTTAATAACATATAATGCAAGTTGGATCAGTAGAAAGTATGTAATTGTGCTTTTAGAATAATGAAATTAAATTGGTTACAGGAATGTACTTGGTATAATTTCTTATACATACTTTAATTTGGATACTGCAGCAGAGTAACAAAAACTGGAGAAATTAAGACTTTCAGATTACAATGCAATATAGAGATTTTCATGTGAGGCTGTAACTATGGGGAAAAGACATGGTTAAGTACAAACTTCCCACATCAATAGTCTACTTGCCAGGTACCACACTGAGTGTGCCTTATCTTCTCAAAGTGGTGGGTTAGGGTAACGGTCCCAACAGATGAACAGCTGCTACTGCAGGTGAACAGCAGCACATCAGAGAAAGGGAGTTGTGTTTAATTCACTGGCCTTATTTTTAAAAATATATATATTTTTTTAATGATTTCAGAGAGAGAGAGGGAGAAAGATAGGAACATTGATGAGAGAGAATCAGTGATTAGCTGCCTCCTGCAAATTCCACCCTGGGGATCCAGCCTGCAACCTGGGCCTGAACCCTGGCTGCAATCAAACTATGACCTCCTGGTTCACAGGTCGATGCTCAACTACTGAGCCACACCAGCCGGGCAGGCACTGGTTTCTAATTTCAAGTAGATTGAAGGTGAGCAACATAGAGGTTCACAGGCATTTCTCTTAAGACACATTAAAGAGCTGTAACTTGATGCTTGTGAATGTCTGTATCTGAATAGGCATCTATATTTGAATACCTGGGAGTTAACAGTTACTGAACAGACCAGCCTATGGAAGATTTCCTATAAAAATAATTGGTTTGGTGTATATATTATGTTTTGTATGTTTATTCATAAAGACCTGCTTGTAATAAAGGTAAACTTTAAAAAGCTGCTAGTATCAGTCACCTCTCTGTCCTGCCTCACATTTTCTCAGTCCATTTCCCCCAACACCAACCACCAGCGACTGCAAGGCAGCAGCCCTGAACTTGAGCTGCACTGGAGTCTCGTGCGCTGTGTCCTGAGGCTTTTATGTGACGAGGTCGGGACACCCGTGAGAAGGGAGCACCAGCTGTGGGTGCTCCAAACCGCAGAGGTGGCATTAACACCTCACTGACAGTCCTTGACTTTGTGGAGTGCGGACCACTGAACATTTTTGTGCGTGTATACTGAAACATTCATTTCCCATAGGAATATACATAGAAATGGAATTGCTGGGTCACAGGAGGGACATAGTTTTACATTTAATACAAACAAGTTTTCACCATGCCATGCCAGTCTCCCTTTCATCTTCTCTACAAACTCACTCATATTTGATACTAGAAGCTCAATGCATGAAATTGGTGCAACAGTAGGCCTTCTCCCCCTCCCCCTCAGACTGCCAGCACAGGATTCCCCCTAGCACCCGGGACCTGGGCTTCCCTCACAGCCCTGGCTTTGTCCAGAAGGACGTCCAGTCTAATTAGCATATTATACTTTTATTATTATAGATTATTAACCCCTTTAATTTTAGCCATTCTTGTGTGGGTATTTTTGGTTATCTATTTGTTGTTTATGGTTAGTATATTCCTGTTGACTAATAGTACTTAACATATACCTATTAGGCATTTAGATAGACTCTTTTGTGAAGGACCAGTTTACATTTTTAGCCATTTGTGAGTGTGTGTGTATGGTGAGGAAGGATGTCGGTCTTTTTCTTATTGGTTTGAAGTTCTATGTAATGTCTGTGTACTAGTCCTTTGCTGAATATATGTGTTGTGAATATTTTCTACGAGTCTCTGGTTTACATTTTACTGTCTTAAACTTATATTGTGATGGAAAGAATTTTTAATGGGATATAATGACTAATATTGTTCTTTATGATGATTGTTATATATTCCTGTAAATTATTTACTCCTTCTCCAAGGTCATGAGATATTCTCCTTAAATTGTGATGAGTGTGCATCAGCAGCATCATGGAGCTGTTTTGTTTTTCTTTGAAAAGAAATTATTTTATATGTAACTCCAGAATGTCTAGTTCTTTAGGTCAGCAAAGAGGCCTAAGAATTTGCATTTTTTAAATAACTTTCAGATGCTGCTGATTCTGATGGTCTGAGGATCACACCTTGAAAACCACTTTATGTTTGAGAAGCTTGCCTTTTACATTTAGATATACAATGTGCCTGGACTTGATTTTTGTGTGTGCTATGAAATGGGGATAAAAGTTAATTTTTTCCATGTTAGTCAACTGACTAATAACAATGATATGCGGCATCAGGTATGCTGTAATTTAAGTGCCTATGTGTATACTGACTGGTGCTGAACTCCTTATTTTGTTCCAATCTTCTGTGAGTCTATCCTTGTGCCAATGCAATGTCATAGAGTAATCTTAATTACTTTAGATTTAATAAATCTGCATAACCACTACTCTTCCTACTCTGCTGTTCTTGATTTTCTTCAAGTGTATCTTGTAAAAGAAAAGGAAAAATTGTAAGAAAACAATGCAGAAGTACAGGCTTTTGGGAAGCTAAGGGTTACTTACTGTCTCTGAAGTCTAAATATCTGTGAGACACCTCTGTTAAGAAGAAAATACTCATATGCAAGTCAAGAGGATTTTGAAAAGTACAGAAGAAAAGTAAAAAGATTTTGAAAAGTGAAAACATCCAGGGTATGGGCTGAATTTGTTCCTCCTCAAATTCATGTGCTGAAGTCCTAACCCCAGTATCTCAGAATGTGACTGTATTTTGACAACACGGTCACATTCATTATGGAGATCCTTCGGTTAACACCAGGCCTTTCTGATGAGCCCTAATCCATTCTGAATGCGATCCTCCTAAGAAAAAACCGGGCACACAGACACCAGGACCAGGGATGGGTGTGCACAGCGGACGGTGATGTGAGCACACAGCAAGGAGATGGCCCGTCCAAGAGCCAGAGAGAGAGGCCTCAGGAGAAACACACCTGCTGATCTTAAACTCTGTCCTCTCAAACTCTAAGGAATACATTTTTGGTGTTTGAGTCACTCAGTCTGTGAGTAGCTATAGCAATCCTAGCAAACCAACACCTCTAGTGTTGGCAGAGTTTTCTTCTAGATGATTGTTTCCCAAACTGCTCTCATGATGAGAATCACCTGGTGGAGTTGTTAAAATACAGATTCCTGAATCCCAACTAAGAAGTGCTAAACTAGAATTTTTGGAAACATAAATGTAAAATTGTATACTTAACTAGTGTTCTAAGTTTAGCACCTCTTAGTTGGGGTTCAGGAATCTGTATTTTAACAACTCCACCAGGTGATTCTCATCATGAGAGAAGTTTGGGAAACACTGACTAGTGATTGCTGGGACAGGGGAGCACTATTAAGCCGTATAACAATGAAATGTCATGGACCAGGAATTCTCATCCATTTTTAATTGAGGAGTCAGGTTATACCTAACACACAGGTGCTGTGTATTGTTGCTTGTTGTATAGGTTTAGTTCTAATACTTTAGGCATCTTTGTAAATGAAAAACCAGTTGAAATATTTTTTGGATATATAGGACTCATTGCTCAGGTCTGACATAATCATTGCAGCCAATAATCTGGTGCTCAGATTGAGCAAAGCCACATAAGTAGTGCAAATATACACGGAGTGGCCAGATTATTATGACCACCTGACATTTGTGGGCAAATTTGCTATAATTTCGTGCTGAATTTGCATGAGGGCCAGACCATTATAAATGGGGAAGCAGATTGTTTACCACAACAGTAAAAGTGATTTTTTTTCTGAAGATATGGGTAAATAAAGCAATTTAATAGCCTTTAACGTGGGATGATTGTTGGTGCTCTGAGCCATAGAGTAACAGCAAAACAGCTGATATGTGGTAAATGTTCAAGAGCAGCTATTGTTCAAGTGTTTAAACACTAGACTGTCAGCCGAAAATCTAAGTCTAAACGTGTGAATTGAGGCCATTAGCAACTAGCAATGTTAGGTCAGAACGGAGAGTGTCAAGACTGGTACAAGACAACAGAGGGGCAACAGTGCATCAAATTATTACAGATCTTAATCAGGGATCTTCTCAAATGATCTCTGAACGCACAATAATAACCTGGCCACTCAGTGTATAGTAGATAAAACAGATTTTTAAAAAATATATGTTTTCACTGATTTGTTTTTTTAGAGAGAGAGGAAGGGAGAGGGAGAGCAAGATAAAAACATCAATGAGAGAGACTTTAATCAACAGCCTCTTATAGTCCTCCAAATGGGGACTGAGGCTGCAATCTGGGCATGTGCCCTGACCAGGAATTGAACCTGGGACCTCTTGGTTCATGGGCCAGTGCTCAACCACTGAGCCACACTGGCTGGAAAGAGAAAACATTTGAGATTCATTCCATCCCTGTACTTTCCCTCACATGAGAACTATCACAGTCTCTTCAAGTAATGTTTTGTGCCATAATTCCAGAAATAAAATCCATAACTGTGATTTACATATTACACACAGGAATTTAAGGGTCACGCAATAAAACAGTGCTTTAGCATTGAAAGTGAGTGAGGAAGGAAGGACTGGGATGATAGAGATGATATTGAATGGTCAGGGACTATGAGAAAATGGAGAGGAGTCTGGGGCTGTGATGGAGGCTAAATGGAGAATGACTGCTAAGACATGCAGAAGGGAAAACAAGAAAGGACTAAGATATGGAGATATGGAGACAAGCCAAGTGCCCATCAATAGAGGAGTGAATAAGAAAGTGGTAGTACAGGTATATAGTGGAATATTACTCAGCCATGAAAAAGAATGAAATCTTACCATTTGTGACAGCATGGGTGGGTCTAGTATTATGCTAAGTGAAATAGCCAATCAGAGAAAAATAAATGCCACATGACTTCACTTATACATGGAATCTAAAAAACAAAATTGAAACAAATTCATAGATATAGGGAACAGACTGACAGTTGCCAGAGAGAAAGAGGATTGGATGAGTGGGTGAAAAAAGGAAAGAGATTAAGAAGTAAAATTGATCCAGGCTGGCAAGGCTCAGTGCTTGAGCAACCACCTATGAACCAGGTGGTCATGGTTTGATTACAGTTAGGGCACATGACTGGGTCGTGGGCTTGCTCCCCAGTGTGGGGCATGGAGGAGGCAGCCAACCAATGATTCTCTCTCATCATTGATGTTTCTATCTCTCTCTCAATCTCTCTACCTCACTGAAATCAATTAAAAAAAATTTTTTAAAGATGTAAAACTGACAATTACAAAATAGTCACAGGGATGTAAAGCACAACACAAGGAATATAGTTAGTAAAACTGTAGTAACTGCATAAGGTGCCAGGTGAATACTGGAAATACTGGAGGGAACCCTTTGTAAAGACATAATAGTCTCATCACTATGCTGTACACCTGAAACTAATAGTACTAAACAGAAACACCTTATAAGAATATGACTGTCCTACCACTATCTTATACACCTAAAATTAATACTAAATAGTATTTAACACAAACTAATTGAAAAGTAAAGTTTTAAAAATGAGGGAAAATCAAAATGGGGAGGAGCAGCACATGAATGGTTAGAAAAGGGAGCCCAGTAGGACACAGAATGCTGGAGGGAAAGCTGACAAGGCTAGACAACAGTTACTTCTTTCAACCCAGTTATTTTACACATAACAAAACTGAGGCCAGAATGCTGCTGTGCTTTTTCCAATTCACTGCATCCAGCAGGTGTCTCATCCAGGAATGTATCTTTTAAAAAATATATATTTTATTGATTTTCCACAGAGAGGAAGGGAGAGAGATAGAGAGCTAGAAATGTCAATGAGAGAGAAACATAGACCAGCTGCCTCCTGCACACACCCTACAGGAGATGTGCCCGCAACCAAGGCACATGCCCTTGACCGGAATCGAACCTGGGACTTTTCAGTCCGCAGACTGATGCTCTACCACTGAGCCAAACCAGTTTTGGCCAGGAGTGTATCTTGACTTTCAGTCCTAAGATCCTTTTAGTACAAGAGACTTGCTGTGAAGAACAAGAAGCAGTCACAGATACATAGAGAGGCTGAAGCCAGAAAGAGGATAGAAAAAGGAGAAGCAACGTGGGAAGGAAAGGAAGAAACTGAGTAAAAGACACATGACTGTAAGGGGCAGTGGATTTCTCTAGCAGGGAAGTTGAGGTCACTGCGGTGGGGAGTGGGGATTCAGATGGGTGTGGGAGACTGTGTGGGAGGGGAGCTCCGGTCTGGGCTCTGAGGGGAGCTTAGAGGACAGAGAAATTCCAGAGCTCCGGTGGGGTGTGAGGAAGCACCAGGTAACAGCTGTTAGGACATGAGCATGCCTGTGGCCTCAGCACCCGTGGACGAAGAGGAGGCATCTCAGGGAGGTGTGGAGGCCCAGGGGGACATGGGCGTCCTGCCCTGGCCAGTGTGGCTCAGCTCATGGGGTGCAGGCCCAGCACCAACAGGGGGCAGGACGGGTAACAGGATGATGTGCTCCGTGAGGGGTCACACCTGAGAGGGGTCTGGAAAGGAGCGCTTTGGACATGTCAACGGTGTGTTAACCCAGACGCACAAGAACAATGGACAGAGCTCGCTTAAGGCCAAGACACACCTTTCAGACCTGGAGCTTGAGTGCCCGCTGGGACCTGCCCAGTTAGCAAGTTATGATCAGGTCACCCTGTGAGGTTACTTCCTGTCACTGAGCTTGTCAGATTGACCACGTGGCACTTTCTAAAACTGAGGTGTGAGAGGCAAGTCCGAGGTAAAGATGAGGTCGGGAAGCGTGGGGCTTCAAAAGGTTGGTAATAAGAGTGTTCTGTAACTAGTATCCTGCCCTGCCCTGTAGATTGGTTAAGAATGTTTCTGCTGAAAGCTTATTAAGGACAAGTCCCCTCATTTAAATTCTTCAAGGGAGAAGTAAAAGTTTCTCATGAGCCCGCAGGGTCTTAATTATCTTTGGCTCAACATAATTCAAACGCTAAGGCTCAAAATAAGACAAATGCTAGAGTGGCACATTCTGGGGAGGCCAGTTCTGAACCCCTACCATAGCTACGGAGTAATTTAGCTCATCAGCTTGTGAGCACCAATAGATGTTTGTGTGTGTGTGTGTGTGTGTGTGTGTGTGTTTTGTATTCATGTAATTATCCTATTCTTTTCTTCTAACATTCCCTTCCTCTCACCCTGTAATCAGGACACGATATGGTTTCTGCCTGAATCTGTGCTTCCCAAATTGCAATACAAATAAACCCTTATTGCCTCGCATTTTGGCTTTTTAATTTTAGGTTAAGATAATCTTAACTTTTTTTCAAAATATTTTAAGAATTAACTTTAATTTGTTTATTTGCATACAAATAAATAACAAAATAGCCAGAGCACATTTATCTAGAAGTTACAAAGGAAACCATTTTAAGAGTTAAACACCATCAGAATGAGCAGGGTCAGCATGGCCAGCAAAGACCCGTGTATGGTAAAACAAGCTGGAAGATCCAAGCAGGGCCAATAAGAAGGAAATGTTGGATAAAGAACTCCAGAATATTCTATTAATTTAATTTCCCACAAATCATCACTGTTTTTTAAAACTTATAATAGGAGATTTACAGCATAACCCTCGTGTAAACTTCAGGCTTATTAGCATATATTTTAATCCTAAATAAATCTGTGTAAGATTCTCATTTCACCAATTAGAAATACTAGCAAAGATTTCTGATACCTGAAACAATATTGTTAAAAATCTGTGTGATGAAAAAAGTAATTGGATGCCTGAACCCAACTATTCATTCAAACTTACTCGTTGCGCACCTTGCCAGGAGGCATTCCACTAGAGTTGGGGACCCAGTGCAGCAGAGGTATACAGACCTAGCACCCTGAGCAAACCACTGGAGCTGAGATTCTGAGTGGGCAACGTCTCACTAATTCTGGGACTAAGGGCTGGGACTTTGTTTCAAGAAGGCTTGTTTCCTCTAGTCTGTGAATTATCATAAACCCAGCACACCAAGGCTTCTAGTCCTTAGTTTGTGTGCTTCCTTCTTAAGTACAAGAAAAGCTCCAGAACAAAGTGATTGCCTTGTAGACCACTAGATATTCACGAGTGTTGCAAGATGCTTGTATCCAGGCAGGTGCTGAATGACTCTTGGGTAAATGATCATATATTAATGCAAGTCAAACAAAGATTTTTATGTTTCGGGTTCCTGTGGTGGTTGTGATGGCTACTGGTTCTTCCCTAGGATAATGGAGTAGTAGTTTATACTGTTACACAGGGCAACCATAGGAGATCCTGAACATCAAACAACGAATGAGATGTCAGAGATATGACACAATAGGGTGGGGCTTAGACAGAAGAAGAAATTATTTGAAGAGTGTTTAAATCTGGCACAAAAAAGACAGAGTGACAGGAAAGAGCAGGGACAACAGAACATCAGGTAGGAATTAGAAAACATTTAGTTTTATGCTTTCACTGTCTGAATGAGAAGGAAATATCTCTTATGCGCCATTGAAACTGACTTTTCAATGGCGCATAAGAATTATTCCATATAGATGAATTAGAGAAAGATGAACAGAATGAAGGCTGAACAAGGAAGATGCTGAAAGCCAGAGGAGACTCAGACTTTAGGGGAAATGAGAGGCTGAATTGGTGTCTAGAATTTAGGGAAGGACACTGGGTTTTTGTTTTCTTTGTTCTGCTGTTAGATGAACGAAGACAGAATAGAGGTAGTGTGGAGTAGTTTTATTTAAAGCAGAAGCCAAGACAACCTTTCCTGAGAAAGAACATCTGTAAAGGAAATGCTGCTTCTGCACATTCCATTGCTAGCTGTTCTCCTCGCAGCCGGTGACAGTGAAGATGGTAAGAACTCTGGCCACTGCCCTGATGGGTACAAATGTGTGTGTGTGTGTGTGTGTGTGTGTGTGTGTGTGTGTGTGTGTGTGTTTCTGTGTGGTGCATCCTCAGAACATACCTGGAGAGCAGAATGTCAGCACAGTCCCGAGTATCCCGTACTCTGGGACCCTGTGCCCTTCTGAAGGTTGTTTGTAAAGCCTGGGGCCCTGGGCAGCTGAATGCTGCCGAGATAGCCATGGCTTCCCTTGTCTCCAGACTCTGAGTGTTTCCTTCCTGGCACCTTTCTTCCTTCTCTCCTTCCCGATGCTTTTCTTCTCCTTATTCTCTCTGTTCTGTTGCCACAGCTTTCCAGGAGATCTCCTTCAAAGTTATCCACAGCTCATCCTTCTACAACCGTTCCTGGGTGAAAAGTCAGAACTCTGCTTGGTTGGGTGACTTGCAGACTCATGCCTGGGACAACTCTGGCCGTACTGTTTTCCTGCGTCCTTGGTCGAAGGGCAACTTGACCAAGAAAGAGATAAAAGAAGTGATGGAGTACCACCATGGGCTCTCCATTGAAATGTCGAACAAACTTCACAGACATGCCCGACAATGGCAGCTTAAATGTAAGTTCAATTCACAAAAATGGGGAGGTGCAATGTGCTGGGTGAGGGGTGTGTCTCGATAAATTCCTTAATCCAGCCCCCACCCCACCCCTCCACCCCCAACATTCAATCTCTTTAGCATTCTCTGTCTGGTACAGCTGTTGTAACCTATTGCATTTTATTCACCCTGGGTTATAATCACAACTCTCACACTATGTGCTTTCTTCTCTTGCTCTCACCATTTACGTCACCTTCTTTCAACAACTTGCTCACTTCTATTTCCAAAAAAGAAGTCATTCATTTTTTCCTCCACTTTCAACTACCACCAATTACGTCAAATCCCCCAAACTACTTCTATTTCATTTCTTTGCTTACAGCAATTTCACCTTTACTCCCTCTCTCTTCTAATTTACAATCCTTCCCTAGATCCCTTTGAGGTACAGGCAACAGGAGGCTGTGAGCTGCACCCTGGGGGAGCCATAGTAACCTTCTATCTATTTGCTTATCAAGGATCAGAGCTCCTGCACTTCCAGAACAATTCCTGGCTGCCGTCTGTAAAAGATGAAATTACAGCTGAGCCTATGAGCAGAGTATTCAGTCAGTACCAGGTCGCCAACAAAATGATAGAGGATGCTCAGTGACACCTGCCCACGTTTCCTCCTGAGTATCCTTGATGCGGGGAAGGCAGATCTCCAGAGAGAAGGTCAGTACCATATCCTTCCTCCATGAGTTTTCTAAAATTATACCTTCACACCAACCCTTTGAATTGAGGATAAGGGGGTCAGGAGAAGGACAATACGTGAATTGCCAGCATGTGATAGATGTGTCCGTCTAAAGTGATGTGAAGATGTGAACCTCCAAGTCTGTGTTTGTTCGTATCTGAATATCTTTTCTGTCCTCTGCAGTTAAACCAGAGGCCTGGCTGTCCACTGGCCCCAATCCCGGTCCTGACCGCCAGATGCTGGTTTGCCATGTCTCTGGCTTCCATCCAAAGCCAATTTGGGTCGAGTGGATGCGAGGTGAACAGGTACAGCAGCGCACTCAACAGAGTGGCATCTTGCCCAATGCTGATGGCACATGGTACCTTGAGGTTTTCTTGGAGGTGGAAGCCACTGAGACATCTGGCCTATATTGCCGGGTGAGACATAGCAGCCTGGGAGACCAGGACATCCTCCTCTACCTGGGTAAGAAAAAACTGGGGCCCACATTGGGAATGGGAGGGGATATCGGTCTACAAGCAGAGCAGGAGAGCCAAGTGAAAGATTTGGGACATATGGCCTCCAAACCCAAAATAATGAAAATAGTTCAATAAATAAGAGTAGAAAATGAGGAAGATGTTGAGGGTTAGATGAAAGATTCAACTCTGAAGAGGGAGGAGAGAGGAAACAAAAGATCAGTGAGGCAAACACTCTAATAAAAAAGGCAGACCAGGGAAATGCAGTAAACAGGGGTGGGTTTGAAATGACACCTTGTGCTCCCAAACCCACAGAACACCATCACAGCTCCATGGGCTGGATCATCTTGGCAGTGATGGTGCCCCTGGTGCTCCTGACAGCTCTTGCATTTTGGCTTAGGAAGCACTGGTGAGTTTTTGTGCCCATCTTTCCTGTTCTTTCATCCTCTCTCTACTTGTCTTCCCACTTTTCCTCTCTCTTTCTTTCCTTGGTTCCTCCTTCCTCAGTCCCATTCTTTTTACTTTAAATTCTCACCTCCACCTCATGCAGAGTAACTTTCATCTCTCTTCTTATCAGGTCACACTGTGAGCCTCCTGCCAGGCTTCTTCCTTTGGAGTGAGACGCCAGCAGCCCTGGGTTCCAGACATATTTAAGTGCAGCATGGCGATAATGCCCTTTCAGCTCTCCAACTTCGGTTGTTTATTTATTTTTTTATTTGTGTGTGTAATGATCTGTTATTAATACAAGCTAAAGGTAATCTTGCAGGACTTGCTTTCTGACCTGGTTCTGAAATTATAAAACTATTTTTTTAACTCTGGGTAAAATGAGATCCTAGCAATGGTTACATATTGAAAAATTGATGAATCTCAGGCCCATTTCAGATGTCACTTCTTTATGGGGACCTTCCCTGACTCACAAGTGGAAGCAGCGTCTGAACTCCCACACACTTTCCAGTGTGCTTTGCTGAATCTACTTCTCACTTTTTATACTTTGTTGCAGTTATGTAGGCCCCCTTTCACCTTCTAATTTTTAAGTTGAGAGCAAAGTCTTCTTAAAATTTGTACCATGTACAAAGTGTGTAACTGTATGTAATATGCTTTCAATAAAAGCCTGTGTTAAGTTTGCTTAGCATGTACCACAAAGATCAGGTACCTGAAGTTCTGGAAAAAGGGAGGAAGCAAGGGAGTAACAAGTGACAATCCTATCTAAGAAAGAGAAAACATGGTCATTGACCTTCACGATATTGCAAAGATGGCAGCGCCAACAGCCAGTAAGGAAGGAATATGCTCATTGACTGCCATGTCCTTAAAGATGGCAGTGCCCGCAGACACAAGATGGAGGTTCCCAGTCCCCTCAGCCCTGCCTTGCCACAGACCTGCATCAAGAGTCCCTGTCCCCTCAGCCCCCAGCTCCCCGGGGTAGGCCCAAGGGGCAGCTAGCCTTGGCTGTCTGCTCAGCTGCTCAGGGCCGCCTGAGGCTCAGGTAACCAGGGACGGCCAATACTTGTGCTGTCGGCAGTGGCAGCAGCAGAAGTGTGATGGGGGCCTTGCCTTCCTCTGATCACCGGATTGCCTCCGGTGGGCTCCTGAGGGCTCCTGGATTGTGAGAGGGGGTAGGCTGGGCTGAGGGACCCCTGCCCTCAGGGTATATAATACTAGACCTCTAGTATTATATATCCTGCTACTTAACACAAACGCAATTTTTCTATCAACTTGTAAAAAAGAATATACTATTTGTAAGTTAATTCAGATTTGCAGTGTATGAAAAGAAAATTTGAGGCTATATTCATAAAAGTACACAGGAAAAAACTCAAGAAGAACAGACTTTATTTTTTACATAAAAGTTCTATTTTCTTGTGAGGCAGCAACAAGTGTTCTGATACAGGAATACATAAGTACATAGTAACAATATTTATCACCATTGGAAATGCTGTTTTTTTGGGGAGAATTTTATTAGAAAAAACAAAAATTTTAAAAACTGCATTTAAAAAAAGATTTAAACAGCTTCAACAGATGAAAGACACAAACTTTAAAAAAAAACATAAATAAATTATATTCTTCAACAGGATTTCATAAACAAAATATATTGTTCAGGGCTGCTCTGCCTGTCATTAATTTAAGGCAGAGTAAAACTTAAACCTTAAAGTGCGGAGTTAAGTATTCTTAGCTTAATGCAAATTCAGCACTTCCACTGGTCCGGTTCACTCCAATGGTCCAAGCATCAAGGAATGAATCTTAAGTTTAGAATAATACAGTAAATTCAGTAGTGGCAATTTTCCTTTTTCGAAAGAAAATCTTGACAACCCAGTCCTAATCTTGGACATATCCAAGGCTACAAATTCTTCCTTTTTTTTTTTTTTTTAATACCTTTAAGTAAAAGCCAACCATTGAAAAGAAAAAGCCTGCCGGAACCGGTTTGGCTCAGTGGATAGAGCGTCGGCCTGCGGACTGAAGGGTCCCGGGTTCGATTCCGGTCAAGGGCATGTGCCTTGGTTGTGGGCACATCCCCAGTAGGAGGTTTGCAGGGGCAGCTGATCGATGGATCTCTCTCATCGATGTTTCTAATTCTCTGTCCCTCTCTCTTCATCTCTGAAAAAAATCAATAAAAAATATTTTTTTAAAAAGAAAAGAAAAGAAAAAGCCTGTCTTGTTGCCAGTTATTCCACAGGTAGCAATAGCACCTTCTAAAAGGCAGATTTGGCTTGTCATAAGTGTAAGAAACATTTTAAACAAAATGAAGAATCTAGAACAAAAATAATTTTGGCATCCATGCTCACAAATATTAACCAAAAAGGAAAGGGTATTTTTTAAAAACGTAACTGCTCACAAAAAAACAGGACAAGCAACAGACTCAGTCATGATCAAAACCAGTAAATTCACATGTTGTTATCACAACAATTTCTTTAAGGGAAAAAAAAATAACTTAAGACTGATAAAGTAAATAACCACAGAATAGCTCCTTTTGCCAAAATATACATGCCACCTATTTCTTTTACTGCAATGGAAACACATTTACTTAAAATAAAAATTAAAAAATTAAATTATATTCCCATTGAAGTTATTCTACTTACTTCCTGTACAGTTTTCTATAAAATAACGATTATAGAATGTAATTTTAAAAAACAATATTGAGACCCATTAAAAAAATCAACCTCTTGTGAACTAAGGGTTAAATAAAGTGGAATTGACCAAGATTAATATTTTTTAAAGATTGTGATAAAGTTCCTATGTTTAAAATTAGCCCTTTGGCACTGGCAGTTAAAGTTGTTTGTACCTTGTACCTTTTTGTCCTTTTTCAAATCTCAGGCTCTATTTCTCCCAAATCCACGGGATATGCTTGGTTGCCATACAATTCATTTACCTACAAATTTACATTGTCCTTACAATCAGACATTACAAGTTCCATTTATAAGACTGTGTAAAGAATAAAGTTATCCCATTCCTATTTTAAATTACTTAGATTAAGGTTATAGGAAACTCCACAGAAAAATGTGAATTAGACAAACATGCAAAACAGAGTAAAAGGAAAAACTGTACAAAGTGGCATTCTAGCTGTAAAATACCCTTGTAACTTGTATGGATGGAGACACAAGAAGGTTAAGTGTGAGGCAAAGAAAAGAACGTGGATTTAACAGAACTCAAGTCATCCAAAAACAGGCCTGTGTGTTTTTCAAACTTGTCTCTAACTTCTTCTTCCTGCCTTCTACACTAACTCACCTGACTTCAGTTTTACCTTTCCTGTACTTCTGAGAGAGCAGTTCTCTGGGGAAATGGCTAAGTCAAAGGCAAAGAATCCAGGTTCTCAGTAAACCAACCAGAACATTTAAATCCTGAATAACTGGGCTAAAACTGACTTAGAAGCTACATGGACTAATTCCAAGTAAATTAGTTTTGAACAAAAAGGAAACAAAATTCATCGCTGTCACCAACTCACTTGACAGACTTATGTTTGAATTTATCTAAATTCTCTAAATACATCTCCATTTTAACTTGAATAGGGCATGCTTTTGATTACTTAGATATCTTAAAGTTGCATGAGTATAAGAAGTCCTTTCAGAAGATGTATTGCTACCACTAGGTTTTCCTTGATGGGATATGTCTGGATAAACTGACATAGTAACCCTCTAAACTGTATCCTTTAACAAGTATTAAATTTTTTTCTCCCTTTAATATGTATAAGAACATTAAATCATTGCATCAGAAGGTAGTATATCAAGACCTCAGAAGGATGCTTGTTACCAACACAGTTTGCTGAAACTCACTTTTTAAAAGAGCTGCTCCTTAATTTTACTACCATATACCCAGACATGACGTACTGTGGACACATGACATGGGCAGTAACCATATTAGGATGAGCCTAACTCCAAAACTGGATGGATTTTTCAAAGGTTCCTGATGCTTATGCCCCAAAGCTCTCCTTTGCCTGTGTTCCCCACTTTGTGGAATGCTGGACAGACAACTAGCAAAACCTGTAGGTAACGTCTCAGTGCCCACTACATACAGAAAATGTCAGTCGCAAGATTCTGTGACTACGGATTGCTATTCAATGGATTATGCTCCTGGCAAACTACTAACCCGGACCAAGTCCACAAGACAACAACATCACAAAAGCAAAGGAGGAAATCCATGCACCGTCATTTTAGGATCTCTGGGACTATGATACAGTGATGATGAAAGGCAGGATGATACCTATAGTAAAGGGAGATCATGTGACAAATACTGTGCAGAAAACCAAAGGGGCTCCTCACTCCTAGCTAGCAATCAACACTGGATAGCTTCCTATTGGCTGACTTTCAAACCAACTTCTGATGACGGATGGGTGAGAACTTATTAAGCACTCATCTCCAAACTACAAATTTTTCTGAGCATAGGGTGGAATGTATACATGAGTAGGGAAGAAAACAGCAGTTTTACAAATATTTCACTTAAAGCACAAACTTCTGACATCAAAAAACATAAATCACATCATGTACTAATATTGCTTTTTATTTCTTTTTTATATACTTGGTCAATGCATTTACTTATCAATTCTTATTTTGGAGAAGAATACAGTCATGAGAATAAGATTGCTGGGAAAATGTCAACAATCCCTTTGGTCCCAAAGCTGAAAACAGCTGAGAAAAGCACACATTTAGAAAGGGAAACAAGAAACAGAGGCCACCAAAGAATCTTTTCAACATCTGTTTGCTACGTCTCAGAAAATGTAACATTGGTATTATAAAATAGTCATTATCATATAAAAGGTGGTTCTTGCAGCATCATTCACGTCTCCAGGAATCATTTGTAGGGATCAGTGTTTTGTTGTGTGTTTGTTTCTAAAGAAGTTTAATTTGAGAACAAAACAACAACAAAAAGTGGTATCAGCCCACCAAAAGTAAAGAATGAGACCTTCCTTGTCTCAGCTGGCGCTTCAGGAGAAAGCAGGCTACGCACTGAGGGCTGGCCTCCCGTGAGCAGCCACCGGGGTGCTCTTCCAGAAGCCGTGCGGGAGTCCCCGTGCAGCGCCTGAGCCTGAGCCTGAGCCTGAGCCCTGCACAGCCAACTGGGAGCGCACGGTGCCATCACAGTCTAGAGATGCGAGGGAGCAGGGGCCGAGCAGCACTGGACCTACCCTTCAGCCTCCTCAATTGTATCGGGCGGCGTGAGGAGAGAGGACGGTGGCATGATTGTACTTGTTCCTCGGGAGACTCGGTCTTGCTCTGCAGACAGGGAGGCCATAGCGATGGGCTGCAGCAGAGTGGTCGTCATGCCAGTGGTGACTGTCAGACTGTGGCCAGAGCCCTTGAGGGTAAGATCTGGCGTGGGAAGGAGTGGCTTGAGGATGCTGACGAGGCAGAAAGCAGAGCCGCTTTTAGGAATGAAATTCACCTTGTTTTTGTCAGGACAGTAAAAGGCTGGGATTTCGTGAAGTTGCTTTGGCCTAGATATAGAACAGACAACCCAATGCATTTAAGTCACAGAACAATGGAAATAAATTATTTTATTGTTTTTTTTAAAACAGATAATAGACACATAAAAGGAATCAAAATTCAAGCTATGTCAAAAGCCTCAAATGCTATGGGCCAAAGTGGTATTAGACACATGATTCAAAATATGTATTTCAGAACGCCGAAAGGACACCATTCATATTGCTGCTGTCAGTTCCCTGGCTAGCCCTGTGCACCATAAACTTTACCAGGCTGCCAAAGTGTCCATAGCACAAAAAAGGTAAAGAGCTCCTGCCAGAGGGTCTGAGAGATGTGATAAAATGGCTTGTAAAGGTTTACAGGTGGCACAAAGGAAGAGGGAGAGTTTGGGGAGCAGCAGCCTTCCAAAAGAAGTCACATCTGAGCTGGTTTAAAGAATGAATAAACAGACCTTGGGAGGGAGTGTAAAATGAAAAGTTTCAAGTAGACAATGCTTTAGGTGGCGGATTTTATTGATTAACAGTGAATACTACCCATGAATAGCTTTGACAAATGTAATAATAAAAGAAAATACATGAGAGAGTAGGCTTAAGAAGACAGGCCCAGCTCCAGCTGCCACCGTACTGGTCCTCTCGTGGCCCACGCCTCCACCCGAGGGCTCTGGCAGCAGAGGCCTGGGACAGCGAACCTTGGTTCCAGTCACCGTGTGACTCCCCCTGAGCCTCCGCTGTCTCAGCTATGAGATGGGTTGATCACCCGCTACCTCCAGCCTTGTCGCTGGGACTTGATGAGATAAATCCCAGTCCCTGGCACACAGTAAGTGTTCAATAGATGGCAATGCCCTCTCTCTGGGTGGGAGCTATGGAGATACTAGCCCCCTGCCTCGCCTGGAAGGGTCTAGATCTATTCTGTCCACCAGAAAAGTCATGAACCCCATGTGGCTACTGAACACTGGAAATGTGGCCAGTCAGACTTGAGACGTACCATCAGTGTGAAATATACACCAGATTCTGGCATGCCCTCTATTAGGGACTGAGCCTGAAACCCAGCCATATGCTCTGACAGAGATCATAGGTTGATGTTTAACCACTGAACCACACCAGCTGGGTGAGTCCTAGGTTTTTAATTATTTAATTTGTTTGAAGCTATCTTCTTTGCAACTTTAAATTTTATTTTTTAAAATTAATTTTACGGATGGGTGGGAGAGAGAGAGTGGGAGAGAGGGAGAGAGAGAAGGAAGGTGAAAGGAAGAAACATTGATGTGAGAAATAAACATTATGCTAAGCGAAATAAGCCAGTCAGAGAAAGATAAAAATATCACATGATCTCACTCATTTGTGGAATAAAATGAACAACATAAACTGATGAACAAAAATAGAATCAGAGACAGAGAAGCATTGACTATGCTGTCCAACCTATGAGGGAAGGTGGAAGGTGAGGGGATAAGAGATCAACCAAATAACCTGTATGCATATATCTGATCATAACCAATGGACACAGATGGGCGGGGGGTGCAGCTGGGGAGAGGACAATGGGGGGAAAAGACTTATATAATACTTTAAACACCTACTCCAACCTCTAGTTCAAGTCAGTTACTTCCCTTAAGTTAAAAGTAATACTTGGAGAGAATGTTCTTTAAAGAATAATTAAATAAGCAAAACATTTTTAATTAGGGCCAATAACTGACCTTTGCTTTAATGCCAGTGAATCCAGTGCATTTGCTCTAATTTTAAAATGGCTAGTGCAAAAAGAGACTAATTTATAAACTCTGAGTTGTTTAATTTTATTAATATTTTTTAAAAATATATTTTATTGATTTTTTACAGAGATGAAGAGAGAGGGATAGAGAGTTAGAAACATCGATGGGAGAGAATCATCGATCAGCTGCCTCCTGCACCACCCCCACTGGGGATGTGCCTGCAACCAAGGTACATGCCCTTGACTGAAATCGAATCCCGGACCTTTCAGTCCACAGGCCGACGCTCTATCCACTGAGCCAAACCAGTCCCGGCTTTATTAATATTTTAAAGAAATATTTTTATTGATTTTTAGAGAGAGGAAGGGAGAGGGAGAGAGAGAAACTTCAATGTGAGAGTGTAACAATTGACTGCCGCCTGCACACTCCCTACTGGGGAATGAACCTACAAACCAAGCATGTGGCCTGACCAGCAAGCAATTTAATCAGCTGATCCAACCAACCTGCTCTGACCAGTTGATCCAATCAACTCAATCCAATTCAGACTGTCTAAGGCCAGCCGTGGGCAAACTACGGCCCGAGGGCCAGATCCGGCTGTTCTATCCGGCCCGCGGAGCCAAAAGAGCGGAGGGTTCTCTTGCTCTTCCCTCCGCTCCTTCACCAGCAGCCCAAGATGAGAGTGCCAGCGAGGTCAGGTTGCTTTTGTTCCGGCCCTCCGGTCCAGTTTAAGAACCCATTGTGACCTTCAAGTCAAAAAGTTTGCCCACCCCTGGTCTAAGCAGTTTAATCCAATCAACTGGTCCAACCTATGTGATCAATCCTCATTCTCTCAATTTCCTCAGACCTCTGGTTTCTCTCCTCATTCACTCAATTTTCGTTCATCTCTCTCCTCATTCGCTCATAAAGGAACAAAAGGATACCATATTTCAAGATGATTCCAAGATGTTCATAATGGAGGAAAAAGATAAATTATGCAAATCGGACAAGGTTGGATATTATCCACAATGTATTTTAGGTTTCAGAGTGAGGAAAGCCAGAAGAGAGCCTCTTAGACTAGCAGCCATAGTGTGAGAGCTAAGTACCATCACCAAATTCCCAAATAATGCTCACCAACTATCTGCTCAGTCTCATTTACACTTACAACCGCAGCCATCACTTATAAAGCACAGAACATTTCAGCTACTGAAACCCAAGGCTGAAATACTTTCTGAGAAACCTTTGAGTCTAAAATTGGAGTACTTGACCAATACCAGTCAACAGAATAGGAGCACAGGTGATCACACACCAAAAGTACGAGACACTGTTGAAAATTTTACTACTTCTTACTGTCTTCGTCACAGTAACATGACTCGGCAAAGTAACAGAATCCTGTTTTCCATATTGGCAGACAAAATGTTTTTTAAAACTGTTTAACAAACTGAAGACCAAAAGTAGATAAAAACCAAAGGGAATTCAAGCCTTGAAAGAAGGAAACCAAATGGGTAAGGTCCATGGTATATCTTGAATAAATGTACTGCTAAATTCAAAGTGTGATATTGACTGCATACAGGTTCAAAAATAAAAGCCACAAATGACACAACAGAAAGAAGTGAGAAAAGGTTAATAACAACTGGATATTAAACATTACTGTTAATTTTCTTTGGTGTGATAATGGTATTGTGGTTATGATGGAGTAGTGTGGTTACTTTTAGGAAACACATACTAAATTGTTTTTAAGGTTTAGTGTCATGGTGCCTGCAAATTACTTTCAAACAGTTCAGCATAAATACTACCCCAAACAAAGCAAATATAGCAAAATTTTATTACAGAACATAGGGAGTGGTTATATGGGTGATCACTGTACTATACTTCAATTTTCATAATAAACATTCTCACAATAAAAGCTTGACTCTGGGGGAAGGGGTGTACTTACGAGCATTCCTCAAAGACTTTGACCCTTTCACAGCCTTCTGGAGGTTCCCTTTTGAACATGTAACTGTTGTTGGGTTTTGGTGAAGTTGCATATTTGGGCAAAGGGGAGTTGTTCCCATTCTCTGCAATAAACAACATGCTGGATTACTAAGAAATACTGCTACATAAATGCAGAGTCATACTGTAATTAATTGTTCTTGCCTTCTCCCTATCCCATGAGCTACTTGAGGGTAGAAATGGTGTTTCACCCCAATATCTGATTCCTGATAAAGAGAAGATAGTTTGTTAAATAAATGCATAAAGAAATAAAAGATTTTTATGTCTTTTCCATTTATAATCACCGCCACCGAGGCCTGTCTCTGATTTGTTTTTAATCCACACACAGCACACAGACTCCAATCGCACTACCATTCTTTCCAGTACAAGTAACTGGTTGATTATCATTCTCTCCTTCAGAATTTCTCACTTGATTTCTCGGCTCCTCCAGTTACCATCTCTGCTCCAGGGAGTCAGAGCCATCTGCACTAAACGCCTTTGCCTATGAACTTCTCCATGCCTAAGGGATCCTCCTCTGCTGATTTCCCAAAACTGCCTTCAAAGTCTGGCTCAAAGTTTTTTAAATCTTTCCAATTAATTATATCAAAGGGAACACTTCTTACTCTGGTATTCCTGTTCAGTGCTGATGTCCTCAGTTTATATATTAACTTAAACATTCTTGATATGTTACTTAAGTGTTCTGAATTTTCAGCCTGTTAGCTAAGCTATAAATTCCTCACCAAGAGTAGCATGATGGCTTTGTTTTCTTACAAAAGAAATTCTGAGCAACTAGTCAGTCACTAATCTCCTAAAATCAAATACAGTAGGGCACAAAATTTATGACATGCTGTCAAAGGGCAGATTTTAATGACCACGATTTTTTAAATGTTGGAGGGTACGTGGGATTGAACACTAAGTACCAGGAATAAGCTAAATGGTTTGCATTCACTACCCCATTTAATTCTCATAATAAACATAAGAATTAATTATTCAGATTCCTGACAAGAAACACATGGCCCAATCAAAGGATTTAATTGAGTAGGTGTTAAGCTTGTGTGCACATTGGAATCATGGAGCATCTCCTAGTACCCATTCCTACCACCCCCAAGGCTGTGATTTAATTGGTCTGGGTGTGGGCCTGGAACAGTCATACTTTATTTAATCTAGAAGCTGGGCATAAAGGGTTCAAATAATAACATTTTACAATGGCCCATAGTTTGAAGTGACTTCTTCAGAAAACCTTATGTTCTCTGCATGTGCTATAATCTCAATAACTTAAGTGTTTGGTAGTAATGGCCAGCTGTAACAATGAAACATTTTAGGATGTTCAGCACACTGTGAGTATGAGGTCCTAAATAAATGACTACTGAACTGAGATGTAGAATCCTATATAATAAAAAGCTAATATGCAAATTGCCCCCTCAGACGGCCATTCGACCAAAAGACCAAGAGTTTGACCACTTGCTATGATGTGCACTGACCACGAGGGGGAGGTGTGAACATGGCAGGTGTCAGCAATGCGGCGCTGCCGACCCCAATGGGCCCTGACAAGAATGGGACTGTGACGGGATGGTGGAGTAGGTGAGCAGGAGGTGCCAGGCCAAGGCAGAGTGCCGGGCAGACTGCAAGGCTGCAAGGTTGGGGGCACGAGCTGGGGTCCTATCTCCGCAGGCCACCCCAAGGGACCCCATCAATGCACGAATTCATGCATTGGGCCTCTAGTTTACAAATAAATATCTTGCTATTGCTCTGAAGCACATGCAGTAACTAAAGTTAGGCTAACAAAATATTGCCCTGACACAGACATATGAAAGGTCCTATTTGTTTTAAAAGGTAAGAATACTAATAATTAATATTCAAACTGCTTAGGTCACCACATTATTTTTCAAGTTGCATTAAGTAGTTTAATACTGTAAGTAGCCCTCCAGGTTTCCCTTGAATAGTCATTTTGCATGATATAAATCAGCTCTATACTTTCTAGAAATATCAAAAAAGTATAGATCCTAAAAAACACAAACTTAAAGGTTTCACATTTAATTAAAAAGTAGTGGGTAGTAAAAACATGACTACTAAACGACAGAATAAAGTGCTCTTCAGGACCAATGTTCATCTCATTTATACCCAAAAGAATGTTTCTCACTAATACGACACTTGTATTAACAAGCACACAAAAAAAGGAACAAATAAAAACCTATAAACCCACCCAACGTGACCATCACCTGAACACACCACAATAAAACCTACTGTTTTGTACTCCAATTTTTAGAAATCTGTTTTGAAACACTTCAAACTAGTTACCTTAGTGCAGCTTTAAGTGTGTGTGTTCTGCTAGAAAATAAATAGAATAAATGACAACATAGGTGGTATTCCCTTATCATCTGGTAACCAATTCCTCCTGCACTGTACCTTTATCCCTGGGATCAGCGAGCAGGTCATCAGCTGAACAAGGGCTCTCTTCGCTACCTTCATTGGAGATGGTGAGGAATGACGCAGGGGACACAGACTGAGAACGGCTGCTGTTGTTGCTCCCCCTCTCGGCCCCCCCAGGGGTCTGCGTGTCAATGCTGCGTGTGCTGCTACTTCTCTGTACAAGGGGAGGAGGTGCACGATGGCCATCTGGAATGTCTTGTGGCTGTTATAAAAGTTTTAAACATATGCATATTTATCACTGACTTTGAAACTCACCCAGAAATGCATCCAATGTTGACCTTCCCTTGTAGTTTCAAAAGACTCCTAAATCAGAATCTCCTACTTATAAGCTTAATGAGAAAGAAGCCTTTGTGTTGCTCCATTAGTGATACCCCTGCCTAATCTGACTCCCCCACTGGACACCGAGCAGCCTGGGCAAAGACTCTCTCTTTCTAGGGACTGGCACCTGACAGGTGGTCAATGCTTACTGAACGATAAATTGCACTGAATTACTTACCATGTGCTAAATAGTACTTTAAAATTTATACAGAAGGGCCATGGTAAAATGAGAATTCTAGGTGTAACACTCAATTCCATTATTAGAAGAAAAGGTTATCCATTGTGGGAACTTGAGATAACTAATTGTAGGCCGTTACTTTCTCCCCTGCCAATTCTGAGTGTGTTTTTTTAAATATATTTTATGGATATTTTACAGAGAGGAAGGGAGAGGGATAGAGAGCTAGAAATGTCAATGAGAGAGAAACATCGACTAGTTGCCTCTTGCACACCCCCTACTGGAGATGTGCCCGCAACCAATGTACATGCCCTTGACCGGAATTGAACCCGGGACCTTTCAGTCCGTAGACCAACGCTCTACCACTGAGCCAAACCGGTTTCAGCAAATTCTGAGTTTTTTCAAAGAAACTTTGCTACATGAGGAAAAAGTTAACCACAACAGTGCTACTTATGGGGGGAATCAAGGGAAATAATTTGAAAAAAGCTGTTGGGGCTCACTTATCAGGGAAACTAGGAACCTGTTTACCTGTGCTTCATTTATATTTATTACATGAGGGAAAGATTCCCTATCATGCAGTATGGAGTTGTGTTTTCTCTAATCTAAGCAAACCTTTAATCTTAAGCATCAATGAAATACTACTTAAAACTCCTCAATTTGTTTACTGAAGAAAAATGCTTAGTATACTTTGTGACATGGTTTTAAATACAAACAGGAAATGTTCTGTCTTGCGTATGAATGATTCTTATGTGTATTAAAGTTAGTAGAACAGTACACAGTCTTGTGTATGAGAGGTAAGAACTACAGTTTATGATGTTATTATTAACCTTTGAAAAGGTAAGTAACCAACAATAAGGAACAGATAGCCCTGGCTGGATGGCTTGGTTGGAGCATTGTCTAGTGTAATGCAATGGTCGGCAAACTCATCAGTCAACAGAGCCAAAAAACAACAGTACAACGACTGAAATTTCTTTTGAGAGTCAAATTTTTTAAACTTAAACTATAAGGTAGATACATTGTTATTAACTTATTTAGGGTATTCCTAAGCTGGCCTTTGTTAAAAATTCAAAAGAGACCAAAGATCTGCATGTGGCTCATGAGCCGAAGTTTGCCGACCACTGGTCTAGAGCATCAAAAGTTTATGTATTGGAGACTGAAACAAGATGGCGGCCTACGTAGTCTCCTAAGCTGCCACCTCATCAACAATTTGGAAAAAAAAAAACAGCTAAATTCAAAAGGGATCGCACCAGACTCACAGGAAAGCTGGCGAAATGGGAAGACTACAACTAGACACAAAGCAGGGTGCCGCTGCTGCCATGTGGAGTTTAAAACTATGGCGGAACCGACCTGCTGGAGCTGCTGCCGCCGGGAATGAGGGAAACCAGACCTCGCTCTGCCCCGGGGCCCAGGGAGTGGGCCAGCCAGGCCGGCTGCCATGGGAGCCAGGGAGCTGATGCGGGGCCTCTGCCGCACCTTTGGCTCCTGCCCGGACGAGAAGCCTTTGAACGCAGTCTCCATGCCGGCAACCATGCCAGCCCGCAGCTGTCCCAGCCCTCCCGCTGTGCTGATGAGGAGATGGTGCAGCGTCTCCCCGCCCGCAGCCAGCTCGGCCCGGCTTCTGCGCACACCTTGCTGGTGAGGAGTTGGCGCGGCGCCTTCCATTCGCCGCCCCGACGAGTCCTTCTTCCACTGCCGCATGGCTGGGCCGAAGCTTCCGCCACTACCGCCATGTGGATTTTAAAACTACAGGGGAAATTGAGCCACAGGAGCTACCATCGCTGCCGCACCCGCCACCACCACTGCGAATAAGGGAAATTCACTGAAAACAGAGCTCACTCTGCCCCAGGCTCAGGGAGTGGGCGGCCTCAGAACTTAGCCTTCGCGTCCACAGCAGCTCCGCTTCCGCACCAAATGAGACACCTTTGAGGGTGGTCTCCCCACCTGCAGCCATCTCAGCCGGCCTGCAGCCATCCCAGCCCGCCCGCCATGCTGGTGAGGAGATGGCGCAATGTCTTCCGTTCGTGGCCCCGGCGAGCCCTTCGCCCTTCAGGCCCACCACAGCAGGGCAGAGCCGGAGCCTCGGCTGGGACCCCAAGGAGGGGCGCCGCCGCCGCCATGTGGATTTTAAAAATGCAGTGGAAATTGAGCCACAAAAGCCACCGCCTCCGCCGCACCCGCCGCCGTTGCTGCGAGAGAGGGAAGCCCACCGAGAACAGAGCTCACTCCACCCCGGGTCCAGGGAGTGGGCGGCTTCGGAGCTTGGCCTCCGCATTAGCAGCCGTTCCGCTGAGACTACTTGGAGTGCGATCTTCCGGCCCGCCGTCCCAGCCTGCCCGCCGTGCTAACGAGGAGCTAGCATGGCACCTCCAATTCGCGACCCCAGCGCCACAGAGGGGCCGAGTGTCCCGGGTGAGCCGTGAGTCCCAGGGGAAGCAGTGGGACCCGGTGGGAGGGGCAGTGAGAACCAGAGGAGGAGCAGACTCTATTCATGTGGTCCTGAGATAGTCACCATAAAACAAGCAGATTGTCAAATGAGGAGCAGATTCTATTCATGTGGTCCTGAGATAGTCACCATAAAACAAGCAGATTGTCAAATGACAGCGGGGAGGGGAAGGAGACCTGGGCGGAGATAAGAGAACAACTGAAGGACTGGTATGCATGCATATAAGTACAACCAACGAACACAGAACTCTGGGGAGGGAGGGCATGAATGGGAGGTGGGCGGGGGGGGGGGGGTGCAATGGTAAGCTATGTACACATATAATACCTTAATAAAAAATAAAATAAATAAATAAAAGGTTTATGCATTGAATCAATTCCAGGTCAGGGCACATACCTAGGTTATGGGTTTGATTCCCAGTCCATGGGAGGCAACTGATCAATCTCTCTCTCAATAGTAAAAAGAAGAAGAAGCAGTTCCCGCTTAGAATTTGATGTAATATCCCTCTCTCCCCAAAAAATTAGTAGCCTAATCTTTTCTTAAATGGAGTTAAAGTATACCACCTGTCTGGTGCTTTTCAAATACAGATAAATAAATTTAAAAAATAGTTTCTATTTAAGGATCCAAATTTAAGTCATATAAGTTGTCTCTATAACATGCAAAGAAATGAAAACTTTTCACTCACTTGCCAAGGTAAGTTTTTCAAAAGATAAAAATTGTAACTGTCTCTCAACAAGAAGGAAGAAATCTAAGTAAATATAAAAAACAAAATTGTAAATGTTTTAATAGATAGAAGAGTTAATGAGTAAGGATTACTTACTATAAGTTGTTCTTCCTTTTCACCTGTCTCTTTAATTATTATTTCAATCTCCTGATTCAAACCTTCCACACTGTTCCGGAACCGGGAGCCTGTTGATTTGGTGATGGGAATTACTGGAACAAGAGTACTCTTTGGAATAGGAGCCTTGAGGAAATAAAGTAGGGAGAAGAGAGGTTTAACACTCATTTGAAACATACTTTTAGTTGACATGAGTAACTCTACACAAAAAAGTCTATAGGCCTCGTAAAAAGTGTGAGTGACCAAATCTTCTTCTCAGTATACTGGACATGAAATACAATCTATATAATATAGAGGTAATATGCAAATTGACCATCATACCCTCACACAGATGGCCACCCCCATGTGGTCACAAGATGGCCAGCAGGGGAGGGCAGTTGTGGGCAATTAGGCCAGCAGGGGAGGGTAGTTCGGGGTGATCAGACTGACAGGGGAAGGCAGTTGGGGGTGACCGGGCCTTCAGGGGAGAGAGAGGGCAGTTGGGGGGACCAGGTCTGAAGGGGAGGGCAATTAGGGGCAACCAGACCAGCAGGGCAGGGTAGGACAGTTGGGGGTGACTGGGCCGGCAGGGGAGGGTAGTTGGAGGCAATTGGGCCAGCAGGGGAGTAGTTAGGCATCGATCAGGCTCGCAGGGGAGTGGTTAGGGAGTGATCAGACTGTCAAGCAGAAGCAATTAGGGGCTATCAGGCAGACAGGCAGGTGAGCGGTTGGGAGCCAGCAGTCCCAGATTGTGAGAGGGATGTCCGACTGCTGGTATAGGCCCAATACCTGTGGGCCTAATCCATCAATCAGATATCCCCTGAGGGGTCCCAGATTGAAGAGGGTGCAGGCTGGGCTGACGGACACCTACTCCTACCAGGGCATGAATTTTATGCAGCAGGCCTCTAGTTTAAAGATAAAAATCCAGACAAGAAGCATATTCACATCTATGAGGAACTATAGAGGGAAAACAGACAAAAGAATACTAAAAGAATTCAATCTCAGAAATTATTTTATGATTTTAACAGAGTTCTAATTTCAGACATAACTTTAAAGTCTTTTAGTGACACAATTAATTATATTCATAGCAAGACTGAGGTGAGAATAAGGTCCTGTAAAATTTAATCACTTATACTTCCATTGTAATGACTTTAATGTTTTGTTCAGGAATGAAAATGATATGATTCGTGCCGAAGCCGGTTTGGCTCAGTGGTAGAGCATCGGTCTGCAGACTGAAAGGTCCCAGGTTCAATTCCGGCAAGGGCATGTACATCGGTTGCGGGCACATCTCCAGTAGGGGGTGTGTAGGAGGCAACTGGTCGATGTTTCTCTCTCATCGACATTTCTAGCTCTCTGTCCCTCTCCCTTCCTCTCTGTAAAATATCAATAAAAAATATATTTTAAAAAAAAAGAAAAAAGAAAATGATATGATTTGTTTTCTTTTTTTCCAAAGCCTGTATCTAACTTTAGAAAACTTTTTTCACTGACAGTTATTATTTTTAAAAAGAAATAACTGATAACATAATTGCAGGATATTACTTGGTTTCTTGACAAAATACTCAAAATAAAATATGAAAAAAGAATTGCACAGGCCCTAACTGGATGGCTCAGCTGCTTGGAGTGTTGTCCCATATACAGAAAGGTTTTGGGTTGGATTCCCAGTCAGGGCATGTATCTAGGTTGCGGGTTCAAAACCCAGTGGGGGAGAGTACAGGAGGCAACTAATCAATGTTCCTCTTTCTATAAAATCAACAAAAACATATCCTTGGGTGAGGATAAAAAAAAAAAAAAGAATTGCAAAAACATCCGCCAAAGTTAATGGCAACAGTGTGCCTGAAATATTTTGTACATTGCCCTGCTGCCTGGTAAGAAATGTGATTAACCCACCATTCATTTGGAGGTGTCTTTGAAAAATCTGTCTTTATGAGGAAGGTGGGTAAGCAAAAGGTAACAGGGCCTTTGATCGATTATCACTAGTTTCATTCAATGAGCAATGTTAAACCTGTATTCCTCCTCTTTTATTCCTTCTCACTGTTACATTTGATATTTTTAAAAATTAAGCAAGACCCGGGAGGAAGATCCAAGCGGAAGCTTCAATCTGGAGTGCTGGGGCTGCACTTCTTCACTGCTTACTGCTGGGTCCCTGCATCCCGCTTTCCTCGCGTAATAGGGGAACACAACCACCTCAGATTGTAACGTGTTTATTTTTTTCATTTCCTCTATCTCTAACATCTTTCTATGTTTTAGAATTATCATTTACCAAATAACATTTATAGCTAAGTGTATTTAGTTGTATAAATGTATTAAGAAATAAATGCTTTGCTCTTTGACAAATAGTTTCCAATTTTTTACTACTCAAAAAAATACCACTATGAACATCCTTTTAAATAAATATTGCATACAAATATAAATATTTCCTTAGGATAAATTCTTGGGCCAGAGGGACTACTGACTCAATGAGGAGGAAAGACTTTCAGGACTTTGATTCATACTGCTAAATTAATCAGCAAAAACATTTTTTACTCCTCACAGTATCTGCACTTTGTGTTCACTGCAGCATTGTTTCTGACAGCCAAGACATGTTAAACCTAAGTGTCCGCTAACAAATAAATAGCTAAAAGTAGGATTATACACACAAACAGTGAAATATTATTCAGCCATGAAAGAGGAAATCCTGCCAATTGCAACAACATTGATGAACCTAGAAGACATTAGGCTAAGTGAAATAAGCTGGAGAAAGACAAATACTGTGTGATGTTACTTATATGTGGAATCTTAAAAAAACAACAGCAACAAAAACCTCATAGAAACAGAAGTAGATGGATGGTTGCCAGGAGACAGGTAGAAGAAATGAGTGAACATAGTCAAAGAATACAACCTTCTAGTTATAAGATGAACATGCTTTAGGGATCTAATGTATAGCATGGTGATGATAGTTAATAATGTATTGTATACTTGGAACTTGCTGAGACAGTAGATCTTAAAAGTTCTCACAAGAAAAAAAAAGGTAACTATGTGAAATGATGGATGTCTTAACTAACCGTATTGTGGTAATAATTTCACAATATTATACATATATCAAGTCATCATAATGAACTGCTTAAGTGCACAATGTTAAATATCAATTATATCGCTATAAAGCTGGGGGGGGGGGTGATACACTGGACTTCTTCAAAATCATTTGAAAATAGTTTTTTCTCTGTGAAAGACCCTGTTAAGAGAATTAAAAACTAATTCAGACTGGAAGAAAATATTTAGAATTCACAAAGCTAATAAAGGACCTGTACCCAAAATATGTAACAATCTCACAAATACATAGTAATAAAACAAACAATTTAAATATGGGCAAAAACTTGAACATACATTCATTAAAGAGGATGTACATATGGCAAAGAGTCTTAGAAAAATGTAGTGCAAATTTATGTCAAGTAAAATACACTACACATCTATTCGAACTGCTAAAATAAAAAATATAAGAGGCAGAGGAGGTGGAAGTTACACTCACCCTCCTCCCAGGTCCAAATTGGAATTACAACTAAATTACAGAATATTCAACCTGAATAGCCAACTGAAAACTAGCTGAACAGAAGTCTTGTAAGCAAGGATTTAAAGATTGAGACTGGTAGGAAGGGCAGAGACTTGAAAAGGGCTGGCCCCACATCTGTATAGCAGCTGGGAATCTGGAGGGACATCTCAGCTGCAAAAGTCATCCCCTGAGGAGCAAGGGGTCTCAACCAAACGCATGTGCATGTGGGAAGAAGAGCCCATATAACATCTGGCTGTGAAAATCAATGGAGATTCTGCCTGCCAGGGCACGATAGTACTCTGCTCAAAACCCAGGTGCCCTCTTAAAGGAACAGCACACAAAATCTCATTCGCGGCCAGATAGCCTGGGCTCCAGTAGAGAGAAAAGATCAGAGCAAACTGGAGATGTGGGAAGACAAACAGGGTTGTGAGGCTCCAGGGAAAGAGCTGAAGGGATAGCTGCCAGGGCCTCTATGCCAAGTTCCTCTCAGACAACACCCACCGATGACATCTTTACTGGGTCAAGCCCTCCCCTCCATACTGCATCAGCCTTGATAAATGCTCTAGCCCCACCCTCATGACTCTGTCACCCTGCCCTGAGAAGCTGTTGGAAATTACAACCAAACTTTAAATTTATGAAATCAAATTTGACCCACGTACCAATATTTTAGGACAAAATTAGTTTGAAAAAAAATATATACGTAAACATACTTTCTCTTGAAAACAATCCGAATATCCTGGACAATCACCAGAAGGTATCAACCTATAAAAGGTGTTGGCAAACTTGTGTTTCTCCTTGCCAAGGGACCTCATCCCAATTTCAATTCAGTTAAAGAGAAATGCTCCCAGTGTGAGCCATCAATAATAGTTTATAGGATCCTATTAAGGAATCAGAGCAGCTAAACGTTTTCCCCTAGTAAATGACTTTATGAGACAGCTATCATTATTACCCTCAATCTTCAGATGAGGAAACAGACTTAGCAGGTTACCTGTCTGATTCCATAGCCAGTGCATCTCTCTATTATTCTGCCTCCAACATACTAAATTGATAGATACAAAATTATGGTAAGTCAAATATGAAAAATTAGCTATGTTCCTTAGAAGTCATAAACAATCTATTGTCTGCATTTTATGTTTTCTGTGCTCCTACCTGACACTGGTTAATGGCTGAATGGTTGCCATGGAATGGTGACTGTCTTTCTTTATCTCGATGATGTCGACTGCTATGCTTACTTCTCTGCAACTGCTGGCGTAATTTTGCAATCTGCAAAGGAAAAAAAAAACACATGCATCAGAGTGTTTCCCATACTACATAAAGAATCCCTGCTTAATAAGAACCAGAAAAATGCAGTCTTAATAAAAGTTTTTAATTTTTAAACTGTATCACAAAATATTCCAAATACTAAACATGTGAAGTTTTCAGCATCTAGAATTATATTACAACTTTCAGAAAGAATTAAAAATTAATAGTTATTTTCTCATTGCCCTCATAAATTACATTTTATTTACATTTCTTTATCAAACTTGTTACCTTCAACAATTCAAAAAATTAAATTATTTGAATATCAATTCAAGCCACAAAATGCACTCACAGATAAAAACTTTAAAAATATAAAATAAGAACGGACAACCAAGATGGCAGCATAGGTAAACACCTAACTTGCTGCCGCACACAACCACATTAAAACTACAACTAAAAGACAAAACGAATATCACAAGAACCATGGGAAGGCTGGCTGAGTGGAAATTCTACAACTAGAAGGAAAGAGAAAGAAAAGCGCACTGAGTCCGGTAGGAGGTGTGGAAGTGTGGAGGTACGGAGGCACACGTAAAAGAGGCTCCGGTAGGAGGTGTGGAAGTGTGGAGGTACGGAGGCACATGTAAAAGAGGTTGGCACCTGGGTCCACTATTGTCTTTTTCAATTGGGAGAGAGATACAGGCTCCTGGCTGCTCTGAACTCCAGTTCTGGGCGAGACTCTGAATACCCAGATTCATACGGAGAGAAACTGGACAGCTGGCGTCAGGCCGGAACATGAGGGCGGCTTTCTCTCAGCGGTGCTTGCAGCAATCATTGTTCCAGCATGGTGCCATGGGACAGAGACCTGGGGGTCTCTTCAGGGCAAGGCTGACGGGCAGCCATTGCTGTTTGCTCTGCCCTGGTGATTCCCTGAGACTCTGCCCCACCCAATTTACAACTCCTCCTAAGTTATGCGCAGAGGCTTTTGTATATGAATGGACTGGCCTTTTGCAATCTAAAACCTAACAAACTGCAGCTTGGTCAGAGAGCCCCAGAGTTTCCAAAAGAGGGCCCAAGGCTGTACAGCAGCTTGCATTGCTTCACAGCTGGACCTCATCGGTGCACCTCCAAAACCCAAACAAAGAAGAAGAATCTGCAGATCTCTCCGTAGCTACTGCTGGATGGCTTCAGGCAGTGGCTGACTTTGCACCTCCTTGGAGATTCAAGAGCCAGTGTACCCAGTGGTCAGAGTAAGACCATCCAGATTACAACTCTTCACATCAGGGGCACCAAAGCCCCACTGAAGCAATTCCTACCTCATAAGGTTGTCTCCAGCACAGAAGTTCTCCCATTGTAGGCACAACTGGTCCTCACAGCCAACTGGCCTGGAGGTCAATTTCTCCCAGTGATACCAACAGCAATCAAGGCTTAACTATAACAAGACTGTGCATACAGTCTACAAAGGGTTCACCAAGAATGTCCACCTCAGGTAATTAGGGAGGCTGAGCCACTGGCCCTATCTATAGGACACCAAGCACACAAAGCCACTCTATCAACACAGGGAAACAGGCAAAATGTGGAGACAAAGAAACAGATCACACATGAAAGAAATGGAGGAAAACAAACTACTGCATATAGAGTTCAAAACCACAGTTATAAGATTACTCAAGAATCTCTGGAAACCTCTGAGAAATATAGTGAGATCCTCAATATGAAAAAGGACCAATTAGAAAGTAAGCAGACACTGACTGAAATAAAGAATAATACACAGAGATCCAACAGCAGAGTAGAGGATCCCAAGAAACAAGTCAAAGATTTGAAATACAAAGACGCAAAAAACACTCAACTGGAAAAGCAAAAGGAAAAAATATGAAAATAGTGAAAGGAGCCTCTGGGACAACTTCAAGCATACCAACACCCGAATTATAGGGGTGCCAGAAGAAGAGGGAGAGCAGGATATTGAAAACCTATGACAAAAAATTACCCCTACCTGGTGAAAGAAATAGACTTACAACTCCAGGAAGTGCAGAGAAACCCAATCAAAAAGAATCCAAAGAGGACCACATCATAATTAAAATGCCAAGAGCAAAAGACAAAGAATATTAAAAGCAGCAAGAGAAAAATAGTTACCTACAAGGGAGTACCCACAGGACTGTCAGCTGATTTCTCAACAGAAATTATGCAGGCCAGAAGGGAGTGGCAAGAAATATTCAAAGTGATGAACAGCAAGTACCTACAACCAAAATTAGCTACCCAGCAAAGCTATCATTTATAAGTGAAGGTCAGATAAAGAGCTTCACAGATTTAAAAAAAAAAGCTAAAGGAGTTCATCCCTGCCAAACCAGTATTATATGAAATGCTGAATGGTATTATTTAAGAAGAGGAAGAAAAAAAAGGTAATGATAAAAATTATGAATAACAAAGTGACAATAAACATGTTATCTATCAATAAGTGAATCTAAAAATCAAGTGAATAAAAAATCTGATGAACAGAATAAACTGGTGAATAGAATAGAATCAAGGGTATAAAAAGGGGGTGGACTGACAATTCTTGGGAGAAGGGTGGGGTGAGGAGTGCTGAAGAGACTGGACAAGAATCGTACACCTATGGACTAGGACAGTGTGGGGGAGGGGTTTAGGGCATGGGGTCGGATGGGAACCAGGTGGAGAGGAGCTATGGGGAGAAAAAGAGGAACAACTGTAATAATCTGAACAATAAAGATTAATTTTTTAAAATACCAAATAAATTTTAATCAATATCCCATGTTATTTCTGCACTGAATTTTCCTGGTTTTGTTTCCCCCCGCTACATTACATGTAAAATAAGAATGTTATAATTATAGAAAGAAAATGGTAATCAGGTAATCAAGGCACAGGGGCAAAATCAACTTAGTTATACCGGGTTACTAAATGGCAGAATTACTACCATAATATACAGAAATAATATATGTGAATTTGTTCTATCACTAAAATTTATATACCGTATCTGATATTTATATTATATTAATAGGTACAGATTCTCATTTTTTTAGAAAAGGAAAAACACACTATCAGATAAGTAATGTGTACATTTCTCCATTCAAATCCTTATTCAATTAACATAACTTTTTCTGTTGTTAATTCTTGAGTAAACAGAAGTAAGACAAAAACACACAAACCCCACACACAATGGAAACTGACAAATTTCTGCTGCCCACAATTTCAAGGAACTAGCCAACAGAGGAATCAAGTTTCCACACCAACTCTCTTGGAATTATTTTCCTGACCTCCTTAAGTTGATCTGTACTGCCCCAGGATGCTGAACGCTTGTGAGACCCTTTCTTCTTTTCATAATATTCTTCAGCCCATGCAGCTTCTGTCTATAATGAGAAAAAGAGGGAAGGGAAATTTTAATAAAAGAAATCATTTAACAATAATTATACCACATTTGCCATAGCATGGATGGACCTTCAGGGCATTATGCTAAATGAAAAAAAGTGAGACAGAGAAAGACAAATACTGTATGTGGATTTTAAAAAAACAACCCACAAACATAAAAAGAAATCATATTCAGTTTCTGATCAGAGCCACGGGATAGGTTGGCAGGGGATGTGGATAAAGGTGCACAAAAAATACAAACATACATTTATAAAAGAAATAAGTACTGGAGATGTAATGTACAGCATGAAGGTTTTAATTCCCACAGGTGTATAGTACATTTGAAAGTTGATGTTTCTTTCTCTCCCTCTCCCTTCCTCTCTAAAGTCAGAACAAAAATATTTTTTAAAAATCAATAAGGAGATAAAAGTTTTGAACACTATAACCAATATGACCCAATATATACTCATTGAACATTATACCTTATAATTTCTGAACATATAGTTTCTTTATCCCAGCATTCATGAAACATTTATCATCAAGACCATATGCTAGACCATAGAGATGTCTCAGTAAATATTAGAGGATTCAAATCACTGAGTATATTCTCTGATCACAATGGTATTGAATTTGAACTCAATAACAGTAAGACATCAAGAAAATATCCAAATATTTGAAAAGTAATCAACACAATTCTAACGAAACTCTTTACAGGTAAAATTTAATATTAGATTTCCAATTAGTTTTTAGCATGTATAATTTTTATATGAAAAAGGACTGATTCATCTCAATATACTTTTAATAAAATAAGCAGAAATTATGTAACTGTGGTTTTAGAAAAATGAAATTAAATAGGTTACAGGAATTTACCTGGTATAATTTCTTTTTTTTTATATATATATATATTTTATTGATATTTTACAGAGAGGAAGGGAGAGAGATAGAGAGCCAGAAACGTCGATGAGAGAGAAACATCGACCAGCTGCCTCTTGCACACCCCTTACGGGGGATGTGCCCGCAGCCAATGTACATGCTCCCGACTGGAATCGAACCTGGGACCCTTCAGTCCGCAGACCTACGCTCTACCACTGAGCCAAACCAGTTTCGGCTACCTGGTATAATTTCTTATACATACTTTAAAATTTGGAGATCAACGAGAGTACCGTATTTGCCAGCATATAAGACAATTTTTTGGCCCTGAAAAATACGTATTTGCCGGCGTATAAAACGACTGGGCGTATAAGACGACCCCCTAACATTTCCACTCAAAATACAGAGTTTGTTATATACTCGCCGTATAAGACTACCCCCACTTGGAGGCATATTTTTCAGGGCCAAAAAATCGTCTTATACGCCAGCAAATACGGTAACTAACAAAAATTGGAGAAATTAAAGACTTTCAGATTACAATGCAATATGGAGATTTCATGTGTGCTGTTTGTAACTATGGGGAAAAGACATGGGTAAGTACATCAGTGTCAAACTTCCCACATCAATTGTTTACTTGCCATGTACCACAGTGAATGTGCCTTATCTTCTCAAAGTGGTGGGTTAGGGTAACAGTCCCAACAGATGAACAGCTGTTACTGCAGGTGAACAGCGGCACATCAGATACTGGGGTTTTAATTCAGAATAGAGTGAAAGTGAGCAACATAGAGTTTCACAGGAATTTCTCTTTAGACATGATCAAAGAGTTGCAACTTGATGCTTGTGAATGTCTGTATTTGAATAGTTTTAGGTGTCACTGTGTGTTAAACAATTACTGAACACACTGGCATATTGGAGATTTTCTATGAAAAAATAATAATTGAATTTGTGTACAAATATTTTGTGTGTTTACTCATAAATTTAAAAAACCTGCTTGTATCAGTTACCTCTTCTGTCCTGTCTCACATTTTTCTCAGCCCGCTTCTTCCTCCCCCGCCCCCAC
Organism: Vespertilio murinus; assembly: GCA_963924515.1. Lineage (NCBI taxonomy): Eukaryota > Metazoa > Chordata > Mammalia > Chiroptera > Vespertilionidae > Vespertilio > Vespertilio murinus. The sequence continues at coordinate 73,960,912 of OZ004711.1, read as the reverse complement.
ACTTAGAGATTACAAGACTACATACAAGACAACAGAACTGAACTTTAGCATGTGTTTTGCATTGTTTTACTAAGGCTTTTACATCATGTGGTTGGGACACCTGTGAGAAGCTGATGATCATTTGTGGATGCTCAAAACTGCAAATATGGGGGAATTAACACCCCATGGGGCAATCCTTGACTTTGAGGGATATTATGCTCAGTGAAATAAGCCAGAGAAAGATAAATACCATATGATTTCACTTGTATATGTAATCTAAAGAATAAAACAAACAAAATAGAGAACAGACTAATGGTTGCCAGAGGGGAGGGGATTGGAGGAGTGGGTGAGAAAAGTGAAGAGATTAAGAATTACAAATCACCCGAAACCGGTTTTGCTCAGTGGATAGAGCTTTGGTCTGTAGACTGAAAGGTCTCAGGTTCGATTCCGGTCAAGGGCATGTACATTGGTTGCAGGCACATCCCCGGTAGGAGGTGTGCAGGAGGCGGCTGGTAGATGTTTCTCGCTCTCTAGCTCTCTCCTTCCTCTCTGTAAAAAATCAATAAAATCTGATTTTTTTTAAAAAAGAATTACAAATCAAATGAATTCCCCAAAAATGTCTCTGGAATAAATAAAGACCGATAGCTGCAACAACCCTAAGAAAGAAGAATTAAGTAGGTGGGATCTCAATACCAGATTTCAAGCTGTATTACAAAGCCACTGTTCTCAAAACTGCCTGGTATCTGCACAAGAACAGACATACAGACCAATGCAATAGGATAGAGAACCCAGAAATCGACCCAAACCACTATGCTCAATTAATATTTAACAAAGTAGGCAAGAGCATACAATGGAGTCAAGACAGTCTCTTCAATAAATGATGTTGGAAAAATTGCACAGATACATGCAAAAAAATGAACCTAGCCCACCAACATATACCATACACAAAAATAAACTCAAAATGAATAAAGGACTTAAATGTAAAACGGGAAACCATAAAAATCTTAGAGGAATCCACAGACAGCAAAATCTCAGACATAAGTCGAAGCAATTATCTTCACCAACAGAGCTCCTAGGGCAATGGAAACTAAAGGGAAAATAAATGGGACTACATAAAAATAAAAAGCTTCTGCACAGCAAAAGAAACCATCAACAAGCCCACTGCAAGGGAGAACATATCTCCGATAAGGGAATAAGGGTTTAATCTCCAACATTTTCAGGGAACTCATACAACAAAAGGAAGATAAACAATCCCATCAAAAAATGGGCAAATGACCTAGATACTTTTCGAAAGAGGACATACAGAAGGCCAAGATACATGTGAATACATGCTCAAAGTCACTAATCATCCTAGGGATGCAAATCAAAATGACAATGAGGTACCATTTCATACTTGTCAGAATGGCTATCATCAACAAATCAACAAATAATAAGTGCTGGTGAGGATGCGGAGAAAAAGGAACCCTCGAGCACTGCTGGTGGGAATGCAGACTGGTGCAGCCTCTGTGGAGAACAGTATGGAGCTTCCTCAAAAAACTAAAAATGGAACTCCCATTTGATCCAGTAATCCCACTTCTAAGAATATATCCCAAGAAACTAGAAACATCAATCAGAAAGGATAAATGTAGCCCTATGTTGATAGCAGCACAATTTACAATAGCTAAGATTTGCAAACATCCTAAATGCCCACCAGCAGATAAGTGGATTAGAAAACTGTCGTACATCCACACAATGGAATACTATGCTGCTGTAAAAAGGAAGGAACTCCTACCATTTGCAACAGCATGGATGAACCTGGAGAGCATTATGTTAAGCCAATGGTCGTCAAACAGCGGCTCTCGAGCCACATGTGGCTCTTTGACCCCTTGAGTTTTTAGCAAAGGCCAGCTTTTTTTTACCCTAATTAAGTTAGTAACTATATACCTACCTATATAGTTTAAGTTTAAAAAATTTGGCTCTCAAAAGAAATTTCAATCATTATACTGTTGATATTTGGCTCTGTTGACAAATGAGTTTGCCGAACACTGTGCTAAGCGAAATATGTCAGTCATAGAAAGATAAATATCACATGATCTCACTCATTTGTGGAATATAATGAACAACATAAACTGATTAACAAAAACAGATCCAGAGACAGAGAAGCATCAATTCCAGGGGTGGGCAAACTTTTTGACTCGAGGGCCACAATGGGTTCTTAAACTGGACCGGCGGGCCGGAATAAAAGCAACCTGACCATGCTGGCACTCTCATCTTGGGCTGCTGGTGAAGGAGCGGAGGGGAGAGCAAGAGAACCCTCCGCTCTTTCGGCTTCGAGGGCCGGATAGAACAGCCGAACAGGCCGGATGTAGCCTGCGGGCCGTAGTTTGCCCACCCCTGAATTAGACTGTCAAACCTCAGAGGGAAGGCAGTGAAAGGTGGGGGAAGGGAGAGATCAACCAAAGAACTTGTATGCATGCATATAAGCCTAACCAATGGACACACACACTAAGGGAGTGAGGGCATCAGCGGTGAGGCGGGTAGAGTGGGCAATGGGGGGTTAAGGACACATATGTAATACCTTAATAAATAAAGAGGGGGGAAAAATATATATACATATATATATTTAAAAATGAACAATTAAAATAAAAGAATTACAAATCAGTCCTGGCCAGTTTGGCTCAGTGGATAGAACGCAGGTCTGCAGACTGAGCAGTCCCTGGTTCGATTTCTGGTCATGGACACATGTCCGGGTTGTGGGCTAGGTCCCTAGTAGGGGGCGTGCAGAAGGTAGGCGATCCATGATTCTCATCATGAATGTTTCTATCTCTTTCTCCCGCTCCAAAATCAATAAACCCATATCTTAAAAAAATAATTACAAATCAATAGTTATAAAATAGTCATGGGGATGTAAAGTACAGCACAGAGAATATAGTCAATAATATTGTAATAACTATGCATGATGCCAGGTGGATATTAAAAAAATTTGGAGGGACTACTTTTGTAAGGATATTATTATCTCACCACTATGTTATACACCTAAAACTAATACTAAATAATACTAAATGTAAGCTGTAATTGAAAAATAAAGGTTTAAAAGAGGAGGGAAACGTAGAGTGGGAAGAAAGAGGGCATGGATGGGGAGAAAAGGGAGCCCAGAATGCTAGAGGGAAAGCTGACAAGATTAGACAAGTTACTTCTTTCAACCCAGTTATTTTACACATAACAAAACTGAGGCCAGAATGCTGCTGTGTTTTTTCCAATTCACTGCATCCAGCAGGTGTCTCATCCAGGAATGTACCTTGACTCTCCATCCTAAGTTCCTTTTATGGCAAGAGATTTGCTATGAAAGGCAAGAAGCAGTCACATCAGATACACAGAGAGGCTGGAAGCCAGAAAGAGGATAGAGAAGCTTGAAGCCAAGTAGGAGGGAAAAGAAGAAGCTGAGTAAAAGGCACATGACTGTAAGGGGCAGTGGGTTTCTCTAGCAGGGAAGTTGAGGTCACTGCTGGTGGGGAGTGGGAATTCAGATGAATGTGTGAGACTGTGTGGGAGGGGAGCTCCGGTCTGAGTTCTGAAGAGAGCTTCAGAGGACAGAAATTCCAGAGCTCTGGTGGGGTTTGAGGAAGCACCGCATAACAGCTGTTAGAAAGAGCATAAGCATGCCTGTAGCCTCAGCACCAGTGCAGTGGGCCAAAAGGAGGGACCCAGGAAGGTCTGAAGACACAGGGGAAATGATGGGCTTTCTCTAAGGTAGCTGGTACGCTGCCTGGTTGAGTTCTAATCAGGGCATATCCCACTTATCTCAGTTCTCTCCTCTGGGGCTTTCTGCGTCCAGAGAGCACACAATAGTGACCTGAATAGACAACTCCTTCTCTACCAATTCTTTTTTTCTTTTTCTTTTACTTGTTCTGGTTGCCTTTCTTTACCCCCGTTTTTATCTCTTAATTTTGGCTCTTTTAGTACTGACTGCATTTAATCTTTTCTCTTTTTCTAATTTATTTTGTCATGGCTCTTATTATCAGACGAGGGGCCCGATGCACGAATTTGTGTATGGGGAAGGAGATCGTGGGAGGTTGGCTGGTGACACCAAGGAGGGAGCCAACAATCACCACCATCCTCCCCTCTCCCCCCACCCCCCCTGCTGCCCCGGGGAAGGGGCTGCATCTGCCGCAACCCACCCCGGTTCCCCATCTCAGCCTGGGGCCTGAAGGCCCAGCAGACTTGGGAGAGGAGGTGATCGTCACCAGGCCAGGCGCAGAAGGAATGGACCCCAGATGCTGACACCGCCAAGCCATTGTGCGGTTACCTGTCTCCCCCACTTCTCCTTCCCTCACTGCCAAGGCTCCCCTCTCCGCCCCCCCCCCCAACTCCCCCACCTCCCATCCCGAGAAGGGAGAGGATGGGAGCGAGACAAACCCTTGTGTTGAAGGCTGACTTTCAATTGATCAGAGGGAGCTGCTCTGCCACGTACAAAACCCCAACCCAGAAACAGGTTGCCTACAAATGGTTTAACACCAGGGACCAATGGGAGCTGGCCAGGGGGAGGGACCGAGGGCGGTTGGCTGGCCAAAGGAGACTGGCTGTGGGAGCACACTGACCACCAAGGGGCAGTGTTGAGCTCCTGTGTTGAGTGTCTACCTCTGGTGATCAGTGCACATCATAGCAACTAGTCAAATGACTACACTCTGGTCATTTGTCATAACGGTTGCTTAGGCTTTTATATATACTGGAGGCCCAGTGGACGAAATTCATTCATGGGCAGGATCTCTAGGCCTGGCCAGCGATCAGGGCCTATCAAGTTCCCCGTCTCCCTGCCTCCTCCTTCCCTTGCTGCCCGTGCGTTTCCTGGCCTCCTGCTTCCCTTACTCCTTCAGCACCCCAAGGCCGCTGCTGGTCACCCACCATGCTCCACACCGCCCCCTTGGTGGTTAGTGTACTTGCCATAGCAAGCTATTGAATTCCCGATCTTCCACTTGAACTCCCAAGGGGACACTTTTCATATTAGCCTTTTATTTATAAAAACAGAAAAATAGATAGAAAGTGGGTAAAGAAACTATTTGCTATGTGTTTACTAAAATTTCTCATTTTTAGGCAGGTGCTTTGATTTTTTATTTTTGTGATTGTCTTCCAAGGGGTCCTGCCTTTCTCTCAATAGTATGAAACCTCACATAGTCTAAGACAGGGTGTTTTACTGTCCCTTCCCCTTTTCCTACATGCGGTGCACCTTTACCTGTACCCTGAAAGCTACAGAGCTTTCTGTCTTATTCCAACCAGATTAAAATTTTCCTGCTGCTGTTGGAAGATAAGGTAGAAAGATCTGGTGGAAAGGTTTTGCCATTCTCATGCAGTTGCTGGTCTCATGCCTCAGGTTTGCATCAGGAGAAAAGTTTTTCTGGTCCCTATTCTTGACTCCAATCTTTCAGAAGAGACTGAGAGACTGGTGAGGGCTATGGAAGAATTCTAGAAATTAAGTGAATTACCCGTATTTTTAATTCTCAAGTGTTCTATATACTCCCATTAGCCTTTAGTAGTGTGTTAATGTTGTAGAGTAGGTGAGAATTCTCCCAATCTACCCTTCTTTACTTCTTATGGATATGGACAGGACAAAATTAACAAGAGAAAAATAGTACTCTAGCCCTAAACAGTTTGGCTCAGTGGATAGAACGTTGGCCTGTGGACTGAGGGGTCCCAGGTTCGATTCCGGTCAAGGGCATGTACCTTGGTTGCAGACACATCCCCAGGGGAGGTGTGCTGATCGATGTCGTTTCTCTCTCATCGATGTTTCTGACTCTCTATCCCTCTCCCTTCCTCTCTGTAAAAAAATCAATTATATATATATATATATATATATATATACTAATACATGCACATGAAAAAAATCATAAAATGATAGATTATAATGTGAGTCTCAAAGAAGAGAATGAACTAGGTACTATTTTATATCTTTTAGATAAAGAAACAATAAATTTGTCAGAAAATTACAGGAAAAATAGAGCTAGTCCTCATTCTAAGCAGGTTTAGGTATTTGTTTTTGAGGAACCTAAACAAAATTTGAGCTCTAAAAACAGACTGAGGAATCTAAAAACAAAATTTGTTTTTAGGAATCTAAACAAAATTTGAGGTAGGAAATTAGTAAAGGCATTACAAGATTTGTCTATATACACTTTTTTATTTTGGATTTTGTAACTCTTGTGAAAAAGTTCTTTCTTGGTGCTTCAGGAATGGGGAGGGTACATATCATGGGAATTTATTTCCTTCTTTTAAGTGGATAGAGGAGGGTTACAGAGCTCTTCCTGCTCTTGCTACTCAGGTGATTTTTAGTTCAAAATAATATGTCGCCGAAACCGGTTTGGCTCAGTGGTAGAGTGTTGGTCTGCGGACTGAAAGGTCCCTGGTTCGATTCCGGTCAAGGGCATGTACGTTGGTTGCGGGCACGTCCCCAGTAGGGGGTGTGTAGGAAGCAACTGGTCGATGATTCTCTCTCATTGACGTTTCTAACTCTCTATCTCTCTCCCTTCCTCTCTGTAAAAAATCAATAAAATATATTTAAAATAATAATAATAATAATAATAATAATAATAATATGTCACTGTGGAAGATCTTGGGGCAGCCAACTCTGAGCCCCAGCATTAATTTTAGCTTAGTTATTCTTAACTAGCTTATTTAGCATCTGGCATAAGTAAGCAAGCATCTGCATCCCCTGTTTCCTTAAAGATGTCTGTCTGTCCTTCTATTTTGAGTTGATTGTCTTGACATTTCAGTTCTCCAATGGTTCAAGAAAATTTGTAATTTTGATTATCCAGCTTATTTTATAATTTAAAGTAAAGAGTGACTCTCTTTCTAACTATCTATGTTGTAATTGTGAAAAGTTGTCTAAGTGAAGCTATCCTATATAATAAAGAGCTAATATGCAAATGGTCATCACACCCTGATGCCATCACACCATCACGACTCAGACACTCAACACTGGGAAGAGAGGAATGGAACCAGCCATGCACAAATCAGAGAGAGAGAGAGAGAGAGAGAGAGAGAGAGAGAGAGAGAGAGAGAGAGAGACGAATGGGGACCAGCCAGGTTGTGGCCTGGGAGAGGGATAAGCTGCCTGCCCCATGGTCCTGGGCGGCAGCAGCTGCACCTGAGCCTGTGGCCCGTGAGAGGGATAAGCCACCCACCCTGAGGTACTGGGCGCCAGTGGCTGCACCTGCACTTGCGGCCTGGGAGAGGGACAAGCCACACCCACAGTTGGGGGCATCAGTGGCTGGGGCTGTGGCCCAGAAAAGGGACAAGCTGCCCATCCGTGGTCCCAGGAGCCAGCAGCTGCGCCTGCACCTGTGGCCCGGGAGAGGGATAAGCCACCTGCCCTGCAATCCTGGGCACCTGCAGCTGGGGCTGCAGCCCGGGAGAGGAACAAGCAGCCGAACCCACGGTCCTGGGCACCCATGGCTGCACCTGTGGTGCGGGAGAGGAACAATTCACATACCCTATGGTCCCCGCGGTCCCAGGCACCAGCGGCTGCGGATCGGGAGAGGGACAAGACACCCACCCCACGGTCCCAAACGCTGTGGCCTTCATGATGCTGTCTGCTTATAGTCCCCTGTGGCTACGGCCAGCCCAGGCAAAGCCAGCCTGGGTCCTGGGTGCCTGAGACCAGCCAGAGGGAGGAAAGCCCAGGTCCCAAGTGCCTGCAACTGGCTGGAGGAGGGAATCCTGGGTCCCAGGTGCAAGGCGAGGCAGAGGTGGTTAGGGGCGATCAGGCCAGTAGGGGAGCAGTTAGGGGCAATCAGGCAGGCAGGCAGAGGTGGTTAGGGGTGATCAGGCAGGCAGGCAGAGTTGGTTAGGGGCGATCAGGCAAGCAGGCAGGTGAGTGGTTAGGAGCCAACAGTCCTGGATTGTGAGAGGCAGTCGGACACCCCCAAAGGGGTCCTGGATTAGACAGGGTGCAGGCCGGGCTGAGGGATCCCCACCCCCAGTACAGGAATTTTGTGCATTGGACCTCTAGTTTTAAAATGAAACCAGAGCAGTCATTCCAAAGAAACTACATTTCACATTTTACTCCTTAAATCTTTAGAATGCTTGAAGTGGGCCAGATCTTTGGACTGGACAAATCAATATTGTTTTTTAAACAACTGTGCAAAGCTAACAAGAAAGCAGACATATTGACCACAGGACTAATTATTATAGACTCTGTCAATGTAAGAATGTCCAAACCTGTAAGGAATTTTTATAAAAGTATGAGTGAAATTGATGACATATATTAGGGTGCAAGATCTCAAATACTTCAAAGAATAACAGTTTTGAAGCTTCTTTTAAGCATTAAAATTAAGAAGGAAACATAAGGATGATTACAGGGAGGTGGGAGACTGTAATACAGAATAATTACAAGGTGAGGACTGGAATACAGGATAATTAACATGATCGTATGCTCTCTTGAGGATGGTTACAACTTGTTTCAAAGGTGTATTAACCTAGAGGTACAGAAACAATACACAGGGCTTACCTAGGCAAAGATAAACTTTTTTCTAAATAGATTATATGCCTGGAAAATAACTATCAATGTATGGGAGGTGGGGGGAGCAATGGTAAGCTATGTACACATATAATACCTTAATAAAAAAAATAGAAAAAATAAAAGAGTCAATAAACCTAATATAAACTTTAAAAACAAAACAAAACAAACAAATAAACGAAAATAACTATCAACCAGGACCTGCTCAACTAATAATTTATGATCAGATCAGCCTTTGAAGTTACTTTGCATAGACCTTTTTTGTTGTCCAAAACGTTCTTTCTGAAGACAGAATTGTAACCATCCATGTGTAGTGTAGAGGAAGAAGAAATTTTCTTCTACCCTCCTAGGTTCTTTCCTCAGGTCTAATAATTAAATTAATATGAGTCAGATTAACAAGAGAAAATAATCAAATTTAGTAAATATGATCACATGGGTACCACACATACATGAAAGAGTCAGAGAACCCACATATATGAGAGATTCAAGGTAAGTTATGTTGATATAAGAACATCCAAACCTATAGAGAATTTTTTATGAGTTTATTTAAGTAAAAAGATGACATTCTGGGAAACTAACTCTAAAATGCTCCAGAGAATTACAGTTTTGGAGTTCTTTTTATAAATTTCAAATCAAGGAGGAAACTTATGGAAGATTATGTGAAAGTGGGATAGGATATTAACAAAATTATGTGCTCTCTTGGTGGTGATTATCTCTTATAGAAGGGTCTGGGAAAGATTACTCCTAACATTTCAATGATGTACATTGTTGTAGATCAGAGGTGGGCAAACTTTTTGACTCAAGGGCCACAATGGGCTCTTAAACTGGATTGGAATAAAAGCAACCTGACCATGCTGGCACTCTCATCTTGGGTTGTTGGTGAAGGAGCGGAGGGGAGAGCAAGAGAACCCTCTGCTCTTTCGGCTCTGTGGGCCGGACAGAACAACCGAACAGGTCAGATCTGGCCCTCGGGCCGTAGTTTGCCCATGGCTGTGCTAGGGACTCTAGCAGTGCACAAATTTCATGCACTGGACCTCTAGTTGCAGGCTAGTAAGGGATGTTCATTAATTAATAGTTTTTCCTGCCATGTATATTGGTTTTTTTAAAAAAAAAAAAAAAACTAATTTCTAAGATAGCATATTATGGGCAAGACCTCTAATTTAAATTTTTAAAGAGAGAGATAAAGTTTCTCATAAGCCTGCAGGATCTTAATTGCCTTCAGTTCAAAGTAATTTAAATGCTAAAGTGGTACATTTTGGGGAGACATGTTCTGAACCCCTATAATAGCTAAAGAGTAATTTAGCTTACCAGCTTGTTAGCACCAATAGAAACACCTTTTTTGTATTCATGAAATTATCCCTTTCTTTTCTCATAAAATCCCCTCGTTCTCACCCTATAATCAGGACATTATGTTGGTTTCTGCTTAAATCTGTGCTTTCCCCAAATATAATTCTTTGATCTCAAATAAACCCGTATTGCCTCTAATTTTGTTTTTTAAGTTGTAGGTTAAGATAATCTTAACTTTTTCCAAAATATTTTGTTTCTTAAATTAGCCTTAGATAATGTGTTTACTTATGCAAAAATAAATGTAATAAAAGTGTAACAGGCTAATCAGACCGAACAGCTGAATGACCTTCCGGGCGTCATTCGAGATGTCCTTCCAAACTAAGCCATGGGGCAGAGGCTGTTAGGGGCAATCAGGCAAGCAGACAGAGTGGTTAGGGGCGATCAGGAAGGCAGGCAGGTGAGCAGTTAGGAACAGGAGGTTCCAGATTACGAGAGGGAAGTCTGACTGCCGGTGGGATCAGGCCTAAACTGGCAGTCAGACATCCTCCAAGGGGTCCCAGATTGCAAGATAGTGCAGGCTGGGCTCAGGAACTCTGTCAATGTGCATGAATTTTGTGCACCAGGCCTCTAGTAACAAAATACTAGCCAAAGCACATTTATCTAGAAGTTACAAAGAAAAACAAAATTTTAGAGCTTTTTAACCATTATAAACAGCATCAAAGAAGAGGGTCATCATGCCCAACCAAGAATAGTTTATGTATGATAAGACAATCATGGAATATCCAAGCATGGCCAATAAGAATGATATATTGGACAAGGAACTCCAGAATATTCTATTAATTTCATTTCCCATAAATTATCACTATTTATTTATTTATTTTTATTGGTTTCAGAAAGGAAGAGACGGGGAGAGAAGGATAGAAACATCAAGAATGAGAATCACTGACCCGCTGCCTCCTGCACGACCACCACTGGGGATTAAGCTTGCAACCGGGCATGTGCCCCTGACCAGAATCACACCCAGGACCCTTCAGTCTGCAGGCCAACTCAATCCGCAGAGCCAAACCAGCGAGGGCTTATCACTAGTTTTTAAAAAGTATTACCAATGGGAGATTTACAGCATAATCCTCTATGTCAGTGTTTCCTAAACTTTTGACATATTTGTACCCCTTCTATAATTTTTGTAACGCTGAGTACCCCTCGTCAAAAAAATAAAATAAAATGGATGTATTTTAATAACAATCAAAATATATTTATTTTTTATTTCTTTGGTACACACATAAAATAAATGAAAAATAAAATTATTCATAATATAATATAAATAAAAGTTATATTATAAATAACATTTATTTGCACACCAGACCATCTCACGCCTCACAAGACTGTCTTGACTCATGAGAACGTAGAATTAGGTGCAGCTAAGCACGGTGCAGTGCATATCCCCACCAAACTCCGGTGCAACGCGTACCCCCACCAAACTCTTCCCGTACCCCTGGGGGTACGAGTACCACACTTTGGGAAACACTGTTCTAAGTAAACATAATGCTTATTAGCATATATTTTAATTCAAAATAAAACTTTATAAAGATTCTCCCTTCACCAAGTAGAAATACAAGTAATGATTTCTGTCTTTAAAAAATTGTTAAAGCCGAAACCGGTTTGGCTCAGTGGATAGAGCGTCGGCCTGTGGACTGAAAGGTCCCGGGTTCAATTCCGGTCAAGGGCAAGTACCTTGGTTGCTGGCACATTCCCAGTGGGGGGTGTGCAAGAGGCATCTGGTCGATGTTTCTCTCTCATCAATGTTTCTAACTCTCTATCCCTCTCAATTCCTCTCTGTGTAAAATCAATAAAATATATATATTTTTAAAAATTGTTAAAAATCTGCATAATTAAAAAAAAATTGGATGCCTGAACCAAATTATTTAATCGTTCAAAATTATTCATTGAGCACTTTGCCAGGAGGCATTCTGTTGGAGTTGGGGATCCTACAGGCAGAGGTAGATAGATCTAACACCATGAGTAAACCAATGAAGTAAAAATTCTGAGTGGGCAACATCAGTTAAGGATTGCCACTTTACAAAATATTGTTTTGAAAAGGCGTTTGTCTAGACTCTACATTATAATAAAATCTAGCATGCCAAGATTTATAATTCTTGGTTTATGTGTTTTCTTAAGTAGAATAAAAGTTCCTTGAATAAAGTGATTGTATTATAGACCACTATATATTCATGAGTGTTCCAAGATGCTTATATCCAGGCAGGTGCTAAGTGACTTTTGGGTAAGTATTCATTTGGGTATATATCAATGCAAGTCAGAGGACATTTTTCTTTATGTTTCCATGTTCCTGTGGTCTCTGTGATGGCTACTGGTTCTTCCCTAGGATAATGGAGTAGTAGTTTATACTATTATACAGGGCAACCATAGGAGATTCTGAAAATCAAATGAAGCCACCAATGAGATATCAGATATATGAATGAGGTAGAGTGTGGCTTAGATAGAAGAGATTATATTGGGAATATTTAAATTAGCAAGAAAAGGACAGAGTGACAGGAAAGAGCAGGAACATAAGAGTATCAGGTAGGAATAGGAAAGCCAATTAGTTTTATGCTTTTATTGTATAATTGAAAATAAAATGTCCTCAGAGGTAAACTGACTTTTCAATGCCACATAAGACTTATTTATTCTATAGAGGCTGAATGAGAGAAAGATGAACAGAATAAAGGCTGATGACGAGGGGAGATGCTGAAAGCCAAAGAAGAGAGTCAAAACTGAAGGGGAAATGAGAGGCTGAATTGGTGTCTAGGGTTTAGGGAAGGAACACAGGGGTTTTTTTGTATATATTTTTTTTTGTTGTTTTTTGGTGGTTTGTTGGTAGAAGGAAGTCAGAATAGGAGGAGTTTGGGGTAGGTTTATTTAAAACACAAACTGAAGACAAACTTTCTGAGAGAAAGGAATACATCTGTAACTGAAATGCTGTTTCTGCAGATTACATTGCTAGCAGTTCTCCTTGCAGCTGGTGACAATGAAGATGGTAAGAATTGCCCAGTTCAGGGTTGGGGGTGGGGAGAATGTGGTGTGTGTGCACTGTCCTCACAGCATACCAGGAGAGTGAGAATATGTCAGCATAGTTCCATTCTGAATATACGGTACTCTAGGACCCTGTGCTCTTCTGAAGGTTGTATGTAAAACATGGGGCCTTGGGCAGGTGAATGTTTGCTGAGTTAACAATAACAATGGCTTCCCTTATCTCCAGATTCTAAGTTTTTCCTTTCTGACACCTTTCTTCATTTTCCCTCCTTCCCAATATCTTTTTTTTCTCCACAATCTGCCTATTCTTTTGACACAGCTTTCCAGGAACAGATCTCCTTCCACATGATCCATATCTCTTCCTTCTACAATCATTCCTGGACACAAAATTTGGGCTCCGGTTGGTTGGGTGAGTTGCAGATTCTTGGCTGGAACAGTAACTCTCGCAGTCTTATTTTCCTGCGGCCTTGGTCCAAGGGCAACTTCAACAACAAGGAAATGGCAGCAATTGAAAAGTTCTTCCGAAAGTTACACATCGAATTGCCGCCTTTAATTCGCAACCATGCCAGTGAATGGAAGTTTGAGTGTAAGTTCAATTCCCAAAATGGGGAGGTGCAATGTGGGTGAAATGTGCGTGTCTTAGTGAGTTTCCTATTCTGATTTTTCCCTGCATTCAATCACTTCAGCAATCTCTGTCTATACATTCATTGTAACCTCCGCTATTACATTCACTCTAGATTAGCGGTCGCCAACCTTTTGGACCTCATGGAATATCAGTGGTCCACAGGCCACTGGCTAGCGACTGCTGCCCTAGATTATAATCATAACTCTCTCACACCAAAGCCTTCTTTTTTCTCTTGCTCTCATCACTTATTTCAGCTTCTTTCAATTTGCTCCCTGCCATTTCCAAAAAAAATATGTCCCTTTTTCCCCCCACCTTCAATTACCACCAATTATGCTTTTGCTGGTCTGATCAAACTAAACTTTGTTCCATTACCTATAATACTGCAAAATTTTCTCTTCTTCCTTTTTTTGCTTTCACTAATTTCATCTTTATTCCCTCTTTCCTCTAATTCACACAACCCCTCTCCCGTAGATCCCTTTGAGGTACAGATAACAGGAGGCTGTGAGCTGCACCCTGGGGAAGGCAAGGCAGTGTTCCTGCAATTTGCTTATCAAGGAGTAGAGCTCCTGAACTTCCAGAACAATTCATGGCTGCCATCTTCAAAGGGTGACAGTAGAGCTCAGGATATGTGTGGACTATTCAATCAACGCAATGTCGCCAACAGCATAACACAGAGGCTGCTCAGGGACACCTGCCCTCGTTACCTTTTGGGCCTCTTTGATGCAGGGAAGGCAGATATCCAGAGAAAAGGTCAGTCTCACATCCTTCCTCCAAGAATTTTCTATTCTAAAACTCACCTTACTACCTCCCTTTTACATTAAGGAGATTTATATCTTCACATAAGTTTAGACAGACACATCTATCCATTCCCAGTAGGTGACAGATGTGTCCGTCTAAACCAGCCGTGGGCAAACTACGGCCCGCCTGTTCTGTCCGGCCCGTGGAGCCAAAAGAGCAGAGGGTTCTCTTGCTCTCCCCTCCGCTCCTTCACCAGCAGCCCAAGATGAGAGTGCAGCATGGTCAGGTTGCTTTTGTTCTGGCCCTCCGGTCCAGTCTAAGAACCCATTATGGCCCTCGAATCAAAAAGTTTAGACCTCTGGTCTAAACTGATGTGAAGATATGAACCTCCAACTCTGTTAGAGTCTGTATCTGAATATCTTTCCTGTCCTCTGCAGTAAAACCAGAGGCCTGGCTGTCCACTGGCCCCAATCCCAGTCCTGACCGCCAGATGCTGGTTTGCCATGTCTCTGGCTTCCATCCAAAGCCAATTTGGGTTGAGTGGATGCGAGGTGAACAGGTACAGCAGCGCACTCAACAGAGTGGCATCTTGCCCAATGCTGATGGCACATGGTACCTTGAGGTTTTCTTGGAGGTGGAAGCCACTGAGACATCTGGCCTATATTGCCGGGTGAGACATAGCAGCCTAGGAGGCCAGGACATCCTGCTCTACCTGGGTAAGAAAAAACTGGGGCCCACATTGGGAATGGGAGGGGATATCGGTCTACAAACAGAGCAGGAGAGCCAAATAAAATTTGGAATTTATGGCCTCCAAACCCAAAAGAATTAAAATAATTCAATAAATAGAAGAGTTAAAAATGAGAGACCTACAGATGTAGGAAGATTCATTTCTGAGTAGGGATAAGAGAAGAAAGAGGGGAAAAGGAGATTAATGAGAACATTCCAAAGAAAAAAGGCAGATCAGGGAAATGCAGTAAACAGGGGTGGGTTTGAAATGACACCTGTGTGCACCCAAACCCACAGAACACCATCACAGCCCCATGGGCTGGATCATCTTGGCAGTGATGGTGCCCCTGGTGCTCCTGACAGCTCTTGCATTTTGGCTTAGGAAGCGCTGGTGAGTTTTTGTGCCCATCTTTCCTGTTCTTTCATCCACTCCCTACTTGTCTTCCTCTCTGCCTCCTTCTCCCCACCCCTTCTCTCTTCTAGTTCTTCTTTCCCCAGCCTCCTTCCTTTTACCCTTCAATTCTCACCTCCACCTCATGCAGAGTAACTTTCATCTCTGTTCTTATTAGGTCACATTGTGAGCCTCCTCCCACTCTTCCTTTGGAATGATATTCCAGCAGCCCAAGGACTCAGGACATACTTGAACAACATGGTGATAATATGCTTTCAACTCTCCTGGTACAACTGTTATTGTTTATTTATGTTTGTTTAATGATGCATTATTAATATTAAGCTAAATGTAATTTTGCAGGACTTGCTTTCTGACCTGGGTCACTGATTAAAAAAAAAAAAAAGTCTTATTTTAACTCTGGATAAAATGAGATCCTAACAACCTCAACATATTGAAAAATTAATGAATCTCAGGCCCATTTCAGATGTCACTTTTTTATGGGGGCCTTCCCTGACTCACAAGTGGAAGCAGTGTCTGAACTCCCACACACTTTCCAGTGTGCTTTGCTGAATCTACTTCTCACTTTTTATCCTTTGTTGCAGTTATGTAGGCCCTTTTTCCCCTTCGAATTTTTAAGTTTCTTAAGAACAAAGTCTATGTCTTTTTAAAGTTTGTATCATTTACAAAGTGTATTAATTGAATGTAATATGTTTTCAATAAAAGCCTGTTAAATTTACGCCAAATATATAGGCTTTTCTTATTCTTTATCTTCCTGACATGTTTGTTGTAATTGAGACATTTTATGCTCTTTTTGTTAAGTCTTTATCCTTTACTAGTTCCTTAGTAACTTACTTCTCTGACTTCCTGAGGAGAAACAATTTTGCCTCTGACCATTCTTTTTTTAATTTATTTTTGTTAATCCTCACCAGAGGATATTTTTCCCATAGATTTTTAGAGAGAGGGGAGGGGTAGAAAAAGAGAGAAAAATATTGATATGAGAGACACATCGACTGGTTACCTACTGCATACCCCAACCTGGGCTGGGGATTGAGCCTACAACTGAGATACATGCCCTTGACCAAAATCAAACTTAAAACCCTTCAGTTCACGGGCTGATACTCTGGCCACTGAGCTAAACAGGCTAGGGCACTTCTGGCCATTCTTACAATTTAACTATAGAGACATACTGATGTGAAAATTTTGCTCCAAGTATTTTAAACAAAAAGAGAAAGGAAGGATATAATCCTTGCTATTTAGTGTGGTTCAAGGACAAACAACAGAGTTATCACCTTGGAATTTGTTAGAAACCTATATTCTTGCACCTCATCTCAGACTTACTGAATCATAACTACATTTTAGCAAAATCAAGAGAGATTCACGAGCACGTTAAAATTTGAAAAGCACTGATACTGGTGTAGTCTGAGTATAAGCGTGTCACAGAAGCAAAAAGAAGATGGTCAAGAGAAGAGAACAGCATGTTGACAGTCAGGACTGAAATGAGACCAAAGCAAGGAGAGTACATACAGTACACTCATGCTATTTATGGTGGTTGTGTTAAAGACACTGTGATCATTGAATTAATGAATGCTCGGCCACTGCTCCTAGGGAAAATACAAGGTTATGATCCTGTAAATTTCTGGTTAAAACATTTTGATCAACTAATGAATACACACACAGCTCTGTTTAAAGACATCCTCCCCCCCCTTTTTTAACCATAGATATAATTTCAAATAATTTATTTCTTGCATGTAATCTTTTTAAATGTCTGGCAGAGGGCAGCTTTCTCTCAGAGGTGCTTGCAGTGATTACTGCAGGGCACTGAGTCCCAGGGGCCTTCTAGAGCAGGGCTGAAGGGAAGCCATTGCTGGTTGCTCCACTCTGAGACTCCACTCCACCCAAGCTGAGGGCAAAGGCTTTTGTATATGAATGCCCTGGTCCTTTGAATTCTAAACTTACCTAACAGACTGCAGCTGAGTGAGTGAGACCCAGGACATCCAAAAGGTCTAAGGCCCCGCAGCAGATTGCATTGCTTCATTCACAGCTGGGCCTCATCTGGGCATCTCCAAAACCCAAACAAAGAAGAGGAATCTGCAGATATCTCTGTAGCTCCTGCTGGGTGGCCTCAGACACAAGCTAATTAGCACCTCTTTGGAGATCCAAGAGCCAGTGTTCCCAGGGGTTGGAGTGGGACCATCCAGATTACAACTCCTCATATCCATAAGGGATACACTTAGGGAGCAGACTCAGTAAACACCAAAGCCCCACTGAAGCAAGTCTTGTCTCATAAGGGTGTCTCCAGAACAGAAGTTCTCCCAGCATAGACACAGCTGATCCTCACAGCCAATTGGCCTGGAGGTCAATTCCTCCCAGTGATACCAACAACAACCAAGGCTTAACTACAACAAGACTGTGCACACAGCCCACAAAGGGGTGCACCATGAGTGTCTACCTCAGGTAATTGGGGAGGCTGAGCCACTGGGCCCTGTAGGATATCTAGCACACAAAGCTACTCTATCAACTCAAGGAAGCAGCCAAAAGGCAGAGACAAAAAAAACAGGTCACAAATGAAAGAATTGGAGGAAAGCAAACGACTGAATATAGAGTTCAAAACCACAGTTACAGGTTTTTCAAGAATTTTCTAGAAAAGGCCGATAAATTTAGTGATACCCTTGAGGATATGAAAAAGGACCAACTAGAAATTAAGCATACACTGACTGAAATAAAAAATAATATACAGTGATCCAACAGCAGACTAGAGGATCGCAAGAATCAAGTCAAAGATTTAAAATGCAAAGAAGCAAAAAACACTCAACCGGAAAAGCAAAATTAAAAAAAAATTAAAAATATGAAGATAGTATAAGGAACCTCTAGGACAACTTCAAGTGTACTAACATCTGAATTATGGGGGTGCCAGAAGAAAAGACAGAGCAAGATACTTATCTGAATAAATAATGACAGAAAACTTCCCCTACCTGGTAAAAGAAGTAGACTTACAAGGCCAGGAAGCACACAAAACCCCAAACAAGAGGAATCCAAAGAGGACCACACCAAGACATATCATAATTAAAATGCCAAGAGCAAAAGACAAAGAGAGAATATTAAAAACAGCAAAGAAAAACAGTTAGTTACCTACAAGGGAGCACCCATATAACTATCAGAGGATTTCTCAACGGAAACCATGAAGGCCAAATGGGAGTTGCAAGAAATATTTAAAGTGATGAATAGCAAGAACCTACAATAAAGATTACTCTACCCAGAAAAGCTATCATTTAGAATTGGAGGTTATATAAAGAGCTTCACAGATAAGAAAAAGCTAAAGGAGTTCATAACCATCACCACCAAACCAGTATTATATGAAATGCTGAAAGGTATTCTTTAAGAAGAGGAAGAAGAAGAAAAAGGTAAAGATAAAAATTATGAACAACAAATACGTATCTATCAACAAGTGAGTCTAAAAATCAAGTGAATAAAAAATCTGATGAACAGAATAAACTGGTGAATATAACAGAATCAGCGGCTTAGAAAGGGAATGGACTGACATTCTTAGGGGGAAAGAAGGGTGGGAGTGTGGAAAGAGACTGGACAAATATCGTATACCTATGGATGAAGACAGTGGGGTGGGGAGTAAGAACAGAGGGTAGGGGGTGCAACAATAAGGGGGGGGGGAGAGGAACAATTGCAATAATCTGAATAAATATTTTTTTTAAAAAAATTTTTTAAAGGAGAATGAGAGGAAAATTTCTTCTTATAACAGACCTGGCCACCCCTATACAAAAACTATGTTTCATCACAGGCAGGAATAAGGGATTCGGAGAAATTTTAAAAACATCAAAGGAAAAAGTAATCCATATCATGTGTTATAAAAATTAGTATTAGCCACTCTCACTATTGAAGTTCATTTTCTGTGCAACTTTAATTTGGGGTTAGAAACATTTATTGGTGAATGTAAATATTGGACTGGTCTATAAGTTTCCGAAATGGTTTATTTATGCTTAAATTCAATTTTTTGTGGTGATCTGTACATTCAGTACCTCAGTATCTAAAGGGCGATGCAGACATGGACTATGACCAATGTACGCATCTGCATTCAGATATTACTGCTTTTTGCTTTTGTTAAATTTTAAATAATCTGAGATTTTAAAACAATGGTCACTAAATATTAAATTTTTGCAATCTTACTACCATGCATTGTTTTTATATAGGTGAGCACAAATTCATTTTTTCTGCTCCATAAAGAATTCTCAAGTGACACAGATAGGGAGGGGATTTTACA
The DNA here is from genome assembly GCA_963924515.1 of Vespertilio murinus. Classification (NCBI taxonomy): domain Eukaryota; kingdom Metazoa; phylum Chordata; class Mammalia; order Chiroptera; family Vespertilionidae; genus Vespertilio; species Vespertilio murinus. Next base: position 73,941,381 of record OZ004711.1, on the reverse strand, counting down.
GTTTTAAAAGCATTTATTTGTAAATAAGACAGACTAAAAATATATGAATTAATATTTTAGTTGAGGGAGCTAAAAAATAAAACAATATTAAAAAATTAGAAGGTAGAAAATTTTAAAGCACTAAAAGTTAAAATAAAAAAACAAAACATAAAGTTGATAAAGGTGGGTCAAGAAAGGTAGCTGTACTTACCTCCTCCCATGACCACTAAAAGTTACAACTACATTTACAAAACCATCATTTAGTACTGCTTGAAGTCTAGTTGAACAGAAGTCATATAACTAAAAATATACAGTAGAAACCAAGTCAAGACTAGTAAAAGGGAGAGAAACCAAGATGGCGGCATAAGGTAAACACCTAAATGTAGCATACCACAACAATTTTAAAATTACAACTGGAAAACAGAGCAGACGTCGTCCGGAACCTACAGAAAGCTGGCTGAGTGGAGGCTCTATAAGCTAGAGGAAAAGAGAAAAGGACACTGAGCCTCAGGAGCTGTGGAAGTGCAGAGATCCATGTTCGCAGAAAGGGTGGACAGCTGAATACGCTGCTGGTTTACTTGCGGTGTGCACAGAGAGGGCGGGCAGCTAACACGGCTACCTTTCTCATTTGGGAGGAAAATAAAACCTCCCTATTGCACTGATAGCCAGCTCCGGCCGAGGAGAAATTGGGCTGTCAAGCCCTTCTCTCAGAGGTGCACCCAGCCAGCAGCCACTGCTGCGGGACTCAGCCAACAGGACCCTCTTAGGGCGGGGCTGACAGGAAACCAAAGCTTGTCTGCGTCACCCTGAGACTCCACCCCATCCAAGCTGAGCACAGAAGCCCTCCCAGTGGCTAGCTTACTCGTGTGGCAGAAAAACAAAACCTCCCAACTGCACTGATAGCCAGCTCTGGTTGGGAAGAAACTGACTGTTAGGCAGTAGGCAAAACTCGAGAGCAACCTTCTCTCAAGAGGTGCGTGTGGCCAGCAGCTATTGCCGTGGGACTCGAACAGGGCTCTCATAGGGAGGGGCTGACAGGAAAACAAAGCTTGTCTGGGCCACCCCGAGACTCCGCCTCATCCAAGCTGAGCACAGAAGCCCTCCTAGCTGAGACACTGCTGATCCTCACAGCCAATTGGCTTGGAGATCAACTCTCCCCAGTGATACCAACAACAAGCAAGGCTTAACTACAACAAGACTGCACACACAGCCCACAAAGGGCTGCACCAAGCCTGTCTACTTCAGGTAATTGGGGAGGCTGAACTACTGGGCCCTGCTAGGACACCTAGCACACAAAGCTACTCCATCAACTCAGGGAAGCAGCTAAAATGCAGAGACAAAGAGGCAGGCCACAAATGAAGGAAATGGAGAAAAGAAAAAGAATGGATATAGAGTTCAAAATCACAAATATAAGGTTTTTCAAGAATTTCCTAGAAAAGGCTGATAAATTAAACGAGACCTATAAGGATATGAAAAGAGAACAACTAGAAATTAAGCATACACTGACTGAAATGAAAAATATTATACAGAGACCAAAAAACAGACCAGAAGATAGCAAGAAACAAGTCAAAGAATTGGAACACAAAGAAGCAAAGGACACTCCTCCGGAGAGGCAAGAAGAGAAGTGAATCCAGAAAGTTGAAGATAGTGTAAGAAGCCTCTGGGACAACTTCAAGTATACCAACATCAGAATTATGGGGTCCGAGAAGAAGAGAGAGAGCAAGATACCAAGAACCTATTGGAAGAAATAGTGACAGAAAACTTCCCCCACCTGGTGAAAGAAATAGACTTACAAGTCCAAGAAGCGCACAGAACCCAAACAAAAGGAATCCAGAGGACCAAACAAAGACACATCATAATTAAAATTTCAAGAGCAAAAGACAAAGAGAGAATATTAAAAGCAGCAAGAGAAAAGCAGGTAGTTACCTATAAGGAACACCCATACAATTGTCAGCCGATTTCTCAACACAAACTATGCAGGCCAGACGGGAATGGCAAGAAATATTCAAGGTGATGAATAGCAAGAACCTACAGCCAAAAATACTCTACCCAACAAAGCTATCACTCAGAATTGAAGGCCAGATAAAGAGTATCACAAATAAAAAAAAGCTAAAGGAGTTCATCACCGCCAAACCAGAATTATACGACTTGCTGAAGGGGGTTCCTTAAGAAGAGGAAGAAGATAAAGATAAAAATTATGAACAACAAATACATAACTATCAACAAGTGAATGTAAAAACCCAGGGAATAAAAAAACATGATGAACAATATTAACTGGTGAATATAATAGAATCAGAGGTATGGAAGGGGAGTGGACTGACAATTCTTAGGAAAAGGGATTGGGGGTGCGGGAAGAGACTAAACAAAAATCGTATACCTATGGATGAGGACAGTGGGGGGTGGGGAAAGGGCAGAGGATGGGGTAGGAACCTGGTGGAGGGGAGCTATGGAGGGAAAAAAGAGGAACAATTTTAATAATCTGAACAATAAAGATTTACTGAATTAAAAAGAAAAGACTAGTAGGCGGTAAAGATGATGAATGGACTGGTCTCACCCACATGAAGCAGTTAAAAATCAGGATAGCCCCCTGGCTGGTTTTGCTCAGCGGATAGAGCATCAGCCTGTGGACTAAAAAAAGGTCTTGGCTTCAACTCCAGTCAAGGGCACATACTGGGATTGCGGGCTTGATCCCTAGTGTGGGGTGTGCAGGAGACAGCCAATCAATGATTCTCTCTCATCATTGATGTTTTCTCTCTCCCCCTCTCCATTCTTCTCTGAAATCAATAAAAATAAAAAAAAATTAAATTAAAAACCCAAAGGGTTATCCTGAGGGCAGAGGTTCCCCCTTAAGGAATGAGGGCTCCCAATCCCTCATCAGGACCTCCAGCCCATGGGTTTTAGTGCCAGGAAGAGAAGTTCCCACAAGTTCTGGCTGTGAAAATCAGCAGAGATTGTGGCTGCAATAAAGGGCTTCTACAGTCGCAGGCATTCCTTTTAAAGGGCCTGAACAAACTTATTTACTTACTGACAGGCTCACTCATTTTGAGTCCCAGTGCAATGTTGGCAGCTCAAAAGGCACCAGGGATACAGGAGAAGGTACTAAATTGTCTGTCTTTACATCAAGGGCTAGAGGTGCAGCTTTCTCTTAGAAGTGCTAACAAAGGCTATTTTCCTTTGCTAAGTTCTCCCCCTACAGGTGCAGGCAGGCACTATTTCTGAGTATCCATCACCCTGGCTAACACCATCAATCCTGTCCTGGTGATTCTGTGAGACCCTGACCCACCCAAATTGTGGGCCCAAGTAAGCCTCTTCCAGTGGTTTTCCATACAAATGGCCTGTGTTGGCTCATTCAGCAGACTTTCCTAAAATCACTTCATGGCTCACAAACCCTAAACATATGCAATTTGGCCTCAATGTGCCATGTATCCCTTGATAAGTGGTCTCAGGCTAGACACTTGTGGCAGCCAGATGTGGTTCATAGCTTGGCCTCTCTCAGGTATCACCAAGTCCAGCACAAGGGGCAACCATCTGCAGATCACTTTAGAGATCAGAGCAGGTGGCCACCAAACAGGGCATAGGCAGTGGCTGACCCTGGCCTGCACCTCCCAAGAGGCCTGAGAACCAATATACCCAGTGCCCAATGTCAGACTCCACCAGAGCACCACTTCCATAAACAACACACTCAAAAGGCAGACTGGGAAGATACCAAAACCCCACTAAAGCGAATCCTGCTCCATAGGATTAGTCTTTGCACAGTATCTCCTCCACAAAAGTCACAACCAGTCCTCAAACCAATCAGTCTGAGGGTCAATTCCCTCCCATTGACACGCCAACAGCAATCAAGGCTCAATTACTCTGGAGGGCACATAAGACCCACACGAGGAACACACCATGAGTGCCTGGCTCAGGTGAACAAAAAGCATATGCTACTGAGCCACACAGGGCACTTGCTATATAAAAACACTCTTACCAAAACAGAGAGGCAGCCAAAATGAGGTGACAAAAGAGCATGTCCCAAATGAAAGAAAAGAACTCCAAAAAAGAATTAAACAAATTGGAGACAAGCAATGTATCTGATGCGGATGTCAAAACTCTGGTAACAAGGATGCTCAATGATCTCAGAGAACTTCAACAAAAAGATAGGAAACAACCAAAACCAGTTTGGCCCAGTGGATAGAGCGTTGGTCTGCGGACTCAAGGGTCCTGGGTTCGATTCCGGTCAAGGGCATGTACCTTGGTTGCAGGCACATCCCCAGTGGGGAGTGTGCAGGAGGCAGCTGGTCAATGTTTCTCTCACCGATGTTTCTAGCTCTCTATCCCTCTCCCTTCCTCTCTGTGAAAAATCAATAAAATATATATTTTTTAAAAAGATAGGAAACAAACTCCTTTCCCCCAGTAGAGTGGGGTCTTAAACCACAGAAGGATCCCCAACACAGAACAACAGTGATGGAAAGAGGAACCTGCATAGATAAGCAAGATACCGAGAACCTATTGGAAGAAATAGTAACAGAAAACTTCCCCCACCTGGTGAAAGAAATAGACTTACAAGTCCAAGAAGCGCACAGAACCCAAACAAAAGGAATCCAGAGGACCAAACCAAGACACATCATAATTAAAATTCCAAGAGCAAAAGACAAAGAGAGAATATTAAAAGCAGCAAGAGAAAAGCAGGTAGTTACCTATAAGGAACACCCATACAATTGTCAGCCGATTTCTCAACACAAACTATGCAGGCCAGACGGGAATGGCAAGAAATATTCAAGGTGATGAATAGCAAGAACCTACAGCCAAAAATACCATATTTTTAGGACCATAAGACGCACTTTTTCTTCACTAAATAGTGGGAGGAAAAGTGCCTGCGTCTTATGGTCCGAGTTGCAGAGCGGCAATATTATTCTGTTATACTTTATTAAATATTTTATTACACTATTTGGTTCAGAATATTTTTTTCCCTATTTTTCTCCTCTAAAAACCAGGTGCATCTTATGGTGCGAAAAATACGTTACTCTTCTGCTGGTGAAAATCGGTGGGGATTTAGTCTGCCTGGGAGACAAGTGAGTCTGCTAAAGACACACCTTCCCAGGTAAGAGCACTCCTACTGTTATAGCACCAGCCTAGGGAATACACTGCCTGGTCCCCAACTGCTGGCCAGACCACTCTGCTGTGCTGGGGTCCTGCGGAGGGGTCTGCTGGCTGCACCCAGCAGTGACGTTCAGGGCCCCCTTTTTCTGAAGAGGTTCCTGACGGAGACTTAGACAGTGACTAAACTGTGTGCCTTTGGAAAGGGTACCAATGTCCCCCATCTTGAGCGTAGAGCCAGTGCCCCTCAACCCCACCTGTTGAATTAAAATCCTTATCCTGCTGAGCTCAGCTGTGCAGGGGGATCAGAGGTTGTACAGAGCTGGCACTTTCATAGTGAGAGAAGCTTTTTAAAAATTATTTACTTATTTATTTTTTTATGTAATCCCCACTCCAGGGTATGTTTATGGATTTTAGAGGGAGGGCAGGAGGAAAAGAAAAAGAGAGACATCAACTGATTGCCTCCTATACACACCATGACCAGGGATTAAACCAGGGGTGGTGGGAAAACTTTTCGACTCGAGGGCCACATGGATTCTTAAACTGGACCGGAGGGCCGGATCAAAAGCAACCTGACCATGCTGGCACTCTCATCTTGGGCTGCTGGTGAAGGAGCGGAGGGGAGAGCAAGAGAACCCTCCGCTCTTTCGGCTCCTGGGCCGGATAGAACAGCGAACAGGCCGCATCCGGCCCGCGAGCCGTAGTTTGCCCACGGCTGGATTAAACCCACAACCTTCCAGTGTTAAAGACAATGCTCCGACAAACTAAGCCACCAGGCCAGGGCTCCCAGGGAAGCATCTGTCTAAGAATTAGAAGGATGGGTGCTGGTTTGTGTGACTATATCACCAGGAAGCCCCGTCAATCTTCTCTGCAAGCTCACCACACCCTGCTCAAAAAGGGAAAGAAGTGCCTGCTCCCCTACTGCAGGTCTGCAGGCACCGCCCCCAATGGGAGTCTGTTTGGATCAGCCCTTCCAAGTCCCAGACACCCAACCGAGCTGAGCTCAGTTCTGCAGGAGGAAGGGAGAGCTGCTCAGAGCTGGGATATTCGAGTGTGGGTCCCTCAGAAGCTTGTCTGCAACCAGGAAAAAGTGCTTAGCCTACTGCTGTGAGCTGGGCCAGAGCATCAATCCCAATGGGAGACTCTTGATCTGTCCTCCTGAGTCCAGTGGCTCTGCCCAGCAGAGCTGACTCATGCAGAGAGGATGGCTGGCTTAAAACTATGGCATGCCCCTCCTGGGTGAACCTGAGTTGGAGACTGTGGCAGTGACTGAGTGGTTTAGCTCTGGAGTAGGGGCCACTTTCCTCTCATTAAGAACCTGGCCACATGATCTCCAATTAGGGCCTCACTAGCTCCATCCTCCCAACCTTGGTTACTCACCTCTACCAAGCTTGCAACCTGTGGACACACTCTCCACTTGTTCTTCAGAAAGCTCTGGAGGAAGACCGGCAACCTCAGGGAGAGGTGGACCTCAGAGAACCTCAGTCCTCTTACATGCCCCAACTCGAAGTTGGAGGAAACTGACCCTTATACACAGACTAGAGGCCTGGTGCACAGAATTCATGCACAGGTAGGGTTCCTAGGCCTAGCTGGTAATCAGGGCCAATCAGGGCCTTCCAGCTGCCAATGGGGCCTCCCTTCCCCAGCTGCCCACTGCCAGCCAGGGCCTTCCTTCATTCTGTGCCACCCCCTGGTGGTCAGCACATGTCATAGCAAGCAATTGATCTCTCAGTTGAACTCCTATGGGGACAATTTGCATATTAGATTTCTATACATATATATAGATTGGCCTCTCCCACACACACCCAGGCCAAGGAGATGCAGCCACAAAGGTGAAGAACATAGTAGCTCCAGACAGGTAGCCCAATGCTGGTTAAGCATAACATCTGACATGAACCTCACCCAAGTGGGCCCAAAACCAACACAACCAGTAGTGGACTTCAGACCACATCAGAGCTCAACCAAACTAGCCAAACAACTGGCGTACCCAAAAGGGAATTCTGGTAGGAACCAGGCCTTGCTAGAAACAACTTCACCTTAAGGGACAGCCCCTGCACAGCACCTCACACAGTGATTGAGGTTCATCCTTATGGTCAGCCAGCCTGAAGGGTTAAGTCCACCCACAAAAGGCTAAAACAGCATTCAAAACTAAACTACAAAAGGAGGGTGCACATAACACACAAGAAACATTCCTGGAGCATGGAGCTCAGGAACTCTGGAAAGTTTTGCCACTGAGCCCAACACCTTCATCATAAAGGCACCATAATAAGTTTGGGAGTTGTACCAGATCTACCTAATACACAGAGACAAAATGGAGAAACAAATAAATATGCCTAAGTTAGAGAATAAGAGAAATAACCAAAGAATTAAATTAAATGAAGCAATCAAAATACCAGAGGCAGAATTTAAGACAATGGTTTTAAAGATGCTCAAGAACCTTAAGGGAAGAATGAATAGCTCAGGGAGACCTTAAACAAAGAGATATAAGCATCAAAAGAGGACATGGAAACCATATAAAAGAACCACTCAAAAATAAAGAATAGCCAAAACCGGTTTGGCTCAGTGGATAGAGCGTCAGCCTGCGGACTCAAGGGTCCCAGGTTCGATTCCGGTCAAGGGCATGTACCTTGGTTGCGGGCATATCCCTAATAGGGGGTGTGCAAGAGGCAGCTGATCTATGTCTCTCTCTCATTGATGTTTCTAATTCTCTATCCCTCTCTCCTTCCTCTCTGTTAAAAATCAATAAAATATATATTTTTTAAAAAAAAAGAAATGAAGAATAAGTAATACAATTCAGTCAAACCTTGGTTCTCAAACATCTCCCATCTAGAACAATTCCGTTCTTGACCAAGTTGTTCATGGAAAGACATCATAGTTGTGGAACAAAATTTCAGTTTTCAACCTGACAGCTCATTTATGGATGATAAAAAGCATCTCGCAGGCAATAAAGGACATAATGCTTTTAAAACATAAAAAGGCAATTGAGAGTGCTAATGTTACAAAGGGTATGAAAATGCTCACAAAACAACCATAGGCTATTGAAAAGGTAGAAAAACTGTTGTTGATTTGGATAAGCAAAAAGCAGTAAGCCGGTGATAGTATTTCAGAGTGAGTGATATATGAAAATTCTGTTTAAGGCTAATGAAGGGAAATGTTTAAAATGTACATTCTCAAGCCTCAACCAAAATCTACTACAAAATATCTGAAGATCAGGCCTGGGAATCTTCTCTTTTGATAAGTTTCAGATTATTCTAAGATACACGGATGTTTTAAGAATTTGATCACAGACAAGAACAAATAATTATGAGAAATAAAAATTATGAGAAACAGTCTCAGAATAAAACACTTCAGGATAAGACCTGTAATACACCTACCTGTGTAGCTTTGTCTTTCATGCAAGGAGCAGTTTGACCATGATTATCACGAGGCCAGTGCCCTGCAAGGTATGGAGCAGCAAGTGTATCCAGAGAGGAAGTGCGGCGAATAATAGAAGAGGGGCTTGAAGAAGGCGGTCGTGTTTTCTCACCTAAATTTAAGGCAAATATATTATTTTAAAAATAGATAATAGAAGAAAAAAAGCAGAACCTAAGTTTTAAAATAGTCAGGAGTTTTCTAACTAAAATATTATATATAAATACACACACACACACACACACACACACACATATATAATAAAAATAAATTATAAACTACTAGAGGCCTGGTACATGAAATTCATGCACAGGTAGGCCTGGCTGGTGAACTGGGCCCAGGCCTCCCTTCCCTGGCTGCTAGCTGGGGCCTTCCTTCGTTCCATGCTACCCCCTAATCAGTGCGCATCATAGCAAGCAATCAGTCTCCTGGCGAACTCCCATGGGGACAATTTGCATATTAGGCTTTTATATATAGACTGACTCACAAAACATTGGATGAATATCCAGGGAATTATACTAAAACAGTCAATCTTAAATGATTTCATTTATTTAACATTTTTGAAATGACAACATCTTAGAAATGATGAAAGATTAGTGGTTGCCAGGGGTTAGAGATAAGGGAGGAAAAATAAAAGTACTGGGAGGAAGCAGAGACCCTAGTGATAAAGGAAGTATTCAGTATCTTGACTGAAGTGGCAGATATAGAAACATACAAACAAAAGTAAAAGTATAGAATTACACACATACACAAAAGTATACAAGTAAAATTTAAGACAGCTGAATAAAGGAGTGAATTGCAAGATGTCAATATTCTAGATATAACATTGTAGAGAAGTAGTTCTATAAAATGTCATTGGAGGAACCCAGACAAAGTTACATTTTAACCTATTTCTATAGAAACCATATCTTCGTGAGATTTTGTTACAATGAATACACTGCAAGACACCATATTAACCAGGCTATAGGAGTTATAATTGAAGACACATATGCAAAAATTTTAACATTTCAAGATACAGATAGTTATATTCTTAAATGTAAACTAAAAATAAAATACTAGAGGTAATAGGTAGTTAGAAGTGATGCAGAAAAAACACCCTTGTATCTCTTTTTTTTTCTTTGATGTGGGCTAGGAGTAGGTTTAGCTAATTTATACTACAAATTTTTTTTAAATTAAGAAGCCTAAATGTATTAAACATAAATATATGCAAAACTAAAATTATATTATAATATTCCCTCATTAGATAGGACTAGGGGCCTGGTGCACAATATTCATGCACTGGGGGTCCCTCAGCCCAACCTGCCCCTTCTCACATACTGGGAGTCCTCAGGGGATGTGAGAGGGCAGGGCGAGGCTAACTCCTGACTCCATTTTGTATTGTGGGGCAGGGCAGAACAGGACGGAGCTATCCTCCATTTTGTGTAACGACCCTAGCCCTCACCCAACCAATCAGGGTCAGCCGAAGCAGTGACATCACCACCCTTATAAAACCCCTTGACTTTTCAAAGTTCAGCCTCTTTTCCGCCATGCTGTTGGCGTGAGTGGAATGGAGCCCATGCTAGCATGGAAGAGACTCTCTTGCTAATTGCATCGGATTTGGTTCCCTGGTGGTCCTAGGGGATCACGAAATCTGGGCACAACAGATGTCCTACAGTCTGGCCTCCCTTTGTGGGAAGCAGCTGGGCTCATCAGGGGAAGGTGCCAGCCCCAACACCCCACTGCTACAGCCACTGCTAGTCACCACAGCCACCAAGGTGTTTTCATCAACACAGACTCGCATTTTCAAGATGTGTCTTTCATAAGATATGTCTCCTCCTCCTCCTCCTCCTCCTCCTCCTCCTCCTCCTCCTCCTCCCCCCCCCCCCCTGTTTCCCCGAAAATAAGACAGTGTTTTCAGGGGCTGTCTTATTTTTCCATGAAGAAGAATACAGTACACATTTATTGTTAAATGAAAATAAAGGAAATTTATTACCTGTATATGGTACGGTAGTTGTCAACACAAACCAGACAAACTGGGAATCCTACAGTATTAAGAATTTACTCATTTATTCAGTGACAATCATGTCATCATCTTCTGGAGCATCATCATAACAATCCAATTCCTGAGTTTCCTGGTGAATTTCTTGTGACTCCATTTCTTTCAGAATCAGTGGACCAAATCTCTCATGTTTAGCAATAGCACTGTCTTTAAATGAGTACTTCTTGTCAAGGCAGCCTGCTCGCAGTGCAGTGATTTTCTCCCATGAATTCTTCACCCAAGTCACAACTTTTTGCAGTTTAGGTTTCACAAAGTTTCCACGATGATTTCTCTCCATTCACACAGCAGAGACTGACATCAGGACTCCGGGTAATGTCACTGGTTGCTAGAAGTCAGTCGGGGCGGCCCTAGCGACCAGTTTATGGTAAATTAATTTTCATTCTGAGACAGAGCCTGGGGGCCTTATTTTCGGGGGGATGCCTTTTATTTCACTCAGAAGGAAACCTTTAAGTAGGTCTTATTTTCACAGGATGTCTTGTTTTCGGGGAAACATGGTAGTTACTTACAAGGGAGTACCCATACGACTGTCAGCTGATTTCTCAACAGAAACTATGCAGGCCAGAAGGGAGTGGCAAGAAATATTCAAAGTGATGAACAGCAAGAACCTACAACCAAGATTAGTCTACCCAGCAAAGCAATCATTCAGAATAGGAGGTCAGATAAAGAGCTTCACAGACAAGAAATAGTTAAAGGAGTTCATCACCACCAAATCAGGACTACATGTAATGCTGAAGGGTATTCTTTAAAAAGAGGAAGAAGAAGAAAAAGGTAAAGGTAAAAATTGTGAACAACAAAAAGACATCAAAATACAAGTGAATCTAAAAATCAAGTGAATAAAAAAATCTGAAGAACAAAATGGACTGGTGAATATAATAGAATCAGGGACACAGAAAGGGAGTGGACTAACAATTCGCAGGGGGAAGTCTGAGGGATTCGGGAAGAGATTGGACAAAAACCTTACAACTATGGATGAAGACAATGGCGGGGGTAAGAGCATGGGGTGGGGTGGGAAATTAGGTGGAGGGAAGCTATGGGGGGGGAACACCTGTAATAATCTGAACAATAAAGATTTATTATAAAAGAAAAGAAAAGAAAAGAAAAGAAAAGAAAAGAAAAGAAAAGAAAAGAAAAGAAAGGTATTCCTCTATAGTTTCCTCTATAGTTCACACCAATCGCAGGCTGGGCCCTGCCTAGGCCTAAAGCCTCTGGCCAAAGCCTACAATCAGTAGGCTGCTTGCGTGGGTACACCAGGCCGGCGGGGCGGGGAGGCTGTGAGGGGCAACCAGACCAGCAGGGAAGAGGGCAGTTGGGGGCAATGAGTTTGGCACACAAAAGCAGTGAGGGGTGATTAGTCGGACATTCCTCTCACAATCCTGGGCTGTTGGCTTCTAATCGGTCATCTGCCTGCTGGCCTGGTTGCCCCTAACTGCCCCCCGCCCCATGGCCTGATCACCCCTCACTGCCTCTGTGTGCCAAACTCATTGCCCCCAACTGCCCTCTTCCCTGCTGGTCTGGTTGCACGCAGCCTACTGTTTGGTTGTTACTGTGAGGGCATCCTGACCAATTTGCATATTACCCTTTTATTAGTATCTTACTCCTGCCCTAGAGGCTTTTGGTCTGGGCAGGGGCAGAGCTGGTGATCAGAGGAGCTGGAGGACCCCTGCCCAGGCCTAAAGCTTTGGCCAGAGGCTTTAGGCCTAGGCAGGTCCCCCATCAAGCCCTGCCAGGTGTGTGGGTGGGGGCAGCCTCAGGTCCCCCAGTCCAGCACCGGGAGAAGTCATAGCCTCAGATCCCCCATTAAGCCCCACCAGCAGTGGGGGACACAACCTCAAGTCCCCTGTCAAGCCCTGCTGGGCAGGGGGCTTGGAATAAGTTCCCCCAACCGAGCACTGAGGGTGCACCTTGAGGTACCCTGTCAAGCCCCACTGGGTGGGGGACATGGCCTGAGGTCCCCTGTCAAGCCCAGCCAGGCAGGGGGGTACAGCCTCAGATCCCCTGTCAAGCCCAGATAAGCAGGGGGGCGCAGCCTCAGGTCCCACCAAGCCCCGTGGGGCAGGGGGGGGCAGTCTGAGGTCTCCCGGCCTAATGCTGTGGAGGGGGGCGCGGCCTGAAGCCCCCAGGTCAAGCCCCACCTGGTGGGGGGCATGGCCTAAGGTCCCCCACCTGGCGCTGGGTGAGGGGAGCAGCCTAAGGTCCCTACCCTAGCACCAGGACGGAAAGCGCATCTTTTGAGGTCCCCAGTCAATCCCACTGGGTGGGGGGCGTGGCCTGTGGTCCCCCATCAAGCCCTGTCAGCAGGGGGGCAAAGCCTCAAGTCTCCCGTCAAGCCCCACTGGGCAGCAGACGCAGCCTGAGTTCCCCCAACCCAGCACTGGGGGTGAACCTTGAGGTCCCGTCAAGCCCCACTGGGTGGGGGGCATGGCCTGAGGTCCCGTCAAGGCCAACCAGGCAGGGGGCATGGCATGAGGTCCCCCGGCCTGGTGCTGGGGTGGGGGAGCAGCCTGAGGTCTCCTAGCCCAGCACCAGGATGGGAAGCCCACCTTGAAGTCCCCTCAAGCTCTGCCAAGTGTGGGGGGGGGCACGACCTGAAATCCCCTATCAAGCCCCACGGGGGTGGTGGAGGGGGTAACCTCATGTCCCTGCTGATTGCTCCTTAAGGCTCCTTATGGGAACTTGGCCTCAACTGTGGGTGCAGCCATCTTTGTGATAGAGTGATGGTCAAATAGCATATAATTCTTTATTAGATAGGATGGTGACTTAGTTGACAACTGTTGTATAATTGAAATGTGCTAAGAAATAGAACTTAAATGTTCTCCAAGAAGAGGAGGAGGAGGAGAGAAATATGTGAGGTGATGAATAAACTAGATGGGAGAAATCCTTTTACAATGGATATCAAATCACGATGTACACTTTAAATGTCTTAAATTTTATTTGTTAATTATGCCTCAATAAACACACACACACACACACACACACACACACACCGCCCTAACCCATTTGGCTCAGTGGATAAAGCGTCAGCCTGCAGACTGAAAGGTCCCAGGTTTGATTCCGGTGGACAAGGGCATGTACCTGGGTTGTGGGCACATCCATAGTAGGAGGTGTGCAGGAGGCAGCTGATGGATGTTTCTCTCTCATTGATATTTCTAACTCTCTATCCCTCTTCCTTCCTCTCTGTAAAAAAATCAATAAAATGTATTTTTTTAAAAACACACACAAGAAAATCAAATCTTTACTTTAACTACAATACGGTGTGGCATTAAAAATTTCAGTCAAAGGCGTTTGGAACTCCTAAACCACCTGTACTAGTTCAACTGGTTCCCGTGTTGCTTCAATGACAGTGGAGCATTCCAAACCATGGCCCTAGGTATTATATTATAAAGGTTCTAAAACCTGATCAGCTACTGACTTAAAGGCTGTAGTTCCTGTTATCCACAAAATCATTTAACAAAAAGAAGGGATATACTAGACATAATTATTTGTTCAAAAAGGGGGGAAACCCTAGCAAGTGTGGCTCAGTGGTTGAACCATGAACCAGGAGGTCATGGTTCAATTCCTATTCAGGACATATGCCCCCATTGTGGGCTCAATCTCCAGTGTGGGGCGTGCAGGAGGCAGCCCATCAATGATTCTCTCATCATTGATGTTTCTTTTTCTCTCCCTCTCATTTCCTCTCTCTCTCTAGAAAGAAAAAAAAAAATCAATAAAAAATTATTTTTAAAAAATCAATAGAGCCCTGACCAGTTTGGATCAATGGATAGAGCATCGGCCTGGGGACTGAAGGGTCCCGGGTTTGATTCCAGTCAAGGGCATGTACCTTGGTTGCAGGCACATCCCCAGTAGGGGGTGTGCAGGAGGCAGTTGATCTATGTTTCTCTCTCATTGATGTTTCTAACTCTCTATCCTTCCCCCTTTCTCTCGGTAAAAAAAAATCAATATAATATATATATTTTTAAAATCAATAGAAAAAATCCTTAGGTGAGGATTAACAACAAAGTACATTACAAGTCTAAGATGCTGCAAATATTAAGTTCTGATAACCCTGATTATTAGTCTAGATACCTTGATCTCTTGTTGCTCTTGCCACTTCCTCCACCCCAATAAACAACCAAATTTATACACAACATAATGCATCTAAAATAAGGGAGAAATTAGCAAAAACACAACTTGCTATCTACATATCAGCCATACTGCAAAAAATAACTTTTACACATACTGTACTAAAGCCATTTTTCAGATTTTCTTTTGGTGCTTCTAATCACTTTTTTTGTTTGTTTGTTTATTTGTTAGAGGACAGTAAAATCACAGTGGGTGGAGATGAGGCTTTTAAAGTCTGCACTAGGGGCTGGTAACCTGCATTTTTATCAAGGACCCTAAGTGATTCTGATAAAGATGAACTAGACCACACTTTGAGAAACAATTCTGGATGTTCACAGGCAATATTCTCTCCAACATGAAATTTCATATAACCATGAAAACTAAGCTTACATTGGCAACTTATATTACATTCACTAAAACTAGAAGCAAACTAATAGGATACACAGTAGTCAGCTTTTATGATGAGGTACAGTACTATTTTAAAATTTACTCTCATGTAATCCTTACCACCAGATGAAAATGATATTCATCATTACCATTTTCATATAGGTGAGGAAGTTAAGGGTCAGAAAGTTACTCACTTTCCAATATCACATGGTTTCTAGGTGGCAAAACACAGATATTAAACCCAGACTGTCTACCCAAAGTCTATGCTCCTAACCTCCATGTTAAGCTACCTCTCAATTTCAAATATATATATTTGACATTTTATTAAGGCAAAATGAGGTAAAAAGAGGGAAGGCACAAAAACAAACCTCACTATCTTCATTAACTCTGTTGCCAACTTACCTTTCTCTAAGCCGTTCTCAGTTCCTTATGACAAACCACATTGCCATGGACACAGCAGGCACTGAAGGTGGGAATACAGATCAGTGCAGCCATTATGGAAAACACTGAAGAGGTTCATCAAAAAATTAAAAATGGGCTCTGGCCAGTATGGGTAAGTGGTAGGAATGTCATTGAAAGGTCCCGAATTTTGCCAAAACCGGTTTGGCTCAGTGGTAGAGCATCGGCCTGCGGACTGAAAGGTCCCAGGTTTGATTCCGGTCAAGGGCATGTACCTTGGTTGCGGGCACATCCCCGGTAGGGAGTGTGCAAGAGGCAGCTGATCGATGACCCTCTCTCATCGATGTTTCTAACTCTATCCCTCTCTCTTCCTCTCTGTAAAAAAATCAATAAAATACATTTAAACAAAAAAAAAAGGTCCTGAATTTGATTCCCATTTAGGACACATGCCTAAGTTATGGGTTTGATCCCTTGTTGAGGCTCATGCAGGAGGCAACCAATCAATATTTCTCTCTCTCCCTCCCTTTGTCTCTCTCTTCCCCCCTCTAAAAATCAGTAAAAATCCTCAGGTAAGGATTTTAAGAAAATATTAAAAATGAAATTTCCTTATGACCCAGTGATTCCACTTCTGTGAATATATCCAAAGGAGCCTGAAACACTAATTCAAATAATATGTGTACCCCTATGTTCACTGCAGCATTATTTATAACTAGAGGCCTCACCTGAAACCTCACCCCTTCGGAAGGAGGTCTCCTGCCCCCACGGCTGCTTCGCTTCCCATGCCCAGCTCAGATTGGGACACTGGTGACAGACAGGGGACTTGGCCGACAGCAGATGCCCTATACCTAAATCCAGCCTAGCACCAGGAATGCTCAGGGCCTACTCAAGGATGCAAATAATCCTTTCCACTAATATTCACACAGTAAACTAAGATTGTTGGTAGAGTATTAAATTTGACAGTAAAACAGTAATCAAGTTTTCAGATTAATTTAAATAGGCTAATTGAAATAAGTGAATATTCAAAAAAATTTAATTGTACTGGACAAAAAAGCTGTTCCTAAAGTAGTAACTAAAATTTCTATTGGTGGTTCATCTCATGGTAAAATTCCTTAACATGCAATGAACCTAAAGCAGTCATATTTTTGTGCAAAAAATAATAATAAATTTAAAGTTATCAAGACTGCATTAAAAAATTTACAAAAGCCTCCATTAGTCAAAAAAAAAAAAAAAAAAGGAGGGATAGTAGGGTAATATCATGTAAGGAAAAAATCCTATAAGTAAATTACATCTAGAAAATTTTACTTTACAAACCTAATTTTCATTTGTAATGCTAACAGCAAGACATCCATGGAAAACACACATGGTGTCTAAATAAGACAAAGGAAAACAGTTTGAGTAAAAATAAAAAGGATCCCAAATCAATTTTATAGAAAAGATTTCTTTATTAACTTTTGGTCAAGAATATGTTTGTATATTTTCAGAAAACAACTCCAAGACCATGTGGATTCCTGCAACAGAGAGGAATTGACAGGTCTGCTCCAACCACAAAGAGGAGAAACAGTCCAGAGAAGGAAGACAACTGAGACGCCTTGCCATGCTAACCTGTGCGTCGCTGCAGGTTGCCTAGGACCAAACCAGAGAGGGTCGGACCTGCATTGCCAACATGTGTCCACCATCCAGATATCATTGCTGACATGTACACATAAGGAACTGTTTCACATTGAAACAGGGACTCAGAACTATTGGACATTGAAATTGGGACTCAAACATTTTTTGTTATTATGTTTATTTCTAGTCTGCAGAGGCAAGGTTTTTTAAAGGAAAGAAATGGGAGGGGGAAATTGATACAGAGGCAAAGAAGCATTGAACAAACTGTCAAACTACAGTGGGAAGGTAGGGAAGGATGAGGGGGGAACTGTAAGAGATCAACCAAAGAACTTGTATGCATGCAAATAAGCACAACCAATAGATACAAGACATGGGGAGGAGGGCAGGTGAGGGCATGTACTGGGAGGTAGGGAAGGCCGGGGGTCGGGGGGAGGTCATTGGGGGGGGAAAAGGAGACATATGTACTATTGTTGGTAATACTTCAAACAATTAAAAAACAAATTAATAAAAAATTAGAAGAAAAAAACAACAACTAGAGGCCTCATGCACAAAATTTGTGCAAGGGGCTCAGCCCTCACAGCCACTGCAGCTTGCCTCGCCCCTCACAGCCCCGAAGGATGTCAGGAAGGTAGTTCGGCTGTCCTGTCTAATCAGTATATTATACTTTTATTATTATAGACTAGAGGCCTGGTGCATGAAATTCATGCATTGACCCTCTCCAATACAGAACCCCCCAGGGGATGTCCAACTGTGGGTTTAGGATTGGGCCTAAACCCACAGTTGGACATCCCTCTCACAATCCAGGACTGCTAGCTCCTAACTGTTCACCTGCCTGCCTGCCTGATTGCCCCTAACTGTCCCCCCTGCCAGCCTGATCACCCTTAACAGCCTCTGCCTGCTGGCCTGATCACCCTTAACTATCCCCCCGACTGGCCTGGTCGCCCCAAACTGCCCTCCCCCACTGGCTTGGTCACCCCTAACTCCCCCCCCTTGCTGGCCTGGTCACCCACGCAGCCTGCTGTTCAGTCGTTTGGTTGTCCCTCACTAACTCCCCTGCCAGCCTGGTCGTCCACACAGCCTGTTGTTCAGTCGTCCATCCAGTTGTTTCGGTCGTGAGGGCCCCTGGCTTTTTATATATTAGGATAGTCAAGCTAGGGAAGTAACTCGAGTGCCCATCCAAAGATGAATGAATAAAAAGGCTAAAGTACAGTTACACAATGGAATACCAATCAGCCTTAAAAAAAGAATGAAATATTATCTTTTGTGATATCATGGATGGACCTAAAGAGTTCTATGTTAAGTGAAATAACTCAGATAGAGAAATACCATATGATTACACTTATAAGTGAAATCTAATGAACAAAATAAACAAACAAAATAGAAACAGATTCATAGATGCAGAGAACAGAACTATAGTTATCAGAGCGGAGAGGGGTTGGAGAGCTGGGAAAAGTAGAAATTGGTAGTTACAGTACAGTCACAGAGATGTAGATTATATCACAGGGAATATAGTCAGTAATATCAATGATAACTGTATGGGGCCAGGTGGGTACTTAAAGCAGTGGTACATGATTTTCAAACCATTTTTGCTGTACATCTGAAACAAATACAGAAAAATATGGGATGTAATTGAAAAAATTAATTATCTATCAGAGATGGGTGCTTGGATTACCTTATTGCAGCAATTTTCAATCCTTTTCATCTCATGGCACATAAACTAATTACTACAATTCTGTGGCACACCAAAAAAATATATTTTATGCCGATCTGACATAAAAATAAGTGTAATTTTTTTTTTCATTTACATCAGATGGCTATTGTTGTGTTGGCTATTGTCATTTTTTATTTCATAATCTAAGGGAAAAGAGTTCAGGGCCTCTGACTAGTCAGGTATTGCATGTCTTAAAAATTCTTGAGGCACACTGGTTGAAAACCACTGCCAAATAGTAGTCAAGAAAAGGGGAGTTCTCAAAGAGCCAATGAATAGCTCTAAACTTGGAGAAATAAGGCAACTGTGCATGAATCCAGCAGAATAGGAACAACCCTCTAAGGATTCTGAGACCTTCAACTCAGAAACTTTTAGATACTGGATCCCTAATAAAGGTTATGGCATCTATTTCATTTCAGAGACACCCAAAAAGTGGTAAGCCTGATCTACATGGACCCTGGAATTTGAGTCAGATGAGGCTTACAAAACTATAAGGTGGACACTTCCCCTCTACCAGTTGAGACTTCTAAATTTCGCTGAGGCTGTAAACTGACCTCTAATTTAAAAGCCTCTTCCTTAGGCCTTGGCTTTTTAGTTCAGAGATCAGAGCATGATCCCAAAAAGCTAAGGTTGGGGGTTTGATTCCTGTCAAGGCACATACATGAAACAACCAACAAATATATAAATAAGTGGAATAGCAAATAAATGTTTCTCTCTCTCTCTTTCTCTCTGTCTCCCTTCCTCTCTCTAAAATCAATCAATAAGCAAAATAGCCCTATCCGGTTTGGCTCCGTGGATAGAGCATAGGCCTTCATACTGAGAGTCCTGGGTTTGATTCCAGTCAAGAGCACATGCCCGGGTTGCAGGCTCGATCCCCCAGTAGGGGTCATGCAGGGGGCAGCCAATCAGTGATTCTCTTTCATCATCTTTTAAAATATGTTTTTATTGATTTCAGAGAGGAAGGGAGAGGGGAGAGAGAGATAGAAACATCAATGATGAGAATCATTCATCAGCTGCCTCCTGCTCTGGGGATGGAGCCCACAACTCAGGCAAGTGCCCTTGACCGGCATCAAACCTGGGACCCTTCAATTCGCAGGCCCGTGCTGTATCTACTGAGACAAACCAGTGGGGGCCTCTCTCATCATTGATGTTCTATCTCTCCCTCTCCCTTCCTGAAATCAATAAAAACCCTACACAATAAAAGGCTAATATGCAAATCGGCCAAACAGCGGAAGGACTGGTTGCTATGACACGCACTGACCACCAGGATGCAAACGCTCAACACAGGAGCTGCCCCTGGTGGTCAGTGCACTCCCACAGGGGGAGAGCCACTCAGCAGAAGCGGGACTCACAGCTGGTAAGTACAGTGGAGGTGGTGAGAGCCTCTCCCTCCTCCACAGCAGCACCAAGGACCCCTGGGGGATGTCCACCTGCCTGCAGGGAGTAGGCCTAAGTGAGTGATAAATTAATTAAAGAAGGTATCTGAGACTGGGAGGTCAGGACACAGGCCTTTATTGAAGAGGAAAGTGACTCCCGCCGGCTACTTCCAGAGAGAGAGAGGGCGTGGAAGAGACAGGAGGGCACCTGGGGTCCTGCTTTTAAGGGGAGAATAGGGGGCTGGGGCTTAGGGCACTCCGCACATGCTGATTGGTGGATCAGAGCTCAGGTATACTGGCCACAGGTGGGGTTTGCGTCTGTCCATCAACTGGGGGAAGGGAGAATCTATCAGTGAGTAGGCCTAAGCCAGCAGGTGGACATCCCCCGAGGGGTCCTGGACTGCAACAGGGTGCAGGCCAGGCTGAAGGAATCCCTGCCCCTAGTGCACGAATGTCACGCACAGGGCTTCTAAATACATACATACATACATACATACATATATGCATACTGTTTCCTTTTCTCTCTCCACAGTTTTAGTCTGAGAGAAAAAGCAAAATGCAAATGGTCTAGTTTGTGCTACAAAGACTTGAAATCTGAAAATTGTTTGTTCTACTCTGCATAGAAGTTCACCAGAGTGAAACAAGAATACAATCCTGGAAAGGAAGCTATGGACATCCACTTCAGTGTAACTTAGTAATAGATGGTATCCCTTTTCGGTTGAGTGCTGCATTAGAGGAAAAAGTTTTTTACTTTTGGGGGGTTTTTTTGGAAGGTGGGTAATGAGCGGGTTAATTTAAGAGCATGAATACTCTATGAAATAACAGATCTGAGGGGAGGGAGCCATGGAAAGAATGGGCATGTCAGGAGCTGAGATCCCTGGAAATCCAACAGCTCTGTTCTCAAGACCAGAAGAAAAGAGCACCTTTCTCCACACACTGCCAATACCTAATGTTAGACTGCTGCTCTACTTCAAGGGCTAACTGTTAGGAGGGTAGCCAGATCTATTATCAGAATGCAGTCAGCACCTCCTACCTCCATCTCTACTGCCCCACGTAGCAGCTCTCCTTCCCTTCTACCTGCCACACGCCATGCCAGCTCCAGAGGTCTGGCAGTAAACCGGAGCAATTATGTTCACCAGATACCAGGAAGAGTTGCTTCAAAAACTAAGCACATGCAACTTTGGTGTGCAGTATTTCCCAGGCCCTATCTTATACATCATAAAGCTGATATAAGGTAAAAGATAGTTTTGAAGTACCACGCAGCAGAGTTCAAATAACAACTCTAATCCTTGTTAGTTAAGCTCTCTAAAACCTACTGTGAAAATTAAAATGAGAACTTGTAGGTAAATCACCCACCATTACGGCGGAAGCTATTATTTATCAGTAAAGTGGTAGCTATTATTTGAAGAAGAGGATGTTCTAGTGCTTTTAACAATCAGTTTTTAAAAAGCACTTGGCATTCCCAAAATATTTAAATCAGCACTCTGGCTCTAATTAGAAAACACTATTGATCATTTTTTCAGGGCAATTCTCTCCAAAAAATCTGATAAAATAGGAAAGATTCACCCTACTCCCTGCATTTCTGAGTGAACCCTGAAATTCCCAGCCATTGTGCCTTAGAGATTTTAACAGAAATTCCCCAGAAAAAGGGAAGACAAAGGTGTAAGTTGACAGTATTAACGCACAAGCTAAAAACCACCCACATCTTTCTTCACTAGATTCGAACAGGAGGGCAATCAGATAATAAATCTTGCCTCTATTTCCCCAATCTGAATTTCTCTACTGAATTACTCGTTATGAATGACTCTACTAGAATCCAACCACTCCCGTTCAGGACCTTTCCAGAGAAAACAATTTTTAGGTCCCTAATAAAAAAAAAAAAAAAAACCTGGATTTTCTTTCTTTAGAAAAAAAAACAAATGAATGGTTTTACATCCTGCACACAAAACCAGTCGGTAGGTCGGAAATACACGCAGCCCCTCAGACAAAGCCCATAAACCTTCCAAAGCAATCGTCTTCCTTTCCTTCCCTCCCAGCCCCCGACGCTGCAGGGGCCCGAGCCTGCTGTGCTGACGTCTTCAGTCCCGCAAATCTGGGCCCGTTTTTTTGTTAGGTTGTGTGTGTGTGTGTGTGTGTGTGTGTGTGTGTGTGTGAGAGAGAGAGAGAGAGAGAGAGAGAGAGAGAGAGAGAGAGAGAGAGAGAAAGGGAAACGCTTAGCAGCACTGTGCTACATTCGCATGAACCATGTCGCTAAAACAAAGTGACAGCCCGCCCCCAGCCTCACCAGCAAAGGGGGGTGAGCAGGTCAGCAGGAGCCAGCGGGCAGAACCCCAGGTTTACCCTCCACACACGGCTAGCCGCGGCCCCTCCGCGGCCGGGGACCAGCGTGGACTGGCTGCGGAGAGGGATGAATGAGGCGGGCGGGGACCTGCGGGGAGTGATGGGGGGGGGGGGAGGAAGGGCCACGGGATGGAGTGGGGGGACCCCGCGGGGCAGGCGGGTCCGCCCCACCCGGGCCCCGCCCCCGGCCGCCCGGGCCCCGCCGCCGCAGCGCCGCAGCCCCCGCCCGGGAGCGACGCGCCCCGGGCCCCGGCACGTACCTGCTTTGCAGACCGGGGCGCTGGGGCTCCGCCTCTCCGGGGAGCCGCGGCCCTGCTCCGGGGAGCGCCGCCGGGGGCGGACGCGGGCCGGGGGTGGGGCCGCGCTCACCTCGCCGGTCCACAGGTGGGTGGGCGACGAGCTCGGCGACGAGACGGTGCCCAGCAGCGGCGGCGGGGGCTGCGGCCGTGGGGGGCTCCCGCGGGCTGCGGGCGCGGCGCCGCGCGTGGGGCTGGTGCCTCGCGTGGAGGTGGCCGACGCGCCGGTCTGCGTGGCCACCGTGGGGCTGGTGCGCGCGGCCGCCCCGCCGCCGCCGCCGCCGCGAGTGGGGCTGGTGGTGCGCGAGGCCGTGCGCAGGCCCCCGCCGCCCGCGGGGCCCGAGGCGCCGCCGCAGCCGCCGCCGCCGTTGTTGCCGCCGCCGCCGCCGCCGCCGCCGCTCCGCGTGGGGCTGCCATGTTGCTGCTGCTGCTTCAGCTGGAACGGAACCGTCGCCCTCATGGGCTGCAGGCGGCTCCCGGCTCCCCCGGCCGCGGCGACCGCACCGCCCCCGAGGGCGCCGGCCGGCGTGGGGGACCCGTTGCGCCTCATCCGCTGGGACATGGTCCACACGCCCCGGCGGCTGGCAGAGCCGGGGGCGGGGCCGGTGGCTGGGTTGAAGGGGGAAGGTTCTTGAGGCCCGAAGATGAGGCCCCGCGACGGGGTGACGAGGCCGGAATCCGGGGTCCGGGGTGGTGGGGGGGCGCCCTGGCCGCGGCCGGCAGCTAGGAGGTGGTGCAGCCGCCGCCGCCGCCGCCGCTTCTCCTCATCAACAATAGTGTCTCCGCCGCTGCCCCCGCCCCCCGCGCACGCCCATTGGTGCGGCGTCAGCCGCGCTCGAGCCGCTCCGCCGCGCCCATTGGCTGCCGGCAGCTCGGGCCCTGGCCCCCGGGGCCTAACAGAGGCTGGGTCTGCGCGGAGACCGTCCGCTCTTTACCGAGAGCCGCCCGCCCGCCCCCGTCGGTGGGGTGGGAGGGGGCGCGGGGAGGGGGCCGTGTGTGTGTAGCGCGTGCGCGCGCCTGTGTGCGTGTGTGTGTGTGTGTGTGTGTGTGTGTGTGTGTGTGTGTGTGTGTGTGTGTGTGTGTACACGCGAGTGCGCGTGCGCGCGCCGGCCCACGCGCGCCTCCGGTCCACGGAGGGCGGCCCTGGGCGCTCCGGCTGGCAGGCTGCCCACGAGAATGTCCCGAGGCGGAGCCGTCCCCAGGGATGTCTCCAGGCTTTCACCACTCGTTTCCTTTCCCATCCGTGTGCCCCAACCCGAGAGGACCTGTGTGTCCATGGCCTTTTATATATATATATATATATATATATATATATATATATATATATATATATATATATATATATTTTCTGTTCTGTCCTAATTCCATCAACGGTTGGGCAGGGCTCACGAGGAGAAGAAATTGAGTTCCTCTGAATGGAATTTGCCACCGCGTGTCCTTTCTAACTCAGCTGTACCAAGAGCCACGTCTCCGGGAGGCTGGGCTGGCCGGTGGGAGGGCCCTTGTAGGCCGTCTCCACGAAGCCCAGCCGTCAAAGGCTGTTGTCACACACACACACACACACACACCCGCCTCTCATCGAGGATTTCTTTTCCTCGGCTGCTCCCCAGCCCCCTGGTTCCTCGGGAAGAGGCCTGCCACCCGACAAGGTTGTGGAGGGAGGGCCTTTGTGGACCCAGGGCCTTGTTCGACCCTCACCGCCACTATTACTGGAGGCAGAACTGGGCCGGCCGTTCACGTCGTTATCTAAGTGCAGGCAACGGGTCTCCGTGAGACGGGCAAGACCTCGGGAAGACAGGCAGCCACGTTAGTGCCCGTATAACCAAAAAATAAAAATAAAAGATGGTGGGATCTTACCGCACTTACATATTCACCTCTCGGGCTATAAATTGCTTGGCCATGGCTTCATTAAATGTACACGTTGGGCAGATTTCGTGCAGTGAACATGGAAGATGCGGTGTGATTTGCTCTGTTCCCGAAATTCTACTGGCTCCCTGGGGCATTGCGTGGAAAGCCTTTGAGGACCTAGAGAAGAGAGTCAGATCCCGGGTCCACCACCCACTCCGACCTTTCCACAGGTCCCCAGCCAGTTCCCTTATCTGTAAAGTGCAGTTAAACATGCCTTCTCTTTCATCCGCTGGTTGTGATTATTAACCGAGGGGTGAACGAGAATGTGGTATGTACACGGTTCTCAGCAGTCCACATCTCACCTTTTAGCCTATTCCTTCTCTCTCTCCCATGACAGGCCCCAAGTCCCAGAGAATACCTTGTTGGCTGGATAGATCTAACATCTCTACCCATCCCCACAACCTGGAGTGAAAACAAAAATAGCTTCTCGCTAGACAGGACATACAGGAACCTGCCAGCAAGATCCATGCAGAGAGATAAGGCCAGTCTTAAAACAGGAGAGAAGATAAGCCTTTACATAAGGATTTCGTGGAAGCTGTATCTTTGTCCTGCACAAAGTGGGAGCTCTGCATGTTTACTGAATCAAACTGCAAGCGTTCAGCTGCCCTAGTGTCTTAGGCTTCCTGATCAATCACTTTTTTTTTAAATTAAATCTTTATTGTTGAAAGTATTACAGCCTGCTTGTCATGGCTCAGTGGCTGAGTGTTGCCCTATGAACCAGGAGGTCACTTTATCCATCAGGGCACATGCCCGGTTGCAGGCTCTATCTCTAATGTGGGGCATGCAGGAGGTGGCCAATCAATGATTCTCATCATTGATGTTTCTGTCTCTCCCTTTCTATATGAAATCAATAAAAATATATGTCTTTTGAAAGTATTGCATATGACCCTGACCGGTTTGGCTCAGTGGATGGAGCGTCAGCCTGCGGACTCAAGGGTCCCAGGTTCGATTCCCACTGGGGTGGTGGGGGAACATGCACCTTGGTTTCGGGCACATCCTTAGTGTGGGCCGTGCAGGAGGCAGCTGATCGATGTTTCTAGCTCTCTAGCCCCCTTCCTCTCAGTAAAAAATCAATAAAATATATATTTTTAAAGTATTACATATGTCCCCTTTTTTCCTCCATTGACACTTCTGCCCCGCCCCTGCCCCCATGCCTGACCAATCACTTTTGATGTTACCAAACTAGAGACCTATTTGTTGAAAGCAAGAGACTTAGCTTTTCTGAGCTAACGGACTCATTTCAGCACAGAAGTTTGTTAGATCACAGAGTGAAAATGTCCTTGGCTCAATCATGAGTTCACCTTTTGCTTCTAGTCATGTTTCCTATGGAAACGGAACACTCCATAGCTCCAGAAAATGCTCTTTTTCATCTGGACAGCTTACCCCACTCCACCAGTTTCGGACTTACCTCAACGAGAGCACGTTAGTGGAAGCAGGTGTTAACCATCTCAGCCTCCTTTGTCAACACTTGATCCGTTTTTAGATCAGGGAGGCCCCTTAAACTAGCTTCCTCACATTTACAATAATGCCATGCTTCCCTGTTGTCACTATTATGACACAATTATGTATTTTCTTCTTAATGTTAAGCTCTTGGCTGCCTTCTGTGTGCACAGCACTGTGAGAGACATTGGCTCTACAGCAGTGAACACCCCACAAGCTCCTTGTCCTCTTGAACAAACATCTGCTGAAAACAATGAACAAAACAGGCATGGGCACACACACACACACACACACACACACACACACTACCACACACGTGAGTAAATTCCCAATTGCAGAGTCCTATAACGGAAGCCATAGAGTGCCATGGAGGAGAACAATGGAGATCTAGCGAAGCTAGGTGGGAAGAACTTTCTGGAAAGGTGACATTGAAGATGAGACCTGAAATGTGCTATCCATGGAAAGGGCATTCCGAAGAGGGAATAATTCTATAGAAACTGAGAAAGGAAAAAACTCTGTGTGTTTAAGGAACCCACGTAAGACCAGTGTCAGCAAAGGGGAGAGTAGTTCAGAGATAAGACTGAAGAGGCTAGATGATATAGAGACCTTTAGGCCCTGGTAAGGGATTCGGATTTTATTTATTTATCTTAATGCAAAGGTGTATCTTGAATAAAGCTGAGTTCACTCATTGCCTGTATCAGCATAGCATCTCATTCAAAAGAAACAACAGGCCCTCGCTGGTTTGGCTCAGTGGGTAGAACGTCAGCCTGTGGACTGAAGGGTCCCAGGTTCAATTCTGGCCAAGGGGACATGCCCGGAGTTGCCAGCTCAGTCCCCAGTAGGGCGTGCAGAAGGCAGCCAATCACTGATTCTCTTTCATCATTGATGTTTCTTTCTCTCTCTCCCCCCACCTCCCTTCCTCTCTGAAATCAATAAAAATATATTTTTAAAAAGAAAGAAACAACAGATAACAAAACTAAAAATGAAAAGCAATCCAATATTTACTGAAGTCTATGCAAGGTACAAAAGGGAAATGTCTGGGCATGAGTCTCAGTGAACATGATTTTAAAAATCTTGATCCATCTAAGTTCTACTCAGCACAGCAACAGTCTCCAATCTCTCTTCTCTCTAAATATCACCCCCCTGTACCCCAAAACTAGGCCATACCTAGACCTGGATCTTCTTTCTTTGGCCTCATTCTCTCACCTTCAGAAGTCCATTCTTGCCCTAACTGGTTTGGCTCAGTGGATAGAGTGTCGGCCTGTGGACTGAAGGGTCCCAGGTTAGATTCTGGTCAAGGGCATGTACCTTGGTTGCGGGCACATCCCCAGAAAGGGGTGTGCAGGAGACAGCTGATCAATGTTTCTCTCTCATCAATGTTTCTAACTCTCAATCTCTCTCCATTTCTCTCTGTAAAAAATCAATAATATATGTATTCTTTTTTTTTTTTAAGTCCATTCTTGCTCTATCCTTTCTGACCTCACCATTTCTGCATCTCCACTCCAGAAACCAGGAGCACCTTTCCATTTTCTGGTTTTTAAATTTGTTTTGTTTGTGTCTGTTATCACTACTGTTTGATGTTGCTTTCACACTGGGAATCCACTCTGGCCACTGTGCGCAGAGAATGGCTTATAGGGGAGCAAGAAGCAGCAAGGCACATAATGGGGTGCCTATTGCAAAGAAGTTCGAGCAAGGGGGACTGCAGAGAGAAAAACAGTGGATGGATTGGAAATCTTCCTTCTGGGTGGAACTAATTTGTCCTGCAGGTGATAGGGTGAGGGAGAGGAGCTGTCAGGAAAGGCCCCCGGGTCTCTGGCTGGAACCCCTTGGTGGGTGAGGGCCTGTTCACCGAGATGGAAAGAGAGGAGGGAGGGACAGTTTTTGGATCAAAATCAGTCTAGGTTTGGATGTATTATGTTTGAGTCTATTATGAATTATTTATTTTTTAAGTATAGTTTTATTGATTTTTTTACAGAGAGGAAGGAAGAGGAATAGAGAGCTAGAAACATCGAACAGAGAGAAACATCGACCAGCTGCCTCCTGCACCCCCCACACTGGGGATGTGACCGCAACCAAGGTACATGCCCTTGACCAAAATAGAAACTGGGACCTTTCAATCCGCAGACCGACACTCCATCCACCAAGCCAAACCAGTTTCGGCTGTTATGAATTATTTTTAAAAAGTCATTGAAAAGGCAGCTGTAGGGATGAGACAAGTTCTGAGAGGTCAGTCTGGGAGCTATAACTTTGGGAGTTTGGTGCAGATGGATGTTATTTGTGGCTGTGTGAGCAGATGAGATCACCTAAGGACTTACTGCTACTCCTTGGTCTTAGCACAGTGCCAGGTACACACTAAGCACTCAAAAACATTATAATTTAAGCTCCCGTCTGTCTTGTTCTCCCTTGTGTCCTCATGCCTAGGTCAGGGTCGGGGACATGGTAGGTGCTCAGTAATTCCCTGTGAATGGAATACATGGTTTAGCAACTGCACCATTCCCAGCAGCAAAACAGTGATTTCAATCCCATGTCTCTCAGACGCCACAGTCCATTTGCTTTCACCATAGGAGGGTGCTCTCTTAGTTCAGCAGTCTCCAAAGCCAGGTGAGAAAAGCAAGTGTATGTTATTATGTATTCCACTACATAAAACTAAAGCAGTTCCATGGCTTGCCTAAAACTGAAGCTAAGTCTTTTGACTTATGTTCCAGCATTCCTTTGCCAGAGGAGGAATGACTTTCAACAGATCAGTAGCTGCTGGGGAGATTTTGTACCTACCAATTAACATAAGCTGTGAAGAGAGAAGAGAAAAACAAAACACCTAAAAACATAGGTTTGGAATTGGTATTACACCTTAAAGCAATCTTCTGCTATTCTGCCATGCCAACTTTTCCATCCAAATTCAGGTCAAATACTGTAAGGCCTTTTCCAGTTGCCCTCCTCCCTTTGTTCTGTGCTGTCTGTCAGGGATATGGTTCCCATTATACCAGCAGTTTTGTATCCTTTCAGAAAATCTGCCCGTGTTACAAGTATGTAAATGAACAAAGGCACGGTACAGAGCAGTGCTTTGCTCTTCTCTTTAAGGATGGCAGTTATATACATGCTTGTGTGTGCATGCACAGAGTATTTCTGGATATTCTCTCAAGAAACTGACCTCTGAAAAGAGGAACTGGGAGGGACAGGAAGAGAAAAATGTTCTTTTATTATGCATACTCTATTTACTATTTTTGAGGTTTTTCAATGCATGTTCACGTATTAGCTTTCTTTAATGTTTTTCCCCCACTTATTAGTTTTAGAAAAAAAAGTTTAATGTAAAAACTTAATCTCAGCAAACCAGTTTATTTTAGTGAACATTAAGTTTGAAATTGGGATTTATAAATGATCATCACTGTCTTGTATAAGCATCATTATTCAAAATATTTCAGTATTTTGTTTAGATTAAATAATACTGAGAACATCCTTGTCCACAAAAATATGTAATTGCAAATGGTAGCAGTGTTCTTTTAATTGATCTTCAACTAGGCAGATTGAAAAAGTTGAAACAGGGATAATGGAAAATGTTTGTCAGAAATAAATAATAAAGTGGGGAACATGGAGATTTGGATGACACAGAATATTGATAATTGTTGAAGTTGAGTGATAAGTACAGAGTTGTTCATTATTCCAATATTTGCTTTTGTCTGTTTCAAAGTGTCTATAATAAAATATTTTAAAAATTGGTTCACATTGGTTCATATTGCTCTACCCGGTTTGGCTCAGTGGATAGAGCATTAGCTGCAAACTGAAGGGTCCCGTGTTTGATTCCGGTCAAGGGCATGTACTGTTTCTCTCTCATCAATGTTTCCAGCTCTCTATCCCTCTCTCTTCCTCTTTGTAAAAAATCAGTAAAATATATATTATTTTTTTAAAAAAAAGGAAAACACCAAGAACTTATAAAACTCTAAATTTAAGAATCTGAAAAACCCTATCTAACCAACCTAGTGGCCTGGTGCACAAAATTTGCGCAGGGGGTAGGGTGTCCCTCAACCTGGCCTGCACCCTCTCCCATCTGGGACTCCTCAGAGGATGTTTGACTGCCTGTGGGATCAGGTCTAAAACGTCAGTGAGACATCCCACTCTCAATCTGGGACTACTGGCTCCTAATCACTCACCTGCCTGCTTGTCTGATCACCCCAAACCACTTATCTGCTGGCCTGCTTGCCCCCAACTGTCCCCCAGCCAGCGTGATTGCCCCCATCAGCCAGTCTGCTTACCCCTAACTAGCTCCCCCCAACTGGCCTTATCACCCCCAACTGCCCTCCCCTCGTGGCCTGATCGCCTCTAACCGCCTCTGCCTCAGCCCCACCACCATGGCTTTGTCCAGAAGGACATCCGGAAGGTCTCCCAGTCTAATTAGCATATTACCCTCTTATTAGTATAGAGGTGTACATCAAGCAGATAAACTTGAACTTTGCTGTATATTTAATTGTGCTCAGCATGTACATGCGTGGTTGCATAGTCACCTGTAGATTTTTCTGTAAGCAGAAATATGCAGGCTGGTTTTTTAAAAGACAAGTGTAAAGCTAAGTAATTACATGTTTACAATAAATTTAAATATATGTTCAGTGGTTACAGGAAAAAATTAACACTAATAGCTACACACAAAAAATAGTTTACCTTATAGTGGACATTAACTAGTGGTGGTCCCAAAGTATTAAAATTTATTATATTAAATTAATTGATTTTATTACAGGTGTTTCAATGTTTAAAATATATTTGAAAATTAAATTAAAATTATTTATTCTACCCTTAAAACACAGGGCAGTTTAAAAACCATTCCACTAGACTGTGATAAAACTGAAGGCAGGAAACATATTTTATTCACCTCTGTCTCTCCAATACCAAACACAATAGTTTGATGAATGAATATTGTTAACTGGAAGTATAGAAAATTGATTTCTAAGCCCCAAAGTAATCTTATTAAAATTTCATGTGTTGATTTTTCTGAATACACACATTCCATTCTCATTATAAACAATTCAATAGAAAAAAATTTACATAGACAATAAGTCCACATTTCCCCAATCTTTCATTTTTCTATATACATTCATGAGAATTTTTACTTTAAAAAAACAGGATCACATACAAGTTTTAAAACCCATCTTTTTTCTTTAAATATATATCTAGGTCATCTTTAACTCAGTATGTATCTAGATTCTCTCTTATTCCTTTTAAAGAATATATAGCATGAATATATAGTATTCTGGCATTTGGCAGTAGAGTCCAGCGCTGCTTAACGACAGAGAGATGTTCTGAAAAATGCACCAGTTGGCCATTTCGTTGTTGTGCAAACACTGAGAGTGCATTTACCCAAACCTCGATGGTATAGCCCACTACACACCTGGACTGCATGGTATAGCCTATTGCTCCTAGGCTACAAACCTGTACAGCGCGTTACTGCACAAAACAACAAAGATTAAATCAAGCATAAAAGAAAGTGATGCAATCAAGAAGCACATAAACATGAAAAGCATGAGGCTGCCGCCGGTGTAATATGGCACTGTTTTGCAGCAAACATTTTTTTTTTTTTTGTATAAATAGAAACAGTACATTCAAAGTAAAGATAACGCCCTAGCTGGTTTGGCTCAGTGGATAGAGCGTTGGCCTGCAGACTGAAAGGTCCCAGGTTAGATTCCGATCAAGGGCACATGCCTGGGTTGCTAGGTTGATCCCCAGTAGGAAGCATGCAGGAGGCCGCCAATCAATGATTCTCTCTCATCATTGATGTTTCTACCTCTCTCTCTCTCCCTCTCCCTTCTCCTCCAAAATCAATAACAATATGCCAAAAAATAAAGTTTAAAAAGTGTAGTATAGTAAGTACAAAAACCAGTCCCCATTTATTATCATTAATCAATAATACATTGTCTGTGCTATAACGGCATAACTCTGAGATACTGTGTGTTCGGTTCCAAACCACCACAATAAAGCAAATACTGCAATAACACGGGGTATGCCTATACTCTTATAGGACGGCCAGCACGGGTTTGTTTACACCAGCTTTGCCACAAACACAAGAGTGATCCTTGGCGCTAGGACCTTGCAATCGTTACAATGCCACGAAGCAATAGGAACTTTTCAGCTACCATTGTTTTTTAGTTTTCATACTGGACTGAAATGTTGCCCTACAGTGCATGACTGTGCCATAATTTAACCCATCTTCTGTTGATGGACATTTAGGTTATCTTCATCTTTTCAATATAACATACAATAGTCTAATGATATCTTTGCATTTACATTTTGCATTCTTTTGAGAGTATTTAAATTTTTATGTGGCATTAAAAGCAATATGTCTGCACAGAATAAGAAACCAAAATAGCTTTAGAAGGCTGATTTTTCTTTTTTAAATATATTTTATTGATGTTTTACAGAGAGGAAGGGAGAGAGATAGAGAGCAAGAAATGTCAATGAGAGAGAAACATCGACCAGCTGCCTCTTGCAAACCCCCTACTGGGGATGTGCCTGCAACCAATGTACATGCCCTTGACCAGAATCGAACCCGGGACCTTTCAGTCCGCAGACTGACGCTCTACCACTGAGCCAAACCGGTTTCGGCAGAAGGCTGATTTTTCATTGCCCCTCCCAAATCCTCCAAAGGATTGTTAAGTCTCTCTGAAAATGATGAGTGGTTTGTTTTTTCCTTAAAAAACAAAAGAGAGAGAGAGAAATCTTAATGGAGCCTTCCTCTCTTCCGTTCTGTTTAAACTAGATATGCTTCAGGACTTCTGTGTAGCTGCCAACCTGGAATTTCCCTTCACTTTCTGGGTGTGTGTACATTATGTCCCCTCTACCCAAGGTCTTCCGGTTTTTGTTTATTTCCTTGTTTTTTCCCCCCCCCCCCTTTTTTTGTAATAGCTTCCTAAGGGTGTACATAAGGTAAACATTTTTAAGACATTGCAAGTTTGCGAATGTCTTTATCTCATCCTTAGATGACTTAGAAAGAATGTCTCCTTTGGTGGTTGAAGACATTATTCCACTGACACATAACATTCATTGTTGCTGTTGAGCAACCCAATGCCATTGGGATTTCTCATCCTTTATGTATGATCTGTTTTTTCTTTACAATCTTCTCTGTGTTAATCGTGTTCTGAAAACTCACTGTGCTGGGGTTTTATTAAATATCCTAGGATGGACATCAGCTGTTTTTCAGATGGGAAAATGTTATTGTATTATTCTTCAATAATTTTATTTCCCTTCACATATTAGCCCTTCCCTTCCTGAATGATGTCTTTGGAAATATATATATCCTCTCTAATAAAAGAAACCTGCAAATTGACCATACCTTCGCTATACCCGCAAGCCATGCCCACCAGCCAATCAGGGTGAGCATGCAAATTAACCCAACCAAGATGGTGGTTAATTTACATATCCAGGCCAGAGAGAAGACTGAAGACAGGGTAGAAAGAAGCCAAGCACTGAGCGAAGCTGCAGAGAAGCAAGCAAGGGGGTGGTGGAGAAGGAAGGGGAACAGGTGGGGCAGGGGAGAAGGAAGAGAGGCCCTATTGCAGGAATCTTCCTGCAAGGGACATCTAATATATATATCAGCTGGTCTCTGGTTAGGTTTGGCCAATGTGAGATCAAAATGCAGGAAGAGAGAGAAGTCAGAGTCTCTTTCCTGAGACAGAGCTGTATCTCCTGCATATCTCTCAGGCTATATCTCCCACTGGGAGGCCCTTTCTCCTGGACTCCAGTTCTCACTGGGCTGCATTTACACAACCTCTTCCAACCTTGCCCCTTCAGCCCTGAGAGTGGAATAGCTTCTCACTGTTGTTTTCAGGACAATATACCACCTTTATGTGTTCCTGTAGTCCTTCCTGCTCACACTTCTATAACAGTCACTTTGTAATATCTCTTTATCTGAACCATGCAGGGAGAATTGTTTGCTTTAGGGATTCTGAATGATACAAATAGTCCTCTCTCTCTCTTTCTCTCTCTCTCTCTTTCTCTCTCTTCATTTTCCAAGAAATATTGAGCTTCCTGAGCTAGCCCTCTATCTTTTTCTTCTATTTCCCATTTCTATGCCATCTCTTCCATGTATCTCCAGGGAATTTCTTTGTCTTCACCTTCCAACCCCTCTATGAGTTTCTTATCTCAGCAATCGTATTTTTCATTTCCAAGAACTCCCTTTATTCTTTCATTATTATAGCATTCCATTGTTTCATGGATATAATTTATTTGTCTTCCTGTATTGTCTCTGTTTTCCCAAAATTCTTTTGTTTTGGTGACTGCCTTTCATGATGGAGACATTAGTCAATGTCAAATGACTTTCACATAATAGCTAATTGTGAACTCTGTGTACTAAAATGGGGCTTGTCCCTTGGTGGGCTTTACTTTCGGGTGATCAAGCAGGAACCCACCTGCTTCATTATAGGGTGCCCAAATGTCATTTCTCTTGAGATGTTAAATTTTTCCAGAAGAGAACCCACCAATCTCTTGTCTGGTATTTTTGGAGTCAAGTGCAGGAATTATAGCTTCAAGTTCAGAACAGACTTTCATTTAATGGGAATATTTTTTTCTGGAAGAAATTCCTTAAAGTAAAATTGTAGAATCCAAGGGTATGCATTTCAAAATTTGATAGACACCAATGCAATTTTGGAAGCATCCAAAGAAAAAATTTAATGTGGTTTAAAAAAAACAAATAAGCAAACACATTTTATAAGCTGTAAATGTCAGCAAAACTTAATAAAACACTTTCCTTAATGTTTCAAGAAGTAAAATAGGCTGAAATAAATTTTTCTTTCCATGATTCTACTTACCTTCAGAATTAGTGCCAACATCGCCTATTTGAAATGTCCCATCTTTCTAGAAAACAAAATTAGATTCCCCCACAAAGCCATCTGATTGGTGTTGCAATGGAGGCAGAAAGTGAAATCTATAAAGAGGCGCTTGGTCTTATTTATCATAAGGATCTAAGGAAGTAGCATCTAAAAATAGTCGCTTAACCAGATGATCTTTGATAACTGATATTTGAGTTTATGACAACGGTTTGTGGGAGATTTGTGTCAGGGTGGTGATGGCTCTGTAGGTTATGAGAATAATTAGGGCCAGAAACTATTTAACCACACTCCAGAGAGAGGCAGTCCACAAAACATGAGGATACTATTTCTAGGGTACCTAAATTACATCCAGGTCATACTGACCTGTAGGAACTAACTATGCTAATCAAAATAAGTTTTCCCTTTTTTAAAAAATTGCTGATCATCTTACCCCAAAGGTTGCTCCATATTTTGTCCTGGGTTCCTCACTACATAGCAGACAGTGACAACTCTTTATAAACTCAACTCCAGGGAATCTAAGTCTCGTCCAGAAATAGACATTTCCCTTCTGAAATGATTGTAAGGAAGTCTTAAGTTTTCTGTCTCTATAGTAACAGCTTGATGGAGAGAGTTAAGGACTGGAACACGAAATATGCCTCGCCCTTTCAAATTCTGTAACAACCACTCAGCGTGCGCTCACAGACACCAATTGTTGCTATGGAATAGCAATCACTTTACCATTGCTGAATTGGAGCTTGGATTTCACAACAGAGGGAAACAGAAGAGAGAGAAAAAACACACCCATCCAATCTACATTGTACCTATTCATGTCTTCTTACTTATTCTTTTACTCTGTAGCTGTAGTTGAATTTTGCTGAAAGAAATGCAGTTAAATTCTGTATATTTGCAAATGTACAGCCCAAGCACTGGGCAACAAAATTTGTGCATCTACTATGTATCACGTACCAGACCTATGCATATACTCACCATTGCCAATAAATACAGGGGTAATCAAAAGGAGGTTTACAGATGGCAAGCTCAGTGGTTAGAGCGTTGGCCTGCAGACCTCAGGTTCAATTCCTGGTCAAGGACACGTCCCTGGGTTGCAGGTTTGGTCCCCCGCCCCCAGTTGATAATTGATACATCTATCTCACATCGATGATTCTGTCTTTCTCTCTCTCTCCCCTCCCTCCTTCCCTTCCCCTTTTCTAAAAATTAATGTAAAAATATTCTCGGATGAGAATTTTTTTTAAAAAAGGAGGTGTACTGTGTATGAGTATGCAGTGTCTTCTTGTATTATTATTTATTATTGTATTATTAATTATTATTAACTTACTTTTTGCCCACCCCTGTATTTGTGAATAAATGATTTAAAGAGCACTTACTATATTCCCAATGATTTCTGGTATCTTTTCTCAGTATTACTTAGCTAGGCCCTAATGCAGAGTGAATTCAAAGGGCAGAGTACCAAGACACTACTTCCTGCTTCACACAGTGGGACGTGGTGTGCCCCCCGCTGTGTGTCTCCAGTGAGCTGGGAGAATTAGCTGAGCCAGGACACCCTGGGAGGTGACTTAGGCAGCTCACAGGTGAAGAAACCTAACCGCTCCTCTCTCCCGGGTGTTAAAGCATAGGCCTGCCCAGACTTGGTGTCCAGAAAACTAAGAATCCTTGTTTGACTCGGCTCCTAAGTGCTCATTACACATCGGAGCACAAAGACTTCTTCTTCGAGCTCTCTCTGGGGAGCAAAGGGCTTCGGAGGACTAGCAATTTGACCGACGAAGGATGACAATCGCCTGTTATGTTATCCTTTTGTAATATTTTTTTAAAGCAATGT
Source organism: Vespertilio murinus (assembly GCA_963924515.1). NCBI lineage: Eukaryota > Metazoa > Chordata > Mammalia > Chiroptera > Vespertilionidae > Vespertilio > Vespertilio murinus. The sequence goes on along the minus strand of OZ004711.1, from coordinate 73,904,691 downwards.
CCTTTTTAAAATCTTCTCTCTTAACTGCATTTTAAGTATAGGAAGTTCTGAGAGGGAGTCACAGCATAAATTACTTCTCCATATGTGCACGGCCTGTTAATTGGGAGGATGAAAAAGTGGAAACCAAAGGGGAAGTTAAATTCATGCTCAAAATACGTTAATAAAAGAGATTCCACTCCTCCCTCCACACTCACCGAAGTCTTCGCTTCCCTCCCTTTCCTCCACTTGGGGCATGATTTCTCTTCAGTCCTCTGTAAGACGCATTTTCAGCCGGTGTCTCCCCCACCCTCACCCCCTGTGTGATTCTGCTGAACCATAAAGCTTCTGTCACCCAAGAGCAAGAGAGTTGTTAGTGGTAAATAACCTTAAACTAAATGTCCCCTTGCTCTTATTCTAGCAGATTGTAAGGCACAGGATGATAATGACAATCTTACTGACAGTTAACATTTACTGAACACTTGCTATGAGTGTGGCACTGGGCCAAGTACTGTACATACTATAACAGACTCACACTTTGCAACAACTATCCATGAGTACGATTATTCCCATTTTTATGGCTAAAGAAAAGGAGCGATAGAACTTTCAGTAGATCGTCCAGGAGCCACAGGCAGGATGAAATTGCAGGGGAGTCTGAATCTAGAGCAATTTTTTCCTTTTTTAAAAATTTTTATTATTTTTATTATTTCAGAGACACAGTCTAGCATAGCAGTAGAGTAGCTTTGGAGCCAGAGTACCTGGATTCAAATTCCAGTTCCGCACTTATAGATGCACGATCCGGAGCAAGTTATTTACTTTCATCTCAGACAGCTCTGCTGAGGCTTAAACTCATTAATTCATGGGACAAGCTCTCAGCTCTGTGACCGGCACATGGAAGACACTCGGTGAATGTTGGCTATTCGTTACTGTCCAAGCTTTGACCAGGACCTGCTAACTGATTCCATCTCATCCCTGCAAATCATCTTTACTTCACTTTCACAGCCGCAGCTTTCGATGGGCCCTGCCACTAACTTTTCCATATTAGTTTACATACAGTAGGAAGAGTAATCATCCTCAGACAATTTCATACGTCATTTCCAAGCTCAAGAAGCTTCAGCGGCTCCCTGTAGCACATTTTATCAGATCAAAATTTCTTAACATGGCCTCTAGGTATGTCTCTACAAATCCCCTTGTTTAGCTTCCTCATTCTTCCTCTACTCAAGCCCTTTTCACATAGTTTGCCATCTGTTTTCTTAGTTTGCGTCTTTTGAGTTCTCTGGAATATGATTCAGTGAGTCTATCACATAAACCCTTTGTAAAATGGTCCTGGTTCTCTAGGTAACTTGGTTAATCCATTCAATTACATTTACAGGGATTATTCGTCTGAAAAGGCATCTCTGATGAACTCCACCCACGCTTGATCATGCCAGTGCACTCCTAAACATGTCTGGAAACACGCTGCATCCTGCCGATTCAGACTGGTTGGTGTGGTACTTAGTGTTTTTATGCATTCTTGTCTTCTCTCATGCTTTTCCTTCCTTTTCAACCTTCCTTCCTGCTTAAGGCAAGTGCTTCATAAATGCTGTGCAGTGATGGACGGCGTGAAACAGTGGATGCAAAAGAGAAAGGTCTGTTAGAAGCCAACAAAGTAACGCGACACTTGTGTTCCTTGAAGTGCAGGTAACAAAAACCTGTGCGTTCTGCAGCTTTGCACATCAAGGTAATTTTCAGAATAAGGCAAGCCATTTGCCTCTGATAATTAGGGTGTCCTTTTAACAGCGGCCAGAAAGCTGATCTCTTGAGTCTCCATTCGTGGGCGTGTAGGCATGCAGGCAGAAGGAGGCAAGGAACAGGCTGCCATGACATGTCTAAAGGACTTTGCTGTGATAACAGGGAAGAGGATTCCGGTTGCAACTAACTGCGTACCTACTACAGCACAGTTAGCAACCTGGCACCTCTCCTTCCCTACTTAGAGAACACATTCCCGCTTCCAGGCACCTCCCTGGGTCCTGGATCCCCAGAGACCTGATGGCCTCTCTCCCGGTGCTGCAAGAAACAGAAGACAGGATCCATGGATACCACCTAACTCCAGGTGAGGGGCAGACCCAGAAGAGGAGCTCCAGAAGTTTTCAAAGGAACACTTGACATAAGACCCAAAGGAACTGAGTCCTAGGCCACCTTTAACTATTGTTACAAATACTCCTTTGGTAGAATGACCAAAGGAAGATAATAACTGAAATGAAAATGAAATTGTTCCAGTTACACCAAACACAGCACAGAAGGCCTGTCAACATACACACAAAAATATAAGATTGGGCTTAGGCAAAGCTATTACTTTATTAAAAAAAAATAGTTCTTCATAGTTCAGAAGTAGAAACATGTAGAATCATAGGATTTTAGAGCTCATGGAATCCAAGTTCCATGTTTTAGAAAGAGGAACTGAGACCCAGAGAGGAAAAGCAACTTTCCCAAGGCCACAGGAGTAGTGACAGAGCCACGTTGAGAGCCTGGGTCTCCTCATGCTATAGGGTGAGGTACATTCACTGAGCAGCAAAGATGCCTGCACTTGGGCAAGATTCCCACATTCAACTAAAGCCAAGAGAACATGAATAAATACAGTATCTTTCCAGAAAGATAAAGTTCCACCTCCACATGCCGGGCCACAACACAACACGATGTTGCTAAAAATTTCCAAGTTCTCAGATTTGCATGTTCAGCTCATGTTCCAGTGTGTGGGGGTGGGGTGGGATAGAGGGAAGCACGTGTGAAAAGAAAGAGAAAGAAAAAGGAAAAACAAAATAAAAAAATAAAATTAAAAATTTTATAAGAAAAAGAAAAAAGGGAAAGGAAAAACAACAACAGTATAACCTAAAGCAGAGGCAGTCTTCTTAGTGGCTTAGGGGTGTTTAGATGCAAACTAGGAGCCAGGAGGACCTGCTTCTATCTCTTGACAAGTCATTTAACCTCTCTGGGCCTCAGTTTCCCATCTGCAAAAAGAAGGCATTCTACTGTAAATTATTTTTAAGGTCTCTTTCACCTCAAATATTAGAATAGTATTCAAGAATAATTACACTAATAGATTTTTATCACATTCAAGATTAGTAACAGAAAAAATATATATAAAAATGATAGTGGTTCACAAGTAGGTGGCTGACTGTACATTCAATTAAACAGATATTTATTTTGTGCCCCTGCCTAAGACTCTCAAGACAAAGAAGGTATGGCCCATGCTCTTGAGAAGCTAGCTGTCAGACCAGAGGAAAGACCTATAAGACTCACTATTCACACACTGCCTCTTAACTAAGTACTATCTGGTCTGACCAAAGATCAGACAAGAAGTGTTTTGCCAGAGGCACCTTGAGAGGCAACTTCCTGGTTAGTTTTCCCTTCTTACATCTCCACCAAACTCCCAAGTATTACAAGGAATAATGGCTAACTGGTCACTGCAAGAACCCGCTGAACAGCATACCCAACTCATGTGTTCTGGCCAGAAGCATGGTAGGTCAGACACTATCATATCAAAGCTGTCCAGCAAGAATATTGTAAACTAGGAGCCCGTTGCAGGAAGATTCCTACCAGCGGCCACTGCTGCAGCCCGCCCTGCCCCACCTGTGCTTTCCCTCTGGCAGCGGCCTTGCTTTCCACTTTTCCTCCCTCTTCCTTCTATGCTGTCTTCAGTCTTCACTCCTCCCTCCCTCAGTGTATGCAAATTAACTGCCATCTTTGTTGGGTTAATTTGCATACTCACTCTGATTGGCTGTGGGCGCAGTGAAGGTATGGCCAATTAGCATTTTTCTCTTTCATTAGTGTAGATAATAGATATAAATAGTCATTAACTCAAATTTTATCCTGCATCAAAGCAAAATGCTAAGGATCTAGAATGAGTGTCCATTACCCTGCTCTCAAAGTGGACAAATCAGTATAAGCATCTCATTTGAGAAACTGAGGACAGAAAGTGTCCTGTAAAATATGTGAAATATGTGACTACAGAGGATTCTCAGTTCTGGAGGTGTTCTTAAAACTTGTCAGTGTAAGCAAGGTGCTTCATACCAGGTACCCACTCTATTATGAGACTAAAATTACAAGTTCCACTATTATTGTCTACTGCCTACTTATACAGGGATAGTGACACCGAATCTATCGTGACTTCACGTAACTACTAGGGGAGGAACTACTTTTCAGTTCACCAAACAACAATTTTAATGGCCTCGTAGGTATATTGTACAAAGTGTACACAGATAACCTCAAATTACTTTATTATGTCTTAACTTAGGGATTGTCCTTTTATTCAAACAGTACATAGTTTGTGCATAAATTACCCAAGCTACAGAAGTGAGGGGAAGGGGAAGATGGGCAGGCCTAGAAGAAAATAACTGGAGTGGTAGGTGCAGCCTCTGAAGAAATAACAGACTTGAGATGAAACACCCTTACAGTCAAGTCTCCCGTGAATGAGTGGGTGCCATAAAGAGGCACCCTCTGCCTCCGAAGCTAGAAACCACGAAGATCCAGACTCTAAACATATTCACCCTCCCCTCTTTTCGGGAACCCACCCCACTAAATTTTTTTTTCCTCTAAAAATTTGAAAATAGAGTTCAGAGCTTGTTTGATCATAAGCCCTAAACTAATATGAGTCATTCAGTCATAAAGCCACTGGCTTTAGCAATGTCTTCTGATTGAGCGAAAACCTCTCCAAACAGCCTCAAAAAAAAAAAAAGAATAAAAGTACACGGTGCACTTCATTGCACATTAAATGAGAAGGCCATTACCAACAGAACAGAACGTTGAGTAAGCTTTCACATCCCACTGAAACTCACCTTAGCAGCAGGAAAGCAGAAATGGCTATAGGAAAACTATGTAACTGGAGAACTGTTCTCTAAAACATGCTTTAGGCATTGGGTAAATTTCCCCTCTTCTTTCTTTTTTTGGGGTGTTTGTGTCATCAGAGGGTTCTTTTGAAATATTGCACAAACTTATTGTGCAAAAAATAAAAATGTACAATTATGCAATAAATGAATATGTAAATAAGAAGAAAACCAAGGAAAATCACCCATATCATATCCAAAAATCGAACTGCCATCAACTTTTCTAGCCATTTTTTCTGTGCATGTATTTCATACATAGAAAAAACAAGAATCATACTACACATATTATTTTGTATCCTGTTCAACATACATCATGAAATTCTCTCATACATATATATTTCTAGGACTATTTTTCAAAAATATGTTTTTATTGATTTTTTTTTCGAGAGCTAGGGAGAGGGAAAGAGAAAGAGAGAGAAAAGCATTGATGTGAGGGAGAATCATCCATCCGTTGCCTTGGTTGCCTTCCATATACACCCCAACAGGGTATGGAACCTGACTGGGATGCAAACAGTCATGGGACAATGCTCAGCCAACTGAGTCACACCAGCCAGGATTCTAGGCTATTTTAATAACAATAGTAGAAATTTGTACATGAATGAGAAAGCATTGGATGTACCATTGTGTGAATATATCATAATTTATTTAATTCCAAATTCTTGGATGAGGTTGTGTTATGGGCTGAATCATGTCCTAAAATTTGTACGTTAAAGTTCTAAACCCCTGGATCTCAGAGTGTGACTGCATTTAGAGCTTGAGTTAAAAAGATAATTAAGTTAAAATTAGGTCATTTGGGTGGACCCTAATCCACTCTGACAAGTGTCCTTATGAGAAGAGGACATTTGGACGCAGACATACACAGAGGGAAGACTATATGAAAACGCTGGGAGAAAATGGCCATCTACAGCCACGGAGAGAAGCCTGAGAAGAAACCAGCCCTACAGATGCTTTAATGTTGGATTTCTAGACTATAGAATCGTGAGAAATAAATTTCTGATGTGTAAGCCACCAGTCTGTGGTGCTTTGTTATGGTCACCCTAGCAAATGAATTTTGTTTTTCCAATTTTTTCTACTCAGGAAAAAAATCCTTGTATTTAACTCTCTGGGCACATGTCCAATTATTTTCTTGGAATACAGTTCTAAAAAGATTGTTGGGTTAAAGGGTGAGTATCTTTTTACGTTTCTGACATGTATTGTCAAATTGCCCAGCCAAGGGTGTGTTTTCCAGATATTCCCAAGGCCACTAGTCTTCCGGGTGCCAGAGTTCTTCATAGCTTTTTCCTCTTTTTTTCTAATTATGTGTTTTTCAAATTTTCCATTAAAAATACATATTGCTTTTAAAATATCTTTATTTATGGGAAAGAGAGCTTTGTACAACATAAGATATTTCCATGTTTGGATTAAAATGAAATAAAATGATCCAATAAAACAAAATGTTCACCCTTCCCCCGCTCTGCCCCAGGCCATTATTATTATTCATCTCATTTCATGATTCTTATTAAAAACTAGAGGCCCAGTGCTTGAAATGTGTGCACGGTTGAGGGGCGGGGGGTTGTTCCTCAGCTCAGCCTGCACCTTCTCCAATCTGGAACCCTTCAAGGGATGTCCAACTGCCCATTTTTACCCAATCCTGGTAGAATCAGGCCTAAATGAGCAGTCGGACATCCCTCTCCCAATCCAGGACTGCTGGCTCCCAACTGCTCGCCTGCCTGCCTTCCTGATTATCCCTAACTGCTTCTGCCTGCCAGTCTGATCACCTCCTAACCACTCTCCTGCCAGCCTGTTTGCCCCCAACTTCCCTCCTCTGCTGGCATGGTAACCCCTAACTGCCTTCCTTTGCAGGCCTGGTCCCTCCCAATTGCCCTCCCCAACTGGCCTTCTTGTGGGGGTCATCTTGTATCCACATGGGGGCAGGATCTTTGACCACATGAGGGCAGCCATCTTGTGTGTTGGAGTGATGGTCAATCTGCATATTACTCTTTTATTAGATAAGATACTAGAGGCCCTTTGCATGATATTTGTGCAAGAATAGGCCTTCCTTCCTCTGACTTCACTCCTGGCTACCCCAGAGACTGAAAGTCCCCATTCCCAGGCCACCCGGGAGCTGCCAAATCCTAGCTCCCAGCCACAGCACTGCTCCTGCAGCTCCCTTCACCCTCCCCTTCCCTTTATAGCAGGCAACTCTCCCTGCCTGGCCACTCAGCACCTGCATATGCAAATTAACTTTTCATCTTTGTTGGATTAATTTGCATACTCACTCCTGATTGGCTGTGGGAGTACCAGAGGTATAGTCAATTTACATGTTTGTCTATTATTAGGTAAGAAATTAATTGTATAGAGAGAGGAACTAAAAAAATGTTCTGTTCCAGGTTCCAAACATGTTAGAATGACAATGATGGTAGGGTAATCAATAAATATTTGTTGAATGCATGAATTAGTCAATTAAAAAAGCCACTAATAAGTAAAGATTTAATCTCTTGCCAATTAACCATTGATACTTTTATTTCCAGCTGATAGACAAATCAAATTTTTTCAAGAGGCAAAACATATTTATCCACATTATGACAATGAAGTCAAGGTTTGGCCTAGATTAGTGGTCTGCAAACTGGGGCTCTCGAGCCACACACGGCTCTTTGGCCCCTTGTGTGGCTCTTCCACAAAATACCACATACAGGCACGCACATACAGTGCGATTGAACCTTCATGGTCCATGCGCGCATTAGTCGGTTTTCTGCTCTCAAAAGAAATTGCAATGGTTGTACTGTTCATATTTGGCTCTGTTGACTAATGAGTTTGCTGACCACTGGCCTAGACTATAATCACAAAGCAACAATTTTAAAACGATCCATAAATTCTGTGAATTAAGCCACCCATTTTGGAAATGAAGAGTCCTGAATTTACCAGACAAAAGTATAGAATTGGTGAATAGAGAGAGAAGCACTGAATCTCCTGAGACAATGTTTTTAGTTGTGTTTGTTTGTTTTCAGCAAAAAAAAAAAAAGAGAGTAAGCAGCCTACTCAAACCACCACTTCCTTTATCCTTGTGACTGTACCTGCTATGTTTCTAGGAAGTAAGTTCCCTATGTTTTGTCACTTCTAACTTCTGTATGACAATGTAAGTGAAATGGATTTTCCACTGCTCCTAGGGATCAAAGGGGTTCTGGGCTTTGAGCTTTATGAATTCCACGCACTGTTCCTGTTTTCTCAGTTTTAATGTCTGTCTCTCTGTCTCTCTGTCTCTCTGTCTCTCTCTCTCTCTCTCACACACACACACACACACACAGCAAGGAAATATTTTTCTCCCATCGCCGCTAACAAGGTGTTGGCTCACACCTTTGAGATGCTAGTGCTGCCAAGGGTGGGGCTTATCTGAAAAATTCAAGGAACTGTTTGAATTATAAGGAAAGTTCTTGCTTTGTCTGTTTTAGTTAAAATGTAATCTTAAAAAGTAAAGTCAGAGTCCAAATCATATTAATTCTCTTGAAACCTAAAAAGGAAGAGAGATTAATAAGTACTGCTTACTTTTTCCTTTTTTAAAAAAAATACATTTTATTGATTTTTTACAGAGAGGAAAGGAGAGTTAGAAACATCGATCAACTTCCTCATGCACACCCCTTACTGGGGGTATGTTTTATTGATTTTTTAGAAAGAGGAATAGAGAGTTAGAAACATCGACCAGTTGCCTCCTGCACACCTCTACTGGGAATGTGCCCACAACCAAGGTACATGCCCTTGACTGGAATCAAACCTGAAACCCTTCAGTCTGAAGGCTGATGCTCTATCCACTGAGCCAAACCGGTCAGGGCTACTTTTTCCTCTTTTTAAATTAAACAGTTCATTCCTTTCTATTTACCTACTATCTGTTTGGGGAGGAATTTATTTACTTAGGTAGAGGCTAAGCCCTTTGAATTTTTCTTTTGGGTGGAGACTAAGGTGCAGGAAGAAGTGTAGAGTAACATGACAAAGAAGCATACCATAACTTTCTGTAAAATTAGCAGTTTTTATATCCCTTCAATTTGCACATAGTTTTCTTTTCACTCTCTCATTTTACATATTAATTTGAGTGATAAATGTGTTAACTAAAAAGACTAGAACCAATTTTTTTTAAAGTATTAGTGAATCCTTTTCATTGAAGAATCACTTTATATTTTATAAAGCAGTTTTCCAGGTAGATTTGATTAAAGAGAGGCATAGCTGTATGTTGTATAATAAAACATACATATTTTGAATTCTAGACTGAATTTCACCCAAGCTTTGGTCTAAAAAGGCCAGCTTAGCAGGGTTAGAAGCATCAATAACCTACCCCCAAAATAAAACTTTGTTATTTATTGTATATTAAAGTTGACGGTACTAAAGGTCTGATTTGGACTCCCATAATTTAAGTGGAAACATATCAGAGTAGGGTAGCAATAAATAAGGAGAGCATTTAAAAATGAACGGGTGTGGCTCAGTGGTTGAGCACTGACCTATGAACCAGGAGGTGACAATTCGATTTCCAGTCAGGGCACATGCCCCACACTCAATCCCCAGTGTGGTGCATGCAGGAGGCAGCCAATTAGTGATTCTCTCTCATCATTGATATTTCTATCGGTATCCCTCTCCCTCTGAAATCAATAAAAATTTATTTAAAAAATAAAATTATTCAACACTTCTGAAATAGGTAAGCTGAAGCCACATTTAAGTCAGGGATGATCTGTGATAGTTCAAAACTCCCCTGATCATTTTGGGGGTGTTTTGGCTTATCAAAATATCTCCTTCTTGCTTCCCTATTTTATTTTCATCTTTCATAAAAGAAATATCAGTTGATGCATTTACCACCTAAAATTTCCAAATAAGTTCTGGTAATTGGAGAACTGTCAGTATCTGAAGGCTTCTTAATGGAAACTTAAAGAACACAAAAGCTTTATAGTAATAGAAAAATTGTTTCTTTTTCCCCTTCTTATTATATAAGGAGTAATACTGAAGGTTCTTAAACAATTCTGAATATTGATAAGAATGCAATTTTTTAAAGTAGAAAATAGAGAAGAGAAAATAAGGAGATAAAACCAGAAATGTTTTTTTCAAAAATTAAATATCAAGAAAGCCAAAGACAATAATTATTTTAAAAAATCTAAAACCTAAGTTTGCTTATGAAATTTCTTCATAGAACTCTGCTAAACTTTGATAGGATCCTGGAAAATGCTAGCATTCTATGAAAATATCCTAACAACTCTGGATTAGACACCTCTTTCAATGTCTTAGGAACTGTAAATTATGCTTCATTGCAAGATTAAAGTGAAGTCATATGAAAATCGTATTTGTTAAGTCCCGGCTACGGTGTTTGTCCTGTTCTGGAGAGAAAGAATAACCTGTAGACATTCTGTCTCCTAGCCAAACCTTCTCATCCAATGAAAAGCACTGGGCTCTTCTAACGTAAAGAGGGTTCACAGAGCCTTCCTGCTTATTGTTCACAACCAGTAAGGAAACATTATGAACCAGATTTGACAGGAGACATCTGGACATTGGAAAGAATGGAGAGGCCTCCAGTTCTTAGCACATAGAAGGAGAGCCGCCTGGTAGTCAAAGTGGTGCAAGACCTGCTGTGGGCCCAGAGGAAGAGTGTTTACTGTGTGATTAACTGGGCAGAAAAGGAAGGCGTAAAAACACTGCAGAAAAAAACCTAGAGGTAAAAGCATTTAAGTGAAGGACCTACTTCCTAAACCCACTTACTTTATTAGTAAAACCATCCTTGCTGAATGTAGTTTATGGTAATACTAGTGGCACTCATTTATTTAAAACCCCCCTCTCTCTCTCTCTCTCTCTGGGCTGTCATTTGATCAATTTTAACCCTAAAAATGTGCCACAAATCTCACAGAATAACTTAATGAATGACCTGTAGTTAAATTACTTTCAAACACGTAGAGAACTCAGAGGGATTAAAATGCCTGGTTGATAGAAATTAAAAAGAATCTACTTTTTTTAAAAATTATAAGAGCCCTAGCTGGTTTGGCTCAGCAGACAGAGCGTTGGCCTGTAGACTGAAGGGTCCTGGGTCCGATTCTGGTCAAGGGCACATGCTTGGGTTGCAGGCTTGGTCCCCAGGGTAGGACATGTAGGAGGCAGCCGGATCAGTGATTCTCTCTCATCATTGATGTTGAGAGAGAATCACTAATTCTCTCTCTCTCCCTCTCCTTTCTCCTCTGAAATCAATAAAAATATGCTTTAAAAAATAATAACAAATAAAAAACTATAAGAACTATTTTGATATCAGTATATAAATCAAGTAAAATTTTTACTTCAGGAAAAAAACCCCGATAAGACTCCTTCCCTGATGTGAAAGGCTAACAGCCGAGTAGGAAATAAAGGAAACAGCAGCTCCAGGGATGGGCAAACTTTTTGACTCACAATGGGTTCTTAAACTGGACCGGAGGGCCGGAACAAAAGCAGCCTGACCATGCTGGCACTCTCATCTTAGGCTGCTGGTGAAGGAGCGGAGGGGAGAGCAAGAGAACTCTCCGCTCTTTCGGCTCCGCGGGCCCGATAGAACAGCCGAACAGGCCGGATCCGGCCCTCGGGCCGGAGTTTGCCCACCGCTGACTAGACACTCTAGAGTGGCAAAGGGTGGAGAAGGAAGTGGTTGCTGCCTGGCAGACAATTTGGCATTTCAGCTTGAGGAGCTTGAACCATTCATTGGTACCTGACAAGATAGCAGCAGTAGAGTGTAAGCTGTCTTGGAGCAGGGAGAAATGAAAACAAGAGGACTGAATGCCAACTGTAACAGCTCGTTGCATGTGATAAGTGTGTTTTTTGGTGCAGTGGAGTTAAGAGGAGATAGATGTTAAGTCTCTACTTTAAAAATTTTTTTCTTTTCTAAATGTAAGATGTGACTCCTAGATGGCATCACCAATGTTATGAAAGGTAGTGTAATAAACTTATTTACTTTAAAAACGAAATAAAATTTTTATTTTAAAAACCCAAGTAGTTCTGATGTTCTTAGAGAATAATTTGTTTATTTAAATATATTTTCCTTAGTAATTTAATCACATTTTCCATGGCCCCTTACATAAATTATTGATTGCTCTAATCTAGGGAAAGGTTGCTAAGCAAAGGAAAAATTCCCTTTGTAAAACTTAATAAACAAATCTCATTTAAAGTGAAGTAGGGAGGCCAGAAGGGGGAGCTCTCACATGCTAGGTGCTGACAAAGCACCACAGGGGAATCTCTTTGTATGTAACTGCCATCGCAATTTCCTTTTTCCATCCATAAGAGAGCTTCCTCTCCCTTGCTTCTCCAGACTTGCATGCCCCCCATCACTGTTGCAGATCGCAATACTCGGTAGTTCCTGAACAAAAGCTAGCTTTTTTGTTTACAATCAACACTTTTTAATCTGTTCCATTCATCACAATTACCAAGAAAACAAACACACATTTGGATGCTTGTTTCCTTGGATAGGAAATAGTTTCCGGGCTTTTCTACCTCCCTTCTAATTAAGTAAGTAGAGAGGGAAGGAAGAACGCCAGGGTTGAGCAGTTAAGCTGGTTAAGAACGTGGTGGGAGAGGTAAGCACCGGGCCAGAGAAGGGTGGTTCTTCTTGGAAGATCACATGTCTACCGTCAACACAACCTTCTCATCATCTTTCCACCACCCACCACTTTGGGTACCTTTTTGTTTCTGTTGTTCCTTATACGGCAGTTCCTGATACTCCTTTTTTATAGGGCAGGGACAGGGCCAGCCTCAAAATGTCCTAGTAAAATTCTGTAACAAATTGGTCTAATAAGGCCCTAACTCAACAAGAACAAATTGAACTTCTATGGATAATAGGTAAAAGCTGTCTGCATATATTTTTGGAACCCATTTATTTGAACACATGATGTCAAAACTGTTCTGTTTTTAAAACCTATAAAGGCAGTTTCCTCTGGTAGCTGTACATTCCTTGGATTTTTAATTTCTCTGAGGGATGATCAGTGCTTTGCCAAATTAGACATTGAAGTTAAGGTATTTACCTCTCCAGTGTTCATCTTACTGGTCCCACTGACTCTCTTTAACCCAAACCCAATCTACATCCTCATCTCTACCACCACTGACTCAACCTTGGTTCAGGCTCTCATCATCGTTTGTCAATGCTATACAACTCCCTCTCTATACTTAACTCTGTATCACCCATTCTTTCCTTTTCTTTTAAAGATATTTTTATTGATTTCAGAGAGGAAAGGAGAGGGAGATAGAAACAACGATAAGAGAGAATTGTTGAATGACAGCCTACTACACACTCCACACTGTGCCCTGACAGGGAATCAAACTATCACCTCCTGGTTCATAGGTTGACTCTCAACCACAGAACCATGCTAGCTGGGCTCAATCCATTCTTTGTAGACTACCTGCTGAGTTCCCTAATTTGAAACCCACTGTTTAATTCTTCTATTGACTTCAGGATAAATCCAAGCTCTTGGCATAGCATGCAAGTCCTTCTGCGATATAGTCCCACCTGAGTTATCTAGGACAGTGGTCAGCAAACTCATTAATCAACAAACAAATATCAACAGTACAATGATTGAAATTTCTTTTGAGAGCCCAATTTTTTAAACTTAAACTTCTTCTAAGCCACTTCTTCAAAATAGACTCACCCAGGCCGTGGTATTTTATGGAAGAGCCACACTCAAGGGGCCAAAGAGCCGCATGTGGCTCACGAGCAGCAGTTTGCCAACCATGGCTCCTCTAGGTCTTCTTTCCATATTCTCATTTAGCCTCCCAAGCCCTACTCTTACTGACCTCCTCCCATCCCCTCCCAGGCCTCTGGGGCTTTGTGAGTGTTGAAACTTCTGTTTAGAAGGGCACTGCTCATCTCTTAACTCCTATTCATATTTTAAAATAGGAATTAGGGTAGGAAAGTTATCTCAGAAAGGAGAAATTGCCTCTGACTCATAAGATTGGACTAGGTTTCTTTTTTCTTTTTCTTTTTTCTTTCTTCTTTTGGACTAGGTTTCTTTGTCATGCACTTCCCTATTACCCTGGGCTTCCACTCGGTCATAATACTTATAATCTATACTATAATTTTCTCCAAATCCCCTGAGAGCAATGTGAGGGAGACACTGTATCTCTTATCTCCTACTACAGTGCTTGCTACACATGAGGTGTTCAAGAAAGGCATTTGATGCCCCTCTGAAAAAGGAACTCATTGGTCATAATGGAAATTGCATTTTACATGTAGTTTTTCCCTGTGACCCCACCCACCCACTCTCCTTTCTAATCTATTGTGCACACTGGTCAGGCTAAACTTCTCCCAATTGCCTTTGTCAAGGTCCTTCCTTCCTTAGAAACCTTTGCCTCCTTATTGTTTATGACAGCAAATCCAGACACCTGGGTCTGGCTTTCAAAAGTTTTATCTGTTTGGATCTACTTGTTCTTTTTGGTTTTTTTCCAGTTCCTATTCTCCCTTCTCTCTGGTCACTTCAAATATCCTGACTTCACTTTTCCTATTGAAATCCCACCCGTCCTTTGAAGACCCTGCTCAGTAACCATTCTCTCCCTGAAGTCTTCCCTGGCTCTTCAAACACATATGGAACATATACAGCTTACCACTTATTTGAGCACATGTATGTCATCTTGTCGGGATGTAACCATGTCCTGTGTAGGCCTTCTCCCTTCCACAAGATGATTTAAGTTCCTGGGGGGGAGTCATATCATACTTTTTGGTATCGATACAGCAGTAATGATTCAATTTTAAGGAAGTGAATAATAGTACATTATACCAACAACATGAAAGTTGTCTATATATAGAACTTGGCCTTTAATTCGAAAAACACTAGCAAGTCAAGAGGAAGAGTAATCACTAGCATAAGTTAGTCCTTTTGTAGGGGAGGATGTAAACTTGGAAGACGGATCAGACAGGCACAGGCACCAAGGAGAGTAACTTCACGTGTGGTAAGTAGTTATTAAAACCACCAGCAGGTCATTGTGAGGCATATCTCCCAGGTTATCCTATTTTCTCTGAGGACATTTAGTTGCCATCTGGAATGTTACATAGTGGGCTCTGCAGAGAATTTTAATGACACCCTCTAACATGATCTTACATCGGAAGATTTGGCATGTGGGTCAAAACCATAAAGGTACTCCAAATCTATTATCTCTGAAATATTATTTAAGGTCAACAACAGAGTCTATGGGAGTAGGCCATGCTTTTCCTCAAACAATTCCCTTGGCATCTAAGAGTGATCCAGAACTCTTAAGTCATGGTTGTCCTGTGAATTGGCATAGGCTTCTACTCCAGGACACTTTGTTAGCATGCTGAATTAATCTAGAGTCAAAAACAATGTGCTGCCTTCACAAACTCATATTCTGGTTTAACAAGGCCTCCTAAAAGTGCTAAGACAACACCAAAAGGATTATTTAATGGTGTGAAGCACAAACAGAATGTTAGGCCAATAGAGACAGTTGTTTTTGTATTGTACCTGGTTGCATTTCAGTAACCTCAAATTGCTTCATGTTTTTGGATACTACCACTGGGCCATTTTCATTTTCGAGTTTCTCATGCCATAACCAGAGCTTGAAAACTGTAGTTCAAAGCAAAATGGAAAATACATTAGAATCTCATCTTTACCAGTTCTGTGCCTTACGGTAATGTATTTAACTTCTCTGAGCCTCAGTTTTTTAATTTACAAAATGGAGACAGTAATATGTATTTTATAGGATTACTGTGAGCATTAACAACATATAAAATAACTAACAGTGTCTGGCATATAGTGGGTATACTATTACTGTAATGTTAGGTGATTTTTTTAATGTCATCATACTGAATGAAAAGTCATATTAGAACATTTAATATTAGTTGTAAAATATCACACTGACAATCATAACTTCTGGTGACATCATAAAATCAAAAGATACAATTACTGCCCTGGTTGGTGTGGCTCAGCTGGTTGGAGTGTCCTCCCAGGCACGGAAAGTTTGCTGGTTCAATCCCTGGATGGGGGTGAGTAGGGGGAGAGGGGGACTAGTTGATGTTTGCCTCAGGCCTGGCTCTCTCTCCCTCTCCTTTCACCTCTCGCTAAAACCAGTAAAACATATCCTCAGGTGAGGAGTAAAAAAAAAAAAGGAAAAAATATACGATTACTGTTGTCATTAATATGATCTTTAATAAATGGAATAATGCACCATTTACAGCAAGCCTTTTTAAACCTAAAGAACTGTCTTAAAATCTCCTTCTCCAATGTATCTGTGTCAATACAACCTTTTTTATTTAGGTTTATATATAGCAAAGCATTTACTTACAATTATTCATAGAAAACTCTTTAGTGGCTTAATGTCAGCTTTCATAGTGGCATCCATAGATAATACAAAAGAAAAGTGATTTGCTTTATTTCATACACTGATCCATCAAACACAACTTATACAGCATAGCAAGGTCTCAAGACAGCTTATACAAAAGCAAAATAACTGAACTCATTCATAAATTCATATGTGATATTCTATCTGTCATGTAAGAGCAAAACACACCAACAAAAGATACCCGTTCACAAGAAAGAGGGTTCTGAGGCATTGACAATATTTTTCAGCCTTTCTGATCCCAGGAAAGCATCCTCAGAAATGAACACTCTGCAGCTGGTTCCTCCTGTCTACTCAGAAAAAGCATGGCAGCTACACATCTCCAAGTTTCAGCCACAACACCCTAGGTTAGTGTATTATACAGTTATCCACGTATCTTCATTTGGAAAATCACCGACAGAAAAGTAAGGATGATTCCAGCTTATACAAACACACAATACAATCTCCATGACAACAGGCATACAAAACTGCTTAAATAAATAAATGTGACCAGGAAAAGAAAAGCCACAGAAGCCAAGCAATTCAATGTTAAACCAGAACTTATCTTTGAATTGCATCTTTTAGTAATTTAGTCTTCTTACTAAGCTTCTTGAACCATGTTTTCCTACCATACTTACAAGAATTGGTAATAAGATGGCGAGCCTGAGACAAGAGACTGGTTACAAATAACTTCACTGCTAGGATTTTAAGTATACACCAAACTGATCTGGAGCTTGAACTTAACTGATTTAAAGAAAAATTCCATTTGGACCTAACAATAGGTTACCATACGTTACCTTCTCATAATCACCCTAATTATTACTAAAGCCATAAACTCATTTAGTTCACTTTTAGAACACAGTTTTATAATGTTTAATTGCCTCCTAAAAACATGTTTTATCTCAGAGGAACTATGTTACTAAGTTATCCCATTAAAAAATAATATAAAATAAAATAGTTTGTCACATCATGATAACCATTTGACCAAAGGACGTAAGTGGTTTGAAGACGATGCTTCAATTCTTAGACCTAAATATGCTGCAATATGGATTCAATGAGTTGGATTGTTTCCATTTCTCTTCAGTAATGTTAGGACTGGGCACATTTTATGATTAATGAAATCTGATACTGTCTCTATGAAAACTAAGTCAAATCATAAGATGAAACATTAAATGAACTGTTTGTGCAACAAACACTTTAAATATTCAACTGGATCTACTTGCTTGTTTACTACCAATTGAAGTTTTGCAATGTGCAAAGGGATTAAATGGGGCCCTGAGTTTTTAAGTAATATTATGTCTATAGAGTGAGTCTAAACGTGAAAATGTTCCTGAAATCTAAAAGTACAAATAAAATGAAAATAACCCACATTATCTTTTAAAACAACCCCCCCTCCAAGTTGTAGTTTAAAAGTGATTTGCTTTAAAATTCAATCATAAACTGGATACCTTAAAGATGTGATTTATTTCTAAAGATTCCTCCTCTCTTACCCAGATTTTAAAATCTGAGTTTCAAGTTAAGTTTAAAAAATGACTGTCACATGCTTAATAGTAATACTACGAACATCACAGTAATAACGGAATTGGAATTTTTAAGACATGATACATTTATTTTCGGCATAATTTTAGTACACAGCATACATTCTTCCTAAGTATTTACTTTCAAATGTATCAGCCATGAGATAAAATTCTAAATTTTATATGCACAAACACTCAGCTTAACCAGTCACTTAAAAGTTAAATGGAAATTGTTATGTCTAGTCTATGTTGCAAAACAATGATAAATATTTCAAAAATGGTCTGTAAAAATGGTCATAGATAATACCTGATTATTGTAGGCTTGCTTTTGAAAGTTAAGGTTACACTTTGTGTCTTAATATTTGATACAAAGAAATATGTATGTAAAACATGTTTTGTGTGGCTCAATCATAAGGCTAAGCTTGCTGTAACAGAAATTAGAATTTTTAATGCAAATTATATACAATTCTGTAAGCATTAGTTATAACTAATTAGAATATAAAATCATAAAACTTAGCAACTTAGAAAATGTTAGATATAAAACTTGATTTCCTGATAATCTGATGGTTGGATCCATTGTCAAATGGTAACATCTTAATTCTCAGTTCTATCCTATTGAACTATTAACTAGAGTAATGAACTTGAACATAACATAAAATATAATTTTAGGTCTTCTTTAATATAAATAGTTATTTAAATGGGACTGAGGATAAAATGCCAAAGGAACTAAAGCAACTTTGAAAAACTGAGACGTAGTAGGTGTTAAATGAGGAGCCTGAAGCATACTGAAGAATGACAATGTTGAAGAAGATAACTCTTTTTTAACTACTGGATAAGAGAAATGAGTAAAAAATAAAAGCAGGAGATAAGCAGAATAGATATTTTTTTAAGAAAAGCCTTTCCTGACACAGAAGAGCACAAGCCAGATAACCAAGGGATATGTAAGTCAGATACAAACTAAGAAGTGATAGAAGGAAAGTAACGTGTAGGTGCACCAAAGTGCTTTTGGGCCTGCCTTCCTTGTAGGTAGGTCTAACCTGGGAACCTGGAGTAACATTTGTGTAACTAGCTCAATCTGTGATTTGCCAGATTTACCAAAATATATATAGGATTGGGTCCCGCAAGTAGTTTTGGCTGAAGTTTGCATAGTTCAGAATCTAAAAGTTAAAATGCAATTTTACCTGCTGAACTGACAGTAAAAGGTGTTAATATTTAGAAACTTCCTAGTCTGAAAAAGACTCTTGGGACGTATGAAGGGATGTTATGCAACTTTTAGAGTCACTGATCTAGACTTCAGTTAATTGTAACTTTAAGAAGTCAGCTTGGAAGAGAAAATAACATTTTAAAAAAGTAGTGAATGGGTATGTAATAGCCTGCATTTAACTGATAAGTTCAACATAAATTTTATAAAATGTATAGAAATGTTAAGTAATCTCAAGTTCTAGGATCTAACTACCTCCAATGAAATATCCATCTTAAATTTCTCATAAATATGAGAAAACACCAAAAAATTTATTAGAATATGTTTCATTTTAAATGACTTTGAAAAAAAAGGTTTACAGGAAATGGAAGGTTCAGTTAAGAGCTGGCTTTAGAATCTAAATTTTAAAATCTTTTAAAGAAAAATACTTCCCAAATATTGTGACAATTCCCACTGAAGCACATATTTTATTTGTTCCTACCTTTTTTCATTGTTTTTACATTCAGAACCAATGTATATTTTCTGGAACACGTGACTACATGTAAGAAAACTATACAAATTGCTTTATTAGAAGGACATCATTCTTATATCCTTCCTACATCCCCCTTCCTTCGTTTTCTGGATTAGAAACATTTTCCAAAGTCACTAAAAATAGCAATTTTCAAGTTGGAGTCAAAGGACTGATAAAACTAAGAGTCCATGTTAAATCAACTTCTCCAAATCAAGTATGGAATCAATCAATGAAAAAAGTATCTGTTCCCATAAATCATCTCACTTTACCCTTAAATTTTACTTTACTTTAGTTGGAGTCAAAGGACTGATAAGACTAAAAGTCCATGTTAAATCAACTTCTCCAAATCAAGTATGGAATCAATCAATGAAAAAAGTATCTGTTCCCATAAATCATCTCACTTTATCCTTAAATTTTACTTTACTTTAGTTCTTCAATATAAAATGTTAGGAGTGAAGTGATTTGAAGACTCATGATGGCAGAGGTGGCATTGAATTTTGTCTTGAATTAGTAATTATTTCTCAAGCACAATTAACTTATCTATGTCCACATGTCTTATGGTTGCCTGACTTTTAAAGTCATTAAGGTATCTGGGTTTGGCTTATATGTATAAGCCATAATGACTAATTTCTTACAAAATGTCAGGACATTATACATCCTGCAATACAGTGTGTAGGCAATATTGTATAAATGAGAGATGTGGAGACAGGCAAACCTTAGATAAAATCCATCTTCTTCTATTACTAGATGTAGACCTTGGGCAAGTTACATAGTTTCTCCTAGCTTTAGCTTACTCATCTGTAAAGGGGATATATTAACTGTAATTCTCATATAATTGCTACGAGGATTAAAAGAGATGGTGCATGTACAGTATATCCCAACATTCAGTCTAAAACAAATGGTCAATTAGTATTATTTCACTCCTGTACCTTCCCAAAATTTTTTACACTGATATCAGGGTTTTTCCCAATTATACATTTTTAAATGGGGAACACATTTAAGAATTATAATTAAGTCATTTTTGACTAAACACAATTCAAATCAGGTTCTGTCAAAGGCTTAGTTCAGACATACAATGACAATAGTTAAGGAAATTAATATTATTACTTAATTACCTATTATAATATTTTTAAGATTGTAATACTATCTTGCAAAAGAATTTAATGTTTTTTTTCAATAGCCTTTTCATTCAAAAGGAACAAAATGTTTTTATACATGCAAAATGTTGTGATAGCAGTTAAATGTTAGCTTTGAGACACTTTTAATATTAGATGAATAAAATTGGCAAACAAGCATTTTAAGTAACTTTGCTTGCTTGTATATTATACATAGATCCTGAAAGTAAACGAGTCTGATGTACAATTTAATTTAAAATTTATTAAAATAATTTACACTTTCTACTTTTTCAGGAGTCTATTAAACAAACCGGGGAAAGGAAATGATTTGTTTTAAACATCATGGGAAATGGGAAACTATAGGAGTTCTTTTAATTTAGTATGTTAACTTTTAAAAGTATTTTATTATTAAGTATCAAAAAATGTTGGAAAACTTACAATCAACTGGCTCGAACACAGAGTACAGTATAAAGTAGGATAACTCTTCTCTTTTAGGAAAAAAATCAGTCAGACCTCACATGGTCACTTACCCTCCAATTGAAGAGTGACTATAGTTTATTTTTATTCAAAGAAGTCCTACAAATGTTGGAAAATAATGCCCTGAAACACAATTGAAAGACATTTAAAGGCAAGGGAATGAAGTAAAATTTCCTGGGAAAGATACAATTTATTACATTATAAAAGACTAACTGAATAAAAAAGTTAGACTGAAAGATACGTTAAGGGTGTGAATCAAGATAAGGGCCATTAAAACACAAAAGGTAGAAATCCTGGGCACTGCTAAAAAGATCTTAATTCAAAGAATTCAAAGCTGTGCTCAGCCATCTGGCTGAATAAATGGTAAGTGCTGCAACATCCAACTCAAGACCATCGCATATGGCAAACAAGAGAAGGCTTATATACAAGTCAAGTGTTTGGAAATCTGATACAAGTCAAATTGGGAAATTTAGGTTGTTTTTAGCTAAATGATGACGACAGAGGAATATGAATGAGAAAATATTGTTCAGAATTTTTGTTTGTCTCTTAGCTTTTTATCTTCCAGATAAATCACAGAACTTAATTAGATAATGAGTACTAAGTACTCTGAGAATCTGTAAAAAATAAGTGAGAACATCGCGGTTTGCAAATGGATAGAAAAGAATTTGTGCTTATAAAAAACAGTCCCTTATTTGACATAAAGTGCTTTATTTTTTAAAAATGCAGAGGTTGTTGTTTCATGACTATGAGTAATGAAGAGGCAAAAGAAGCTTTAAAAAACAGTATGACTTGATGGATACATAACATGTTATCACTAAATGGTATATTCTGAATAGAATGTAAATAACAAATGCTGTTCACGTATCAAAAATCATGTGAAAAATTGGCAAAAGGAGAATTTATGAAAATAGGATTAGTGAAAAAAACACACACCCAGTTCTGAAAAAAGAGGGAAGTCTCAGACTGCTCAGAGGTGATAGGTCTGGCAGCAGCCCTGCCTTCCACAGGGATCTGGCATGCCAGTCCAACCATTTCTTTCACACAGTGTTACAGGTCATGGGGAGAGGAGATGAATCTTTTTCAGACAGTCATCAGGCTTTGCTTGGGAAGAGGATAAAAAGACACTGTAGGTTCAAAACTAGGAATTACTTTTGAAGTTATTTTATCAGGAAATGTAATTTTATTTGAGTCAAAGGTGGCCTATTCAGAGAATAAAGGATATAACACTATATTGTCTTAACCATCTACCTACTTAAAAATTCCATATAAGTATAGCTCTATAAGTTTTCTGATAAAAATGTGCTTCTTAAATAAATGAAAATGGAACATAACATACATATAAAAATAAAATAAAATGGAAAAAAGGCTAATATTTGGACTTCCTCTACTTTGTTCTATGCTCTCTTGTGAACTTCTAAACCAGAACCAAGTACGTTTGTTAAAATGCCTGGAAGGAAACATTTAGGATTTGGAAGGTTAAAAGAAACAGCATTTCAAATTAGGTTTTGGTTGTTCCTTCTTTAGAGCCCTTTGAGACAATGTTTCTGCATTTTCACAAGGAGAGAGAAAGCAAAAAATCAGGTAGTTGCTTTCTCTTCTGCAAAATTCACTGTCATCAAACAAACCTGACAAAAGTTGGGGGGAGAAAAATGTTCATATTATGGAAGAATGTGTGCTCTGTTAGGAAGAGAGCTTACAAGAAAGCTTATTTGTGGCTACAGACTATTGCACATTCAAACAAAACACAAGAGAAAGAATGTCCAACTGATAATATGTTAGGAACGTATCAACATATAAAATAAACTAGCTTGTGCCCAGAAATAAAACATTGATACCGGACACCACTGAAGTCAAATCTGTCTTAATTTGCTTCTGTTTTAATGACCTTTAGAAACTGTTTCAAACTGATTATCAGCAATACATTGTTTTTGCTTTTTTTTCTTAAAAAAATATTTTGAGACCACTTTTGATACACACACATATAATTCTGTGGTCATAACAGACAAATAAACTTTAGTGAGACTAAACAAAAGTGCAAAACTTAAAAAAACAAAATTAAAAAATATGGAAGCATAAGCTAACTTCTCTGCATAGCTGAAATCTATTTAAAGCAAGTCCTTGTTGCAGGGGTGGGGTACTGACAGGAGGTTAAAGCAGTTTTTAAAAAATGTCTTCTGCAGGTTTAAATGATGCAAAAAATAATTTCACTCCATAGGCTTGAAAACGTTTCACAGACAGTTCATTCCTATATCTTTAGACACCATGGTTGTGGCAGTGCCTCCTTCTGCAAGGTAAACGGTGGTGCTAGACTTGGAATGGCCTTCCCTGTCACTGCCATTGTTGTTGACCTCACAGTCCAGTTGTTCGGTGGAGATCACCCAGGTGGAGGGGCGCCACCGCTTAAGAGAATACGGAGTTTTCACACGTTTCTTGATCTTTTCACCAGATCCTGATTTGCCATCTTGTGTTGACTCACCTACTAAAAATAAAAGTATAGAAAAATGAACTATATATAAGGAAACTATTTAAAAAGTAAAAAAGTTAGTGTTGCAATTCAAGAAGAGATCAAATTAATGTCTATAGGAGGTGCTAACAGACATTTCTTAAAGTTGATGACTCCAGGCAGTATTTTTCGAGGCAAAACTTAAAATTATTTTTGAGGCTCTTTAAGCCTAATGTTTTTAATAACTGAATTACTCTATAGAACAAGAAAGAAAATATTTAAAAACCACAAAAAGCAAAAACAGAGGATAAAATTCAAAGTTCTTATCTGCATTCTCAAACCGTTTGATTATGGGTAACAATTCTAACTAGGCAAAATGCATTTAATCATTCCATTTAATGTTCAAAGTGAATCAAATTATAAAGGCACTGGCACATGATAGACATAAATCCTAGAATACAAATTTTCTAGTAATTCCCCCTTCCCGTACATGACAAAACATTTTATTACATGAAGCCCTGCCACAGGTCAAGGGGTCTACAATAGAAACCACTCGCAGGGGCTTCTACTGATTGATTTTTGAGAGATAAATCCCTTTCAGCCCATTTTATAGTCTTTGACAACCATAAAACATGACATTGTTTTTCTTCTTAAGTGCTTCTGTCTAAAAGAGAAATTATTTTGTATAATGATGACTGCTAAAGATTTTAGTGAGCTCTCTTGTTTTGTGTTATAATCCTTTTTGGCCAGAAACTAAGTATCAAATTGTTTAAGTTACTTGTTTAAATTGTTAGGGGGCCCATCCACAATGCTGTAAGCATGTGGGAGACTCAATACATAACTTTTGAAAAAAAGGACCCTAAAAAAACCAAGAACAACTTATAGTGACTTTTCTGAAGTCTCTCTGGACTTTTAAGATTTATTAAGTCTGATAAAATCTAAACGTGTATATAATAGATATTAATATCTTCAACAAACTTTCAAAAGTTGTACTGATATTATTTTACTTGGAGGTTTTAAACTGGTATTTATTTCATCTTAATCATTCACAACAAATATGAGTTGCATTATAAACTAGTAGCTACTT
This sequence comes from Vespertilio murinus, assembly GCA_963924515.1. NCBI lineage: Eukaryota > Metazoa > Chordata > Mammalia > Chiroptera > Vespertilionidae > Vespertilio > Vespertilio murinus. The sequence goes on along the minus strand of OZ004711.1, from coordinate 73,880,222 downwards.
AAGGCATATATTGGTAATTATCCTATTGTGACACTGACTTTTAATTTTCAATAACAAAAAAAATCACTTTTTCTTTATAAGACTCTAATTACTTTTTAGATCCAGCCAAATGACTTATTTTATTTCTAAAAATATTAAAACTAAATAACTGTTAGTTGAAACACAATCTGATTCAAAGTAGTTACTTAAATGTTCCCAAAAGTCAAGCAGATTACACAGCCCCCTCACTTACATTGCAGACCGCTGCCATCAAGGATATTTGTGGCTGAAAGATCTAAAGAATTAGGTCTCTGTGCTCTTCTGGGTTTTGATGGTGCAGGATCTGCCACTGTGCTTGGGACACCCTGTGTAAGAACATCTTGCTCTAAACATGGATTACTGTTGTTGTTATTGGAATTAGTTCGGCCACCTTCCAGCGGCCGTTCCCTCCTGTCCACAAGACGATCCAGAACCCCTTCGTCATGGCCAGCCTGCTGCTCTCGCCTCAATAAAGGTTCATGCTCATCAGGACTGGAATTAATATTCAGCCTGGTGTCCTCACCAATGAACTGATTCTGCAGCATTTCTTGGGCCCTATGTGCCACTGTGTTGGCTGTCTGGCCAGAGGGTATGGCCCCATTCGCATACTGAGCAGTGGCAGCATGGGAGTTAACATTGTGGTTTCTACCTGCCACCCCATTCATGGTAACCGTAACCACATGAGGTTCTACAGCATTGATTGTGTTCATCTTGGCAACTCCAGTTTCCACTTGTTTCAAGTTTGATTTGTGCTTGCTGCCAAATTTCAGCCGGGGCTCCTTTGTGGAATTTTTGGTGTTTAAAGGCAAACTAGTAGGTCTCTTGGGAAGGTTCTGTTGCTTGGGGAGAGGATAGAGCTGAGCGGGTGGGACATCAGGAATTAAACATGCCTGGCCATTGGCAGCCTGGGCAAAGTCCTGCTGCCCAGTGACTTCTACTGCAAGCTTTATTAGTGGGTAAAGCAAGCTAGAACTAGTACTGCTCAGTGGGTCTGGCCCACTGAACTGCTTAAGAGAATGCTCCATGAGATTCTCATCAGAACTTTCCTTGAGATTCTTATCAACTTCTTTAGGGTCCAGCTTGTTGGTCTCCAAGTCTTCTTCTGTCAACTGTAAGCAGACAGGGGTTGGCCCAATTGGCTGTGAAACATTGGTGGCATGAAGATTTGTCTCATCTGGGTATGGCATCTCCGATATAGTGGTCATGCCAGTACTTGGAGTGAGGCCAGTGGTGTTGGTGGTGGTTGTGTTGGTGGACAGGCTGGTGACACTTGTTTCAGGGCTGGGGATTCTAGCTTGTGCTTGCTGTCGTTCGTAGTTAATTGAGTTTCGGTTCTTTTCCCCTGTGGTCAAAGGTGTGCTAGACATTGAATGCTCAGAAGAAATATTCTTCACAATGCTGTCAGTGTGATGGATAGAGTCTTCAATGTATGAGGAAGAAGAATAATCTGGATAAGGGCCAATCTTTGGCATACGCCTACTGTGTGACAGGTTGCTTAAAGAAAGAAAAAAGTGCCACATTGAGAATGTACATTTATGACAACTGGCTCTCCATATCTAACACCTCTGTTTTTAAAGTACAAACTGATTTTTATTTTATTCCTAACCCACATCATTCTCAAAGTTATTTAAAAATTCTAATCAAATAATCATGTCAACTAATAACTTACAAATGCTTTATACAGTTAGAGCCTACTGAAAAACCTATGTTGATCTACATAGGATTTTTATGATGTTCATTACTTTGGCTTGTAGGATTTAATTAAAATCTCTCCTATAGTTTTAGAAGATTACCAAATTATCTTTATGAATTGTATACTTGCACAACAAAGTTTCATGAGAGGAGGAACCATGGCATATTTTCCCTTTGTGCTATCACAATTATAGCTACATAGTGGCTACTCAATTAATATGTTACCAGTTAAGTTCCAATGAACAAATGCTTCTATGAGGAGGCTTAGCCTAGTAATGGAGTATATCCTCTGGGGATAGACTGAGCCATATCAATGAAAGCCCTAGAGCCCTAGTATTAATGTGACATTCAGATAAATGATCAAAGATTCAGAAATGTTCTCCAGTTATCAAGGGTTCTTCAGTCATCGTCACACCTTGAGAATGATGGTTCTTGAGCATCACTGTAGTATATGTATGTTATTTAAAATAAAAAGCAGGGGTAGCTCTAGCAATCAAAGCATAAACATTGGGAACATTAATAAATACAAGTGCTGTAGGAGAAAAACATCAACTAAAGGAGGAAGTACTACAAAGAAAGACTGATAAGGTTGTGAGGGAATGACAGGAGGGAGAAGTAAAATGGTGTTGTACTGAACAAGAAAGGAAATCTAGTAGGTATGGAGGGTGAGAGTCAATACGGTGAAACCTAGAATGGAAGACAATGGCATGAACTACAATTTAGGGGAAACTACTTAGAAATGACAGGGCATGAGAGGACACACGTAAGGGATAGAACTAAATGACACAGAAGGCCAAAAAAAAAGGCCAAGCAAAGGGGAGCATCAAGGGTTTCTTCTTACAATTTAAGAAAAGTTCAAAAACACTTTTGTAGCTAACTCTTGAGAGAGAGAGAGAGAGAGAGAGAGAGACAAAATGCAGGAAATTATCTATCTTTAAGTATGTGTAAAGTGAGAAAATGTTGATTTAGAATTGCTAGTCTCTACCTTCCTTGACTGGCTGATATATAAAGCATAAGGGTTTATATACTGAAGTTAATTTACCTAATTATAAGTAGTGTAAACCCAATTTGGGGACTATACAAATTGCTCTTAAAATTGGAATAGAGCCGAAACCGGTTTGGCTCAGTGGTAGAGTGCTGGTCTGAGGACTGAAAGGTCCCGGGTACGATTCCGGTCAAGGGCATGTACCTTGGTTGCAGGCACATCCCCAGTAGGGGGTGTGCAAGAGGCAGGTGGTCGATGTTTCTCACTCATCGACATTTCTAGCTCTCTATCCCTCTCTCCTCCTCTCTGTAAAAAGGCAATAAAAAATATATATTTTTAAATTGGAATAGAAAAGAGCACAGAAGATAATTCAAGAATCAGGTGTATTTTTTAATTTATTGGCTGCTTTTTTTTTTTAGAAGGGGAAGAGTCAGGGAGAGAAGAAAGAGGGGGGGGGGAAGGAAGGAAGGCAGGGGAAGAGAGAGAGAGACTGGTTGTTCCAACCATTTATGCATTCACTGGCTCCTTGTTTGGGCCTTGCCAGGAGATCAGAAGTGCAACCCTGGCTTATCAGGACGACGCTCTAACCAGCTGAACTGACCTGCGGGGCCTCAAGTATACTTCTCTCTGTTAACATTTTCCTTGATGCCTCTCTAAAGATTTTTAACATATATTAGATAAAATGACAAATTTGTGAGAACACTTTTCCCCAAACATGAAACAAATAAACACAGGTGTTACAGTCTGAAAGTTCAAAGTTTTAGGAATCTTTTAGGGGACTCTTCCCCTCCCCATGTGGGAGTCTGAACCTATTTACCAATAAATTTCCATCTTTGCTACAAAAATAAATAAGTAGTCCTTTTACTTAGAACTAAAAACCATAGCTCTAACAAAAACACAAGTATAAAATAATGTTCATGATGGGATGGAAAGTCCTTAGGAACTGCTCTCCTGTAAAAGTAGTAGTAGTATATGCTATAAGAAAGAACACTGGGCCAAAACCGGTTTGGCTCAGTGGTAGAGCGTCGGCCTGTGGACTGAAATGTCCCAGGTTCAATTCCAGTCAAGGGCATGTACTTTGGTTGCCAGCATATCCCCAGTGTGGGGGGTATAGGAGGCAGGTGATCGATGTTTCTCTCTCATTGATGTTTCTAACTCTCTATCCCTCTCCCTTCCTCTCTGTAAAAAATCAATAAAATATGTTTACAATAAAAGGAACATTGGATAGTAACTCTGGAAACAACAGTCTTCAATGAAACAGGTTAGATACACAGGCAAGATCATATTATATTTTCATTAAACAAACAAACAGCAGGGAAAGGAGGGTTAATAACAACAAAGAATAAATATGATAATATCTGTGGAAGTGCTTATAAACTTTTGGAACTATGAAAATTTTTTACTTTTATTATTATAGGGAAGTTGGAGCATTAATAGAGAAAAACTAACCTCTTTTACTGATCTATAGATATGAAAAACCCCACAGATTCCACTTTGCATTTATATTTTAAAAATCTTCATTAAAAGAACAGGAACATTGAAAGAAAAATTTCTACTTTAGATGCAATGAGTTAATCACTGCACTATTATACTGATAAAAATATAATCTGTTTTCAATACTGACTGATGGGTGCCAATCCCTGTGGGTCTTACCGCTCATTCTGCATTGCAGTAGACATCGGATTGACTGTTGGGCTCACGGATTTGTTTCTTTCCCATATCATCATAAGTTCAGCCATCCTCTCCTCAGCACACTGCGCAGTAAGCCGAGCCTCGGCATCCTGGTCCCAACAGTCTTCGATTGTCTCCTTAAGTGACCTCACTGCCTGTAAAAAAGCACATGTCAGTGTATCTTTAATGAAAAAAAGTACTGAGATATTAATGATATGAAGTAGGAGAAAAATATTTTTCTTTAACAAATATTTTACATAACTATAATAAAACCTTTTAGACTTCAGAGATTTTTAAAGGGACACATTTCTCAAATGGTGAGTAGCAAGTAAGCATGGAAGCTTTAATTTACTCCTTGAAGAATTATACATAACAGCAAGCTCTATGCATTACAAGGCTATGTGTTTTCTAGTAATTTTTCTAACATACAAATGGGAATTACTATACTCACTTTGCCATACTATTTTTGTTTAGGAATCAGAAACCTATACATCTTCCTAATTCTTTTAATGTATCCATTATATCATAAGTTTTTAGCCTGATCCTTATAAGAGGACTAGAGGCTCGGTGCGCAAAATTCATGTGTGTGTGGGGGGGTGTCCCTCAGCCCAGCCTTCACCTTCTCCAATCTGGGACCCCTTAAGGGATGTCCAACTGCCTGTTTAGGCCCGATTCCACCAGGCCCAAGACATCCCTCTCACAATACAGGACTGTTGGCCCCCAACTGCTTGCCTGCCTGCCTGTCTGATTGCCCCTAACCACTCCCCTGCCAGCCTGATCAACACCTAACTGCTCCCCTGCCAGCCAGATTGTGCCTAACTTCCCTCCCCTGCCAGCCTGGTTGCCTCTGTCAACCTCTGCAGACCTGGTCACCCCCAGCTGCCCTCCCCTGCTGACCTGGTAACCCCTAACTACTCTCCCTGCCCGCCCGATTGCCCCTAACTGCTGTCCCCTGCTGGCCTGGTCACTCTTAATTACCTTCCCTTGCCAATTGCCCTCCACTGCAGTCTTGGGTCCCCCCTAACTGCCTTCCCTTGCCAGCTTGGTCCTCCCCAACCCCAACTGCCCTCCCCTCAGGCCTAATTGCCCATAACTGCCCTCCCCTGCTGGCCATCTTGTGTCCACATGGGGGCAGCCATCTTGTGTGCTGGAGTAATAGTCAATTTGCATATTACCTCTTTATTATATAGGATAGATAGTTTCCAGATTTTGCTGATATAAATGAACATCTTACACAATCATTTTCCTACTACATGCGTGTAAGTGCTACTGAGGAATAAATTCCTGGAGATATTACTGCTGGATCAAAGGGTAAAATACATTTAAAATTTGTTATTGCCAGATTACCCTCCAAATAAATGGTACCTCCAACAACAACAAAAAGTATCTGCCTTCCCATCACCAACACTTTGTCAATGTGATAGGTAAAAATAGATCTTTTTTAAATTTATCACTAGTAAGTAGAGCCAAGATTTAAAACCAGGCCTTTAACTGGGCTGGTACTCTTACTATAAAACTGAAACTAATATTCTTTTTTTAAACAAATATTTTCATTGTTTTACATATGAGAGAAAAAATTATTTAAAAACTAGGACCTATAATTTTTTTGTTTTCCTAATTTAAAGTATTTTAATATAAAAACAGCCTTAAACTATCTGTGTGATTATTACAACGGTTCATTTTTACGATAAATTCTAAAAGTATAGGGGGAAAAGTTATTCATAAATCTAATATTCAGTGGTAACTACAGCTAACATTTTCATATAGTTTTCTCAGAAAGCATTTTCTATACTTTCATTTTCATCAGAATATTATTCTTCCCCCATTTACTGACTGAACTACGCATGGGTCCCTCGTAGTTTTAAAAACTAGTTTTTACATTCATTAATATTTGAAGGAGTCTGAGTTTTGTTACTATAAAAAATGCGTGTTTTTTTATTTCAATGCAACTATGAAGCAAAAGTGTTTTCTTTTACACACAGGGGAATTCCTCTCTTTTTATAAACCATGCACTTGCTATATAACTCTAGTACTGGATTGTCACTGCAGACAAGAAGGTCTATGGACTGGAGCACATTAAATGGATTCACTGGAAGTGAACCAAGCATTACTTCATCCCTTACTTAGGAACCTAGTCTAAATTTGGAGTAAAAAGTTTACAAGTAAATATGCATATGATGCATATCCCATAATGGTAGGGTTGCCAAGAAATATTTCAAAATCAGAGTCCAATCTCTGGTGAAATAAACAAGTTAAGGAAGATGAAGTATTTGAATAGGTAAAATTTCATGAGATTTTTTTCTTTGAGGGGTGCTCTTCTGCGAGGCTGGCACATCTATTGAACCCTTATAAAGGATTCAGCCCCTCACCGGCTGCCAGGGACCTCTCAAAGATCTGTCCCACTTCCCATAGCAGGGACTCCGGTTTGGAGGCAATCTTGGGCATATGTGCTTGGCAATAGGCTCTAACTCCCTTATTCAATAAGAAAACAAGAAAATTGCAATCTTATTTGAAGCAGAAGCCTTCCTTGAAGATAATCTACTGACAAAGATGACCAATAGAGAAAATGTTTAATCTAAATCTGTATGGAAACATATAACATCTCTTTAGCCTCTCTCTAATGTATCACCACACCATATAAGTCATGATCCAGAATGAAAATATTCTTTAAAAAAAATTTTTTTTTTTATTGATTTCAGAGAAGGAAAAGGGAGAGACAGAAACACAAATGATTAGAGAGAATCATGTTCAGTTATCTCCTACATGCCCTCCACTAGGGACCAACCCCACAACCAGGGCATGTGCCCTGGACTGGAATCGAACCCAGGACCCTTCAGTCTGCAGGCCAAAGCTCTTAGTCACTGAGCCAAATCAGCCAGGGCCAAAATGCAAATATCCTAATCCGACCAAGAAAACCTAAAATTAAAATGTGAAAATGCATAGTAGTAAGATTTAAACTGCATAATTAAAATGTTTTCATTTTTGTTCTTTCATTATAAATCGAGAAAACTACACAAAATGTCAAAAATTCAAATGCACACCCTCAGAGATAATAAAATTCCTATTATATTCTTAAAACAAGCACAGATTGTTCTGGAAAAAGCAAACAATAAAAATATCTAGAAATTATACGTATGACTGTGGAAAGTAAAATTTTAATGAACAGATAACAAATAGAATGAAAAAGGTGAAAATAAATGAATGACCTCAAAGGTAAAGCTGAGTAAATTTAAACAATGTACAACAACAAAATTTGAAAAATACAAGGAAAAGAACTGAGACCTAAATGTCAGGCGGTCTAATATTTGTCTAATGAGAATTCCAGAAAGAAGAAATAAAAAAGGAAATAATTTTTAATAATATAAAAAAACTCCTCTGAATTGAAGAAACTTTTGAATTTTCAAACTGAAACCCTGTCTAGTATAAAGCGAAAGGTGTGAAAAGATCCATGCCTACATAATTCCAATGATGAAGTAAAAGGCTTAAAAGCTTAAGAGAAAAGAAAGTAAGAGAATAAGACAAAAAGCAATTGAAGGAAAATAGTTGGTGCTGGAATTCTCATTAACACATCTGGATGCTAGAGGACAATTGAGTAGTCGTTTCAAAGTTGTGAGGAAAATGATTTTGATCTTGAAACTATTACCTAGCCAAATTATTACTTAAATGTGAGGGCAAGATAGAAACATTTTTAATGTGCAAGGATTCATAATGTTTACTATCCATGCACATAATTAACACACATTATTTAAAAAGAAACTTCATCAAAGAAAAAACGATTTACAAGAAAAAGTATGACATGAGATTTTTAAGAAAATGTTGCTTCTTAGTAGAATCTGTAAAGAAAAAAGAACAAAAAAGATGACAAAAAAAAAATCAAAGAGAATCCAGTGGGTAGTGACTTTTGAAACATTATTCCTTAAGTGGCAGGAGTTTACACTAACTTATTAGTTTTATTTCCTTCTCCATGAGCCCAAGCATAATACTGTGTTGTGCAGTGTGTGTTTACATAATCATAATTCTGCAAAATTCTAATGTTTTATTTAACTTAAATTTTTAGGTCTGTAGACAAAACAAAGTTTTTTTTAAATCTAATTATAGATACAATTATTTAAAAACTAGGAGAGGGTAAATGAAAGATAAGAAGAATAAATATAGTAGCATTATAATGGTAACTTCTAGAAGATAAAATGAAATACAAAAACAAAAACTACAGAACAATGTTAATGGGAGTTATTTTTGAAGAATGGTGGTAAGGGTGGGTAGTCTTTTCCATTTTCTTTTGTATGCCCGTCTATTTAATTGGGTTTTATTTACTATGCATAAGCATAACTTTAATTCTTTCAAAAATGGTTTAAAATATGACATACAGGGTACTGTCATCAATAAGGGGTAATTATGATACAGCACACAATGGAATACTGTCAAATGGGGAGAAAAAGAAACATCGATATGTACTGACATGAAAACTGTCCATATTAAAAGAATAAAGCTTCAGAAATGATAGTGGATAATGAGACAATCCACTTATGAAAAAATGTACAATGATTTCAAAGGTAAAGCTGAGTAAATTTAAACAATGTATAACAACAAAAAATTGAAAAATGCAGAGTATGTGTGTGTATATAAATTTTTGTAAGATGTTTTTAATATCATGGCAACAATTTACTGAAATGATAGGAACCTTTGAAGATATTTCAATGTCGTAAGCTGCATGTTTTAATATGCAGAATTTACAGGATGTACCTTGCTTTCTTTTTGGTGCAGCCTAATTTTCCATTAGCCACTGAATTGGTAAGTTTGCACTAATTAAACTTTTGGTACCATTCTTAAGAGAGTAAGATGGAATTTCAATAACGTTGAAAATATTAACTTGTTAATTATTCCAGTTGTTACCAATCTGACAAACTTAACACATAATTGTCTATTTAAATAATATTTTATACTTGGAAAAAACTGAAACTGAACTAAAAAGGAAACTTTTTTATACTGAAAATTTTAAAACTACATAACAACAAAAGTCAAGTAAGTTGACTTAAAAAAATCAAGAAAGTTGGATTTTTGGCATTAGACAAAGTCTAAAAAAACTATAAACATTATTAACAGTCTATTTTTGCTTCAAACAATGTTAAAACATAATTGTAAGTCATCTTTTAAATAATTTAGTTTTTCTTACCAGACTATTTTCTTTCCAAGCTTCTGGGAACTTGGGTCTCTGTTTTTCCCTAGACACCAGAACCTGCATATCTTCAAAAGTGGGATGGTTTCCAACTTCTGTCTGAAAAGCCATCTGGTATTCTGGTACAGATTCACCTGTGAATTTTTTTAAAAGGACAGAGTAAAATTTCCAGTTACCATAAAATGATATAATTACATGAGTATTAGATACTAAGCAAGCAAAGAAATTGTCACAATCTCTTTTTTTTCCTCAATCCTTTTCCATATTTGGAAATTCTAAATAAACCCTTTTGTGGGTTTAGTGCATTATTAATAAATGTTTCACTTAGAATAGTCTCTGATAAATTAAATGTTTTTTTATAAGTTAAACAGTACTTTCAACGATGAAAAGCTATTTTTAAATGGTTTCTAGCATTACAAAATTCGGAGGGAAAATATTTTTTCATATGTATATTAATATGCCTGAATTCTTATGTCATATAGGAATCAAGGATACTGAATACGAGGAGATGTCCAAGATCTAGCACAACAAACACGTCTACAGAAATGACCAAAACTGGTAGGGTTGTACAGCCATCATATCTAATTATGTAATTTGTTCTATTATAATACAGCTAGATTGATAGAATCTGTATCAAATGTCACAAAAATTTGTACAACAACCATTTGACAGGAAAATCAATATATTGATTTTAAAAACATTCCTCTTATCAAACAGTTTCTAGATCAAGGTTTTTAAGTATCATTTAAGTATTCTACCACTGCTCAAAAAGCACAATCTGGGGTTTGTAATGAGAGGCTTATAATTTTTACAAAATGTGATCAAGTAAACTTAATAAACATATTGAGCTACACAGAAGACCTCTGGGACCAACTTTCAGAAAAACATCATCTGGTCAAAATCTTGGCAAAGACCTCTGGAGAAATAGAGACCTTTCCGGTCTCACTGCTGCAAGCCCCCTCTCCCCACCCTTCACCCCAATTAAAATGACAGGATAATTCAGAAGGAAGACACCATTATAAGGCACTGAGTTCCTAATCTTGGCATCCTCTCTACCTTGCAAAAGTCATTTTTTAAAAATATTTTTTAATTCATTTTAGAGAGATTGAGATAGAAAAAACATGTAATTTAAGTTTTATGTTTCAATTTGAATACTCAAAAGAATCTATAAACACTGTCCTCCATCAATATTAAAAATACTAGAGGTGGGGTCCCACGGCTTGGCCTGCAGGGATCAGGCCGAAACCGGCAATCCAACATCTCCCAAGAGGTCCTAGAGTGCGAGTGGGCACTCTGCAAAGTTGCTGTCGCTGGGCAACTCCTGTGTTGAGTATCTGCCCCCTGGTGATCAGTGCATGTCACAGCTACTGGCCAGTCACTTAGGCATATATATATATATATATATATATATATATATATATATATATATAAAACCTAATAATAATAGACAAACACATAAATTGACTGTACCTCCGCTACATCCACAGCCAATCAGAGTGAGTATGCAAATTAACCCACCAAAGATGGTGGGCTAACTTGCATATACAGGCACGGAAGTCTGCTATGAGGTGTGGGACTTCTGCTATGAGAGGAAGGGGAAGTGGGGGGGGGGGGAGGTCAGAGGGAGCGGGGACTTGCCAGCTACGGAAGGCTGGGAGTGAAGCCAGGGGAAGGAAGGCCTATTCTTGCATGAATATCATGCAACGGGCCTTTAGTCTATATATGCACTGGTAAGAGTCCCTAGTGGCTGTTGGCTGGGGCCTCCCTCCATTCCCCCGGCTGGCCCTGTCCCCAGACAACACCGGGTCAAGCAGATAATTTGCATACTACATTTTTATTATATAGGCTATTTATAAAGATTAATTCTATAATCTACACAACATAGCCCAAAATTTTTTGGAATATTAAACTATCTATAAATATGTGATATTTTCACATGCTCTAAACATTTCAGCAGATACTTTTTTTTTTTAATCAATAACCCTGAACAATGAACTTGAAAGACAAAACTAAAGGATTTAACATTGCTGGTTAATATATTACCTTCATAAATCCTCATATGATAAAATCTCAATCCATACCATCTTTGAACTGTAAAGTATTTACTAATATATCTTATCTCTTTGACATATATACACAACATACATAATACCCTTCTAGTATTATTTATTAGGTGTGTTTTTTTCTTCAAATGCTGGTTTAGTAGAATAAGTAAAAATACAGTTTTACTTATTTGTTTTAATCAGGTCTAAATCACAATGAGAAAACTTGCTAAATGAGGTGCAATCTTGTCTCGTGATTTGAATAACACTGAGTTATTAAATTTTTACTAAGTTTTCATGGTTCTAAATCTAATTATTTCATAGATACTTGTATAGAGCTTACTTCATATTAGGCATTGGAACAACTGCCTTAAACTTTATAATCACTGAATTGTTTAAGGGAAGTTCTATAATCCTATTTCCTCTCAAACTGTCCAAAATAGATAAAATATCCAAGACTAACAGATGCTATTCCTTGCTTCTCACAGCACTTGCTACTTGTTAATTATGCCTCCAAGCAGTTAGGAATTCTTAGTCCCTTACTCAAATTACACTTCTCATTCTTTTTCTTGCCTTCTTTTTTTCTTCTTTCTCCCTCATGTATATAAACTTGGCAGCATTTCATTCTTCCTTTGTAATAGAAATACCTTATTAATTCGTTTTGTTAATATTTTTCCCTTTTATTGAATTTACTGGAGTGACACTGTTTAACAAAACCATATAGGTTTCAGGTGCACAACTCTACAATAGATCATCTGTACACTGTATTGGGTGTTCACCCCTCCAAGTCCATCCTTCACCATTTATCATCCCCCCCACCTCCTCCACTTGTACTTTGGAGTCAGCTTACACAGTGTGCCCATTTATTAATAAAACATGTACTGCCCTAGCAGATTTGGCTCAGTAGATAGAACATTGGCTTGCAGACTTAAGGGTCCTGGGTTCAATTCTGGTCAAGAGTACATGCCCGGGTTGCAGGCTCGATCCCCATTGAGGGGCCTGTAGGAGACAGCTGATCAATGATTCTCTCATCATTGATGTTTCTATCTCTCTCTCCCCCTCTCCCTTCCTATCTGAAATCAATAAAAATATATATATTTTAAAATGTACTGCATTTGGAGATATATCATTACTTTAAAAATGTTTTACAAGCCCTGGCCAGGTATCTCAGCTGTTTAGAGCATCATCCTAATACTCCAAGGTTAAGGGTGTGATCCCCAATCAGGATACATATATTTCTCTGTCTCCTCCCCACTCCGTTCTTCTCTCTCAAAAATCAGTAAATTTTTAAAAAATGTTTTTAATGTTTTACTAGAATTTTATTATTATATGCTATTCTTTAGGCTTCTTAATATTTTTTAAATATATTTTATTGTTTTTTTTACATAGAGGAAAGAAGAGGGATAGAGAGTTAGAAACATTAATGAAAGAGAAACATCAATCAGCTGCCTCTTGCACACTCCCTACTGGGGATGTGCCCAAAACCAAGGTACATACCCTTGACCAGAATAGAACTGGGGACGCTTTAGTCCGCAAGCCAACGCTCTATCCACTGAGTTAGGGCTAGGCTTATTAACATGTTTATGGGATTCTTTCTTTTTTCAACTTCCACCCCATTTCGTTGTTAAAATTTGAGTGCCCTGTATCTCTATCTGTGCTTTCATACATTTTCCTCCTACATTCTGTAATGTTTGTCTTCTCTATCCCACAGAAACTCCTCTGAGAATACCAGTGACCTCCTGTTATTCAAATTCAAAGATTATTTGTCAATTCTATTTCCTTTTGACCTTTTGATTACATCAATTGCTATCAATCTTTGTTCTATACACTTTCTAACACTGACTTCCCAAATACCATGATTTCTCAAGTTTTCTCACTTTTTTCTGACCAGTTTGTCTATTGGGGGGTGGGGGGTGGGGGAGACGCACAATATTCAGTCTTAAAAAAAAAGAGTGTGTGTATATATATATATATATATATATATATATATATATATATATATCAGAAAGGGAGGGGGGGACATCTATGAAAAGAGAGAATCAGTGTGCCCCGGGGGAGCGGTGTGACCCGGGGGAGCCGTGAGACCCAGGGGAGCTGTGTGTCCCGGAGGGGCGAGGTGAACCGGAGGAGGAGCGGATTCTACTCATCTGGTCCTGAGAAAGTGGGACAGTCTGCAGCCATTTGCTACAGAACACTTTGCTGTATTTCCCTACAAAAAACAAATGGGAGAGAGTGTCCCACTTGAAATTCAAATACAGTGGAGGGAGGAAGAAGGAAAAGGAGGAGGAGGAGAAGAGGAAGAGGAAGAAGAAGAGGAAGAAGAGGAAGAAGAGGAAGAAGAAGAAGAAAATCTGAGGAACAGAATAAACTGGTGAATATAATAGAATCAGGGGCAAAGAAAGGGAGTGAACTGATAATTATCAGGGGGATAAGGGGATAGGGGTGCAGTAAGAGACTGGATTAAAATCATATAAAATGGATGAGGACAATGGTGGGGAGGGGGTAAGGGCAGAGGGTGGGATGGGAACTGGGTGGTAGGGAGCTTTGGGGGAGAAAAAGGAGAAACAATTGTAATAATCTAAGCAATAAAGTTTGTTGTTTTTTTTAAAGAAAGAGAGATAATCATTGGCCTCCTACACACCCCACACTAGGGATCGAACCCACAACCTGGGCACATGCACTGAATGGGTTAATAGGTCCACACTCAACCACTGAGCCATGCCAACCAGGCAATATTCAGTCTTTATTCGACAATTTTTCCTTTCTTCATATGTTCTCTTAGGGGAGTATACCCACTCATAAGTTCCCAATGATCAGGTCCGTGCAAACAATTCCTAAATAATCATTTTAACCTTAGTTCTGTCAATAGCCTCTTCTTTTAAATGCTTTTAAATTTTTTCTTAAGTTGTCTTCAAAACTTTATCCACAAGCCTCAATAATTTACTCATCTTTCCAGCATAAGCCAGGATGTGCTTTTTCTTCCTCACTTCTTTCTATATCCAAGATTATAAGGTATCTTAATGAAACTCTGTTCTTTTTCCTTTATTTTTTTATTGTGGTTAAATATATGTAACATAAAACTGACCATATTAACCATTTTGAAGTGTACAGTTCTATAGCACTTAGACTATTAATGATGTTGTGCAACCATCATCACCATCAATCTCCAGAATTTTTTTATCTTTACAAACTACCCTATCTCTTTTTCCTTTTTAAAACTCCTAGTTCTATTATAATTCTTCCAAGATTTTGCCTTTCCCCTTTATAAACATCTAATATTGTTCTTTATTATTTATCAGATGAAAAGCAATAATTATTTTTTAAATGCAGTAATTGCTTAAAATGTTGCTGATGGCAGTGTACTAATACTAATACTATACTATAAGAGTCATTTAGTCAGCCAAAACCGGTTTGGCTTAGTGGATAGAGCATCAGCCTACGGACCAAAAGGTCCCGGGTTCCATTCTGGTCAAGGACATGTACCTTGGTTGTGGGCATATCCTCAGTAGGGGATATGGCAGCTGACCAATGTTTCTCTCGCATCGATGTTTCTAACTCTCTATCCCTCTCTCTTCCTCTCTGTAAAAAAATCAATTAAAAAAAATATTTTTTTTTAAGAGTCATTTAGTCAGACATATTTCTATAAAACAATTCTGGGTTAGTGTATTTTTAAAAATCTGTGGCCTAAGTTTCAATACTAGAAATAAAAAGTTCCAAAGTTCCAATAATACTATAATTATACTACAGTTCCTGCAATTTGCAGAAAAACACCTCAACTGAGTACTCTGTACTTCCAAATAACTAAAAAATATACTTATAAATAAGAAATGACAAACCTGATTAATCTAAGTAATTAATTTCATCATATTTTAGAATTATAAACTATTATTAAATGCTTACTGCTTTTAAAGCCAAAAGTTTTATTTATTTTTATTTTTTATTTTATTTTAATGTTTAATTTATTAATTTATTAAGGTATTATATCTGTACATAGCTTACCATTGCCCCCCCCCACCTCCCATTCATGCCCTCTCTCCCCAGAGTTCTGTGTTCGTTGGTTGTACTTATATGCATGCATACCAGTCCTTCAGTTGTTCTCTTATCTCCCCCCAGGTCTCCTTCCCCTCCCAGCTGTCATTTGACAATCTGCTTGTTTTATGGTGACTATCTCAGGACCACATGAATAAGAATCCGCTCCTCATTTGGCAGTCTGCTTGTTTTATGGTGACTATCTCAGGACCACACGAATAGAATCCACTCCTCCTCTGGTTCACACCGCCCCTCCCCCCTGGGTCCCACTGCTTCCCCAGGGCACACGGCTCTCCCGGGACACCCGGCCCCCCTGGGGCACACGGCTCACCTGGGGCACACAGCTCACCTGGAGCACATGGCCCCCTGGGACACACATAAAGCCAAAAATTTTAACCCTACTATTAATCTCTATTTTTATGAAATAGTTCCATTTCATAAATTTGTCCAATGGTGACTCAATGTTCTGTTTTTCCTTTTTCTATATTTTAATAGTGTTATTCCTACAAAATAGAGACCATTTATATCAAATCATTTTGTAGTTAAGATTCTATATGACAATTATGACAGTGATGTAAATAATACTAACAAAAGGAGAAAACAAGCTCATTTGGTTATTTCAAGTAAGCCTCAAACAAAGCATAGCATTCACATTAGATGAATATTCTTTCATTGAAAGGATGAAGGAAAGTAGGAAGATAAGAAGAGAGAATTTAAAAAAAAGAAAGATAGAAAGGAAAAAGTGTTCCAGTGGTTAATTTATTGCTTCTAATTCCTTATTGAGTCAATTTAGGACACAATGTAAGTGTAGCTTATCAAATGCTCTGTGGGTGCAAAAGGAAAATTATGACTGCTAAGGCAATCTGAGACCAAACTAAATATGGTTAGATAAGCTATTGTGAGCAATTAATTAAATTGGCCTCAATGCAAACATGGAGTCCTTTTAGTAAGTTTTTCCTTCTGGCTAATAATGTTTCTGAACACTAGATGGCACTAAACTAAAGGTTTAAATGAAATTCAAAATCTGCAATACCATCAACAATAAAAAATACCGACCCCCCAGAAAATAAGGCTCCCAGACTCTGTCTCAGAATGAAAATTAATTTACCATAAACTGGTTGCTAGGGCCGCCCCAACTGGCGTCTAGCAACCAGTGACGTTACGCGGAGTCCTGACATCACTGCTGTGTGAATGGAGAGAAATCAGCGTGGAAACTTTGTGAAACTTAAACTGCAAGAAGTTGTGACTCGGGTGAAGAATTCATGGGAGAAAATCACTGACAGTTGCATTGCAAATGCACTGCGAGCAGGCTACCTTGACAAGAAGTACTCATTTAAAGACAGTGCTATTGCTAAACATGAGAGATTTGGTCCACTGATTCTGAAATAAATGGAGTCACAAGAATTCACCAGGAAATTCAGGAATTGGATTGTTATGATGATGTTCCAGAAGATGATGACATGATTGTCATTGAATAAATGAGTAAATTCTTGATACTGTAGGATTCACAGTTTGTCTGGTTTGTGTTGACAACTACTATACTACAGTACCGTATACAGGTAATAAATTTCCTTTATGTTCATTTAACAATAAATGTGTACCGTATTCTTCTTCATGGAAAAATAAGACATCCCCTGAAAATAAGACCTAGCGCATCTTTGGGAGCAAAAATTAATATAAGACACTGTCTTATTTTCGGGAAAACAGGGTATTAAAGAGAAAGTAAAAGCATAAAGTTGACTTTTTTAAATATAGGTAGAAAAAGCAGATATAACGGCTTTGCATAAAATTCATATATCAATTTTTGATAGATCCCTTACCTGGGAAGAGGTCTGTACATCTCATAAATATCTCCCAATAGATTAGTCCAAGAGCATACATGTCTACTTGTTTCAAAGCTGATTCACAGTCCCTCAGGTTCACAGCTCCTTCTAGAACTTCCGGTGCCATATATCTTATTGTACCAACCTGAAAAATTAGAGCAACATTTTTCGGAATGAGAATGAAGGGCATACATTAGACAGAAATTATACATCAATTTCATATCAACAAGATGTTAATAAGTATTGTACCCTAACCATGTTACTGAAACTGTTCATACATGATTTTTTAATCTACAAAATGCCTTTGAATAATTAAACTGTGGTCAATACATCCTATTGAAGAGAATCAATAAAAAATGAGCTAGATCTTCCATTGCATATCAAAATAAAAAATAAAAAAACACCTTTAAAACACAGTGAGAAAAAAGCAAAACAATATGTATACCACTTAATGTTTTTAAAGTCACAAAAAATATAAATGTATGTACAGACCTGTATATGTAAATGCAGAGAAAAAGGCCACAGAAGGATGTGCTCCACATTGTAATAGTGATTTATCAGAAGGTGACTAGGTAATGTCTCACCTTGATAATTTTACTCCTACTTCAAAAATCAGTTCCTAAACTTCTTCCTACTGCTTATAAAAAATGAATTTGAATGGGAGTAACTTCCAGAATAAATTGATGAACTCTATGCAGTATCTTTGGTATTTCTTAATTTTGTAATTTCTAAAATGCTATAATTGGTGGAATCTTATATAATCCTATATAATAAAATGCTAATATGCAAATAGACTGAACAACTGGTCACTATGACATGTGCTGAACACCAGAAGACATGCGCAGAACATGGTGGGCGTCAGCCATGGTAGAGCAGGTGAGCAGGGGCACCAGACCAAGGTGGGGCATGGGTCGCTGCCATCGGGGCGAGCCTCTAGCGGTTACTGAAAATTCTTTGCTCCCGTGTGCCATGGTCCCACCTGGCACTTGCACCTGCTGCTGGTGCCAGCTCCACTCGCACCCACTGGTGGCGCCGGCCCCAATCGCTCCATGCCTTCAGTGGGTTCAAGCAGGGCTGGCACCACCAGCACGTGGGGGCAGTGGCAGCAGGGCTGTCAGCAGAGAGGGGAATGGGGGCCACAGCAGGAGGGGCTGGGCAGGGGCACAGAGAATGGGCTGAGACCCTCCCCTGTGCCTACCACAGCTTCATGGCCCACAGTTCCTTTCAAGGTGCACAAAATTGTGCACTGGGCCCCTAGTATAAGGATAATTATCATGAGTAGTTATCAAGGTAGTGGATTCTTAAATGCAATTCATAATGTTTTCAAAGTATGCCCATATGATTCTTCCTGTATACACGCACCTCACTTATGGCTGCATTATCTTCTTCTCCTGGGCGTACCAGTCTATTTCCAGTCAGCCTCATGGACAACCCAAAGTCACTAATAACACAAGTTCCATCATTTTTCACCAGGACATTTCTGCTGTTTAAATCTCGATGGGAAATTGCAGGTTTATAATGATCTGTTTAGATAAATTTAAATATTCATTAATGCTTAAATAACACTATTGGACATGAAATGAGTATGCAAGTAACAGGGACTACAACATAACTATAAAAGGTAATGTGTTTTTTCTACCTATTAATTTTCTAATAATAAAAAAGAACATAAATCAAAATTTTAACTCAAAATCATTACTATTTTCAGTTATATTTTATAACATAACTCCCGCTGTATGTGTAATTAAGTTTTAAACTTCAACTGTAAGTAATAGCCAACATGCTGTTGCTTCTAATTTTAACACATACTTGTTTTTTTCTCTTCATTTTAGTGCAGTGATTTTCAACCTTTTTCATCTTATGCTCACATATACTGATTACTGAAATTTAGTGGCACACCAAAAAATATATATATTTTTGCCAATCTGACTCCCAAAAAAAGTTATAATTTTTATTAATGCACACTGGATAACTATTGTGTTGGCTATTATTATTTTTTATTTGACAGTCTAAGGAAAAAGAGGTCAGTGTCCTTGACTAAATAGTAATGTATTACATGTTTTAAAAATTCTTACAGTACACTGATTGAAAATTGCTATTGTAGGGTAGCAAAAAGAGGCAATAGAAAAAGGGATATTTGGTAAAACAACAACAAAAAAAGGTCAACACATCTAAAACAAGTATCAATAAAAAACTGACATGCCTCCAAAATTTGTATATGTACCTTACACTTTTCTCGTATGGCTTAACAGACCAAACCTGTGATAGAATATCCCAGTTCTGCCCTGAGGCTTAGCCATGTCTCTAAGCCCACCTCAGTTCTTCAAATCAAACTAAAAGCAGTTTTACAACAGACTAAGAGAACAAGAGGTAGAGCTGCTATTTCTCAGCAAGTTATGAAAACATGTTTTCTGATTTAACAGAGAAACAAAGCACTGTTGTGCTTATTCTATTATTTATCACTATACTCTATGTTCCATGGCAGAAAGAACATGTTTTTCCTTAATTCGAAAGGCCTGACACAGAGAAAATGTTTGCAGACTGAAAGAATATATCTAACCTAAGCCCCTCATCAGAAACACCACATGTTTTTTCCTCTCTGTAAGATACATTAAGACCACAGCTCTTGAAGTGAAAAACATTCCATAGCACAATTTTTAAAATTTAAAATAACTTACTAGGTATCCAAAGAATACAGTGATCCAAAGTCAATGATGTTTATCGAATGTTCATATTGAGGACCAAATAGACATAGTATTTATATTTATTACTTTCATTAACAAGTACTAGATTGAACTTTCATCAACAATAAAACTACAGAGAATACTGATATATACATTAAGCACCAGCACAATTGGAAGAAAAAATGGTAGTTACAAAGTTTATCAAAGAGTTGTTTTCTTTCTCATTTTCTCCCCTTCTCACTCACTGGACCCACCTTCCAAAGCTTCTACTAATACGGCTCAACTCAACCCAAAAAGAGCTTCATTTCTTATTCTGAATAAAAACAAGATAAGTCTATGTTTATAATCTCAAGCTGTTATTTATCTAAGAAAATTTATAGACATTGGAAAATGTTTATATACTAATAATACCAAAACAATACTTAAACTAAAAGATCTTACACATTAAAGCAGGTTAAGAAAGGGGAGAATGTACAATGACTCAGTGAGACAGCCAGAGGGGAAAATTGGGTAATACTCTCTGTTACTATTTTTTTTTAAATTTTTTTTTAAGAAAACAAGAGAGACGAACAAAAGGCAAAGAAGAGAAGAGAAAATATGAAACAAGATAGCATTCATCACCAATGCAAAGGGTAAACTAAAGACTGTCCTTTTGATATTTTTTTTTTTTTGCCTTTAAAGATACCCTCAGTATTCATTTTAATCTTTTTTATTTGGGGTGGGTGGAGTGTTACACAGAAAGGAGCAGAACATAAAATGATTTTTCTCTGGACAGCAGCATTGCACCAAATATCGCAAAAGAAAGCAGGGACATAATATTAATTATGATTTTTTTAAAAGACCTGAATGAAAAATAGTGTCTCTGTGGATATTTATACAAAGTCAGACAGACATATAGCCAGAGAACAAGCTCACAAAGGACATGGAAGGATATATATATGAATAGTAATAGTAATAATAATAGTAATCTTAATCATAATTTTCTGGTTAGGTTTGAGTGATCTATCTATGTTCATTCTTAGATTTTTCTAATGATAAATTATGTTTGATATTATTACTAGAAAAAAATTTATAGGGAGAACCAATTACAAATAAATAGATTCAACAACTTATTCTGAAGCAAAAAACATATGAATGAATAACAACAGTATTATTCCTCATTATAAAATTTCTAAACAGCAAAGTTATATTTGAAAATACTGGGAAGAACAGAGTTCTTGGGGAGTGGGTGTGTGTGAAATTACCTTTTAAATGTTTTTAAATAGTCACTCTAGCGGGTTTGGCTCAGTGGATAGAGTGTCGGCCTGCAGACTAATGGGTCCCAGGTTCGATTCTGGCCAAGGACATATGCCTGGGTTGCAGGCTCAATCCCTCCCAGTGGGGGGTGTGCAGGAAGAAGCCAATCAATGATTTTCATCATTGATGTTTCTATCTCTCTCTCCATTCCTCTCTGAAATCAATAAAATATATATAAAAAAGTAAAATAAATGTTTTGAAATAGTATAGTATAGTTAGACTATTTTTAAAATAATAGGTAAAATCATAAGTTCACACAGCTATCATACTTTCTTGCAATAGCATATGTATGTATGTATATATATATATTCGTGTTTTTTTAAAGGTTAACTAGTGAAAATATTAAGTAATATTCAAGACTAAGATTTGCAAAATAAAACTCTTACTTGATGGCAATCCTTTTCAGCCAGTGTTTGATGTGAAACCTTGCTGAATTAGGCAAGCCTTGACAAGGGCGTTAGGAAGATATTTCAAGTTCTGTTCTAAGCCAGCTTATTAAAGGATCTATAACAATATGCAAGATTAAGGAAACACAGTCCAAATGGCTAATGTGCCAAAGCATTAAAGTGAGTGAGTGCATCAAGTTGCTGACACAGGTAATAACACTGGTCAATTCTGAATTCGGGAAAAGCAAGCTGTCAAGATAAATGAACTGCTAAATTATTCAGGAGAAATTATTTATATATGAAGCAGCAGCTAGAAAAGATGATCCATGCTATTATACAATGGAACAAAGATCTAAGAAACTGATATATTAAGAATTCTCTTCACTACAGAGGTCAGAGAAACTGAAAAAACAATGTTCTAGGCTGTATTATGATAGGAAAATGCTGTAAGGGGAGAAAGCACAAAGACAAATTTTCGCAGCAAAGCTAATTTAGAGGTGCCTATGATATGAGGTGTATTTTTTAAAAATATATCTTTATTTATTTTTTAGAGAGAGGAATAGAGTTAGAAACATTGATGAGAGAAAAACATCAATCAGCTGCCTCTTGCACACTCCCTACTGGGGATATACCCGCAACCAAGGTACATGCCCTTGACCATAATCATGCCCTTGAGTCCGCAGGTCGACGCTCTATCCACTGAGCCAAATGGATTTTGGCATGAGGTGTATTTTAAAACAAAGTCAGAAAGCCAATGTATTTTTTTATTTTTAAATATTTTTTATTGACTTTAGAGAGGAAAAGAGAGGGAAAGACAGACAGAAACATCAATGATGAGAGAGAATCATTGATCAGCTGCCTCCTATATGCTCCACACTGGGGACTGAGCACACAGGCCGAGCACATGCCCTGACCAGGAATCAAACTATGACCTCCTGGTTCACAGGTCTATGGTCAACCATTGAGTCACGCCGGCCAGGCTGCAAATATATTAAAATAACATTTTTTAAAGTATGCCTATACAGGTATCTTACAAGGACAGTGTTCAGAGCTTTAATCAAATTCTCAGTGGTATCCATGACCCCTCTAGAATCTTGAAATTCTTTTTCTCATTCTTCCTGTTAGATTTAAAATACAGTTCTCATGTCAGACCTTTCAAATAGCTGGCTAATAAATCTGCTATATAAAATATATACTTTTACTTTGAAGATATGAATAAATTTCCCTTTAATTTTGACTCCACATGAGTATCATTCATCTTCTATTCATTGTCTTACCTCCTCGTGGTAATTCTGTATGAAGATAAGCCAGTCCTCTAGTCACAGAATGAGCCAGACGGCAAGAGCTTACCCAGTCACTTGTATGGAGACTAAGATACTTGCATAGAGATCCCTATTTAGAAGACAAAATAGAGAGAGAGAGAGAAAATTCTGCAATTAATTTACTTGATTAGAAGATAAGTTAGAAGTCTTATAAAGGACTTGCATAGTTTAGGATTCCATGGATATCTAATAAATTATGGTATTTCAGAATCTTGAAGGAGTAAGACATTTCCTTGGGTAGAGAGAAAGAAAAAAGGAATTTAAACATTATCATTATTGATTTTTCCAATATTTAAAATTATGCAGTTATTTTAAATACTTCTTGACTTCAAATTAAGATAGAAAATGAGTCGTTTAGACTCTTTCTTTACACTATACCCCTTATCAGTACAAACACAAATTATATTGTTATGTTTTACAAATAGAAAATAGAAGATTTTTATAAATATGTATGTACCAGTGCTACTCAAAGTGCTCATCCACAAGCTCTTTATTAACAACCAGCCTGGGATAAGGAGCTGGACCAGAATGAATGTCAATCAAAGCACTGCTTCCTTCATCAAGAAAGTCTTGTGGAGGGGTGAGAAGGTTCGGGGGAGGGAAGGGATGGAGAGGTGAGGGGATACTCAACAGTTAACTAGTGAAAGTTAATTCACATTCTGTGTGAGATCCTTATCTCATTGCAGACCCATAGTAACCAGTTTGCAAACCAGCAATGTTCTACTGAATATCTGATTGGCTGCTCATATAAATCTGTTTATTGAATGAAGGACTTACATTGGGATAGTACTCCATCACAAGCAAATACTCCATGCGTCCATCTGCAGTGACTCTCTCATCTCCAACTATAAAGCGAGCAATGTTGTCATGTTCCATCAAAGGCACTCTGTAAATGTTCTTCTCATTGATAAAATTCTGACGGTTTGTGAAGGAAAACATTTTTACAGCAACTGGACGCTCATCTAAGGAACCTTTATATACTGCTCCATATCGACCCCGGCCAATCAGCTGCAAATTTGTTTTGAAGCAAGCAAGGTATTAATTCAAATCACAATGGAACAATCCAATTTACTAAATAAAGTGTAAATCCATAAGTGTGCCACAGTTCTCTATGGCTTAAAGATTAAATTATGTCATTGTCAAGGAACTAATCAAGTCCACATTTTATATGGCTCAGGAAGCAACTACTTGATCCAGCCTTCCCAAAGACAGCAACAATAAACTCTGAAAAAAAATGTAAAAAGACACTAAAAGTGCTGGAGAATGTAGAAAAGGAGTTATACAGTGAGGGGAGCCAACACTTAGAAGAAAGGAATGGCACGTTATCCCTTTTATATCTCTTAGCCTGAGAGTAGGCTGCAGTCAGCTCTGCGAATTGGAGCTAAAAACAGAATAAAAAAAATCCATAATCTTTCTGGCCCCAGGAATCAGAGGACAGAATTTGGGGTAATCGCAGCTGCTGGAAAGTGAGGGGAGAATTAAAGAAAGGAGAATCAGAGAGGGGGAAATGGAGTGAATGCATGGAACAAATTCCTGCTAAAGACAAAGTAACTGAACTGAGATTTGAGCTTCCATCTAAGAAGAGTTTGCAGTGTGTCCAACCAAGATAAATGCCCACTAAAACAAACATCGAAAGTAAACACACTTCAGAAGAATCTAAAGAACATAGGGTCTGCACCATATTCATATTCACAATATCCACGATATAAAATTAAAAGTTACTTAATATACAAACAACCAGCAAAATGCAACCTGTTCTCTTCATTTTTTGACTTCTGGGGATTTCTCTCACTTTTTTATTGAAATAGGTTAGAAATTTACTATCATCAATTTAAAGGGTATTTATTATATTTCACTCACTGTTTCTAAGTTAAAATTTAACAAACAGATAGACTGTTCTTAGAAAGATTTATCAATATCTGGTTAAATCAGCAATGTCTAGGAGTATTTCTTTTACTCAGTCCAGGATAAAATCCTATGGTTTTAATAAGTCTTTTTTTTTTTCCCAATGTAATAAACTGGACATCTAATTATAATACATTTACTAGCCACACTTCTTTTGTAAATTGGTAGTTCATTTCTTTTAAATTATTTGTCCATTTTTAAACATTATTTCTTTATATTGATTTATACTAGCTCTGTATCAATTCTTTGTTTCTGTGTTGAAATACTTTTTTTGTATCTGGCTTTCAACTTTGTTATATTTTCTCCCAAATGAAAGGTTCTTAAAATGTTTTATATTATCAAATCTACCATGTCTATTATTTAACAGTCTCTGCAGTTTGAGGATCAGATTTATATATCTACTAGTGACCCGGTGCACAAAATTCATGCACAGTAAAAGGGGATTATTTAGAGGAAATAATTTAATATTGCTATTTGCCCTTTCTTTATAATAGAAGTGTCAGAGATGAAAGAAAATTAGTAATAAAATGTTTATGAAAACCTTCCTCCTGTCATAGAGTCTGGGTCACACCATGGGACCCAAAGTCAAGTCCCACTCACATGCACCTCAAAATCGCTTGAGACCCAGACCCAGTCGGCTCCCCTGCATTGGACTAGATCCAGACTTGGTCAATCCCACCCTTGTCAAGTCCTAACAGGCAGGGGGTATAGCCTCAGGTCCCCTGGCCCAGCATCAGGATGGGGGGGAGTGGCTTGAGGTCCCCCAGCTCAGATCGGGGCAGGGGTGTGCCTTGAGGTCCTCCATTAAGCCCCACCAGGTGGGAGACATAGCCTGAGGTCCCCTGTCAAGCTCCGCTTGGTGGGGGGGATGTGATCTGAGGTCCCCCGGCCTGGTGCTGGGGCGGGGGAAGCAGCCTGAAGTCCCCCCCCCACCCAGCACCAGGATGGAAAACACACCTTGAGGTCCCCCATCAAGCCCCGCCGGGTAGAGGCCATGGCCTCAGATCCCCTGGCATGGCACTGGGGCGAGGGGTGTGGTCTGAGGTAACCCAGCTTGATGCCAGGGTGAGGGGTGTGGCCTGAGGTCCCTTGTCAAGCCCTCCAGGGCGGGGGATGCAGTTTGAGGTCCCCTGTCAAGCCCCATAGAGGTGGGGGAGGGCGTAGCCTCAGGTCCCTGCTGATTACTCCTTAAGGCTCCTTATGGGAACCTGGCCTCACCTGTGGGTTCAACCATCTTTATGATGGAGTGATGGTCAATTAGCATATTCCCTCTTTATTATGTAGGATTATATTACAGTCTCTGGTTTGGAGATCATAGTTTATTTATCCTAATAAAGAATCAAACATTCATCATTTAACATAGTCCAACCGGCACAGCTCAGTGGTTGAGCACCAATCTATGAACCAGGAGGTCACAGTTCAATTCCTGGCCAGGGCACACGCCCAGGCTTCAGGCTCGATCCCGTGTGAGGTGTATAAGAGGCAGCTGATCAAGGATTCTCTTTCATCATTGATATTTCTATCTCTCTCTCCCCAACTCCCATTCTCTCTGAAATTTAAAAAAAAAATTAACTTTTAACATAGCTTCTGAGAAATTACCAAATAAAAATTAAGTTCTATGGACTATATAATAGTCCTATGAGCCTACAAAAATATATAATATATTCACAGACAAGGAATATTTACTTGAATCTAATATGGATTCCTTGCCTAGCACATACTTCTCAGAATTTCACATCCTTATTCCCAAACACTGTTGAAGTCTATACTCAAAGGTCAATTCCTTTCTAAATATACTTTCTTTAATAACCCCTTTTTCCATAACTTTCTTACTTTCTTGTCCATTTTATTTTTCTCCATAGCACTTACTATTACTTGAAATAATATACACTGGTCTACCTGTTCACAGACTCTCTCCCACTACAATGTAGGTCTCAAGAGGGTTATCTGTATTGTTCAGCCACATTCTCAGTGCCTACAATAGTCTTGGCACTAAACTGATGCTCAATAAATACTAACTGAATAAATAAACAAATGATTCCGTCAGTGAATAAAGTCACAGTCTCAGATATGGGAGCAGAAGAATGGTCCATAATCTTACAATCTTACCTCCAACAGTTTCAGATTATCTAGGTCCAGAGAGGGCTCTGATGCTGCTGCCTCCATCATGTTCATACTGTGCAGACCTTGTTTACGGTCCCCTATAGGAACAGGCAGAAGTAGTCACTGTGTGCTTCTCTTAAAGTGAAGACTTTATTGTACTTTTTATTATATTGCCATTAAAGGGAAGAGCTACAGAAGGGTAGGCAGCAAGGCTTGTGCCTAACGTCAATGGGTGTAAAACTATTTACTAAACTAAGAATTATCTATAAATTAAGATGAATGATAAATAACATAAAATCTGAATTCTGGGAGATGATTCCAGTAACAGACCTAGTTTAAAACCTTAAAAAATACTGCCAAGACATTAAAGGTATCTTTATTAGTTATTTAAATCAATGAATGAGTGCTGATTTCCTAAAAGTCCACAGAACCTAAAGTTTATTAGAAACAACTGAACATTTGATAATACTGAGAAATTACTGTTACTTTTTAAAATTTGAAAATGGTATTGTGGAGATATATATTTTTTAAGTCCTTCTATTTCAGCAATAATACTAAAGTATTTATACATAAATGGTATGTGATTCTTTAAAAATAAGCCAGTGGCACAGAAGGTGTAGTGAGTGGGACTAACAGATGGGTGATGTACAGATGTGATAATTGTTGAAGTTGGGTGGTATTTTGTATATGCTTGAAACTTTTCATAAACAGTAAAGGAAAAAGTATTGCTAAGAGAGAAAGATGGGAGCTACTGTATCACAGAATGTTTTTTAGCATAAAGATTTTAAAAAGGAGAAAATAAGTTATCAACTAAAAGGCATGTTTAATAAACAACAGAATAAGAAGTTCTATTTTTACCTGTCAGCATCCTGTATCCAAAGCATAAGGCAACTATCAAAACAGCTAATACAGAGACTGATGCTAAAGCAATGATTATTGTTTCATCTCGGTTAAATGAATGAGGTGGACCTAAAAGAAAACAAATTTTAAAATACAGTTATCATTACAGAAGATGTATATATTTACAATGGAATATTACGTGGTCATAAAAAATGAAATCTTGCCGAAACCGGTTTGGCTCAGTGGTAGAGCGTCGGTCTGCGGACTGAAAGGTCCCGGGTTCGATTCCGGTCAAGGGCATGTACATTGGTTGCGGGCACATCCCCGGTAGGGGGTGTGCAAGAGGCAGCTGGTTGATGTTTCTCTCTCATCAACGTTTCTAGCTCTCTATCTCTCTCCCCTCCTCTCTGTAAAATATCAATAAAATATATATATATATTTTTTTTTTAATGAAATCTTGCTATTTCCAATAAGGTGGGTGGACTTAAGAGGGCATTATACTAAGGGAAATAAGTCAAACAAAGGCAAATACCATGTTATTTCATTTATAAGTGAAATCTAAAAAACCAAATAAACAAACAAAACAGAAATAAACTTAAATACAGAGAAAACAATGATGGCTGCCAGATGGAAGAGGGGTTTGAGAGGGATGATTGAAATGGTGAAGGAGCCCTAGCCAGTTTGGCTTGGAGGAGAGAGCATTGGGTCCACAGACTAAAGGGACCCGAGTTCAATTCCAGTCAGGGGCACGCACCATGTTTGCAGGCCGGATCCCAGGCCCTGGTCAGGGCATGTGGAAAGCAACCAACTGATTTTCCCTCTCTCTGTCTCTACCTCTCCCTTCTCCCTTCTCTCATTGGAAAAACATCCTCAGGTGAGGATTAACAAAGCAAAACAAAAAGGTAAAAAAATTAAGTACAAATTGGTGGTTATAAAACAGTCACAGTGATGTAAATTATAGCATAAGAAATACAGTTAATAATATTATAATAGCTAAGTATGGTGTCAGATAGGTAGATGACTTATTGGGGGATCACTTCATAAATTATATAAATGTTTAACTTCTATGCTGTACACTTGAAACTAATATAATATTCAGTGTCAACTATAATTAAACATTTTTAATGTAAAAATATAGCTATGCTTTTTTTTAGTATTTTGTTAAATAGTGACAGGAAGACTGTATCACTATATAGTCAAATCTGCAATGATTTTGCATCAAAGGGAATGAAAAATTAATAAATTTGTAATAACTGAAAAGTACAGTTCATCATACAGATTATTTTTTATACTAGAGGCCCGGTGCACAAAACTCATGCATTCAGGGAGGGTCCTTCAGCGGCAGGCACCCTCTCGCAGTCCGGGAACCCTCGGGGGATTTCAGGGAGCGGGCCTAAGTTGGCAGTCGGACTTCCTTAGCGCTCCCCTGGAGGCGGAGGCGGAGGCGGAGGCGGAGGCAGGAGAGGCTCCCACCACAGCCACTGCATTCGCCAGCCATAAGCCTGACTTCTGGCTGAGCAGTGCTCCCCCTGTGGGAATGCACTGACCACAAGGGGGCAGCTCCTGCATTGAGCATCTTCCCTCTGATGGTCAGTGTGCATCCTAGGGACCAGTCATTTTGCCATTCGGTCGATTTGCATATTAGCCTTTTATTATATAGGAAATTACATACATTTAGAACACTGAAATACCTGTTAGTTCAGTTAATTATTAAAATACTAGGCCTAATTATTAAAATAAAGGCCTGATACACAAAATTTGTGCAAAAACAGGCCTTCCTTCCCCCAGCGGTCGGCACTGGCTTCCCTCTGGCTCCCAGGACCTGGGCTTCCCTCTGGCCGCCAGCAGGCACCCGAGATCTGGGCTTCCCTCAAAGCCCCAGCTTCGTTCAGAAGTCATCCGGAAGGACGTCCAGTCTAATTAGCATATTATGCTTTTATTATTAACTACGTCATGGAACAGCACAGACAGAACAGTATATTTAACAGAATAGTCTTGGAATCACATTTGGTGTCTTTTTAAAATAAGTTTTTATTGATTTTAGAGGGAGAAAGGAAGAGGTACAGAGAGACAGAAACCTCAATGTGAGAGCCACATTAATTGGCTGCCTCCTGCGCACCCCGTACTGGGGATTGAGCCACAACCTGGGTATATGCCCTGATCAGGAATCAAACCAGCGACTTTCGGCTCATGGGGCAATGCTCAACCAACTGAGCCACTCTGGCTGGGCTCACATTTGGTTTTAAATCTTGACTCCACACCACTCTCTCAGGCCTTTTGCAAGTTACTGGTATTTGACTTTTCTGATGTTCAATTCTCACATTTGTAAAAATAATCTCTACCTCACAAATCTTATATGAAGCTTAGATGGAAATCTGAGCACTTAGTATAGTGTTAAGAATATATTATCTATGCAATAATAGTACTTATGTTTACCAATATTAATATAATGATTAAGAGAGTGTGGCTTTGCTGGCAGTTAAACCTGAACTAGACTTAAAACTCAGTTCTTGGCCCTCACTGGTTTGGCTCAGTGGATAGAGTATTGGCCTGCAGACTGCGGGGTCCTGGATTTGATTCCAATCAAGGGCACATGCCCAGGTTACAGGCTCAATCCCCAGTGGGAGGTTGGAGGTGTGTGCAGGAGGCAGCCTATCAATGATTCTCTCTCATCATTGATGTTTCTACCTCTCTCCCCTTTCTCCTTCCTCTCTGAAATCAATAAAATACCTTTAAGAAACAACAAAACAAAACAAAACTCAGTTCTTCCACTGACTGTATGACCTTCAGAAAATCTCTTCACCTATCCTAGCCAAAGGGAACACACATATCTAAATCACAGGACTATTCTGAGCTGGTATACCATTTTTTAAAAAATATATTTTATTGATATTTTACAGTGAGGAAGGGAGAGAGATAGAGAGCTAGAAACGTCGATGAGAGAGAAACATCGACCAGCCGCCTCTTGCACACCCCCTACCGGGGATGTGCCCGCAACCAAGGTACATGCCCTTAACCGGAATCGAACCTGGGACCTTTCGGTCCGCAGACCGACGCTCTACCACTGAGCCAAACCGGCTTCGGCTGGTATACCATTTTATGTGTTAGTTCCTTCCATGAATCAGATCATGCCCAGAGAAACACCCTTTAGGATGAATGTCCACAAACAGGAGTTTGTCCAGAAGACATGAAGGTATGAGAACACTGAAATGAGATAGGTAGAGAAAAATGAAAGTGTCTGGTATATAAAAAGAGAAAATTTAGGAGCACATGATAGTTGTCTTCATGTGGAAAAATAGACTTGTAGCTAGAAAGAATAACATGATCCAATTAGTGAGTGTTCCAAGGACAGTAGACAGAAAATACTGTTTTTGATCCATGGTTGGTTAAATCTACAGTTGTAAAACCTAGGAATATGGGAGGTCAACTGTGTAGCCACAGAACTATCTCAAAATGGACCTATTCTGTTTCTAACAAGATTCTGAGTTGCTTTGCTCAGACAGCTGACCAAAACTGCAAAGCATACAGCAGGGGCACAGGAGAAAATTTTGATGCCCAGTTGTACCTGGAACTCACCCCCCCCCTCCTTGCCCCGACTCTCATAAATATTTCTAGAGAATGCCAACAACTGGATTTTTAAAAACAATTTCTTAATGACAGCAACTAAGTAGCATTTTTATCATAACATAGATTCTGTCCATTCCCTATACTTTCCTGAGTTTTCCTACATACAAGTAGATGTTTTTAATGTTTTTCTTATATGCTGTTCCTATAACTTTGCTATTAAAATACATTAACCTATTTTTTCTTCCCCACCACTGCCTACCTCCCTATTAAACTATTTTTTAAAAATTGGTTATGCACCAAAACCAGTTTGGCTCAGTGGATAGAGCATCGGCCTGCAGACTGAAGGGTCCCAGGTTCGATTCCGGTCAAGGGCATGTACCTTAGTTGCGGGCACATCCCGGGTGGGGGGTGTGCAGGAGGCAGCTGGTGGATGTTTCTCTCTCATCGACGTTTCTAACTCTCTATCCCTCTCTCTTCCTCTCTGTAAAAAATCAGTAAAATATATTTTAAAAAATAAAAATAAAAAAAGAAAGAAAATGCAATATAACTCTTACGTAAAAATATTAATTAACCCACAATCTGAAGTAGAAAATATTAATTCATATACAGGGAGGATGAAAAAGTGTTAAGTAGATCTTTAAACATATTTAAAAAACCAAACAAACACATGCTAGTGGTTAAATATTTCAAATGGAAAACTTTACAGGATGTGTCACATGATCTAAAAATATGAGACCCCTGAAAAACTGCCAGAAAAAACATCTCAGTGTGTATTTATGTATGTGTGCAATAAGAAGCTTTTAACCAGGAAACTCCTAACTTTCATTTTTTGTTTCTTTTTTAAAATTCTTTCCTTTTTGCATACATGCTGTATATACGCTGTATCTGAAATTGTTTTGTTCCCCTAGCTCCAATAAACCCTCTCCTTCCTCCCTATTAGCTTTCTCAGTTAAATACTCAGCCAAATGTAAACACTGCTATGGATGCCTGCGTGCAATGGCTCAGATTGTACAAGCAAGCGCTTCCTGAGCGCAGAACAGACAGGGAACTGCTGTCTGCCTCACTGGAGCCTGGGATGTTTCTGTTTACAAATCCTGGAGCCAGGCAGGGGCCACTACTGGAGGCTTAGTGTTTGCTTCCTTGCTACACTCGGCCTTTGTCTGGGTCTGTGTCAAAGAAAGAACAACATTGTGGCATGTGCAGCAAGCAACAAAAGAAATCTTAAATAAATGATGGTTATTTGGCTCCTAAATCTTTTACAACTCTGTATGAAAAAGCAAGTTAGGAATTTGTTTTTATTTTTAATTTTTTAAGCCATGTACTTTTCATAAAAGCAGAGGAAAAAACATTAAAATCAAAACAATGTGATTAGAGTTGAATTTCTTAGCAAAATAATTCAGATTGCTAAATATTGTTTCTCTGATAATGATATATTACACAGTTCAATGTTTTGAACAAATATTTCTATAAGAAATAAACAATTTTATTTTCATTATTATGTTTAGAATGGCAAATGTACAGCAATTATGATCACAGTAATGTTTATGTTTAATGTCCTAAAAACATATTAAGAGGAAACATATTTCTTTTTTTCTTCAAGTTGGTATTTAATACTATTTAAGACTTTTAAATTTAACTTGCCTCAATCATTATGAATAGACTTTGTTTATAAGAAAATAATAACAACAAAAAACAAAACAGTCCGTAATCTCCTAAATCCAGACATTTTATGGCGGAATTATAAAATGGAAAACTAAGGGAGAGACAGAGAAAGAGAAACCGTCTGAATTAAACAACAACAAAACATTTTTAAAGAAAACAGGAAAGACATTCAAAGCCAAGCTTTCTTATTAACTTCTAGCTTAGTAAGATTTATAATTTTAATTTTTTTAAATAGGTGTTTTATGATGAAAAGAGAATGAATTTCAGCATTATGCTTCTTTGATTAAAGGACAGATTAAAACTAACAAAGTTAATTATATTTCATCAGAATAAAGTCATTAAATAAGTGTAAAAATAGCACTTAAATAAATAGATTAAGAATTTTTAGAAGAAAAAAACAAAAAATAGAAGATAAAGATTAATCTGCAGTCAATGCTACATTTTTTAAAAATCCATTAACATTAGAAAAATAGAAATCTAATCACTATAATATTCATTATTAAAATCACATAAAAATACTCAGAATATAGAATCAAGACAAAGAATTAAATCATTCAGATGATCGTCAAATTTCCTAACTGGTCTACATAAAAATGACACCTAAAAGGTATCATCCTAAAAACCATTATTCTCACAAAATGACCATGAAATAATTTGACTATAAAAAATTGAAATTATATTTTCCAGTTATTTGCTGACTAGACCAAAAAATATGTTTGGCACTGTACAGATAACTACATCCCCCACTTGATGTTCTTTAAACTATGATAACTTGCACTCACTTTGATAAGGAAAGCATGTCTACATGTAGAAAAAATAATAATTAGCTTTTTTCTAGTTTTCCCCATATTGTTCCTTCTTTCAAAGCATTTTAAATTATAAAACATAAGCCATACACATAAAAGCCTTTATATTACAAATGTACAGTTTAGTAAACTATTATGAAGTAAATAAACACTCACATAGCTACCACCTGGGCCAAGAAGTAGAACATCCATAATCCCCAAACCACTTTCCCACCTACCTGCTCCTTCCTGGTCATACAGCTTTTCTCCTCCCCAGAAATAGCCACCATTCAGACTTGTGCTAATCATTTTCTCACTTCTCTTAACAGTATTACATCCTCTGTATGCTTCGGTTTGCCTATTTCTGAGTTCTATGTAAATGGAATTTCTATGCCTTGCTTTTGTTTAATAATGCTTTGAAGGCTTAACCATACTGTTGTGTGCAGATAAAATTCATCCGGGGTTTCTTTTCTATGTAACAAATGCAGTTATTTTTCCTTGTTAATGAACTTGGAATTTATAATGCTAATTAAATAATCACTAAAGCTAATCTCTATTAAACATCATAGAAACATTCCATAAATGAATGTATTTAGTTTGTTCTTTTTAGGACTTTTTAAAGAATCCAATTTTGTTGGTAAGAGAAAAATGTTAAACAAAGTGGACAAATGAAAAGACTGCACATCCTCTTGCTGCTTCTAATTTGGGGGCAGCAGTGGCGGTAGCTAGGAGCCAAGAAAGCTGGATTAATAAAAGATGCACTCTTGGATAGGGACTGAGCAGAAATAAAAGCTTTTTGAAAGTTTGCTTTATGCCAGTCCACTTTTACAAAACATTTACATTAATAACGGTTTTCATTAACCGAAAGAAATCTGAAGAGGATTTCCACGTCTATGGAATATGGAGTGAACACAGAGTGCAGTTTGTTGTGCAGCGAGCTGTTACAGAGGCAGCGCAAACCCGGGCAGAGAGTGGCACTGCCGACCTCCTTCTGCGGGAACCACACTCAGCAGCTCAGCGTTCACAGCCACGGCTCTGGACCATGTCTGCGCTTCACCTCGATTCACTTTGCGCATCTGTCAGCAGCAAGATGTGTCCGAAGGCAATTGCTTCTTTGCTTTACACCATTTTGGCTTACAAAATATTTCATAGCAACACTACCCTTTCGGATAACGGAGAAAACCTTTATCTGAAACCATCAGAATCCTTAAAATTCATCTCTGCCATAGTTTCCAGGTTGTGCCCTCAAAGCACACACTCACTATCTCTTATTTGACAATTCTTTAAAAGGGACCTTCTAAACATACACACCTGGTCTTCCATGAAAGGACAGTAAAAGGAATAGTGTTTTCATCAGGTCACCACTGGTGATTCTAACCCAAACTGTCCACAAATAAATGCTCAGTTCCTACAAATCCCACTCCTCATGTGGTAAGGGTAGAGAGTCAAAGGAACAGAAAGCCTAGGGCAGTGGTGAGGCAGAGTTTAGAATTACTAGTACTGTCACTGGGAAGGTATCATTCCCCAACATAGGCACCGCTCATTCCCACCTCATTGGCTCTTCTTTAACCTAAGCCCTCTTTTCAGCTTCACCTTCTATGTTACCTTCCCTTCTTTGTCCCCGTATGTATCCCTGTCTGAACACCGGTCCTGGGGGCACCCACATGTCCTGCTTCAAAGCAATGAAGCAACTGCAGGAAGTTTTCTTTTCAGTCCAACTCTTTCATGATTTTCAAACAAAAAACCTCAGTTACAATCTTTGTTGAGGTAAAGGTGAGATAAAAGCAATTCAAGTTAAAAATTTTATATCAAATTACAAAACAAGCCACACTAATCCTCTTATATGAGTGATTGTTCAATAGCTCCAATACTTTGATAGATCCAACACTTGCAAAAATCAACAGCTAAAAACACTGAGCTAACAACAAAAAAATTACTGCCCTAATTGGTGTGACTCAGTGGAGAGAGTGTCAACCAACACACAGATGGGTCGATGGGTCGAGGGTTTGATTCCCAGTCAAGGGCACGTACCTAGGTTGCAGGTTCTATCCCAGACCCTGGGGCAAGTCTGGGAAGCAACCAATCCATGTATCTCTCTCACAATGATGTTTCTCTCTCACACTTTTCCTCCCTCCCTTCCACTCTCTTTCTTGAGAAAATAGAAGCAAAGCAGGTAGGTATGGGGCAGAATTGATATTCAATAGCACAGAGCTAACAAAACTTCAGAATGAAAACTGTCTGATCAACACTACATAATGTGTAAATAGAACCTTGCTACTACTGCAAGATATAATAAAGAATATATTTAACGGATACATACTCCTCTATTTCTCTTGTACATTCTCCTCTAATATTTTTGGAAATATATTGTATTGATTTTTTTACAGAGAGGGAGAGAAAGGGGGAGAGAGTTAGAAACATTGATGAGAGAGAAACATCAATCAGCTGCTTCCTGCACACCCTCTACTGGGGATATGCACGCAACCAAGGTACAGCCCTTGACAGGAACTGAACCCGGGACCTCTGAGTCCGAAGGCCAATGCTCTATCCACTGAGCCAAACCAGTTAGGGCCTCCTCTAATATTTTTAACAAGTACAAAAAGAAATACTCTATTTTGCTTCTTGCTAAAATGCTTCATAAAGTACTAAGCAAAGTCTTTTTTTAGCTATACTTAGCCATTTCCTATCTATTCAATTACTTCAAAGCAATCAGAAGCAGTGAAAACTGAAAAATCACTCTGTATTCACCATAGCTGCAAACCTATCTGTGGCCCTCTGCCAGTGTCAGCTTCTTTGTAGGCTTTCTTTTCCAGCTTGGTGTGAGATGAAGACATTTGCTGCCAGACACTGGAATTAGAATTTCTAATCTTAACATCACAGCATAAATTAGAATGTGATTTCTTAAATCCAGCTCGAGACGCAATTCAATCTTTCCTCATCAACTTAATGAATAATTTTCTTTTAAAACAAGAGTATATTGTTATACTACGGTCATCCAAAAACCTTAAACACTAAATGCAATGAACTGCGTTTATTTGTCTTTTTTAAAAGACAAATTTTTTGCCAGCTTTTCTAACTTGGTTATTTTGTCTATTTTATAGATAAGGAGGCTAATTATACCAACTCCAGAAATCTTATCAAGAAATGTTACAAAATAGTGTCCAAATCTTGCAATATTATACACTTCTTTTATACTCCGGAAAATTACAAACACATTAGGATGAATTAAGCAGGTAAGAGAATACTGTAGATATAAATTCATTAACTTACACTAAAGGCTGACTTTCTCTTTACACAGAATAGGTACTGCAAAGTCTCTCATGGTTGGAAGAGACTCAGAATAATATAGTTCATTTTCCTTTTTTAAAATACTATGTTTTTATTGATTTCAGAGAAAGGAAGGAAGAGGAAAAGAGAGAATCATCAACAATGAGAGAGTGTCATCAATGGGCTGCCTCCGGCACACCCCTTGATCAGGGGGATCAAGCCTGAAACTCAGGCATGTGCCCTGACTGGGAATCAAACGGTGACCTCCTGGTCCATGGGTCCACATTCAACCACTGAGCCACACTGGCAGGGAACAGTATACTTTCCTAAAGTGTCAGGTTTCTGGTTTTAGGCAGTATGTGGACATGTATCAGTAAAAGTTAGTTTTCTTTCTTTTGTCCACTTACTGAGGTGGAAAATCTCAACTTGGTAACTGTGGATCTCTGTAACTCTCAAACATTTGCTATTCTCCCTTTTAACAGAGAAAAGGAGCTTTAAGTATCAGATAATTTGGCAAGCAACAATATCTAGCCAGTTAATAAGAGGGTTTTGTTTTCATTATACGTATTTTTAAATAAATACTTTTTAAAGTTACTCTCTATGATATTTGCTTTACATTTACAGTATGATGAAAAGTTTCCCTTTAAAATATATACTTTTTAATGAGATGAGAGTAAAATATATACTTTTTAATGAGATTGAACAAAAATATTAAATGTGTAATGTAAATATAGAAAACATTTATAATGTGGAAAAAAAATCATGAAGTGGTCCCTGAATTTTAGGAAATGTAATCAAGTATTTTCAAAATATCCTTTTGCTCCCCCTCACAAATGAATGAACAAACAAACATAAACAGGTCCCCTATTTAAGTGTAGTGGTTATACCAGTATGACAACTGCATATACAGAGTAATGGCTAATAACACATACTCTGGAGGCAAAACATCTAGGTTTTAATTTTGGCTCTACCATTTATTAGCTGTATGACTTGGTAAATTATATATCTGTGCCTTGGTGTTCTCAACATAAAATAAGGACATAAAAGTAATCATCTCATATGCTTCTGTAAGGGAAAGTAGGAAGGTTTAAGGCACACAGAGGAACACTGCAAGCACACACTGAGTACTCATAAATGCTACTTAGCATTGACTGCACTATATATTAAAGGCCTGAATTCCTTTTACGTTTACTTTAAAAAGCCTGTTCATTCTAATAACTATAATCCTGATAAAGTGAATTGAATTAAAATTTCACTACTAGATTCATCCCATCTGGGATAATATTTTCTAAGAATCTTACATTTACTTCAAGTATTTTAAAATTATGTATATATATATTTGAGATATATATATATATATATATATATATATATATATATATATATATATAATTGATATTTTACAGAGAGGAAGGGAGAGAGATAGAGAGGTAGAAACGTCAATGAGAGAGAAACATCGACCAGCTGCCTCTTGCACACCCCCTACCGGGGATGTGCCCACAACCAATGTACATGCCCTTGACCGGAATCAAACCCGGGACCTTTCAGTCCACAGACCGATGCTCTACCACTGAGCCAAACCAGTTTCAGCTACTTCAAGTATTTTATAAAGCAAGACCCAGTAAATAAATATCTAACACTAGTATCTTAAGGCCAGAGGGAAACAGAACTAAGAACAGCATTTGTTGATGAGGAAAGGAAGAACAGTGCCTGAAAAGGTTATCAAGCCATACTGGATACAAAGAGGAATGTTTTTCTAAGAAAAAATAAAGGGTTTTAGAAAATAAGATCTCAAAAGAAGAAAATTACCACATCTCCCTTAATTCCAAAATTATGTCCAGATTTAGGTCTACTTCTAACTTAACAGATTTAGGTCTACTTCTAAGTAGGCACAGAACTACTGGCAAGTATTTTTTAAAGTTGCCAATTTAAGAGGAAATCTTTAAAAAAAATAATAATTGAAGTATTAAGACCTAGAATATGAGTTATCAATCCATAAATCTCCTCACTTATAGTCAGTTTTGTCTTGGAGAATTATCTGATAATGTGGTTTCTGACTGAACACATGCTATAAGGCCTCTGATGGAAACCTCAGACCTGAACTTCAGATCAGCAAAATAACTAGCATCTATTTCTAAATATCAAAAGTTCTTTTTCCATTATTTCCCTTTTTATTTTATTTTTTTAAATATATTTTATTGATTTTTTAACAGAGGAAGAGAGAGGGATAGAGAGCTAGAAACATCAATGAAAGAGAATCATCGATCAGCTGCCTCCTGCACATCTCCTACTAGGGATGTGCCTGCAACCAAGGTCCATGCCCTTGACCGGAATAGAACCTGGGACCTTTCAGTCCACAGGCCGACGCTCTATCCACTGAGCCAAACCGATTTTGGCTCCCTTTTTATTTTAAATGGTAATAATTCTTCTAAATGGAAGAAAACAACATTTATAGTCTACTTTAGATGCTGAGATTGGAGGAAAAAGCTTTTTTTGAGAACAGATAGCTAGTGGCAGAAGTCACTGGTGATTTACAGTCCAAAGAGAACCTTATTTTTATGGTACATAACAATGTTCACATACCTTTTTCCAACTTTAATCAATAATTATTTAATTATTTTTTAAATATATTTCATTCATTTCTCAACAAAAATCATCAATAGACTTCCCATTCTGTTAAAATTTTTAGGAAAGCCAGAATAAATAATCTACGAATATTTCATTTACTTGTGCCCTAATTACCTCCAAAAAAAATTATGTAAGGCAGTTTTTAAGAATACAAAATCAGTAATTTTATATATACATATATATATATATATATATATATATATATATATATATATAATTGATATTTTACAGAGAGGAAGGGAGAGAAATAGAGAGCTAGAAACATTGATGAGAGAGAAACATCGACCAGCTGCCTCTTGCACACCCCCTACCGGGGATGTGCCCGCAACCAATATACATGCCCTTGGCAGGAATCGAACCTGGGACCTTTCAGTCCGCAGACCGACGCTCTACCACTGAGCCAAACCGGTTTCGGCCAAAATCAGCAATTTTAAAAATATATTTAGAACTGGAGGGAAATGGAGCAACCTTTTTCTAATCCCCTAACTCTACATCAAAGTAATCCTTGAATTTTTTAAAAATATATTTTATTGATTTTTTTGCAGA
The DNA here is from genome assembly GCA_963924515.1 of Vespertilio murinus. Classification (NCBI taxonomy): domain Eukaryota; kingdom Metazoa; phylum Chordata; class Mammalia; order Chiroptera; family Vespertilionidae; genus Vespertilio; species Vespertilio murinus. Next base: position 73,839,795 of record OZ004711.1, on the reverse strand, counting down.
GAGGAAGAGAGAGGGATAGAGAGTTAAAAACATCTATGAGAGAGAATCATCGATCAGCTGCCTCTTGCACACCTCCCACTGGGGATTGCCAGAACCAAGGTACATGCCCTTGACCAGAATCGAACCTGGGATCTTTCAGTCTGCAGACAGATGCTCTATCCACTGAGCCAAACCAGTTTCAGCTCCTTGAATGATTTTAATGTGAAATTTTGTGGCTCAGCAAAATACATTCACTTATGGTCATGTAGTTAGATTAGTCAGTCAGGTTTTCCCTACTTACTTACATTATTCTTAAAGATTCACTGCTAAAAAAGAAAAAAGACGCACTGCTATCATATGCTTTGGTTTATACCACTTACGTATCTCATGATCTTCACCTGCAACTGTGGTTGGGGAAAAAACACACAAAACATTTTCCTGAGGGAAGAGAGTTATATCTTGTTATTCTCAGCCATCCATACATTCCTTCATGGCTACTGGGTTTGACCCTACTGAATGTAAATTCTAGCAGTGAGAAGGCAAGTAAATGTGATGGTGGATATTGTGTAAATGCATACTTGATGAGAAAAATATAATTCCAGTAATTCAATGAATGGCCTGATGTCAGGAAGTAAATTGTTCATCTAGAAACTATGTAGAGATACAAGTAGATTAAAAAAGTACATTAGGTATCCTCTGTTGTTCCCTAAAGCAGTAGTTTTCAACCTTTTTCATCTCATGGCACACATAAACTAATAACTAAAATTCTGCAGCTCCCCAGAAAAGACATTTTTTTTGCCGACCTGACAAAAAATATAGGCATAATTTTGATTCATTCACACTGGACAGCTATTGTAGTGTTGGCTATTGTCGTTTTCTTTTTATTTCCCAATCTAAGGGAAAAGATCATTGTTCCTGACTAAACAGTCAGGTGTTGCATGTTTTAAAAATTATTGTGCACAGGGTTCTCTTTTCTCTATATCCTCACTATATATGCTTTTTATTCACCTAACATTATCTCTAGAAATCATCCCATATCAGTTCATAAAGATCTTACTAATTTTTTTTTTCTTACAGCTGCATAGCTAGTACTCAATTACAGGTACATATCATAATGTATTTCAAGTAATCAGCTATTCTTGGACATTTGGAAAATTTCCAATATCATGCATTTATAAATAATACTGCAATGGATAACATTATGCACATGTATTTTCATACTAATGGAGGTATATCTTCAAATACTTAACAAATGGGAGTACTGGATGAAAGAGTAAACACATGTGCAGTTTTCTTCATATTGCCAAATTCTCCTCCACAGGGGCAGGAACATACTATATGTTAATTCACTTGGTAATATACCAAAACCTTGGTAATCCCAGTGCACTGCTTTTGCATTTCAGGTGTTACCTAAATATAGTCTCATGATGTTGGAACTCTCCCTCTCACTCCTGCCAAACGTGAATGCTTGGGGGGGGAGGGGGGGAGTGTGTGTGTGTGTGTACATATATACATATATATTTTTTATTTTTTTAATCCTCACCTAAAGATATTTTCCCATTGATTTTTAGAGAGAATGGAAAAGAGAGGGAAAGATAAGAGAAAAATATGATGTGAGAGAAACACATAGACTGGTTGTATCCTGTCCGTGTAGTGACCAGGGCCCTGGGCTAGGGAGGAGCTTGCAACTGAGGTCTGTGACCTTGACTGGAATTGAACCTGGGACCCTTCAGTCCACAGGCCAATTGCTCTATCCACTGAACCAAACTGGTTATGGCTGTTGTATACATTTTTTAATTCTGCAAATCTTTGGAGAAAGGAATTACAAGGAAAAATAAGTTACTTTACTTACTTAGTGGTGGTGTATCTGGAGGTGGAAAATTCTCAGTAAAGTTGACATTACACAAGTCTGTGCTACAGCAGCAGAAACGGTATGTCCCATTCTGAATTGAGGGAGGGGTGGTAGTTACAATGCATTCTTCATGGTGGCACTCTTCAGGATCTCCAATGTGAGACCAACATCCTACAAATTGATATAAATGTAAGCATGTTAAGGACCAATATGATAAACAAAAGTAAATGAAAACAACAAACTAAGAAATAATTGCAATCAATGTGAGAGTGAGTATGCATCAGTTATAAAACACTTTCACAAATCAATAGAAGACAATTTTTTTTAAATAACAGAAAAATGGCAAAATTTAAATAGGCATTTCATGGGGCGGGGAAGCCAACAACAAAATGTTTAACTAAATCATTAACATAAGAATTATTAAAGCAACAGTAAAATTTCATTTTTGTCTACATTAAACTTATATAAGTTTAAAAAGTAATAATATACTACTGTAAAAAGGATTCAATGACACTCTCATATAATGTTGGAGGGAATGTAAATGTATGTAGCATTTCTGGGAAAACCACATGGCAATTTTTCTGAACAGCCTTTAAAATATTCATGTTTTAAAATCTAATAATTCTACTTTGAGGTATCTATCCCAAAGAAATAATTAGATAAGATCAAAGATTTTCACTGAAGTAGTATGTATTACAGTGAAAACCAGAAAACAACATAATGACTAACAGAGCAATGTGTAAGTAAATTGCCATATGTGTATGCAATGAAATACTGCGCAGAGGTTAAAAATATTTTATACACACACACACACACACACACACACACACACACACACACACAGTCTTGGGGAAACATTCATGATATAACTTAAGATTTTTAAAAAATTGGCCGGGTACTCAGTTGGTTAGAACAGTTGACGGCAAACTCATTAGTTAACAGAGCAGCAAACCACAGCTCATGAGCCACATGTGGCTGGCGAGCTGCAGTTTGCCAACCACTGAGTTAGAGCATTGTCCAGATAGGCCAAGGAAATCTGTTTGATCCTAGGTCAGGGCACATTCTAGACTCAACCAATGAATGTATTAATGAGTGGAACAACAAATACATTTCTCTCTTTCCCAAATCAATCAATAAAAAAAATTTTTTTTTAAAGAAAATAATTGGCCCTAACTGGTTTGGCTTAGTGGCTAGAGCAGGGGTGGGCAAACTTTTTGACTCGAGGGCTACAATGGGTTCTTAAACTGGACCGGAGGGCCAGAACAAAAGCATGGATGGAGTGTTTGTGTGAACTAATATAAATTCAAAGTAAACATCATTACATAAAAGGGTACAGCCCGCTCTTTCGGCTCCGGGAGGGCTGGATAGAACAGCCGAACAGGCCGGATCTGGTCCTCAGGCCGTAGTTTGCCCATGCCTGGGCTAGAGCATCGGCCTGCGGACTGAAAGGTCCCAGATTTGATTCCAGTCAAGGGCATGTACCTTGGTTGCTGGCAACATCCCCAGTAGGGGGTGTGCAGGAGGCAGCTGATCAATGTTTCTCTCTCATCAACGTTTCTAAGCTCTCTGTCCTTCTCCCTTCCTCTCTGTAAAAAATCAATAAAACATTTTTTTTAAAAAAGAAAAGAATTGGGTGTGAAATCATTTATACAGTTTATCCTAACTTTGGGTAACAAAAAGTAGACACATGTATAAACATAGAGGATAACAGAAAACACACCTAATAGAATAAATTAATAGAGTTTTTTAAAATTCTTATGAATATGGAATTATATGTATTTGTTTCTCTTAGGTTTTATATTTTCTAACCTTCATACAATAAAGCTATATTAGTATCATTATAATAAGAAATATATTATTAAAGTCATCTAAAAATCAAGTCCATTTACATATTTGGCGTTTGTGAGTGACTATATACATGGATATATACTTCTAAATTACTATTTTCCAAGTGAGAATTTTAATCGACCTCCATGCTTTTCAGATAAACTTCAATTTTATGAAACACAAAGTTGTATCACGTAAGAAAAGTAGTACTGGGGAGAAACCAAGATGGCGACAGAGGTAAACAACTGGTCTACTGTCTCACACAATTTCAAAATTAAAACTAAAATAAAGAACATCTATCACTGAAAACCACGGGAAGGCTGGCTGAAAAAGAAAGGAGCGCAAGCGCTGAAAAGTTGAGGAGCCTAGGTACAGAGGCACGCAAATCGGGCTGGTGGTGGACAACTGGGCACGCGGCTTTTTTTTTTTCAACCCAAAGGGAAACAAGCTCCAGATCACTTTGAAATCCAGTGTCTGGGGTCACGTGGGGGACCCAGATGCCTATGGGGAGAAGTTGATCTATCAGCCATCAGGTCCGAAAGTCAGGGTGACTCTCTTGGATCTCAGGGACGTGGGGACTTGGAAACACGGGGACTTGGAAACACGGAAGGGCAGGGAAGGCTGAAGGCAGCCATTGCTGTTAGCCATGCCCCAGCCTAGTGACATCCTGAGACCCTGCCCCACCCTGAGGCCCTGTGAGCACATTCTACAGACCCACCCAGGCACCACACAGCTGCTTTTGCATATAAATGGCCCGTATTGTGGCAGCTAAACGAAATAAACTGCAACTCCAACAACAAAACCAAGTCCCAAGCAAATGAACTATACCCCATTGGAGATCCAGAAGCCAGTGTTCCTAGTGGTCAGTTTCAATCCCTCACACTCATAAGTGACACATTCGGGAGACAACTCAGTGAGCACCAAAACCCCAGTGAAACAAAGCGTGTCTCCAGTGCAGCAGTTCTTCCTTTATAGACACAACTGGTCCTCACAGACAACTGGCCTAGAGATCAATTACTCCCAGTGTACCAACAGCAATCAAGGCTTAACTAAACCAAGACTTTGCACTCAGCCCACAAAGGGATATACCAAAAGCAACCACCTCAGGTGATTGGGGAAGCTGAGCTACTAGCCCCTAGAGGTCACCTACCACACAAAGCCACTTCATCAACACAGGGATGAAGCCAAAATGAGGAGACACAGAAGCATGTCAAGAATGGGAGAGATAGAGGAAAGTAAACTCCGGGACGACACAGAGTTCAGAATCACATTTATAAGATTACTCAAGAATTTTCTAAAAACCTTTGAGAAACTTGATGAGACCTCCAAGAAACTTGGTGAGACCTTCAAGGACATTAATGAGGATACCAAATAAATGGAAAAGGACCAGTCAGAAATTAAACATACAATGTCTGAAATAAAGAATTTACAGAAACTCAACTATAGATCAACGTACCCTAAGAATAAAATCAAAGAATTGGAATATAAGGAAGAAAAAAATCACCCAACCAGAGAGGCAGAAAGAAAGAAGAATCCAAAAGTGTGAGTATAGTGTAAGAAGCCTCCAGGACAGCTTAAAGCGTACCAACATCTGAATTTTGGGGGTGCCAGAGAAAGAGAGAGAGCAAGATACTGAAAACCTATTTGAAAAAATAATGACAGAAAACTTTACCTACCGTATTTGCTGGCGTATAAGACGATTTTTTGGCCCTGAAAATACCGTATTTGCCAGCATATAAGACGACTGGGCGTATAAGACGACCCCCTAACATTTCCACTAAAAATACAGAGTTTGTTATATACTCGCCGTATAAGACTACCCCCCACTTGGAGGCATATTTTTCAGGGCCAAAAAGTCGTCTTATACGCCAGCAAATATGGTACCTGGTGAAAGAAATAGACTTACAAGTTCAGGAAGCGCACAGAACCCCAAACAAGAGGAATCCAAAGAGGACCACACCAAGACACATTATAATTAAAATGCCAAGGGCAAAAGACAAAGAGAGAATCTTACAAGCAGCAAGAGAAAAAACTAGTTACCTACAAGGGAATACCCTAACGACTGTCAGCTGATTTCTCAACAGAAACTATGCAGGCCAGAAGGGAGTGGCAAGAAATATTCAAAATTATGAACAATAAGAACCAACAGCCGAAACCGGTTTGGCTCAGTGGATAGAGCGACCGTCTGTGGACTGAAGGGTCCCAGGTTCAATTCCGGTCAAGGGCATGTACATTGGTTGCGGGAACATCTCCAGTAGGGGGTGTGCAGGAGAGGCAGCTGGTCGATGTTTCTCTCTCATTGACATTTCTAGCTCTCTATCCCTCTCTCTTCTCTGTGGAAAATCAATAAAATATATTTAAAAGAAAAAAAGAAAAAATAACCTACAACCAAGATTACTCTACCCAGCAAAGCTATCATTCAGAATTGAAGGGTATTCTTTAAGAAGAGGAAGAAGAAAAAGGTAAAGGTAAAAATTGTGAACAACAAAAAGACATCAAATACATACCTACCAACAAATGAATCTAAAAATCAAGTGAATAAAAACTCTGAAGAACAAAATGGACTAATGAACATAATAGAATCAGGGACATTAGAAAGGGATTGGAGTAACAATTCTCAGGGGAAAGGGGGTTTGAGGGGTGCGGGAAGATTAGATAAAAATCTTACACCTATGGATGAAGACAGGGTAAGGGCATGGGGTGGAGTTGGGAATCAGGTGGAGGGGAGATATGGGGGAAGAAGGGGAAAAGAGGAACACCTGTAATAATCTGAACAATAAAGATTTATTATTTTAAAAAGAAAAAAGAAAAAGAAAAGCAAAAAATAAGTAAATAAAAGATATGACAGTTTTAAAGCAAAACAAGAAAAAGAAAAGTAGTACTTGCCTTGTTTTACAAGATTGATGTCCACTTTTGACTTCTCCCAGAGTCCATAGCAGGTGCTACCTTTTGAGCATAATATGGTTCCATTTTCATGAGAGATTCGACTCTCACCTATCCCAAGGTCTTGTTGATAAGGATCTTTAAATGCACATAGACGTTCTTGATTCTGAGAAGCTAAATTAAAGAAAATAAAAGAATGACATTAATTTTAAGGTAAAATTAGCAAAACATTATTATGTAAAATCTTGAGTCTTTTAAAAGGCCTTGTAAAGCTCCTTACTCAATTCTTAACAAGGGTGAAATAAATTTGTAGTTTCATATTTATTCAATAACTTCTCTCTTTCCATTAATATGTAACCTCCAAATAAGAAATAAACTTGAAAATTCATTTTCCAAAAGCAATTCCCCTCTTACAAAAGTTATTACCACTTTCTCCTATTAAATAGTTTTGGTGTCTGAATAAAGAAATGTAAAAAAAATGTCCATGGCCCTAGCTGGTTTGGCTCAGTAGACAGAGCATTGGCCTGCGGACTGAAGGGTCCCAGGTTTGATTCTAGTCAGGGGCACATGCCTGAGTTACAGGTTCAATCTCCAGTGTGGGGCATGCATGAGGTGGCCAATCAGTGATTCTTTCTCATCATCGATGCTTCTATCTCCCTCTCCCTTCCTCTCTGAAAAAAATCAATAAAATATATTTCAAAAAATATATTTACCAACATTACTGAGAATACTAAAGAAGTAAAAGGTTTTCAAAAGCAACAGCTGGGGTTTTTTTTTCTAATATATTTTATTGATATTTTACAGAGAGGGAGAGAGATAGAGAGCTAGAAATGTCGATGAGAGAGAAACATCGACCAGCTGCCTCTTGCACACCCCCTACCAGGGATGTGCCCGCAACCAATGTACATGACCTTACTGGAATCGAACCCGGGACCTTTCAGTCAGCAGACCGACGCTCTACCACTGAGCCAAACTGGTTTCAGCAACAGCTGGTTTCTTAAAGTAAACTTTCCTAATGTGTTTAGCCAGAACTATTACACTTGGCCAATATATTCCTCATGGGGCTTCTGATTTATTTCTTCATTTTGGATGTATCTTATTTAGTATGGCTTAATTCACTAGCATCTTAGTTAGCACTGGAGATGATTCATTAAAATGTTTCTGAACTCAAAAAACTAAGAACCAAATTGTAGAGAGAAAAAAATGAAAGAGCCACAACTGTGTGCCCAAGCCAATTTAGACTCCTAGCCCTGTCATATTACAACAGAAAGCACCTTCAAAGTGTTGACCTAGACCAGTGGTCAGCAAACTTATTAGTCAACAGAGCCAAATATCAACAGTACAATTGAAATTTCTTTTGAGAGCCAAATTTTTTAAACTTAAACTTCTTCTAATGTCACTTCTTCAAAATAGACGTGCCCAGGCCGTGGTATTTTGTGGAAGAGCCACACTCAAGGGACCAAAGAGCTGCATGTGGTTTGCGAGTCGAAGTTTACAGACCACGGAGCTAGACCAACAGGATATTCACAAGTAGATAATACAGAGTTCTCAAATGCCTTAAAACGGTCTTTTTGGACACAGACAATAATTACTAAATTTAGTAATCAGACGATAATTACTGAAAAATAAATGTGACTTGATTTCAACAATTTGAAACCACTTCAAGAAGTCTTCTAGAAGATATTAGTATCAACTAAATGTACAGAAAATATATTAAAAAATAATTCTAACGTATTAACCTAATTATGATTCTACCATATTTTTTTATCACATGTACTCACATATATTCAATTTCCTTTCATGACAATCTTAATTATATTTTAGATTATCTTATACATTAAATACCAGTATTTCCTTAGATTATCCACTAATTTGCAAATTTTACCAAATTATAATAAAAAATAAATATATTTCTACATACAAAGTACATGCAACACAAATTCAGACTTAAAAGATTCAAATTACAAACATAAACTCTGTAATGTGAAAAAACATACTGATGAGGCGTAATTCTTTCCCTGCCTACTCCATTTCTTTTCTTTGCTTTCCTTTTGATAGATCCTGCCTCAGGGTTTACTTGTGCAAATAGCACAGGAGGACACCAGCGCCATACAGACAGCAGCCCAGGGGTCTCGCCAGTCTTTCTGTCCTCACAACGGCAGTCAGAGGCCTCTACTGTGGAGCCTTAGTGGGAGCCAGGGCACCTTTGGGAACGAGAGCCTGGGCACTTTTGGGAGCCTGAGCCTCAGCTGCACCCACAGCCTGGGGCTTGGTTTCAGCCTTGGCCTTGCTTGGCCTTTGGCAGCAGAGCCTGAGCCCCTTGGCAATGCGGGTACAAGCACGTTTCGCAAGTTTGGGGTGAGCAATGAAGGCAAATCAACTGAGCTTGCAGCTGCTGCCCTTTGGGATATTGGGCTCTCCTGTGTTTCCCTCTCCCTTGCTCTGCTCCCAACTAAGCTGAACTGATTATCAAAACAACAGAGATACAATTGGAGGGGACTAAATTATATCTTTAACTATAGGCCCCGTGCACAAAATTCGTGCACTCAGGGAGAAGAGGGGGTTTAGCCTCTCGCTGTCTGGGAGCCCTTGGGGGATGTCCAACTGATGGCTCCCACGGGGAGTGGTCCTAAGCTGGCAGACAGACATCTTTAGTGCTGCCACGAGGCAGGAGAGGCTCTGTGCTCGCCAGCTGTAAACCAGGCTTCTGGCTGAATGGCAATCCTCCTGTGGGAGCGCACTGACCACCAGGAGGCAGCTCCTGTGTTGAGTGTCTGCCCCTGGTGATCAGTGCATGTCATAGCAAGCAGTTGGATTGCATTAGCATATTATGCTTTGATTGGTTGAACAGCCAACTGGATGACCAGACACTTAGCATATTAGGCTTTTATTATATAGGATATCCTATTTTCACTAAAAATATTTTTTTTCTTAAAATAACTTCAGCCTACTTTTCAGGAATTATTTTATGATAGTGACATTGGTACAGGTCAATTATAATGTGATAATTTAAGAGTAACTTTCCAAATTATGATTCAGCAATTCTTATACAATATAAAGGTGTTCTCGCAAGAATTCTAACTAAACTTCCCTGGTCAAAACAAAGAAAGTTTATTTTGTAAAACAGTGTTTGTAGCTAAAAAGCTATTTGTAGAATGAGTCTTAGCAATATCTCTATTCAAAGTTTTGAATTCTTCATAAATAATGTAGGAAAAGCAGGGATGAAACAAATAGTACAAGAAACAGTATTGCCTAGCATTATATTGTCACAGATCACATGCAGAGACCTGATCATTTACAAGTTAGTGTTCTAAATTTGCCAATAGCCAGACAAATTTTATTCAGTCAAGTCTGGTCGATGAGCTCTTTTAAGGGACATCCTTAACCAAGTATATTGATTAGAGATGGATTTTTTTAATTGCTCTCATTTTAAACAGGTGGTATTTGGTTATAATAAGCACTAAATCAACTTTGATTAACCTAACTACATTAAACTAAAAGGATCTCAGCCAAACAGCTAATAGAGGCATCATCATAAAAGACAGAGCTTATTATGATTAAAATATATTAGCTCCCTGATGCTCCTAGAATTAAATCCAAACTCTACAGTGTGCATATAAACTCCTTTTTGATACACTAGAGGCCCAATGCACGAAAGTCGTGCAAGGGGGTCATCCCTCACAGCCTGGCTGCCTCGGCCTCACAGCCCCAACTTCATCCCGAAGGTCATCCAGACAGTTATTATGACGGTCATTTTAATTACATATTAGCTCTTTATTATATAGGAGGATATCCAATAGAGCTGTTTGATCACTTTTTTGAGGCGTGGCAACTTCTATTTTTGTAAGTCCCTTCCTCCATAAAAACTACTGAAAATTATATTTTTAAAAATATATATTTTATAAATGCAGTGGTTAAAGATAATATATTAGTATTATATACTAAAACATCTTCTTCAACCTTTTTTTAAAGACCATTTTCCTTTCTTATTTTAAAAGAAATTAAAATATTTTCATGGACCTCCACTAATACTGTGGGTCATCGTCCCTATGGCTAAAGTCTTAATGGGTAACATACCTTTGCTATTCATCTCACTTCTCTATGCTCTGTTCCCACCACACAATACGCCAAGGCCTTTCCTGACCTATGCTATAATGTTCCCACTATCCAAAATGTCATTTTCCTGCTCCTCGGTGAAGTCTATAGACTATTAAGTGATGTGCTCTGCATCCCCAAAACTTAACTCATATATGTTTCAGCATTATATTTTATCTGTTAACCTGTGTGCCTCTCCAACCAAGCCAGAGGCTGACTTCATTTGTTCTAAGAGCAAGATCAGGTTTATTTAACTCATTTTATATAGTACTAATCCCCAACAGTGTTAGGAGCAGGCAGTTTTCCTATCTACATATATTATATTCAATAGCACATTCCCATTCAAATGTTACCAAAATCTAAGCAATAATCATCTCATCCTTCTACCATACTACAATAAATAATACAGTAAATATAGTATGAATGTAGAGGCAAAGTTATTTTCCCTCTCATATCTAGCCAAATAACTGGGAAGAAAGTAATCATTTTTTGTTTACATATGCCTACTGAATCAGTATTCACTAACCATATGCAGCATTTAATTCCCAGAACAGATGTAACATGTCAGCTGTCTTGAATTTCCCACTTCATGCTACTCTACCGAGAAAGTAGTGTAAAGGTATAGCATAATTTGATCATGTCTGTATCAGTTAACTGTCAGTATACACATAAATCTGTAATAAGTATTATGCATATAATTTAAAAATACTACTTATTTCCTTTTATGGGAAAAGAAAAAATATGCTTATTCTGAAAACATTAACTATTTGCTCTTCTCCCTTTTTGCCAAACTAGTGGCCCAGTGCACAAAACTTGTGCACGTTAAAAGGGAATTAATTAGAGGAAATATTTTAATATTGCTATTTGCCCTTTCTCTGTAATAGAAGTGTCAGTGATGAAAGAAAATTAGTAAAATGTGTATGAAAATCTTCCTCCTGTCAGAGTCTGGGGCATGCTGTGGGACACAGAATTAAGTCCCCACCCACCCGAGCATGCCTTGAAATCACGCAGGTCCCCTGGCCTGGTGCCAGGGCACTGGGTGCAGTCTGAGTTCCCCTGGCCCAGGCCGGGGCGGGGGGCGCACCTTGAGGTCCCCCATAAAGTGCTAACAGATGGGAGGCACGGCCTAAGGTCTCCCATCAAGCCCCAATGGGCAGGGGTGGGGATAAAGCCTCAGGCCTCCTGCCCCACCCAGCTCCATGCAGCCTCAGGTCCCTGCTGATCACTCATTATGGGAACCCCACCTCCACTGTGGGCACAGCCATCTTATTATAGTGTGACAGTCAGTTTGCATATTAGCTCTTTATTAGATGGGATAAGCTTATATTACTTGAATTTTCATGAAAATATAGTCATGTATTTATATATGTGTGTGTGTATGTATTTCAAAATCAAAGGTGTCCTTGAATTACTTATTTTTACATTCTTTTTTTTTCAATTTGAAATAACTATAAATTCATAGGTAGTTTAAATGAAATAGAGACTGACAAAAGTCCAATGCATCTCTCCTCAGTGTGAACATCTGACACAGTAACTGTACAGTATCAAAACCATGAAATTGACATTAGCACAACCCAATGAGCTTATCCAGATTTCACCAATTATACAAGCACTCATCTGTATATGTGAGTGTAAATATATGCAATTCTGTCACATATTATTACAATCAAAATACTCAACTGTATTATCACAACTCTCTTATGTTAAAACTTTATAGTCATTATCTCTTCATCATCCCATTCCTAACCAAGAGCAACCACCAATTTGTTCTACAACTGGATAATTCCATTATTTCATGATTGTTACAAAAATGAAATAATTCAATACATATCTATTTGAGATTGACTTTTTTCACCAAGCAAAATTTCCTGGAGGTTCATCCAAGTTGTTGCATGTATGAATAGTTCATTAATTTTCATAGAGTAATATTCATGGTACAGTTGTACCACAATCTGCTTAACTTTTCACACTTTGAAGGCCTTTTGGTAGTTTCCAGTTTGGGGCTATTAGAAATAAAACTGCTATAAACATTTGGGTATATTTCTATTTTAACATACATTTTATTTAAAATAAGAATAATTTCCTTAACAAATAAAGTATGATGTCCACAAAAAGCAATTTGACATTAAAACCATGTGCTCTACAAACAAAATACATTGTGTCCCATCCTATACAATTGTCCATTTACAAAACATTCAAACTCCTTAACTTCCTCAGATCAACTACTTCTAGTACTGAGAGAAACACTTTGCTATGGAATCTTGTGTTAAAGAATTATTCATGTAGTATTCTTCATATGTAAACAAAGTAAAATGTGGCAAAGTAAATACCATCTAAATATGTCTTTAAATATCTGACATGAGATCCATCCATATTGTCACAAATGAGAGTATTTAATCTTTTTTATGGATCAGTGTTCCACTGTATATATGTACCACTTATTTATCCAATCTTCATCAGTTGAAGGGCACTTAGGGTATTTCTATATCTTGGCTATTGTGAATAAAACTTCAATGAACAAAGGGGTATAAATACATTTACAAATAAGTGTTTTCAAATTTTGGGGGTAGATAACCAGAAATCACTAGATCATATGTTTAGATTTTTGAAGAACCTCCATACTGTTTTCTATAGAGGCTGCACCAATTTATATTCCCACCAGCAATGTACAAGGGGCTTCCCCTTTCTCCCTCCATATTTTCTCCAACACTTATTATTTCTTGTCTTACTGATAATAGCCATTTTAACAGATGTGAGGTGGTATATCATTATGATTTGTATGTGCATTTCCCTTCTAACCAGTGAAATTGAGCATCCTTTCTGTTGTAATAATCAGTGATAGATAAGAGACCAAAATATACAACCATATACTTTATCCTTCTCACATTCCATTCATCTCCCTTTATCTCTTCCTCACATCAACCTCTTTTTTTTTAATTAACATAGTAATCCTCACCCAAGGGTATTTTTTCCATTATTTTTGGGAGCGTGGAAGAGAGAAGGAAAGACAAATAGAAATATAAATGTGAGAGAAACACATTGATTAGTTGCCTCCTGCTAGAGCCCTAACCAGGGCCTAGGCCAGAGAGAAGCCTGCAACCGAGGTATGCGCCCCTGACCAGAATCAAACCCAGGACCCTTCTGTATGCAGGCCAATGTTCTATCCACTGAGTCAAACTGACTAGGGTAACCTCTTTTTTATTACCACATATATTCAACATGCCAATTTCCTCAGAGATACAGTCATGCAAATATTTAATTCTACTATACAAGTCCTAAATATCACAAAAGTAAAGCCTGAAGCTATGTGGAAAAAAATTACCCATAAAACATTCTTGTTAACATAAAAGAGGCTTACTCTTTGAAAGTCACATCCACAAAGTGAATCTAATGGGTGGAATACCTCACTCCTCTTGGGAGCCTTCATGCACTCTCTTCCCCTTAACTAGAATGCTTTATTTACTTAACTCCTATTTATATTAATATTTATTCTTCAAATGCTCTTTTCCTAATCTACCCAGACCAGTGAGTGCAGAACATCTATCATATGTTCCATAGCGTTCTATAGTTCACACAATTTCCACACTTTTTAGTACTTATAATGTGCCTGGCTTATTCAAACAATGATAAGCTCTATGAGAGAAGAGCTTGAGTTCCTGTGCACCACTGTGTCTTCAGCACATTGCATTACACCTGGCATTCAATATGTTTGTTGAATAAATGAATGATTGATGTATTATCTTCTCCTATGATTTGCCAGAGACAAAAGAGGATTACCGGCATTAATTTTTTTAATAAATTATTTCACACCAACGAAATGAAACTCTATGTCCATGCAAAAACTAATACAATAGTAGATTTATTTACAACAGTCCCAAATGGAAGTATCAGTAATTCAAGTACCCATGAAACAGGTGACAGGTTCAATAAAATATATCTATAAAATACTATTGGGCAACCCAGACCACCACCTCTTCCACGCTTGTCCCCTCACCCCCACCAAGTACTGCACAGGGACCCCCACGAGGAGGCCCTCCCTGGGACCAGCCCCACCCAGGAGCCCTGGGACCAAGAAATGATGTGAAATACCAACTGTGGACCAAAGGTAATAAAAACCTCTTTTTAAAAGGGGGGAAAAAATACTAAGGGACAATAAATGGAATCAACTACTGATACATGCAACAATATGAATAAATTCAATATCATTGTGCTGAGTGCAAGACACTACACAGATGTCTATCATATGATACAATCTATAGAAAATACAAAGTAATCTAAAGCAAATTAGTGGTTGCCTGGTACTAGGGCAGGGGGGGAAACAGACGACAAAGTGCATCTTTGGGGGACGATAAGAATATTTTGCTTGAAAAGGTGATACTACAATTGTATTTATCTTTAATGGGCTCTGGCTGGACTTTGGATTTGGTTGGAGTCAAGGCCAGGTTGTTCGTAAGTTGAACTCATTCTGATGTTTGAGCCCTGTCTGTCCACTGGAGCCCTAGAGGTCAGTATGCTGTCTATTTGGCATCCCAACTAACAATTAAGAGTAGGCTACAGGGAAGACTGTCAATATTTTGTGTGGCAAGAAAAGCCAGTCATTCTGTCTTTGTACTTTCGATGCTGAAATCTTCCTGTGTAACACAGTCATATCTAGATAAAAATTAGTGTTTTCTTCTTTTAAAATTATTTTCAATGCCTATAAAAATATTTTCTCCTATAGTACATTTATGACCCATATTGACCCTTGTCTGTAAAGCACATATTTAGAATAATACTTGGAAAAAAGTAAACTAGTTTTCTTTTTGTAATAAAAAAAATCATAAAGAAAATGTTTTGCATGCTAGCTGTGGTGGGGGCTTTCACAAGCATTACAAATTATAAAAATGTATCAAATTGTACAGCTTAAAACATATGCAATTTATACCTTAACTAAGTCCATGTTTAAAAAGGCAAGAACATATGCCCAAACTGGTTTGGCTCAGTGGATAGAGCATCAACCTTGACTGAAAGGTCCCAGTTTCGATTCTGGTCAAGGGCATGTACATTGGTTGCAGGCACATCCCGGTAGGGGGTGTGCAGGAGGCAACTGGTTGATGTTTCTCTCTCATCAATATTTCTAGCCCTTTATCCCTCTCTCTTCCTCTCTGTAAAAAATCAATAAAATATTTTTTTAAAGGCAAGAACATAATATAATGCTGAACAAGAACAGGACAACATCGTTCAGGTGAATTTTTTGTGCATGTTGTAAACAAATTAGAGAGAGATGTTTTACTGAGTTACAGAATCTCGTGCCTAATCTATACTCCTCTTAAATGCAGGTTTTATGGGTGAATATAAATTTTCCCTTAAGTTTTGTGGCAGGAATTTTTTAAGACCTTCACTGTCTATCTAAACAACCCAAGAATCACATAACATTCATTTTTCAGTAGCAATAATGTATTTATCTGCCCCGGAGAAGTCTAAATGTCTTATCTTTACCCTGGAACAAAGTTCAGGGACTAATTCTGGGCATGCATGTGTTTGGCTTCTGTTTATCTAAGTGTCAAAATAAACTATCTAAAATACACAGCACAGGAATTTTGCAGTAATGGAACACATAACTGAGTAACTGAAGCAATAACTGAGAGCAATCCCTTTCCTAGAACACAAGTTTCTCAGGACAATTGAGATTTCAAAGTATCACTACAATTCTATTATGAAAATTACAAATGAAGTGTCTTAACCTAATAAAAATAACCATATAAAATTTGGTGTGAACTCAAATTTCTAAATTCAATTATAATAAATCAAGTAAGGATGTTCCTTATTTTCCAATCTTTCAAAAATGAAATAATTAACCCTTAATGTATATATTTCTACATCAAGATTACAACAGATTAAACCATCATTTTGTGGAGTATTCTGATAATATCAAGGAGAGAGCAGAATGAGAAGATTACAGTCTTCATAAGATGCTTCTTTGGGATATTTCTAAATTTTATGCTATGTCAGGAGTCCCTGAAACCAGCCCAGAGTTGGCGATTCACTGGGAAGACCCTCCGCACATCATTGTGCTCACAGCTATGACTTATTACAGCAAAATAATAACAAACTAAAATCAGAAAAGGGAAAATCCATATGAGGTTATGTCGAAGAAACCAAGTATAAGCTTCCAAGAGACTTTTCTCCATGGAGCCCTACAGAATGCACTTAATTACCTAATTCAGCACTAAATTGTGACAACACATGCAAAGTGTTTTCTAACTAAGGAAGTTCCTTAGAGACTCAGTATTGCAAGTTTTTATTGGGGGGCTGGTCATGCAGGCATTTCTCTGCCTAGCACATATAAAAATTTCAGACTTTCGGAAGAAAAGGAGGTGCTCAAAATAAATCGTATTGTTTGTATAAACAGTTCAGGCATAGTAAACAACCCTTAACGGTTTTGAAATGGTGGGAACGCTCCCAAAATCCAATTTCTCAGATGCCAGCCAAGGGCCAATCTTGTAAGCAGATCTTTCTAAGGATAACAGCCTGCTATGTTAACTCTATCTTGCATACATAGCTAAAGAGAAAGGCAACCAAAAGCTGATTAAAACAAACAAAAACCCCATACGCAACAACAACTCTCAGCTGACAAAATATGTTAGGTAGTCCAAGCTCTCCCAAACCATGATGCGATAGATTGCTCTCTCCTAATTCAGAGCAACAGCAAAAGGTAGTTAAGTCAGGCCCAAGCCTCCGAGAGACTTCTATATCCTGCGGCCTGACTCTTTTTTTTTTTTTTAACATATTTTATTGATATTTTTTTTACAGAGAGAAAGGGAGAGAGAGAGAGAGAGAGAGAGAGAGAGAGAGAGAGAGAGAGAGCTAGAAACGTCGATGAGAGAGAAACATCGACCAGCTGCCTCTTGCACACACCCCACCGGGGATATGCCCGCAACCATTGTACATGCCCTTGACCGGAATCAAACCCGGGACCCTTCAGTCCGCAGACCGACGCTCTACCACTGAGCCAAACCGGCTTCAGCTGGCCTGACTCTTTTAAAGAGTCAATCAAATATTTATGAAGTTTGTAGTGGCCTGGTGCATGAAATTCGTGCACATTAAAAAGAAACTAATTAGAGGACATATTTTAATATTGCTATTTGCCCTTTCTCTATAATAGAAGTGTCAGAAATGAAAGTAAATTAGTAAAATGTATATGAAAATCTCCCTCCTTCAGAGTCTGGGGCGCACCGTGGGACCCAGAGTCAAGCCCACCAGGTGCTCCTTGAAATCACCCGAGACCCAGACTTGGCTGGCCCTACCCCTGTCAATCCTCGAGGGATGGGGGCACAGCCTCAGGTCCCCCGGCCCGGTGCCTGGTGGAGGGTGCAGCCTCAGTTACCCTGTCAAGCCCCACTGGGCGGGGGGCACGGCCACAGGTCTCCCAGTGCCAGGAGCATGGTCTCATGTCCCCTGGCCTAGCCTCAGGCCCCCTGGCCTCAGGTCCCCCAGTCCCAGCACAAGGGCATGGGGGCATGACAACCATTTGCATATTAGCTCTTTATTATGAAGCCCAGTGCAAGAAATTCGTGCATGGGGTGGGGGGTGCCCCTCAGCCTGGCCTGCACCTTCTCGCAATCCAAGACCCCTCGGGGGATGGCTGATTGCCATTTTACTGCAGGATCGGGCCTAAATCGGCAGTTGGATATCCCTCTCACAATCTGGGACCACTGGCTCCTAACTACTCACTTGCCTGCCTGCCTGATCTCCCCAACCACTCTCCTGCCTACCTGATCACCTCTAACCACTCGCCTGCCAGCCTGATTACCCCTAACCCTTCTGCCTGCCTGCCTCCTCAATGGCCCCTTAACTACTTGCCTGCCCACCTGACTGCCCCTAACTACTTGCCTGCCTGCCTGATCACACCTAATCATCTCTGCTTTAGCACCTGCTGTGGCAGCTTCCTCTGGAAGGAAGTCGGGAAAGTCATTCACCTGTCTGATCTAATTAGCATATTACACTTTTATTATTATAGATATGCTAGGGACTATCCTAAATCTGGAGATATGATGGTAATAAGATGCAGTTTATATACATAACAGAACAGACAGTGCCCCAGTCTCCAAGTCTTTACATTCTAGTAATAGAAAGAGACAAGTTATAGCACTGTGGGAATTGGGAGTGAGTCTCCCACAGTACCATCCTGTCAGGCAGATTATTTTGGCTGAAAACAATTAAAGTTCAACAAACTCAGGAAGAGGTTTTTTTTTAATCTCTCTCTTTCCTTCTTCAAGAAAGTCAGATAGAAAAATCTGCTTCAAGAAAGGAATCTTAGCATAATCACCACAGCATATTCACTTTAGCACACATGAATTAAGTATGATAGACTGGCAAATTCTATGCAAATATCTGTTCACTGGATTTCCCTCTATCCCATTGTTTCAAAGATGGCTACTTTCCCACCAATCTGTGAATTGTCTACTGCCCCTTTCAAATCTGGAACCTCTTCCCTACTTTTCTCCTTTGTCCAAAGTGACACAAACACTTCTTTTTGCCTCACTATTTTTGGAATTTAATGCTTAAATGAATGCCCCATGCACATGTATTAAAATTTTATTTTCTCCTTTTAATTTGCTATGTTTCATTTAAATTATTTGACTACCCAGAGGAACAAAAGGGTAAGGGATAAGTTTCTCGGCTCCTCAGTTACTAGTTATGTGACCTTATAGTTTTAGCAGTATATGTTTCTCAAAGCAAAAGTTAAGCCAAATATTATAATACTAGATGCCCAGTGCATGCATTTGTGTACCAGTATAGTCCCTTGGCCTCGCCTGCGGGATTGGGCCAAAACTGGCTCTCTGACATCCCCCAAGAGGTCCCAGATTGTGAGAGGGTGCAGGCCAGGCCAAGGGACCCCACTGGTGCACGATCGGGGCTGGGGAGAAACATGGGAGGTTGGCCAGCCAGGGAGGGACTGGAGGAGGGCTCCAGGGCGTGTCTGGCCCATTTCCCTCAGTCCCAATTGGCCAGACCCCAACAGCAAGCTAACCTACCAGTCGGAGCGTCTACTCCCTGGTGGTCAGTGCATGTCATAGCAACTGGCTGACCGGTCGACTGTCTGCCTCCTGATGGTCCGTGCACATCATAGCAAGTGGTTGAGCAGCCTTAGTGTATCATTTGCATATTACACTTTGATTATTTGAACACAGATCTGTTGACTGGACACAGCATAGTAGGCTTTTATTATATAAATGACATCATTACTTTCTACCTCTATCTATTTCCTCATTTTCCCCCTGAAATTCTCATTTTCTTCAAAATCAATCTAGAGATGTTCCTGTCACCTACTCCTTATGATTTCATTTCCACCAGGTATTACCTTCACAAAAATGACAACATCCAATTTAAAAAAATTACACTTAATAGCCCTAAAGAACCTTGAAGTCCAATAAAGACAACATTTACACATAAACCTTGCTTGCCTCCAGTCCAACAAAGCAACACTCTTAAACATCCTACACAGCTGCTATCTTACTAGCTGGCAGATGGTTATATAATTTCAACCTCACTAGGCTATAGAATATGGTCAGGTCAAACTTCAAAGTAACAAAGTACAATGAACAGTTAAGAATCACTTTATCATTTTAATTTAAGAAAAACAGATTTTCTGCTGCCTTTAGTATGTTTTAAATTAAAGTGAAAACTTGCAAAGCAAAAGCCAACACTATCTGATAAAATTACTTTAAATTACAATCTGAGAAACATGTACATATCTGTTACACATTAGATATCATCTAATCCAGTATCACATTAGATTTAAAATTATAAAATAACAAAATGAATAGTCAACACAGTCTATAATTACAGAAAGAATGAGAGAGGCCATGATTTATAGCCAATTAATGCTAATGCAGGGTTTTTCTATCTCAGCATTTCTGGTCTTTTGAGCCAGATAATTCTTTGTTGTGGCAGTTTGTTCTGCATCTTGTAGAATGTTTGGCAGCATCCATGGCTTCTATTCAATAAATAAATGTCAATAGCATCCCCTAATTGTTACAACTGAACAATGTCTCCAAATAATGCCAAATGTCCTAGATACAAAAATCACCCCTGGTTTAGTACCAAGGACTGTGCTAATAAAATGAAACATCATGATACCAAATAACTTCAAATAACTGGTAAGAAATAAGTCATCACCTAAGGTATTATTTTCTACTTATATGTGAATATGGATAACATTTTTCAGTCTGAAAATTAAGAGTATTTTCAACTATGAGATAAAAACAAATCATAAAAAAATTTTCTGACTGCATTAAGTCCTTAAGAAGCCATCTCTTGCCAAAACCGGTTTGGCTCAGTGGTAGAGCCTCAGTCTGTGGACTGAAAGGTCCCGGGTTCGATTCCGGTCAAGGGCCATGTACATTGGTTGTGGGCACAGGATGTGCCAAGAGGCAGCTGGTCGATGTTTCTCTCTCATCGACGTTTCTAGCTCTCTATCGCTCTCCCTTCCTCTCTTTAAAATATCAATAAAATATATATTTAAAAAAAAAAAAAGAAGCCATCTCTTCCTGGAAGGAGAAGGAAAACTAATATTTTTAAAATAAAATCTACTATACTATACTATACTATATTACATCATGCTCATTATTTTATGTTAACTCATCATCTTTAATGATTAAAAACCTACAGTGATAAATATACATAATACTTATAAATAAATAGGCTATTTCTGAAAGGATGTAAGAAAGTGTAACAATAATTACCCTGAAATATGAAGACAAAGAGCAAGATATTTGAAGTAGGAAAGTCACTTAAAATTAGTAATCCAAAAGCCCTTGTTAGGTACCTGCTTAAATAACACATTATCAATCTCATTCTATAAATTAACTTAGCTCATTCAACAACTCTTGAAAATCCATATATTCAAAGTCCAAAATATACAAAAATAGGAACAGTCCTTCCCTCTGCTTAAGAAATGTATAATCTAATGGCAAAGACAATCGTGAAAACAGTGAGTCCACAAAATAAAAGATTTAACACTTATTTTAACAAATTTGAATACTAACTATGGTGAATGCCCCCAAATGCAGTGTATCCTCAAAATACAGTAAAACCCCCACCGTGACTGTATTAGGAAGTAGGGCTTTTAGGATAAAGTCATATGAGATCATAAGGGTAGGGTCCTAATCCAACAGCATTGCTGGTCATAGAAGAGGAAGAATGATTTCTCTCTCTACACACACATACCAAGGAAAGGCCACCGGCGGCACATAGTGAGCAGAGAGCCCCCACCAGAACCTGACCACGCTGGCACCTGGTCCCAGACTTCAATCTCCAGAACTGTGGAAAAATAAGTTTCTGTTGTTTATGCCACTCAGTCTATGGTACTTTATGTAAATGTTGTATTAAGCAGATCAATACAAATACATGTCAGAAACTCACACTGGGGAGTAGAGTTAAAAGATACTCATCCTGAGGTCAAGGGAAAAAAAATTCTGCTTTTAAGGATTCCACTCTCTAATAGGTAAGAGTATAATGTGATAAATGCTGTCTAGAAGGAAAGAATAAAAATAAAAAATAGAGGACTGAGACAAGTCCTAATATTTCCTCATCCTTCTAGGGAATATCAAGGACTATTTTATTTTTTTTAATATATTTTATTGATTTTTTAGAGAGAAAGAGAGAATCATTGATCAGCTGCCTCTTGCACACCCCCTGCTGGGGATGTGCTCGCAACCAAGGTACATGCCCTTGACTATAATCAAAACTGGGACCTTTCAGTCCGAAGGCCAACGCTCTATCCACTGAGCCAAACCGGTTTCAGCAAAGACTATTTTAAATGTCCACATCACAGAAATACTGTTTAAAATGAACTGTAATAGATGGCTGAAAATGGTTTGGCTCAGTAAATAGAGCGTTGGCTTGCGGGCTGGAGGGTCCCGGGTTCAATTCCAGTCAAGGGCATGTGCCTTGGTTGTGGGCAAATCCCCAGCAGGGTGTGTGCAGGAGGCAGCTGGTCGATGTTTCTCTCTCATCGATGTTTCTTTTTTTTTTTTAAATATATTTTATTGATATTTTACAGAGAGGAAGGGGAGAGCGATAGAGAGCTAGAAACGTCGATGAGAGAGAAACATCGACCAGTTGCCTCTTGCACACCCCCTACCGGGGATGTGCCCGCAACCAAGGTACATGCCCTTGACCGGAATCGAACCCGGGACCTTTCAGTCCCCAGACCGACGCTCTACCACTGAGCCAAACCGGTTTCGGCTCTCATCGATGTTTTCTAACTATCCCTCTCTTTCTTCCTCTCTGTAAACACTAATAAATTATATATTAAAAAAAAGGAATTGTAATAGATAAGGAAGGATTCTCAAAGGCAGACCAGGAGAATAAGGAACTTAAAGCAATAGGA